>BSBN01000453.1:18365000-19565000 GCA_027924645.1 Cunninghamia lanceolata
TTCTGTTTTGTTTTACTCTAGCTGCATGGTTGGACAGTCCATTCTCTAGACCCTCCATCCATGACTGCACCATATTTTCATATGATGGACCACATAATTTGAATTTGTATTGCATCAATATTCCTCTAATTTCTCCAACTTGGCTGCTTGTAGTCCTGATCATATGAATTTATTTCTTTCATGTATGTCATATTACTACTCTTTGTAGATTTTGTATTGTTTCCACCGTACGATGCTTCATCTTTTTCATCAATAAATTTTAGATTTTCCTCCAAAATTTCTATGAAGAGCAATGTGGTGTCTCATGGTCATCCCATTCTCCACATAATCCATAGTATACTAAATTGACTTTTTGTATTTTTGCTTTGGAATCTTCTTTTATTGTGGCAGCTTGTCTTTCACCTCTCAGCCTAGGGCATTCATTTCTCAAATGACCTTCTCTTGTGCAAATATTAGGTCTTTCCTTCTATGTATTCTCCTCTTGATTTGATAATATCTCATGCCTCAGCTTCAACTCCTCCAATTCCAACTTCAACTTCTTCATTTCTAGGTTTTCCTTCATCTTATCTTGTCTGCGCCAGGATTGAGACTCTATCCGGTAGGCCAATGTCACTGCTTTTTCATATGTTTCAAAAATCCTTCCATCTAGGGTTGACCTTATTTTAGGGCTTATTCTAAAAATAAACTATTTTATCTTTTGCTTCTTAGTCAATGGTTCCTCCAATCTCCTAGCTGTCTCCTTGAATCTCTTATCAAATTCCTTTATTGATTCTTTCTCCAATTGCATCAAATCTCTCATCTTACTTATTCCTTCTATAGGGTTGACTGATATATTGAGCACATAAAAATTCCATTGCATTCTATTCTTGTGTTGTTTCTATTGTGTTTTACTCTAGCTGCATGGTTGGACAGTCCATTCTCTGGATGCTCCATCCATGACTGCACCATATTTCCATATGATGGACCACCGTAATTTGAATTTGTATTGCATCAATATTCCTCTAGTTTCTCCAACTTGGCTTCTTGTAGTCCTGATCATATGAATTTCTTTCTTTCATGTATGTCATATTACTACTCTTCGTAGAGTTTGTCTTGTTTCCACCATACGATGCTTCATCTTTTTCATCAATAAATTTTAGATTTTCCTCCAAAATTTCTGTGAAGAGCAATCTGGTGTCTCATGGTCATTCCATTCTCCACATAATCCACAGTATACTGAATTGACTTTTTTCATTGTTGCTTTGGTATCTTCTTTTATTGCAGTAGCTTGTCTTTCACCTCTCAGCCTAGGGCATTCATTTATCAAATGGCCTTCTCTTGTGCAGTATGAACACCACATATTAGGTCTTTCCTTCTATGTATTCTCCTCTTGCTTAGCTAATATCTCCTGCCTCAGCTTCAACTCCTCCAATTCCAACTTGAACTTCTTCATTTCTAGGTTTTCCTTCATCTTATCTTGTCTACGCTAGGATTGAGACTCTATCTAGTAGGCCAATGTCACTGCTTTTGCATATGTTTCAAAAATCCTTCCATCTAGGGTTGACCTTATTTTAGGGCTTATTCTAAAAATAAACCATTCTATCTTTTTCTTCTTAGTCAATGGTTCCTCCAATCTCCTAGCTATCTCCTTGAATCTCTTATCAAATTCCTTTATTGATTCTTTCTCCAATTGCATCAAATCTCTCATCTTACTTATTCCTTCTATAGGGTTGACTGATATATTGAGCACATAAAACTTCCATTGTATTCTATTCTTGTGTTGTTTCTATTGTGTTTTACTCTAGCTACATGGTTGGACAGTCCATTCTCTAGACCCTCCATCCATGACTACACCATATTTCCATATGATGGACCGCCATAATTTGAATTTGTATTGCATCAATATTCCTCTGATTTATCCAACTTGGTTGCTTGTAGTCCTGATCATATGAATTTCTTTCTTTCATGTATGTCATATTACTACTCTTCATAGAGTTTGTATTGTTTCCACCATACGATGCTTCATCTTTTTCATCAATAAATTTTAGATTTTCCTCCAAAATTTCTATGAAGAGCAATCTAGTGTTTCATGGTCATCCCATTCTCCACATAATCCATAGTATACTGAATTAACTTTTTGCATTGTTGCTTTGGTATCTTCTTTTATTGTGGCAGCTTGTCTTTCACCTCTCAGCCTAGGGCATTCATTTCTCAAATAGCCTTCTCTTGTTCAATTTGAACACCAAATATTAGGTCTTTCCTTCTATGTATTCTCCTCTTGCTTAGCTAATATCTCCTACCTCAGCTTTAACTCCTCCAATTCCAACTTCAACTTCTTCATTTCTAGGTTTTCCTTCATCTTATCTTGTCTGTGCCAGGATTGAGACTCTATCAAGTAGGCCAATGTCACTATTTTTGCATATGTTTCAAAAATCCTTCCATCTAGGGTTGACCTTATTTTAGGACTTATTCTAAAAATAAACCATTCTATCTTTTGCTTCTTAGTCAGTGGTTCCTCCAATCTCCTAGCTGTCTCCTTGAATCTCTTATCAAATTCCTTTATTGATTCTTTCTCCAATTGCATTCTATTCTTGTGTTGTTTCTCTTGTGTTTTACTCTAGCTACATGGTTGGACAGTCCATTCTCTAGACCCTCCATCCATGACTGCACTATATTTCCATATGATGGACTGCCATAATTTGGATTTGTATTGCATCAATATTCCTCTGATTTATCCAACTTGGTTGCTTGTAGTCCTGATCATATGAATTTCTTTCTTTCATGTATGTCATATTACTACTCTTCGTAGAGTTTGTATTGTTTCCACCATACGATGCTTCATCTTTTTCATCAATAAATTTTAGATTTTCCTCCAAAATTTCTATGAAGAGCAATCTAGTGTCTCATGGTCATCCCATTCTCCACATAATCCACAGTATACTGAATTAACTTTTTGCATTGTTGCTTTGGTATCTTCTTTTATTGTGGCAGCTTGTCTTTCACCTCTCAGCCTAGGGCATTCATTTCTCAAATGGCCTTCTCTTGTTCAATATGAACACCAAATATTAGGTCTTTCCTTCTATGTATTCTCCTCTTGCTTAGCTAATATATCCTGCCTCAGCTTTAACTCCTCCAATTCTAACTTCAACTTCTTCATTTCTAGGTTTTCCTTCATCTTATCTTGTCTATGCCCGGATTGAGACTCTATTCGGTAGGCCAATGTCACTGCTTTTGCATATGTTTCAAAAATCCTTCCATCTAGGGTTGACCTTATTTTAGGACTTATTCTAAAAATAAACCATTCTATCTTTTGCTTCTTAGTCAATGGTTCCTCCAATCTCCTAGCTATCTCCTTGAATCTCTTATCAAATTCCTTTATTGATTCTTTCTCCAATTGCATTCTATTCTTGTGTTGTTTCTCTTGTGTTTTACTCTAGCTACATGGTTGGATAGTCCATTCTCTAGACCCTCCATCCATGACTGCACCATATTTCCATATGATGGACCGCCATAATTTGAATTTGTATTGCATCAATATTCCTCTAATTTCTCCAACTTGGCTGCTTGTAGTCCTAATCATATGAATTTGTTTCTTTCATGTATGTCATATTACTACTCTTTATAGAGTTTGTATTGTTTCCACCATACGATGCTTTATCTTTTTCATCAATAAATTTTAGATTTTCCTCCAAAATTTTTGTGAAGATCAATCTGGTGTCTCATGGTCATCCCATTCTCCACATAATCCACAATATACTAAATTGACTTTTTGCATTTTTGCTTTGGTATCTTCTTTTATTGTGGCAGCTTGTCTTTCACCTCTCAACCTAGGGCATTCATTTCTCAAATGGCCTTCTCTTGTGTAGTATCAACACCAAATATTAGGTCTTTCCTTCTATGTATTCTCCTCTTGCTTAGCTAATATCTCCTGCCTTAGCTTCAACTCCTCCAATTCCAACTTCAACTTCTTCATTTCTAGGTTTTCCTTCATCTTATCTTGTCTGTGCCAGGATTGAGACTCTATTCGGTAGGCCAATGTCACTGCTTTTGCATATGTTTCAAAAATCCTTCCATCTAGGGTTGACCTTATTTTAGGGCTAATTCTAAAAATAAACTTTCTATCTTCTACTTCTTAATCAATGGTTCCTCCAATCTCCTAGCTGTCTCCTTGAAGCTCTTATCAAATTCCTTTATTGATTTTTTCTCCAATTGCATCAAATCTCTCATCTTACTTATTCCTTCTATCAGAACATCTAAAACTCCAAAGTTCTCAAAGAATAGCTTCTTGATATCATCCCATTCCTTGTCATTGTCTGGGCATGTCTTCCTTTACCACTTTAATGCTTCATTTCTCAAGGTGCCTATGAAGTCAAACAACTTGATTTCATCTCTTGCTTCTCCCTTTCAGTTCCAAATAGACTCCAAGACAAAAATATGCTCGACTGCTTCAGTAGTATCCTTCTCAAATATCGATAACTTAACTGGGGTATTCATGATTATTTTCCTCCAACTCTCTAGTACTTTGAGGTAGATTTACTTTGGTCTGCTTCTCTGCTTCTGCTATCTTCTATTAACTTGCTTTCCTTCTCTTCCGTTGTCTCTCTATAAATAGATCTCAAAGTACTCCTCTCCTAAAACCTCTACAAAATTTCTCTGGATCTCTGCTATTCTCTTTGCTTCTTTGTTTTCTCAAATATCTTCCTTCTCTACTAAAATTCTCTTGACTTTATATGGCACTCGGGATGGCTCATGGTCTAGGGATTGTGTCTCTTCATAGTGTCTCTTCAAATTAGGGGATACTCTTCCATTTGTGAATGACATCATGTTGGCATCTAATGATGATTGAAATACTCTTCCAAAACCCTCAAAATTTCTCTCAATATTTACCGCATCTTCTCCTTCTTCTCTTATCTTATTAATTCTTTGGAAAATTAACTCCTCTATATATTCCTCATCCACCTTCAAAATCTTTGGTGTTAACTCATATGTTCTGGCAGTCTGTGGCCTAAACCCTAATTCACCTATTTCTTCTCTTTCCCTTTCACATTCCTCTTTGGCAGCGCCCACAGTGACATGCTCCTCTGCATTCTCCATAACACCTTCTATTTCTTCACCATCCACCCTCCTTTCTCCAGCAGCACCCTTCATGGCACACTCAACAACATCCTTCATGATGTGCTTGTCCTCTTCCTTCCGATAGCACCCACCATGGCACGCTCTTCAAATTCTTGTCTTTTCTTCAACATCTTCTATGATCCTTTCTTCCTCCATCATTTGTACCCTTTCTATTCTTCTACGGTAATGTCCTTGCCTTTCCTAAGTTTGCTTCAATCTCTCTTCTTCGCTTATCTCCATTTTGGTTCTGATTTCTTCGTCAACCTCTCTTTTTCTCTGCTTCTCCCCTTTCGCGATGGGTTTGCTAGCTTTGGTGTTCCATTATTCCTTTTATACCCCATGGAATCATTATTTGAAGAGTCACATCAAGACTCACATCATTTTAAAGGTTCTTCTAGACCCTACCCCCTTCCACTTGCTATCCCCTTAAGTGCCTACCCTCCTCTCACAGAGGTAGAAACCTAAGGAGATTAGAATTCTTCCGTAATTTAAAATTTTTTTCAGCCAACCTTGCCTTTTCTCCTTTCCAAAACTTTGCGCTACTTCTTCAGATGTTTTGCCCTTTCAATTTTTAACTACCCTCTTCTAGGGTCCTAGCAACAGAACCAAATGTTAGCAAGAAATGTTGAGGGATATCGGTCTGAAGATCTGGTCCTCAGCCAAGTATTTGTAGTCAGTTTATACCCCGGTCAGGTAGTTAGAAATTGACAACAAAACATAAAGAATAACAAAATAGATCATCACACATACATCATAATATGATAACACACATAATTACCTGGTATTGGTAGACTTCCATATCTATATATTTGTAGAAATCAAATGTATACATCCATTGTTCATCCTCTGACATAGTTACATACATGACTTCTATGTCATGGATTATATCAGAATATACTCTGATTCTCCTACATGCTTCTTCATTACCTTGTACTACTCCTATCTATATATACTATATCTATTATATCAAGGGATGTGTGTTCTGTCAGATTCTAACCTTCGCATATTGTATAATCTCCTCTGGTCAGCTATATTCTCTGTCAAGTAACCTACTAATGGACACCTCTACACTATCTTCCTTGATATCTTCTTGGTCACTTGATTGATTCTGATGGCTCAAATGCCTCTGCAATACTAACTCTACTATATGAGTTATACGTCATTGCTTACAGAGTTACTAGTCTATCTTCGGATCATTCACTTTTCTTCATATACACACCATTCACTTGAAACAATCTATTATCCTTCATATATAGTCTCTGCAAACCTTATAAACATCATCTTTGTTGGCCTTAAGGTAACATGTATCATGAAACGTGTAACTGACCTTGCCCATCGGCTCCCAAATCATCTACGAAAATGTAAGAGTGAAATCCCATTATGCAGTTCATACCAAATGATCTACTAGACCCAATTTACTTCATCCCAAACTTTCTTGTTGGTGCACACTTCCATACACATGGCGCAAACACTTAACTTCATCATGTCAGCTCCACAAGTACTTAACCTTTCATACATTATCTCTAGACCCTATGTGGTACTAGAGGAGTGAAATATCATGAAGTGGTTCATCCCATGAACACTATATGACATGAAAAACCTTCTCATAAACTCCTCTTTCTGGTTCATGCTTCTACTTGCTAGTGCAAGCATTCAAACATTGATATCGGTATCCTTTACATAAGCCAATTGCATAGTCTCAAATCAAAACACTGATTAATGCATTTGTGGTAACTCATACCTCTTGAAACCTTAATATATCATACTTACCTCTTTGATTTGCATATTCTCCAAATTGCCAAGCTATGTGTGGATGCGGTGAAATACGATAGCTTTCTATTTGATCTCTGATAACCTTGCACTGCAACAACATAGTTTTCATTCTACTGAATTTGGATGCCTTTGTGGTAGTCCATATGCTCTAAAATTTCGATCATACATTCCTCATAGCTATTTATAGCTATCCTTCAAACCGCGAAGTCATATATTTATCTATGGTGGAATGTGGTACAATCTCTGGAGCCTTTACAGTACAATCTCCTGTGCCTTTGCCATTCTTGATAAGTTGAGCAATTTCCTTCATTCCTCATGCAACTCTTTTAATCAAAAGGACAAAAAATGCAACAATGCAGCAATCATAGCTTCATATCATCAATCATAACACTTTGACATTAAAGACAACATATAACCCTTTAACATCAATGACAACATAGAAGCCCAAAAGGGTATCCAAAAAGGTGATTGGTTTCTGGGTTTGCAACCTTCTCCAAAAGATATGCCAGAAAAACCATGTTCTAAGGGCTACAAGGCAAGATGAAGGATTGTAGGAAAGGCCACCAAGTTAGGGTTTCACTATTGAAAAATTTTCTTGTTTAGGGTTGTCTTGACATTTTCCATCCCTGCTCTGCATCACATATGCAACAGAACTACTTAGTAAAATGGATTAGAATATGGATGAAAATGGAGTAAGACAATAAGAGGGTTGGATTAAGAGAACTATGGGGTGATTAAGATTGGATAAATGGATTAGGATATGGATGAGTGGTTTAAGATATGGATTAGGGAGTGGTTATGATGATGAATATATTTAAGCTCAAATAGGGAATTTAAATAATCTCAAATGATGGGATTAGATTAGGATAATAATGATGATGAGGAAGTAATTAAGTGGATAGGTATGGACTAGGATTACGTCCTTGATTAGATTATGCAATTTGATTGGGATTAGGGTCCAATGATGATGTATTAGGAGAATGATTTGGATGACTAGGATAATTATTAGGATGAAATTAGATAATTGGATGAGTGATTAGGAGGAATTGGATTGAGATAAGGTGGATTAGGAATAAATTGGATTAGGATAATGTGGATCAAGAGGAAAATGAATTATTTGGATTTAGATTAGAAAAATGGATGATTTGGATGAGGATTAAGATGGGTGATTAAGAGGTGATTAAGGATGGCTATATGCTTGACCTTAGGCAACTTTGCAATAAAATAAAACACATACATGCACAATTCTTGCAAAGGATTTGGATTTGATTTGGATTAAGGGGATTCATATGTTTTGATTATGAAGACACACCAAACACACCAACACCCTAGATTTAGTAAAATAGGTCTAACATATCTTGTGGATCTCATGAATGGTCGTGGGCCAATCCCAACTCAAAATAGAGAAGTGATTCCCACCCCCATTAATACCATAATGCCATAGGTTGGATAGATAGGGAATATAAGGTCATGTACCACCTTATACCCCTTACTTTGGAGACTTTTGTCTTGCCCAAAGTAGACCCTATCTCAAGTATGATGGTGCGTTGAACATCTTCCCCTCCTACTGTAATGGTGTACCACAATATATGATGGCCGATGGACTTAAGCTAGGTTGTATGAGATTTTAGGGGATATCCTCGATACACACAAGGTACGTGAAGCCTATGTACATGAGATGAGGGGTATGTCAAATGGCATGGTGTGAGAGGGTAACCCACTCTCCTCCTTCACTTTGCAAGGTATAAAGTTCTTACAAGCTTCGCCCAAATGACAAATGTCCCCCAATGGGAGAGTCTTTTGATTCTCTTCAAATTTGTATACCCCTCCAAAACATGAGGATTGAGATTGTCCCCTTGGTGATGAAATCCAAGGCAAGCCCCCTACAGGAATGAATCCAAGGTGTTTTTGATCTCCAAGATCACCAAATAGTGTGAGGAGAGAGCATACACACCAAGGACCTTGGGATGAACAAAGATAACAAAGATTAGATAAAATAAAGGTTTTTGATCCCTAAGATCATGCAAAGTGAAATGGGAGGGCATACACCTTGATTGATCCCAAACAAAGCAAACAAGTTCTTTTTAAGCCCAAAAAGAAATGTTCCTAGATTTAGTGTAAAAAAAGAGGGTGAGTCCTTCGACAAGCAGGGCTGCAACCACAAATGATTAGTAATCTTAGAAATGTATTGGACAACCAAAAATTGTTACAATCACCAAAGTTAGTCCAAAAAATTATGTTAGTTCAAAAACCAACACTAGAATAGGCAATGGCAATGACAGAGGTTGCACAGGTGCTAATAGATGCTTACACAGGTGCTGACAGAAGAGACACAGGTGCTAAAAGAAGAGACATAGGTGCTAAAAGAAGAGACATAGGTGCTAAAAGAAGATACACAGGAAATAAAAGGATAGACACAAGCACCAAAAGGTATGATGTAGGCTAAAACACTGAGAATATACCTAAGTGTAGGGGCACTAAACCTGACTATACAGGCATTGATCCTAACTACACAGTCACTGATCTGACACTGAGATGATGGGTGACCTACAAAATAGATGAACAACTTGTAAAATAGAGTGTTAAATTTACAAAATAGCCCATTAGGGATTGTTAGAGATGCAATAAAATTTTCAAAACATGAAATGATTGAAACGACATTAAAACATAGGCGCTGATTGACATAACAAAGGTGCTAAAATAAGATTAACCTACAAAATATAATGTATTAGTGTGCATGTGGTGCAATTTGGGACATAGACATTAGTGGAAGAGATGCAAATGCTTAAACATAGAGCATAAGTACTGAAACACAGAGTGCAAGTGCTAAAATAGGAAGCACAAGTGCTAATCTGTAGGCATTGCATGATTGTAACCTACACAACAACACTTGACAAGAAACTCACAAAAATGTTAGAATAGGTGGTGGGGGTCCCATAGGACGTGCCCAATGTATGCATGTGAAGATGAACACAAAAAATAAACTAAACTAATGGTATCCTACTTAATTCACCTCATATACACCTCGGATTGAGCATAAAGGAAAACATAAAACATGAAATGAAACTATCTAGTTCACCTCACTTGCTAATCCTTGTTGTGTAGATGTGATCCTTGGATGGTTTGATGTAGGTGGCTCCTCATATGGATAGCATAAATTTACAATGCTTGGGGTGAGGATCTATTTATAGGATTTTTGGATGTTGGATGAAGGGATGAGATTGAATTTGGAGATCAAGGGTGGAGGATTCTTGAGAGCTCTCAAGCAAGGAGAGATTGCCAAGTGGCATGATGAGATTTGTGGATGGGATATGTCCTTGGATTAAGGACAAATCAATGATTGGATAATGAGTTGGGAAAAGGGGATGGTGAGGATTAAAGGAGGACAAGAAGGACCAAAAGGACCTTGGTACAAAGGACCTTGGCCATACTTTTGTAAGAGGCCCATGTGGGCATGTACAAGAGGCCATGCCTTTGTACACATGGGGGATGGAGAGGATTTGACTAGGATTAGGTTAGGGTAATGGAATGTGCAAGTGGGGTATTAGATAATTAATTAGGTTAAGGTCACCTAATTAAAAGTGTAGAAAATAGGGAATTAAATAAATGTAAATATTTATTTAATTCATGGGATGGGAAAAGGGGATAATAGAGAAATTACATTTATCTAATGTTTGGACTATAGATGAGGGTGATAAATGATTAATAAATCATTTAGGGTAGGGATAAGTACCGATGAAGGTACAGATGTAGGTATGGATGAATAGTTAATAGTACATGAATAGTGATTTTGACAATAAAATATTGTAAAATCACAGATTAAAGGGGATTTGATCAATTAACTATCTAAACATGTGTTTATTTAGTTAATTGTGGAGAAAATGTAGTTTAGGGTTGTCTATAGATGATTAGTGATGGTTTAGAGGAGTTTGGGGATGAATTAGGGATGTTCATGGATGACATGAAGAGTGGACAATTTTAGGTGTCTATAGTTTTCATTTATTGTATGTATGCATTTGGTATTTTCCTGCAGTGCATTGGGTACTGGAGAAATCATTTATTTTTATATGATCAAAAACTTTCCTATCTTGCTTTCAAGTAAAAACTGTATCTAAAAAAAACTAAATTTTATCATATGATGGGAGATGTACCTTCTTAAAAATATAGAGGGCTATTGTGAAGTTGATGCATAATCTGTCCAACTATTGGTAGGATTGTCACTATAATCTAGGTGAGTCATATAAGAAATATGGTGACAAAATATGTTCACTAATAGTCCCATGTGTCATTTTTTTCAAAGTAACCATCTCTTCATCTATGGCCACCTTTCATGACTCTACATCATTCATACCCATAGCCTCCTTTATAGTCCTAGGCTAATCAATGTTAGTAATCAAAGAAAACATACATCTCCAATCAAGAGGAGTATACCTATCTAGTTTTTCTCTTTGCTAAGTGGACCTCCTCAATGACTGAGGTGGAGGTTCTATCTCTTCTTTAGAACTCTCTAAACTATCTAATCTCTCCTTCTCTTCAGGTCCTTCATGGGCTTTTCTCAGTCTTTGGGGTTAGTTGAACCATATCTTTCTTTCCATTCTTCTCTAGCTATAATACTATGGAAGAAGGCCTAACTTCTTTAAAGATAACACTTATGCTATACAAAACTCTCTCAGCCATAGGATCCCAAAGCTTGTACTCTTTCACACCAACACCATATCCAATGAAGATACATTTTATAGCCTTATTATCCAACTTTGACCACTTTTCCCTAGGCACATATGAATATGCCTCACAACCAAAGACTCAAAGATGTCTCAAGAAGGGATTTTTGATTGACCACACCTCCATATGTGTCTTATCAACAAGATTTGATGTAGGAGGCTTGTTAACTAGGTAATAAGCTATGGCAACTAGTTTTTCCTAAAACAAAATTTTGGGCCAGCCCCACTAAGCATACTTCTAGCCCTCTACATCAATGTCATGCTCATTTTTTCTACAACTTTATTCTGCTAAGGGGTGTAGGGAATTGCCATGTCTTTCTATTTCATGATATTTACAAAACCTATCAAAATCTACCAAACAAAACTCACCACCATTGTTAGTATTCAAAACCTTAATCTTTTTAACAATCTAATTTTATACAGGGGATTTAAACTCCTTAAACTAACTGAAGAATTTAGATTTACTCCTCAGGAAACCTTCTATTGTAATAATCAATGAAAGATACATAATATACAATTTTTTAAATTTAAGGAACACTTATAGGACCAAAAACATCAAAATGTATCAAGTCCAACACCTTGGAAGATTTATGAGAACTAGACTAACACTAAACATGTTTTTTTTCCATAAAAACAATGTTCACAAAAATTAAACTTAAGGTTACAATCATACCCCTTAACAAGATTTTTATTTTCAAGGTCTATAGACACTTCTCACCTATATGACCCATCTATTGGTGCCATAACATTTTTATCTCCAAAAAATGAGCACCCTTAGGTACCCAAAAAGCATGACCATCAAAAGTAGATACAACACACCTCTTTGCTACTAGTTCCAATTGTGAAGGTGAAGATTCTATAGATCTCTTCACTATAAGAATAGAATAACTATTGCACTAAGCCATGCATGCATCCAATTAAAATTGAGTTCCACTCTAGACACTCTTAGCAAGTACCATAGATACTCTAACCATCTTACACCCTTCACTTGAGAAAACAACCTGTACACCCACATATCATTAAGTTTACTTATAGAAAGTAGCTTCCATGCCAAATGAGGGATATGCAAAACTTCATTGATCCCCTTCAATCATCCATCAAGGAATTGAATCAGGAGTCTTCTATAGCCAATAATCTTCAAATGAGAATCATCTCCAAGGTACACCTTTACACCATCATATTCGTAAACTAACCCGAATGTGAGGTCATGTGGACAGAGGCATTAATGTCTATGAACCATGCACCTTTCGATGCATTAGTAGCCAAGGTAATGATGAAAGCATCACCATTATCATGGGAGAATCTCTCAAACTCATCTTTAGAGTCAACCTTTTTCTTCTTCTCCTCCTCCTTATTACAATCTCTTCTAAGGTGTCTAGCTTTGTTGCAGTTCTAACATTTCACCTTGAACTTACTAGGAGATTTGGGTCTCCCACAATATTTAGATCTAGACTTATCTTGCATCTTGTCATTCTTGCCTTTTTCTCTTGATCTTCCATGAACCACTAGGGCCTCCTTTGCTAACTAAAAATTCTTCCTTCTCATTTCTATAGAAAGCAAATATGCCACCACTTCATCCATCTTTAACTTTGTGGTAGTGATCCTAATGGTCATAACAAACTGGTCCCATGAATCTGGTAAAGAACACAAAAAAATCATACAATGATTCTCCTCCCCATCTTCACTTCCATGGAGTGCAACTAGGTAACTACCATATTAAAGGCATTTAGATGTTCAACCATAAAACCACCATCCTCCATCTTGAGGGTATATAACTTATTTATTAAGAAAAGATTATTCACTAGGGATTTAGCCTAATAAATTTCTCCAAGATTCTTCCAAAGATTCATTATGGTATTCTCTTCATGCATGTTCAACATCACTGGTATAGCCAAACTAAGTCTAATGAGACCCTTTGCATTTCTATCCATCTCATCCCACTCTTCTTGCAACATGATGTAGTTGTAGGTTTGGATCTAGATACTGCATCCCATAGAACTTGGTCTATGAGCACATCTCCATCTTGAGATTCAATAACTCAAAGTTTGTGCCTAATAACTTCTCCATCTATATCCTTGATGTGATTTCCATCTCTTCCTACAATAAGATCAAAACCCTTGTTGCACAAGCTCCAACTCAAATGAAGATTACTACAAAAAACCATCTACCCAACACCTAGAATCTGAGGTGATCAGGCTTTGATACCAAATGAGAGGAATAAAGATATAATTAAATGATTCATACACCAAACTTCTAAGGAGAGTGTTGTACAAATTTTAATCTTTTAATAATTACAAAAATTAGAAACACAAACATAAAAATAAATAGTATACCATAACATAGGTGTGTTGGGTAAAACCCTTTCAAGAGAAAACCCACACTCCAAAGTAGCCCAATGTACTATTTAGTAAACAACATAGTCACAATATACTTGTAGATCAAGCCTTCATAGGAGTATCACCAACTAGAGATATAGAGGAATTTTGACAGCATAACAATACCTACAAAACTTGCCATCTCAAACCTCCATCTCAAGCACCTAATAAATAGGAGATATAATCCATGGAACCACAAAATGGTAATTAGAAAACCATGAGCTAAAACCACACAAAATAGTGGTTCCCAAATCCTTAGTTATAAATCCAACACCCAAATTCCAAGATGAGTCCATAGGCTAAAATTAACATTTTCCTTCCACTTGTCATAACCTCATTATAATCCACTCACCAAATTGCATGTTCTATTTTGGCTCCATTAAACCTAATGAAAGATTCCTTATGATGTGTCACAACACACATCATAAGTTCAGCAACAACTATAAGTTCCCCTTATAGAGGCTCTCTTTTATGTGTACTTGATGTTTTCACATTTCCAATGCAAGAGGCCCAACTTCAAGAGGCCATAACTTTTGATCCGGAAGGCCAATTGGGCCCATTTTTTAAATTGTAGAGATCAAAGGGGCCAAGTAATAGGAACTAAATAATTGGTTTTGAACAACTCAAAATTTTTATTTTTGCCAAAAACCAACTCTATAACCCAAAAGTTGAGTTTTTCTATTTTTTAACTAATTGAAAATCACACTATTTGTAATCTTAATGTTAGGTGCAAGGTTGAGACACCTTTCCTAACACTAGAGAGTGGCCATGGAAGAAGAGATGGACATGTTAAATAAAAATTATACATCGAATCTAGGACCTTTTCTTGATAGATGTAAACCCATTAGATGCGAATGGGGTTTAAAAAAATTAGTTTAGAAATCAGTATTAAGAAGTATAAGGTGAGATTATTTTCAAGGGTTATTCCTTAGTTGAGGAAATTGATTATGGTGAGATTTTCTCCCCAATTGCTAAGTTGACATCTATTTGGTTTCTATTATTTGTTGTTGCAACATATGATCTTGAGGTTGAGTAGTTGGATGTTAAGACAACTTTCCTTCATGGTGATTTGGAGGAAGAGATATATATGTCATACATAGAGCACTACATTGAAAAAGATAAAGAATAATTAGTTTGTAAGTTGAAGAAATCTATGTATGGTCTTAAGCAGTCTCTTATGACGTGATACCGAAATTTTGATTCATTTGTGTTGGGTTTGGCATTTCTGAGATCCAAATTGGATCATTGCATCTAGTATAAGATGGATGGTGATCAATTTCTCATCACTGTATTATATGTTGATGATATGCTATTTTTTAGTAATGGGAAGGGTTTGATTTTTGGTTTTCAAGAACTCTTATCTTTTAGCATAGTTTGAGATAAAGGACTTAGGGGTAGCTAGGTACATCTTGGGGATGGAGATTAGAAGAGATAGAGATAACAAAAAACTTTGGTTAGGATATAGTAAGTATGTGAATTTGATGTTGGAGAGATTCAACATGTTAGCTTGCAGGCCATTTTGTGTTCTTGTTAGATGACAAGTGTCCTAATTCTCTTAGAGAGATGGAGGATATGAGAAGAGTACCTTATGCTAGTGCTATTGGAAATTCTGATGTATGCTATGGTCTGTACAAGACATAACATTTCCCAAGAAGTGGAGTCCTTAGCCATTTCATGGCTAGTCTTGGATGGGTACATTGGGATGCAATGAAGAGTGTCTTTATATATTTGTAAGGTACTTCCTAGTATTCCATTTTTTTTTATCATGGGTATCATACAAGGGATCAACATTCAATGTGTATTCATGGATATGTGGATTTAGATTGGGATAGAGATGTTGAAGTAGGAAATCTACGAGTGGATACATTTTCACTATGTTTGGTGGTTTTATTAGTTGGATTACTAAGTGATAGGTTGTAGTCACTTTGTCCACTATAAAATTAAAGTGTATGTAAACTACTCATGCTTGTAAGGAATCCATTTGGCTTAAGAGATTGTGTTCAGATGTTGGGCCAGATGCAAGAGCTATTATAGTTCTATGTGATAATTTAAGTGTCGTATGTCTAGCAAAGAATCTGACTTTCCATGTGAGGATAAAGAATATTGATGTCTAATACCATTTTGTTCATGATATGGTAGAGGATGGGAGGGTGATGTTGGAGAAGGTTGACACTTTGACTAATGTTACAAATTCATTGATAAAATCCATGAGCATAAATAAGTTTAGGTGGTGCAATGAGTCTATGGGCCTCTCAACCCCTAGTAATTAGATTTAATTGTTGGTGAGTTTCCCTCTTTCTCTTGCAAGGTGATAAAAAAGTGGAAGAATGTTGGGAAAAGGTGTCTCAACCTTGTATTTCCAATGTTCATATTTATTTATTTATATTTTATTTATTATTTTGGCCTCATATTATGAAATGATGCATCCCATTTTGTGTTGGAATTTTGTGCCATGTGTCAAATATCTTGGAGGTGTAAGATGTCATAAGATTGAATATTTGGAGGATAAATGGAACAAACTATTTGGAGGGTAAATAAAAGATCTTATGACAAATTCTTATGACATGTAAGAGATTAAAATTAGGGGGAATTACATTGGAACCTTGACTAGCATTATGATGCATCATTGTAAGCATCTTTCTATTAAAGGTGAATGCCAAAATTGGGAGCCCAACATGAAGAGATTCCTATGATAGGTTATGACAACTATAAGATCATATTCTAATAATAGCTAGAGGATCTTTCCAAAGGTGGGCATTAGAATTTGGGATAATTTGTGTGCCACTTTTGGGATCATGGTTTTGGCACTTAGTTTTGGTAAAACCACTTGTTGTTTATGGTTTGTCATTTTCCTATGAATTGGTGCTTGGAGTTGTAGTTTGTATGGTAATTTATAGGTATTATAGGACATTTGCAAAAAGATGCGGGATAAAAAAGTGGCCAAAAACACTTTTTGGTCCAAACAAGATATAACTCGAGCACGTTATAATGCGTTTGCATTATAACACGCTCACATTATGGGTTGATAGTTACGGATCCTATGCTCGGTTACTACCGAGTCATAACATGCTCATGTTATAATGCGATCACATTATAACATGCTCATATCTGAAAGTAAATCCTCCAACTTCTTTCACTCTAGAGTAGGCTAGGGCTATATACATGAAATCAACATTTAAGTATAAGTGACATTTACATATGGACATTTACTTCCTTATACTTTAATTTATATTTCATGTATATACTTTCAGGATGTTTGAGAATGGTTTTGAATATCTAGGAGTTATAATGCAAATTCTAGGTTTTGGAGGATCCTATAATTTTTTAGACTTAGTCAAATTTTTGTAATAAAAAAGATCCTATCATCTTGCAGTTGTCTAAGGCTAGTTGTAACTATTAAAAAGCATCATTAAGCATCTCCTTAGAGATAGGAATACCTATTATTATGCAAGAGACTTGGAAAGGACTCCAAGCAAAATACTAAGTCAAGTTCAAGAAAGTGGCAGTCCTCTAAGCATTTTTTCAAGAGGTTTTCAAGATTGAAGACAAGGTCACCTTCTTCATTGAAAATCATGGAGAGAATTAATCCATGAGTTTCCCTCCCTCTCCCTTCCTCTCTCTAACTCTATCTTTATATCTCTCCCTCCCTCTCTATCTCTCTCCCTCTCTTTCTATCTCTCTCTTGTTCTTTATCTCTCTCTCTCTCTCTCTCTATCTATCTCTCCCTCTCCCTCTATTTCTTTATACTTCTCTCACTATCTCTATATGTCTCTCTCCCTCCCCATTTCTCTCTATCTACTCCACTTTCTATATTTTCCCTCTCTCTAACTCATATCTCCACCTCTCCCTCTATGTCTTTCTATCTCTCCCCCCTCTTCCTCTCCCTCTCCCTCTCCCTCTCCCACTTTATCTCTCTATGTCCCCTCTCTCTATGTCTCTCTATTTCTCCTTCTCCCCTACCTCTTTCTATGTTTCCCTCTCTATCTCTCTCTATTTCTCCCTCTCCCCCGACCTCTTTCTATGTCTCCCTCTCTCTAACTCTATATCTCTATCTCTCTATATTCCATCTCTCTCTCTCTCTATATATATATATATAATGAGAGAGAGATATAGATAGAAAGAGGGGGAGAGAGATAGAGAGGGAGGGGGATATATATATATATCCCCCTCCCTCTCTATCTCTCTCCCCCTCTTTCTATCTATATATCTCTCTCATTATTTATCTCTCTCTATCCCTCTTTCTCTATCTCTTTATATTTCTCTGTCACTATCTCTATATGTTTTCCTCCCTCCCCCTCTCTCTCCCTTTCTATCTCTCTATCTGTCCCACTTTTATATTTTCCCTCTCTGACTCTATCTCTCCATCTCTCCCTCTATCTCTCCCCCCTCTGCCTCCCTACCTCTCCCTCTCCCCATACATCTTTCTATGTCTCCCTCTCTAACTCTATATATCTATCTCTCTTTATCTTCCCTCTCTCTAATGCTATCTCTCTATCTCTGTCTCCCTCTCTCTATCTCTCCATCTCTCCCTCTTCCCATCTATATCTCTCTATCCTCTCTCTATCTCTATCTCTATCTCTATCTCTACACCCTGCTCTCTCTCTTTCTCCATCTCTCTAACTCTATCTTTATATCTCTCCCTCCCTCTCTATCTCTTTCTCCTTTCTATCTCTATGTATATGTTTCTCTTATTCTCTATCTCTCTATCTCTCCCTCTTCCTCTATCTCTTTATATTTCTCTCACTATCCCTCTATGTATCTCTCCTTCCCCCTATGTATAGGAATAAAATCGAGATCGAATGATAATCAAAACAATGAAAATAATCAACAACTCAATCCTATAACATCAAGATAATGATCTAAACAAACAACCAAATAATCAATGAATACCACAAAAACACTGAAAGCTTTCACCTAGATTGTATTTTTATCTTGGTCGATTGTGGATTTCTCTTTAAATTGTAAAACCATGTTTGCAATAAGCGGATGTAGATTGTGTTTGTGTTCAAAAGTGCTCAATGTGATGTAGGGAGGCAAAAGCTTAAATGATCAAAAAGGATTTGTTATGAAGATGAGGGGGGTTTATATAGGTTTCAATGAATATCAATCAACGGTCCAGATAATTCAATGGAATCAACGGATGAGATAAATCTAAAATTCATGATGAATGTGCATCTGACATGTGTCACACAAAAAGATATTTTTGTTTGAGTTAACTGATTGATTTGGCTAAAAGACATGGAACAGACATGATAAAGATAGATTTCATAAAATAGAAATGCTTTTCTTCTATTTTATGAGTTGGTGATAAAACAATATTGACTAAGTCAATTTACTCAACTTATGATTTGCTTTTTGCATGATTTAAGATAAATTAAATAATAAATTATTTAATTTTGTGTGCATGATGAACAAGATTTATTTTTAGAAGATTTGAAAGATAAACAAAGCAAATTAAATAAATAAATTTATTTAATTGTTTGCGCATGATGGACATAGAATAGATTTGAAGATTTAAATAAATTAAACAAATAAATTGATTTAATTTATTTTGCATGATGAAGGATAAATAAAATATTTGATTTTATTTTATTTTTAGAAGAGAGATTCAATTTAAATAAATTTGAATGATTATTTAAATTTGGAAGAACAATTGATTTAATTAAATAATTTAGAAATTATTTAATTATAGATAAGAGGATTCAAGTGATAAATTAATTAAATAATTAATTTATTCAATTGATGTGGATTTGAATTTTGAAAGATGATAATGATTTCATTAAATAATTAAAATTATTTAATTTGGATGGATAAAGAGGAAATTTATTGAAATCAATTAAATAAAGAGGAATTATTTAATTAATGTTGAAAATATGTGATTTAGAGGAAATTGATGATTTTGATGAAATTAATTAAATAATTAGATTATTTAATTAATGTTAAATGCAAGTGATTAGACATATTTGATGAAAATGCAAGTGATGTGATGCAAAGGGTCATTTTTAGGTGTCTACATTTTGCCCCTCTTTGATGAAATGCAGTTTATAACATTGCTTCAAAGAACATGATTGTTGAAGACATGATACAATTTTGATGCCCCAGTGTAGCTAGCTACCCCTGTGTAGCTGGTGTAGAATGCCCCCTCGAGAGGAAAGACAGGGAAGTGATAGAAGAACTGGGTTGACGCTCGACTAGAAGATTGTATTGGAGATAGACGAGGCTGGATAGATGGAGGCTGACATGATGAAAATGATAGTAGACATGAAGATAAGATGGATTAGGGGTGGGAAGACATAGGGTTGGGACACTATAAATAGGGCCCAAGGGGGCCAACACAACTCATTTGCACACCTAGAGTTCACAAAAGTTAAAGCTATTTGCCTCTTTGCTTAGTTGAGTGCTTGCCATGAAGAGTGAGTTTACAGCTTGCAGACATGCTAATTCCTATGCATAAGCACTAGGAAGAGCTAGTACAGACCTACGAGAGACCAGCGGGAGCTTCGGGAGTGGTAAGTGATTGAAAACCCTACTTGTGTTTGCATTTTTTAGGTCTTTTTAGGGTTTTAAATTTTTTTGGCAAAAGGTGCTAAGATCAGTTTCGGCGCCTTTGGCGCTTGGTAAAGCGCTTTCAACGCAACTCGGTGCCTATGGTGTGCAGTGTAGCACCTTAGGTAAAAACTAAGCACCTTTCATGTTTAAGTTCATGTTGGAGCGCTATTGGCAAATTCTACAGTGCCATTGGTAGGTCAACTAAGCGCCTCTGGTATGACAGCTTGGCGTTGTTGGTAGTTTTAGTATGATGAGATTGGGAAAAGCTAAGTGTTACCAGAAATATTGTCAAATCTATCAAACTCAATCAATAAACCAATAATCTCAATAGAAATTGCAAATAACAAAGATTAAATAACAAAGAACAAACCATGCAAACTTTGTTACTTTGTTGCTTCCATTGTTTATCTAGTCTCAATCGATCTTTGTATGAATATTGAAGATGTCAGAAGCGTACTTCCTTGCTTTGTTTTTTTCAAGATGACAATGGAGAGATGGCTATGATACTTTTTGTAATGAAGATGAGCTTCAATACAATAAATGGGTGATCACAACCTATGGATGGATTTGGGTGCCAAAGGCACGCTGTTAATTCTATAGAGTAACATTACTAAAAGCTTGGATGAATAAAATGGAAGAATTGGGTTCAATTTATAGACTTGTGAGAGAAAAGATCAATGGTATAGAAAGAATGAGAAGATCAATGGTATGGAAACCTTGAGAGAATGTGGATGAATAGAAAGAAGACAAGTGTCACACAACAGTTATTTTGTTTGAGTTAATTGCTTTCTTTTATAAGGATAAGATATGCTTTCATAAATTAGAATACTTTTTCTAATTTAAGATTTGTTGATAAAAAAAAGATTGATTGAGTCAGTTAACTCAACTTGTTATTTGCTTTTACATGATTTTGAGAGAAATTAAATAATAAATTATTTAATTTTGTGTGCATGAAGAAGAAGGCTTATTTTTAGAAGATTTGGAAGATATTTAGAAGAATTAGAAGATAAGAAAGAAAATTAAATAAATAAATATATTTAATTGTTGTGCATGATTTGGAAGAAAAAATAAAATATTTGATTGTATTTTATTTTTAGAGATTGAGAGGATTTAAATAAATTTGATTGATTTATTTAAATTTGGAGGAATAAGTGACTTAATTAAATAATTAAGAATTATTTAATTGTTTGGAAGAATTAAATTAAATAAAGGATTTTATTTAATTTTGTCTTTGGAAGAGATAATTAAATATTTTGATATTTAATTAATTTAGAAGAATGTGAATCGAATAAATAAATTTATTTATTTATTAATAGAGGAATTAGAATGGAATAAATATTAAGAATATTTATTTAGACCGAGTCATGTCATTTTTAGGCATATCCATTTTGCTCCTCTTTGATGCAATGTAGTTTACGGCGTTGCTTCAAAGAATAAGAATTTCTGATAATGATACATGCCCCAACTTGCCCCTGGTACATGTTACGATGATAGGATGCCCCCTCGGGAGATTGGATGGAAGAAGGAAAAAGGGAGGTGAGACAGACAATCTCATGATGAGGAAGGAGAAAACAGGTTAGGTTGAAGAAAATAGGTCATGTTTCAGAGAAACAGGAAGAAACAGGCCTAGGAAGTAGTCACGGTCGGCACACAACTAGTTAGGGTTCACTTTCTATATATAGGAGCTAGGTCCACAAATCCTAGTCATTTGCACACTTGGCTTTTGTTGATAGGTTACTCAGAGCTTAGGAGAGTACAGGAGCATAGAGCAGTCAGCATAGAGATGGACATTCCGTGTGAGGAACACCACTTTGAGTGAGTCTGACGGTTTGATTGGCCAACTAACATAGGACCACCAGTATGTAGTTCAAAAAAACTCACCTAGGGTAATTTATTAGTGCAATAAATGCTAGGGAAAGTTTAGGTAAGATAGATGAGATGATCTGCGTTTCGGCGCATATGTGCTCTAAAACTGCGCATATGATATGATTCAATGCATATGTGTTACGAAACGGTGCATGCATAAGTTCTGCGCATATACAGTATGGGTCGGCGCATGCATTAGGAACTAGTGCATTTGATGTGGGGCTGCACATACGTAGAAGCTACGCATGGATGACATGTTGTGGTGCATTCACTAAGAAGCCGCGCTTTTGATATGAAGTTGTGCATGTACTCAATGTGGCGGTGCATCTACCAGAAGTGGTGCATTTACTATGAAATGGTGCATGTACTTTCTGGTTCGGTGCATGTGTATTAGATAGTTAGTTTACTTAACAAAATTGACTCGATTGGCATCTTGCTCGATGCATCAATCGATAAGTGATCTCTAAGATTGCAGGAATCTAGTCAGGAGATGTTGTATGTTGTTTTAATCAATTTGATATGTTAAGTAAGTGATATGATGTTTTAGATAGTGTTGAGTAGTTATGCAGATTTGGTTGACGCATTGTTTTTGCTTGATTGCAGGAGGACATTCAGGATGTTCTTATGTCTAGGGAGGAGTTTCCCTTGTCATTGTTGCAGCGGTACATGCTTACTGAGAATGATCGAGAGGCTCTCGGTGCTATGGGACTAGATTATGTGTGTTTCATGCCTAAGGTTCATGCAAACCTCAGTTTGTTGATTGCAGCTATGGAGCAATTCCACAGCAAGGACGAGACCTTTCACTTGCCTACTGGTGAAATGGCAATTACTCTTGAGGATGTTTACAGGATTATGCACTTGCCGATACAGGGTGAGATAGTAGAGTACGATCCTCAGTGGGATGTAGGTTTGGCAGAGTGCAGGCGAGGTTTTGATGATGCAGAGCTTGAGGGTCAGGTGATCTCTTGGCAGGGCATTCTCAACTATTATGACTACTTCCCAGGGATAGTGGCTGGATTGATCGAGGGTGTGGTCTACCCCGATAGGAGGTTGCATGGGTTCCCTATTGGTTGGGGTCAGTTTATGGAGAGGATGACTACAAAGGGCACCTGTTTTGTATGGGGTGTCTGTGTTTTGGCTCACCTATATCACAATATACATTAGGTGGTATATCACAAGGGTGCCAGTTTGTCTACAGGCATCTCACTGCTACAGTTTTAGCTATGGGAGCACATTTCTATTACTTGGCCAATATGCATGTTTTCCAGGTAGAGGGGGAGCCTTATAGCTATGGATATGCAGGTGTTATTTCCCAGCACAAGCTGGAAAAACTTGAGTATTGGAGACACGCACTGAATAATGTAGATAGAGTTGTCTAGCGTCCCTATCTAGATTGCAAGCCTTGGGATGATGAGGATGACGAGCTGCCCTACTACTTTCAGACTCGGTGGCTCATTGGCAGGACACGGTTTATTTTAGAGAGGCAAATAGTTAGCAGGGTTTGGCAACAGTTTGGCAGGATATAGGGTATGCCATAGGGGCAGGCCTAGTTTGTGAGGACACATGCAGAGAGGTTCAGATGGGGCCCAGTTGCTTCTTACAAGGAGGCCTTAGCAGAGTTCCAGCAAACTCCCTATGTGGCTTGGCTGATGAGGAGGGAGGTGATAGACGCGGGTATGACTCCTGATTATGAGGAGTGGTTGGATGCGCATCCATTCCTGAGATATTCAGGACTCGGAGAGTTGGTTCCTCACTTGGATGAGGAGGATTCAGAGGATGAGGATGGTGCAAGTAGGAGGAGGAGGAGAAAGAGGAGGGGGAGAGGAGGATGGGGAGAAGGGGATGATGGAGGTGACGAAGGAGGAGGAGGTGGTGGAGATGAAGGTAGAGGGAGGTAGAGATAGAGGAGGAGAGCTATGGAGGGACCCTCCCAATAGTAGCAGGTAGTGTAGCCACAGGTTACACAGCAGGTATAGATGTTAGTACCGTAGCAGGTGCCTTAGTAGGTAGGTCAGCAGCAGGTGCCACAGGTTTAGGTTCCCCAGGCTCCTGCCCAGCTTGATTTACAGCAGTAGGCTATTATTACGCTGTAGGGATAGGTGAGATAGTTTAGGGCACATCTCAAAGCAGCAGAGTCCCAGAGAGAGTGCCATGCAAGGGTATTATCTAGGCTCATTGTAGAGTGAGATGCAGCATTGGTGAGGGTGCGGGCCTTGAGATTGGAGAGAGACATGACCCTAGCCTCTTTGGGTACATATGGAGCTACTACATTTTTGGTCACACAAGTACAACAGGCACAGGCGTAGCTTGCGCAAGTTTAGGTGGAGCTTTCTAGGGCATAATCCTAGACTCGGTACTATAGGGATCTATACCATGGGGCTATGCTAGTAGATCAGAGGGCACCCAACTTTAGGAGCCAGTCAGTGGTAGGCACTTCTCAAAGAGCAGGGGGTCATGGTCTGTAGCTTCGGTGATGGGCCCACAGCAGTCAGGGGCTAGTAGAGGAGGTGATGGAGAGGGCAGTGCTAGGAGTAGTGTCGCACGGAAGCAGGGTTATCCTATACACTTGTACTGATTTTTGCTTATGTGTATACGTTTTGACGGCTCAGATAGCTTGATATGTGCATATTTGTATCATTTTGTACCGAGACATGTATCATTATTTTTGTGATGTATACACTTTATATGACTTTGACTCAGAGATGGACTTCGATATGTTGTACAGTTGGACATCTTTTATGATTATTTATATGATGATGTAGCTATTTGATCTCTATATGCAGTTGTTGATGCTATATGTCATGGATGCATTTACTTTTGATGTCTATATGTGATGTGCACATTTATTATGTCTATATGATGTGATGCAGATTTAGATGATTTCATGTATACACCTAATATGCAAATGTGAATGTTATCTATATGAGTATGCAATGTTATGTGATGATCTACATGTATTTGTCTATTTTTTTATTTTTCTATTGACACTATGTTATGATACAAATGTATATGAATGATCTAATGCACTTATTATGTATGCAAATGATTTAATCATGTTAATGACTATCTCATGTGATATGATATGCAACTTATGCTATGTTTTTTTGGTATGTCCAAATATACTCAATCGACACAGAAATGACACAATGATAGATAAAAGACTGACTGATGGAAGAAATGTAAATGAAAGGATCACAAGCTTTTATATGTAAAAATTGAAACTCTGTATTTTGGGATCTTTATTGCATGGAATATGGATGTAAATGGATACGATATGGATGTGAAATGGTTTTTCTGTCTTGACATTGCAAGTATTTTGAAGTGCTTGTTTCATCATTGGGTGATTTTTTTGGTACTTTTTCCAAATGTTGTAAGAAAATACAAGCATCTAGGTATAATTGAATCGAGATGACTTGAGTATTTCTTGTGTATCAATAGACAAGGATTGCCCCCTCTCATGTTAGACCCTTGAAGTTGTTGGCAAGAGACACTATATGGACTCATGGTTGTTGTCATTGATGGCAACAAAGGTCATCCCACATATCCGCAAGTTATGATGTGTCTCTACCGGAAGTCAGAATAAAGAATGTTGTGGTCCGGTGAAGAAGAACAGAGCATGTGGCAAGGTCCGACAGATTGGTCCGGATCTCTCAGAGGAAGTGTCTTGGTGCAGTGCGGATTTGGGGAAGTCAAGAGGACTACCTTGAGTGGTATATTCCAAGGATTTAGCCTCCGGTGATGGACAAGGAAAAAGATATGAATGGTTGAGTACCGGATTCCTAAGAGACAGTGAAAACAGAGGAAGAACTGACTGACAGAGTATCAGACTGCTTTCCGGATGTGTTACTGTTGATGACAGAGGTTGTGAAGGCATGAATCATGTTTGGCCGACATAATTAATGATATCTACAAGTATATGCTTGATCCGCATTGCTTGGTGAGGAAGGATTCAGCTGACAGAACAAGAGTTTGTAAGAAACTAGACTATTCCGGATGCCGACTAGAAAGATGATGAAATTACTTGTGCGGATATATATAGAGGATGGATTTAGTTGTGAAGTGTGTGATGATGTGGAGATATATGCGAATAAGTCCAGATAAGAGCAGAGGTAGCAAAAAGGATCCGGTATGTGAAAGATAGCAGAATAAAGAACAGAGGAAAGATGAAGTGCAGCAGATTAGTGTACTGAGCCTAACCGGAACTGAACTCCAGCATATGCAGATGCTTCCAATTAGTTCAAGACTGTGATTCTCATCACTTTGTAGACAGTGTGTCTTCTTGTAGGCAGTGGGCCTCTTGTGAGCAGTGTGCTCGGGTAGTGAGCCCTAATTGGCAAGTGCCATTTTTGTAATTTCCTATTCTTCTAACAGAGAATAATTTTGGGTTAATCACCCCGTGGTTTTCTCCCTTAACAGGGTTTCCACGTCAAAAATACTGTGTCATGTGTTTCTTATTTCATGATTAATGTTTTTGTGTTTGATTTTATGCTGCATCAATTAAAAGGAAAGTTCAATAAGGGAAATAATTAGGATAACTGATTCACCCCCCCTCTCAGTTATCAACAATTGGTATCAGAGCTAAGTTCCTCCTAATAGAGCCTAACAGCTTGAGGAAGATCTGGGATTTCAAATGGATGCATATGGTTTAAGGGAGCAACTCAAGACTGCTCTTGAGGATCTTGAACAGTCAAATTCTGAAGTCAGTGAATTAAAGGAAAGACTCAAACAGGCTGATGAATTCATGAGAGAATTAAAAGACAAATTAAGTCTCTCTATGAAAAAGAGAAAGGAGCTGCTTCAACAGTTGGCAAGACGAAGTGAAGAAAGCAATACAAATGAAGAATTGACTGAGCAAACCAAGTTATGTGAAAAGTTATCAAAAGAAGTCATTATGTTAAGACATGAAATGGAATCAGGAACTATAAAGTTTACTCAAGAGATTGAAGAAAAAAGAAAGGCTGAAGACAATCCAAGACAATCTCTTAAAGAAAAATCAGAAGAATGCCACCAGATGGACAGGATTATCAGACATCTTGAATCTGATCTTGAAGATGCCAAAGATAATGAAGGAAAACTTGAGGATCAAATTGCCTCTCTCAAAACAGACCTTCAAACAGCAAATGAATATAAAGAGAAATTCAAGATAAGTTCTGCTCAACTTGAAGTTCTTCTTGGAAGTCAAAAGAGGACAGATGACAAGTATGGTTTGGGATATGAGAAAGGAGAAAGCTCCGGATCCGGTCAGAAGAATCTTGGATCAGAAAATCTAAGGAGCAGGCCTAGAAGACCTCCGGTAAGACAGCCAAATGCTCAAAGATATCCATCCTTCAATGGATACTGCCACAGCTGCAACCACTTTGGTCATAAAGCTGATCAGTGCAGAATGAGAATGAATCAGATTAATTCATCCTTCTCCGGACAGTGCTTCAACTGCAAAAGGTATGGACACAAATCCCATGAATGCAGAATTATGCAAGTAAACAAATCATTCAAAGGTAGATGCTTCACATGCAATAGAGTAGGTCATAGGGCTAATCAATGCAGATCAAGAGGATATCAGTCAAATATGCAAAGAAATGTTATTTGCCAAATCTGCAATAGGTCCGGTCATAATGCTAAAGTCTGCAGAAACAAGAATCAGGACAAAAGAGGTCCGGTGTATAATCAGAATCAAGACAAGGGTAAACAAAAGATGAATGCGGATGAGGTTAGGAATCAGATGAGCAAGATTTGGGTGAAGAAAAGTTCAGAGAATGTAGAGGTTGGATCCGCACCAGACTCTGGTGCTGATATTTCTTCCAGAAATTAAAAAGTGAGCTCAGGCTCAGGGGGAGACTCAAAGAAAATCTTGTTCCCCCAGCCAAACAAGTGGTGCCGGATGTGAGATGCGGATCAAAGGGTTTGTAGATATGAGTCTTGAGATACTTCAGTCAAGTTTTCAGAGGTCCGCATGGAGTTAGGAAGAAGCTGTGATCGATCAAATAAGACCTGTTCAGGGAGATGCTCCGGTATGATAAAGGATTACAAAAAGGTCCGGAAAGATCCGGAAATGCACTATCTTGTTCTGCGGATTGGACAGAGTGTTTGGGATGTTCTTGTAATATGTTACCTTGATTTATTCATGATTGAAAGATCCGGATGATATCCACAGATCAGGACTAATCCGGGATACTCCAAGCTATCCAGACAAGGCAAACCGGAATGATGTAGGTGAAGCATTTATTGCAGATAGATATTAGGGTTCGCGGAGCAATTTAAGGGATTTCTCAAAGGTCATTTGCTCATTCTGCACTCGAGAAGAAGCGAAAAGTGGAACTCTGCAACAAGGTTCATCAAGCACACCAAGGATCTCCTGCCGAAGTTATTGCATAAAGAAATCAATCCAACCACTCCGTGCAAACCGAAGGTGCATAAGGTATTCTCCGTTTCTCATTACCTCACTGCAAATCTTTGAAGAATGGCTACTCCAAACATAGTTAAGATCTCTGATAGACCTCGCCCCTCATTCAAGAAACATCCCTACAAATCATTGGAGGTAGATCCACTAGGAGCCTTCTCTAGTGTTCCTCACGGAGTTTTACATACCGAAGACATTAGGGTTTACATACATGCAAGCATTGAAGAATTTGGGGAATTCAAATTAAGAGACCTCTATCACAAGCAACTGATAGACAATGCTTTTGAGCTTAAACCGGAGTATAAGGATATCCAGAAGAAACAATTTGAGCAATTTATTCATTTCCCCTGCTTTGAAGAAGATGAATGGGTCCGGTATGTACTGAGCAGGATGCATGACAACTTTCTATGGCTAGATAGACCCTGCAAGATCACAAAAGAGGCAATTAGAGCAGTAACTGGTCTATACTCTTCCGGAGGGGTACCTATCCTCAAATCTGTCAAGAACAACATTGTAACTGAGGCCACCAGATCAAAATTTGACAAGAGGGCAATGACCATTGAAGATATTTCAGATCCGGATATCAAATATGCATCAATGATAATAGGATACAAGATCTATCACTCCAGCAGGGAGAATTCTGTATCCGGAACTGCAGTATACACTGCCTATGAAATGCTAAGAAAGAATGCAGAATATGATCTCTGCGAACTACTGCTAAGCCAATTAATGGAAAATATACAGAAAATCAAGAAGGATAAGAAGAATTCCTTTAAGTATGGTACTCTTATTGTATGTCTATTCTTCTACTTCATGAATGAGCTACCCGGAACAAGTGGATGGGTATGGCAGAATGACAAACCTGTTGCAGTACAGATAAGAGACTACTTGCATGGACTTGGGGATGCAAAAGCGAGAAATACAGCTCTATGGGGATACTTCAAAAACTTTCAGAGCATGATGCAAGCAAGAGAGAGAATTCCCCAGTCTCTTGTTGAAAAATACAAAGACTCAGTGTGCTTTATGGTTGACACTGATCAGTGCCTAATGGAGGCAGTGGAGCCAAGGACTGTTTGGATCATGCCCATGGGGTATGAAGTGGATGAACAGATAGTGGAGCTGCATGTTCAACACATGCTAAGTCAACCTAAAGATCCTAAAGCAGAAAGGTTTGGAACCTTTGAGGAGCTGAGTGTAAAAATACATGTAGAACTCAGGGAACCTGAGATTAAAAGAAAGGTGAGAAAAGAAGTAGAGCACATTGCTCAAGGCCTAGGCATCTCAAAGGAGGCACTTGATGCCAGCTGGGAAAAGAGGAGGAAGGCTGAGGAAGAAGAGAAAAGTAAAGAAAGTGCTCCGGTTGAAGCTCCCACCCGGACCAGATCATCAAAGAGATCTGCACCTCCCACAACCAAAAGTTCTAAACCGGAAGTCCAGGCATCCGGTAAGAGATCCAAGACAAAAGCCACAAGGGCTTATGGAAGCCAAAAGGATGAAGAGGACACAGAGTCAGATGAGGGAATAAAAGAAATAAAGAAACAGAAGAAGAAAGGATCCGGTAAGCCCTCCACAGGCCAAGACAAGGATGAAATGGCAGAGGTAACTGTTGAAAAGCCCACTCTGTCTCTAGAGAGCATAATCAAGTCGGTCACGGTGGATGGAAACCTTCAACCAATGACTGAATCCTATGATGACTTCAGTGAGGCTGACCAAAAGACTCTGCAGGAAGCCACAGTTAAATATCTGAACATATATAATAAGGCTTTCATTGAGATCATATCTCTCATTCCTAAAAGCCTAGAAAAGGAAATGGAAGTAAGAAAGAATAATGCTCATGCTAAAGATCTTGAGATCCGGGAGAAGATAGCTATTCAGCTATATCCTCAAATTGATCCCAAGACAATGAACATTATCTTCAAGGACTGCAAAGATGAGTTCAGAAGCAAAGCCAGGATGAATCAACTCATGCTTGGTGAGACTGACAAAGTGGCCCAAGAAACAGAAGAGATCCTCCGGAAGGCCTTCAAAAGGTTCAATCTTCCTGTTGTAGAGGACTTAGGTGCAGAAACAGCTGCTGATTTGGAATCTTCTGTTCCGGAAGAAGTGAGCCCTGAACAGACAAATATCTCTCCTCCGGTTTCCCCTACAGTCTCCGGATCCAAAGAAGAAGAGCAATTACAGGAGAAGGAAGCAGTGGTGAAAGACAAAGAGGTTGACAGTTCTAAGACTGCAGAAGAAAAGAAACATCTGTCTCCGGCAAGAGACACTGCACAAACTGTTCAACAATTTTTGAGCAAAGAAACTTTAGAGATTGATGAACCGGAGCTTCTAAAAGGCCCACTCGACTTTGACTCTCTCTCTCCGGTACAAACAATGAAGATAGCTTCATTTGCAAATGCCAAGGCAAATGAAAAGCTCCTGAAGTCTCATATGGAAGACTGTGAGTTGATAGAGGCTGTTTCCGGAGTACTTGTAAAGATTATGCCATCAATCCAAATAGATCCGACAGCCTCCACTTCCGGTAATCTAAAAACCTTAGTCAGCAGTGTTGATACACATTTTGATTCTCTAGAAAAATCAGCTGAAGAAAAGGTCCGGAAGGAATTCTTGGATAAGAGATTTTCAGAAATATTAGAATTAATCTCTAAAGATAGGAAGATTGTAAGCATTGGAATAAAGAGCTTAGAGAATGCTCTTAAGGATGGCGGTGACATCTATAAATTTTGTATATCCTGGTCAAAGGCAACAGCAGCATTTGACAAGAAAATAAAAGAGGAACAGGATAAGCTACAAAGCTTATCTCAAAGTTTTGATCCTCTCTCTTCCTCTATAATAAATCAAGAATGTCAGACTATTGCAGTCTTGAATGAAATAAAGAATCTTGAGAAGGAAAGAAAGAACATCACTAACCGGATGGGAGAACTTAGAAGGATTATAATCCCTAAGTTGGAAACTATGCATGAGGCCATCAGTGATGCTCAGACCACCGCCCAAACAAAAGATCCGACAGATCTCAAGCGGGCAGAAGCTTTTGCATTTTTGTTAAGTGGTCACATTTCAATTTTGGATAGAATGAAGCAAAGTTGGGCTACAGAAATGATCCAATTGCAGACATCCTTTGCAGACATTCTTCAGTACATGTGAGTATGTAAATATGCGGCTATATATAGAAAATTTTTGAAAATTTTGGTGTGCGGACCCTACCCTTTGCCATTGATGTCAAAGGGGGAGTGAGGAGCAGTGAAAAATGAGGAATCCAACTAAGGGGGAGTTCCGAAAATTGTATATAAAGACAGAGCATCAGCAAAGGGGGAGCATAGTGAAAACACTTAGTCATTTTTCACTAAGTGTTGCCATCAATGCCAAAGGGGGAGATTGTTGGCAAGAGACACTATATGGACTCATGGTTGTTGTCATTGATGGAAACAAAGGTCATCCCACATATCCGCAAGTTATGATGTGTCTCTACTGGAAGTCAGAATAAAGAATGTTGTGGTCCGGTGAAGAAGAATAGAGCATGTGGCAAGGTCCGACAGATTGGTCCGGATCTCTCAGAGGAAGTGTCTTGGTGCAGTGCGGATTTGGGGAAGTCAAGAGGACTACCTTGAGTGGTATATTCCAAGGATTTAGCCTCCGGTGATGGACAAGGAAAAAGATATGAATGGTTGAGTACCGGATTCCTGAGAGACAGTGAAAACAGAGGAAGAACTGACTGACAGAGTATCAGACTGCTTTCCGGATGTGTTACTGTTGATGACAGAGGTTGTGAAGGCATGAATCATGTTTGGCCGACATAATTAATGATATCTACAAGTATATGCTTGATCCGCATTTCTTGGTGAGGAAGGATTCAGCCGACAGAACAAGAGTTTGTAAGAAACTAGACTATTCCGGATGCTGACTAGAAAGGTGATGAAATTACTTGTGCGGATATATATAGAGGATGGATTTAGTTGTGAAGTGTGTGATGATGTGGAGATATATGCGAATAAGTCCAGATAAGAGCAGAGGTAGCAAAAAGGATCCGGTATGTGAAAGATAGCAGAATAAAGAACAGAGGAAAGATGAAGTGCAGCAGATCAGTGTACTGAGCCTAACCAGAACTGAACTCCAGCATATGCAGATGCTTCCAATCAGTTCAAGACTGTGATTCTCATCACTTTGTAGACAGTGTGTCTTCTTGTAGGCAGTGGGCCTCTTGTGAGCAGTGTGCTCGGGCAGTGAGCCCTAATTGGCAAGTGCCATTTTTGTAATTTCCTATTCTTCTAACAGAGAATAATTTTGGGTTAATCACCCCGTGGTTTTCTCCCTTAATAGGGTTTCCACGTCAAAAATAGTGTGTCATGTGTTTCTTATTTCATGATTAATGTTTTTGTGTTTGATTTTATGCTGCATCAATTAAAAGGAAAGTTCAATAAGGGAAATAATTAGGATAACTGATTCACCCCCCCTCTCAGTTATCAACAGAAGTCCTTGATGATCTTTTGCCGATCATGTCGTTAGACAAAAGTTGTCACATTACTAAAGATTAATCCACAAATAGTAGACAAAGAAAGTGATTATGCCCCCATCATAGTACCTCTATCTTTTGGCATCCTTGAGTAGCATAGAAAGGCATGATAACAAAAAATTGAGACGTTATAACCTAACCCAATCACAAACACAAAACATTCTTGCATTTAGATGTGTTTTCTTGCCAAAATTTAGATAGAATCATTTAGAGAACTTTAGGTACTTGTTTTCTTTGCTTTGGATAGGTCGATGTCTTGCACCAAGAATTCTGTCTAAAAGCAAGTTTTTTTCTCTTGCTTGCATGCTTGGTGAAATGGACCCTAAGGGACTAACCTAGTGCCTCAGGGGCTCATTGCTAAATGGCCTTGCCTACGTGACAATGTAGAGGCAACGTAGTTCAGGGACTTGGACCATGGATGGACTAGAGGACAAATGACAAGATATGGGATGGATGGGAAGTGGAGCCTTGGGAGTGCATTGATAATGGCCTTGCCTACGTGATGACGCAGAGGCAACGTAGTTTGGGGTAACCCTAATGATACGAATGACAGACACTATAACAGGATGACATTATGGATAGGATACGGGATAAGACTTTAGTTGATAAGGTGACAAAAGAGATAGAGTATCAAGCCATGATAGGTTATCGTTAGGTTACAGAAGGTGATTTATTATGGAATAGATATGGATTGGATGAGAATTGATGGTAGTAAGAATGGACACAAGGTGATTGGTTTCCCAAATATGGAGAAGGCGGTTTATCACAAGTAGCACCTATTTACCAAGTTTTCACCACTTTCTTTTATTTGCATGAAAGCTAAAAGTACACATGATGCCTGTTTTCCAGGTTTTCAACATGGTACCTATCTAAGGCACATGTTTTCCAGGTTTTCACCAAAGGACAATTTTTTTGTCATTTTTCCATTTTTTGAATTTTTTGCTTTTTTCTAATTTTTTGATTTTTTTTTGGGTTTTTTCTGAATTTATGCCCCCTTACATTAGGGTTCTCTTAGGTATAGAACCAGCAAAGATGCATACTGTTGATTGGGTCATCAAATAGCTCACCCTTCGATTTTGCTAACTAATAGGCTCCTGATACATAAGTAGCAATGATTACATAAGGACCAAGCCAGTTTGGCTCAAACTTACCTTTTTTTTTCCTGATCCTGTTGATTGCAGGGATTTTCCTTAAGTACTAGATCACCAACATTGAAGACCCTTGGACGGACCCTATGATTGTAGCTTCATGACATCCTTTGCTGATATGCCTTGAGATGGTTAAAAGCATTCTGTCTCTTCTCTTCTAATAGCTCTAACTCTTGCAGTCTAGAAACTCTGTAGTCTTCATCAGTAATAAGACCTTTTAATGACACCCTTAAAGATGGTAACTCGACCTCGATGGGGAAAATAGCTTCTGATCCATAAACAAGGGCATAAGGGGTAGCACCTGTGGGAGTGCATATACTGGTTCGATAGGCCCACAGAGCGGGATTCAGTTGTATGTACAAATCACGGCCAGCATTGTTGACTGTCTTCTTGAGAATTTTCAAGATTGTTTTGTTTGATGCCTCTGCTTGGTCGTTGCCTTGTGGATAGTAGGGGGTGGAGAAACGGTGTTGGATTTTGAATTTGTCACAAAGCTCTTGGACATCCTGGTTCTTGAAAGGTCTTCCATTATCAATGACTATGGATGAGGGAATTCTGTATCTGCAGATGAGGTAATTGAGGATGAATGAGGCAATCTGTTTGCCTATGACATTAGTGAGTGGATCGACTTCAATCCACTTGGTAAAATATTCAGTGGCAGTTATTATGAACTTGTGGGTGTTGGATGATGGAGGGTGAATTTTTCCCACAAGGTCGAGTCCCCATTGACAAAAGGGCCATGGTGTCATTAAAGGTCGAAGCTCTTGAGTTGGTGCATGGATGAGGTTTTCATGTATCTGGCACTGCTTGCATTTCTTCACAAACTGATATGAATCGGTTTCCATGTTTGGCCAATAGTATCCCAAATGCATGATTTTCTTAGCTAAAGAAGGACCTCTAGAGTGTGTTCCACAAATTCCTTTGCATATGTCTCATAAGGCCGTTTCAGATTCTTCCCATTCTAAACATCAGAGTAAAGTACCATCTAGACTCAGCGGTATAGGGTGTTGGCAATAATGGTGTAACGGGAGGTTTGGTGAATGAAGGTTTGGCATTGGTTAGAAGACAAGTCAGGCGGTAGGGTGTTATCCTTGAGGTAAGTGTAGATCTTACCGTACCAAGGAAATATTGTCAAAGTTATCAAACTCAATCAGTAAACCAATAATCTCAATAGAAATTACAAATAACAAAGAACAAACCGTGCAAACCTTGTTACTTTGTTGCTTCCATTATTCTCCTGTCTCAATCGATCTTTGTATGAATATTGAAGCCTTCAGAAGCATACTTCCTTGCTTTGTTTTTTTAAAGATGACAATGTAGAGATGGCTATGATACTTTTTGTAATGAAGATGAGATTCAATACAATAAATGGGTGATCGCAAGCTATTGACGGATTTGGGTGCCAAAGGCACACTGTTAATTCTGCAGAGTAACATTACTAAAAGCTTGGATGAATGAAATGGAAGAATTGGGTTCAATTTATAGACTTGTGAGAGAAAAGATCAACAGTATAGAAAGAATGAGAAAATGAACGGTATAGAAACCTTGAGAGAATGTGCACAAATAGAAAGAAGACAAGTGTCACACAAAAGCTATTTTGTTTGAGTTAACTACTTTCTTTTATAAGGATAAGATATGCTTTCATAAATTAGAATACTTTTTTCTAATTTAAGAGTTGTTGATAAAAACAAGATTGATTGAGTTAGTTAACTCAACTTGTTATTTGCTTTTACATGATTTTGAGAGCAATTAAATAATAAATTATTTAATTTTGTGTGCATGAAGAAGAAGGCTTATTTTTAGAAGATTTGGAAGATATTTAGAAGAATTAGAAGATAAGAAAGCAAATTAAATAAATAAATTTATTTAATTGTTGTGCATGATTTAGAAGAATAAATAAAATATTTGATTGTATCTTATTTTTAGAGATTGAGAGGATTTAAATAAATTTGTTTATTTATTGATAGAGGAATTAGAATGGAATAAATATTAAGAATATTTATTTAGACCGAGTCGTGTCATTTTTAGGCGTATACACTAAGCACCTTTGGCCCGCAACTAAGTGCCTTGGGTAGCATAGATAAGCATCGTTGTTGAAATCTAAGCACCTCTGTAACGTAGCAAGGTGCTCTTGGTATGATAGTTAAGTGCCTTAGGTAAAATCTAAGCACTTTTGGTCTTAGGGCAGTTTGATCTAGGTTAGCTTTGGAAAATGTGTGTCAAAGGCTTAGACTAGAGTTGAATAGGTTTGACTTAGGGTTTTTACAATGTGTTGACTTAGGATCAGGTTGAAGTTTGCAAGAACTTTAACAAGTGGTCGTCATGGATGCAAATTGTCTTACCACCCTTATAGTCCCAAGAGAGACACTACCTGATTGTTGAATTGGTTGTACAGCTAGGCTAGGAGGAGGAGATATTCCTAGAGGTCATTAGATTGTGGCATGTTACTCATTTGATGCCTATCAGGGCGAACCTTGCACTCTTGATAGCAATTGTGGAGAGATATCACAGCGAGACCTCCTCCTTCCACTTTCTGACAGGTGAGGCGACTGTGTCACTGGAGGATGTTCAGCATATCCTATGGATTTCAATTGAGGGTGAGAGAGTGGACTATGACATAGAGCAGGGAGAGGCAGTCATGCGAGATGTATTTGCTACAGATGACCTAGGTGTGCAGGATCATGAGATCCGTTGGGCTGAAGTGTGGTGGCTATGTGATAGGATTCGATGGATTGTTGTATCTCTGATTGGCAGATTCTTATGTCCAAATAGAGGATCCAGGGGTTTATCTATTGGATGGGGTACTGTACTATCAGGGATATTTACACACGACATCTAATATGCGTGGGGACCTTGTGTTCTAGGTCAGTTATATCATGACTTGTATGACTGTGTATACAGATTAGGGAGCGGCTTGTTAGCAGGTGTTACATTGTTATAGGTATGGGCATGGGAGCATATCCTAGTGATTAGACCTATCACCAAGCGACACCGAGATCATGGTGAGCCATATGCATTCTTATATGAGGGTGTTATTATGCATCGGTGACTTAGTTCTGTAAGTTACTGGCAGAGGCAGTTAGATGAGATGGATATCTTAGTTTGGTGCCTTGGAGAGATTGTGAGTCATGGGAGGATGATCACGAGGAGCTGATCTACTGCCGATAGACGAGATATTTGTTTGGCCGATGCATTGATATCATTGAGAGATACCTTCCAAAGAGGGTATTAAGATAGTTTGGTTTATTGTAGGGGGAGCCCATAGGTGAGCTTATATTTGCATGGACTCAGAGGGAGGTGGAGGATTGGGGGCCTGAGATTTTAGGTGATACAACTTTGATAGATTTATGGGGTCTTGCCCTAGTGATATGGAATTGGATTACAGGGGGAGTAGATCTGGGCACACTTCCGGCATATGACACCTACTGGCAAACACATAGGCTGGTGAGACTTACTAGACCGGGGATGGCAAGAGCAGTATGAGAGGTGGCAGTTGGTGGAGTGGAGGTGAGGGCTTGGAGAGAGGCCCGATGGCAGGCTATAGCACAAAGACAAGCTGGGGGGATGATGGTAGAGAGCAGGCTGAGGTGCAGATGGCCAAGGCTAGGGGACATTATATTGTTTTATCAACAGAGACACCCTTATAGTAGGCACAGAGACTACTGTAGGAGATAGCAAGGAGGACTCACTTGGAGCTCTAAATGGTTAGGATGAGGAGAGATGGAGGCATGGCTTGAGCTAAATCTAGACAGGATAAGGCACAGGCACAGATACATGCCCAAGCAATAGTAGCAACATAGGTAACACTGGTGGTAGTACAAGCAATGCTACCACCACCACCACCAGATGATGGGTAGATTGCCTAGTTGACAGCAGAGAGAGATGCAGCAGTACAGTTGCATTTGACTACAGAGGCCACCCTACAGAGGGTGAGACGAGAGAGAGACACTGCATGCCGCGCAGTGGGTGCAGACCAGATGACTTTGGTTGGGGAGCTTACCCGAGTGCAAGGTGAGCTATTTACAGTTGGGAGAGATGCTAAGTATTACAGAGGTCTCTATTTCAGAGCAGTGTCAATCGACTGGAGGGAGCCTAGCTTCTGAGAATGGAGCAGGTCAGGGGCCTCCTCTGTTGGGAATTAAGGTGTCTCAACCTTTGCAAATTCCTAATGTTGTATTTATTTATCACATGTTGAGTTGGCATAGTTGGCACCTTGTGTACATGCAACAAGATAAATTTTGGTGACTTTGGCAGCTGTGGTTTCCCCCTTAAATAATTAATGGGGGTTTGGGGGTAGCACCCCCAAGACAAGGTCAAGGGGCGGAGCCCCTTGTGGGGTCTAGGGGCAGTGCCCTTGGTGCACTCCCTATCACAGTACAGGGCGGGGTTGAGGGGCAGCGCCCCCATGGGGGCATGGGGGCAATGCCCTTGAAACCTCAACTGACTTTTATTTAATGACAAGTGTCGGTGAGTATCTTTGCATGAGAGAAAGGCATCTTTGGGCGGTCAAGAGAGGTTATGACAAGTTGTAAGAGGAATAAGATATTTTTAGTCAGTGTATGACAGATTCTCTTACAGTTTTAAGTGTTGTCAGTTATGACAGATTCTATGATAGTTGTAAGGTGCGTAAGAGCATCTGCCATAGCCTATCTTGGGACAAGACGCCCACATTGGGATGGGATGTTGGACAAATGTCCTTAGGCATGGGTTTTGGGGCATGAGTCCAAGATGGATGCCTATCTCTGGAAGGTTCTATATTTGCCTTGTAAACTCTATAAAATAGGTGCTTGGATGAGAGATAAGTAGTGTTTTTTACAGGTACTGTTATGCTACTGGAATATCTCTTGATTCGACATTTGAAGACTCCTGAAAGAGCATTGGCTCTGAAACTTTATTGTAATCTATTATTGTTTACTGTAATACATTTGATCTATGTTTTGGAGTGTGGGGTTTTTCACCCATAAGGGTTTTCCCCACGTATATCTTGTCTCTCTCTTTTGTCTACTTTCTGTGTGTATGTGTATTGCTACAATATCTCTGTTAGATGTTCTATGTTGCTGTAGTTGTAAGAATTAAATTTGAATTTGCATACATCTCTCAGCATTAGATTAGTTTAGGAAGCGATTTCTACACACCTAACTTCCTTTCATCCTCGTCACGCAAGATGGGGAGATCAGTGTCGTTAGTTATGGGACCACTGCGGCCATCACAGGGAGGGGGACCAGCAGGGGAACCATCACCGAGTATCAGTGGTGTACAGGGTTTGCAACATGCGGAGAGCTCCACATAGTAGCTCACACCAAAGCTTGCTTTTTGTATATGTTGTACCATAGTTTTGTATCATTGACACATTTGTACATATTAATTGATGCCTGCGTGCATCTGATGTATATTGTGGGCTCTTGATAGCCATGATGTACTTTTTGATATAGACATAGACATTTGTATTTTTTGATGACCTCAAATGATGATATATGATGACATATGATGATCTTTATGCTCATGGATGTTCATACTTTTGTTTGTGATGTACTTCTATATGCTATGGATGTGATGACATGTATTTATGATTATGATTTGACATGATGGTGGTTATGCTTATAGATGCTTATGGATGTATGATGCCATTATGACATGATGATGATATGATATATGACATATGATGTCTAACATGTGGTTTTGTAGATATGCATCAGACGGTGATGGATAGAAGAAAGTGGCGACATAATAGAACATGAGAGAAAGATAATTGATCAATCTTCGCTTGAAAAACTATATGATGATTTGGAGAAATGGATGGGTGGATAACTTGTTGCAATGGTTTCACAAATGTTTATAAAGAGCAATCCTTATTTTTGATATAGCACATGGATAGTTTGCTACCAAGGTATAAAATACCAAGGTGCTGTGATATCCTAGTGCGAGGACGTTGACTCTGCAAGAAAGCGGTTTGAACTTAGATCCCTTAGACATAATATAATCTTGTTGGATATGTGAATGATCCATAGTCTTGAACATAAAATAAACATCAATACATAAATGCAAGAAGAATATTAATATGTAAGATGCTAGGTTGTAACACACACATGTGAATGAGCCATAGTCTTGAACATATAATAAACTTAATACATAAATGCAAAAAGTATATTAATATGTAAGAAGCTAGGTTGTACACATAGAAGATAAATATGATGCTAAGGAAGATAAAATATCATTCATCAAACATGGCACACAAAAGCAATGACTATGCCCCCAATCCGTACTGCATCACAACATACCAAGATATAGATAAATCAAGGTAGTCTTGAATAAGTAATGGGAAAGGGACAAAAAAGATAAACCAAAAAGTAAATTTACTGACTTACAAAGTAAACATACAACCAACATATTCTCTTGCCAAAGAGGTTGCTCAAGATAGATTGGATTGGTTGGGTAGATTGGATAGATAACAACCTTATTGTAGGAACGATATATCCGTTAAAGGGTGTTGATCTATTGGTAGGATAAATTGATTGATGTAGAAGATGTTGGCAATTGATATGTAGGACAGCATATGGCTTTGCAAGTATGTCTCTTCACGTTAGGTTGATTAAGGACTTTTTCTTTTATAGGATGCGTTGTTTGTTGTTTTGATGCTTGAGTTAGTCAAGTCTAGGTGGTAGGATGGATTGTGATAAATGGAAGGCTAGAAAGATGGAATGACAATGGATTGAGATGGGTGAAGAATGATGAATCATATGTTCCTAAGTACTGGAAACATCCTTCATATTCTAGACTGCCTACATACCATGTATCCACGGGATCAAGGCACATTACAATGAAAGATGAAAATGATAATATGTAGTTCAGGATAGAGTAATGAGTGGGTGAAGGTGTTTGAGCTTGGGTAGGTGAAATGATGATATCTTATGTACCTAAGTACTAGGAACTTCCTTCATTTTCTAGATTGCCTACATACCCATATCCATGGGATCAAGGTACCTTAAGATTGAGATGAGATGATATGTAGTTCTGGGTGTTTGATGATTGATAGTGATTGGATGATGTGAGGGGAGATGGTGATATCTTATGTACCTGAGTACTGGATACTTCCTTTGTATTCCAGACTACCTACATACCCATATCCATGGGATCAAGATACCTTAAGATTGAGATGAGATGATATGTAGTTCTGGCTTTTGTTTGATGATGTAAGATTGGATGAAGGTGTTTGGTTTCAGAAATGAAACATCTCGTATAAGACGCCTAGTCTAGTTTCAAGAGTGTGACAATCTGTATAAGACAATTGATATGAATGATGGATTGGTTGATGTGTTTTTGTTTTTATTTGTTTGAGATGGTTGATGTGTTTTTGTTTTCATTTGAAGGTTGATGAACCTCAAACAAGGATTCATTCCTAGACCTAGGTTAAGGAAAGAGTTTCCCCCATTCCAGTAGAGGTGTTATTATGGATGACTGACATAGGATAACTAACAATGACATGGATAACCTGACATAGGATAATGATGATGGATGAACTGACATAGGATAGCTGACGATTGACATGGATAACTTTGACATTGACATGGATAACTTGACATAGGACAAGATGACGATGATGGATAACTTGACATAGGATAAGATGACGATGATGGATAGCTTTACATAGGATAAGATGACGATGATGGATAACTTGACATAGGATAAGTTGACAATGATGGATAACTTGACATAGGATAATGATTATGGACATTGACAAATTTCTAAGCTATTCTAGATAGGGGAATGGAAATACAAAAAGGTCAATGGTTTTATTACGGATGGATGGATGAAGATTTATTATGGAATGGACATGGAATGAAAAAGACTTGATAGATGATGAATGCTGACTCTACACATAGCGCCTATTTGCCAGGTTTTCACTATGGTACTTATCCAAGGCACCTGTTTACTAGGTTTTCACCAGAGGATGGATTTTTTTTGTTTTTGTTTTTTTATTTATTTTTTATTTTTTTAATTTTTTAAGTTTTTTTTTTAAATTTTTTGACATGGATACTCTGAGGATTAGACAAAGAACTTCTTGAGATGAACACTATTGATTGGTTGATCTAGAGGAATGCCTTCAAGTGTTGCTAAAGTATAAGCTCCTAATCCATATGTTATTGTGATAACAAAGGGTCCTAACCAATTAGGCTCAAACTTGCCCTTCTTTTCTCGATCTACTTGATTTCTCTAATTTTCCTTGAGGACAAGATGGCCAACTTGAAACCGTCTTTCTTTGATCTTCTTGTTATAGTTGCACCAGAGGTGGTTTTGATAGACATGAAGATGATTAAGTGTGGCAAGACGCCTCTCATATAATAGTTCTAGCTCAACTAATCTGGGAGTGCGATACTCCTCTCCATCAATTAGGTGTTGTAATGATACTTTGAGGGATGGGATCTCGACCTCTATAGGTAGAATGGCTTTAGAGCCATAGACTAGGCCTAGCATAGGGTGTACACCAATTGGTGTTCTGATACTAGTGCGATAGGACCATAAGGCAGGATTGAGTTCTAGGTGCCAATCATGACCAGCTTCATTGAGCATTTTCTTGAGGATTTTAAGAATGGTTTTGTTGGAAGCCTCAACTTGGCTGTTACTCTGTGGATAGTAGGGAGTGGAAAAGTGATGTTGGTTATTGTATTGTGTGCATGAGGCATGGACATCTTGGTTCTTGAATGGTATCCCATTATCAGTGACAATGGCTTGGGGGATACCATACCAGCAAATGAGGTAGTTAAGGATAAACTTGGCTATTTGCTTACTAGTAATATAAGTCATGGGAATAGCTTCAACCCACTTCATGAAATACTCAGTGGTGGTAATGATAAATTTATGGCCATTGGATGAGGATGGATGGATTTGTCCTATGAGGTTGAGACCCCATTATGAAAAAGGCCATGGAGTTGTCATAGGTTGTAGTTCATGAGCTGGTGCGTGAATTAAATCTCCATGCTACTAGCATTGTAGACACTTCTTAGAAAACTGTAAAGCATCTTGTTCTATTGTGGGACAGTAATACCCTATGCAAAGTATCTTCTTAGCGAGGTTAGGAATGGTAGAATGTGCGCCACAGACACCTTTGTGTATGTCTCATAAGGTAGCATCAGCTTCTTCTGCATTAAGACATCATAAGAGGATACCATCAAGACTCTGATGATAAAGTGTATCACCTAGAATGGTGTAATGGGAGGCTCGGTGGATAAAGGTTTTGTGTTGGGTTGTAGATAGATCAAAGGGAAAGGTTCCATTTTTAAGGTATTCATAGATATCTTTGTACCATGGGGAATTAGGACCAACAAGTTTGCAGATGATTTTTGTAGTTGGAACATCGATGGCTAGTATCAAAAATTGCTCGATCAAGAATTCACATTTCTGTGTGTTTGCAGGCATGTCTATAAGTGACCCCACAGAAGCCATAGAATTTTTATCTTTGTTATTCTCTCTTGGAATTTGCTCAAAAGTGATGCTAAAAAAGTGTGGTTTGTAGGCATCCACTAGTTGCTTGTAGGGAACCAACTTTTCATCCTTTGTTTGGTACTCATATATGACTTGTTGAATGACTAGTTGTGAGTCTCCATATACCTGTAGTTCTTTGATTTCCCAATGGACTGTTGTATGGAGACCTATGAGGAGTGCTTCATACTCACCTATGTTGTTAGTGCAAGGAAATGCAAGCTGATATGACTTTGGGATATAGTCATTTTGAGGTGTGATAAATAGGATGATAGGCCCTGATCCATGCTATGTGTAGGAACCATCAAAATACAATTTCCACATTACTGAGGTAGAGAGATTAAAGAGATTTTCATCTAGAAAGTCAGATACCATAGGATGTACATCTGTCATGGGTGCTTCTACTAGTTGATCTGCTAGGGCTTGCCCCTTGATTGCTTTACGATCCACATACTCAATGTCAAACTCACTAAGGATCATGACCCATTTAGCTAGTCTGCCTATGAGAGCTGCTTTTGCTAGTAGATACTTTAATGGATCAATTTTGGCTATTAGATTTGTGTGTTGGTTTAGCATGTAATGCTGCAATGTTTGGGAAGCAAACACTAAGGCTAAATAAGCTCTTTCCATAGGTGAATATTTGAGTTTATAACCCACCAAGGTTTAGCTAATATAATAGATTGCATGCTCTTTTCCTAACTCATCATGTTGTGCTAGAAGGGCCCCTAAGGCTGTAGTCGTAGTTGAGATGTACAAGATCAAAGGCCTATCAGCGACTGGTGGTACCAAGACAGGAGGTGTAGCTAGATATTCTTTGAGGTGATCAGCATTGCTTGACACTTATCATCCCATCGAAATGAGACATCCTTTTGGAGTAAGTGTTGAAATGGTTAACATTTATCCGCTAGTTGTGAGATAAACCACCTAATAGATTGTAACCTTCCTTGAAGGCTCCTTAATGATTTTAGATTCTTTGGTGGAGGCATCTCCACTACAACCTTGACTTTTGCTGGATCTACTTCAATGCCTCTATGAGATACAATGTATCCAAATAGTTTTCTTGATGTTACCCTGAAGACACACTTGTTTGGATTGAGTCTTACTTGATATTTTTGTAGTCTGTCAAAGATTTGTCCTAAAACCTCTATGTGATCTACCCTAGGAAACTTTTCTAGTATATCATCAACATAGTCCTCCATGATGTGATGAAAGAGATCGTGGAATATCACTATCATTGCTCTTTGATAGGTTGCACTTGCATTTTTAAAACCAAATGGTATGACACACCAACAATAGGTACCCCAAGGACAAGTGAAAGCGATTTTATGTAAATCTTCTTCTGCTATCATTATCTGATTGTAGCCAAAGAATCCATCCATTAGAGAAAGCATTTCATGACCAACAATCAAATCTACTATGAGATCAATGTTTGGTAGTGGAAAGTCATCTTTGGGACATGCTTTGTTGAGGTCTTTGAAGTTGGAACACATGCGGATGCCCCCATTTGGTTTATCCACATGTACAATGTTGGAGACCATTTTGGATAATCAATCAGCTTGATAAATTTCACATCTAACAATTTCTGTATTTCCACTCTAACTAAGAGAGCAATCTGTGGGTGCATCTTTCTTAGCTTTTGTTTGACCGGTTTAGCTTTTTGATCAACTATGAGATAAAGAACTGCTAGAGAAGGGTCTAACATTGACATATCAGCATAGGTCCATGCAAAGTTGATGGTTCACTATAAGAAGAAGTTGGTAAGATTCTTGTGCTCTTGTTCTGATAATGATGCTACAAGGAATGTGGTCTTAGGATTTTGCTCTGTGCCAAGATTTATCTCTGTAGAATCTTCCACTAGGAGAGCTAATTTCTCTTGATACGTAGATGGCAGGGGAAGGTCAAATCCTCCATCCTTAGGTGTCACAATGGAGTTTTTACCTTTGGATATGTCCTTTATTTTTACTATTTTCTGATCAGGAGGTGCCATAGTGTGGTTCTCACCTAGAGATCTTTCTTTATTTTTACTTTTACGACTTGAAGATTTGGCATTCTCACCAAAACAAGTAGCTTGATCTAGTTCCATTATAAACCAGCTTTGTGATCACCAAGAGGGATACCATCCCAGAGTCCCATGAATTTTGCAATAGCTTTGTCATTTTGAAAAAACATCTAGAACAGGGGACCCTTGTTGGTCCCAATAGATAAGTTTAGGGTAGACAAGTGTTACAATCTGGGTGCTAGTGGTGGATGTCAAGGATATAGATGATAGCATGAATATGGAGGATTCAGTGAATAGGTCAATCATATGGAAGTAAGAGTCATCGATGATATCCACTTTAGACATCAAATCTATGAGAGAAGTTGGTGCTACCTTGTCGAGAATACCCTTGATGTCCAAGGTGCATGGTACCTTCCTATTGTATCCTATCCCCTTTTTGTCTAGCTTCTTCTTCACAATAATGGGTTCTGTGTCACCTTGATTATCCTTCCCAAGGCCACCTTTGCCTTTGTATCCCATGTTTTTGACAATTCATAGGCCATTGCCAAATTGTTTGACTGGTATGGTGAGTGGTTCTTTCTCTTTGTAGAGCCAAGATGAGATGTCTTCAATAGTTTGCTCTGCACATAATTTTCCTTCTTAAAATTGGGTTAGAGATGCTAGCAGGGGGATAGCTGCTTTCTTAGTCACTTTAGCTATGGGTGGTTGGCTGTAGGATTTAGGGGATAAGGGCATCCGCCCTACATAGCGAGATTTAGAGATATCATATTCACCAAAGCTTGTATCACGGATGTGAGTTGTGATTTTGGGAATAGGATTAGGATTAGGTTCAACTTCAGAGGCTTTTTTCAGATTTTTAGGGTCGACATACAATGGGGATTCATTGGCTTTGTCATTATTTGGCACTTGGTTGCTATTCTTACAACTACCTTGCAAGGTACAATATAATTCAAAGGGATTAGGGTCTACTGGGATAGCGATCTCCATACCATTAAATGGGAACTTGAGAGATTGATGGTATGTGGAGGGAACAAATTTCATGGCATGGATCCATGGTTGTCCTAAGATAATGTTATAAGGTAGCTCAATATTGAGGAATTGGCACCTAGTTTCAAGCATGATGGGGCCTACTTGTATAGGCAAGTGGATAACACCCTCTGAACAATGCTCAGCATCACCATACCCCTTGATTGTAATGTTTTGATAAATTTTGACATGATCCTCAGAGTATCCCAACTATTTAAGTAACTTGAGAGAACATATATTGAGACCAACACCACCATCTATAAGTATGCGTTTGATCTTTCATTTATGGATGAACACTTCAATGTGAAGGGCATCATTATGACATGGATTGTGGGACGGGAGGTCCTTTTCAGAAAAGACCACATTGTAAGGTGAGGCAATGTTACCTATAATAGCTTGGAAATTCATGACCGCTATGTTATTAGGAACAAAAGACTCTTGTAGGGCTTTTTCTAGCACAACCTTATGTGCAGGTGATGACCAAAGAAGGTCCAAAATAGAGATCTGTGCAGGGGTTTTCCCTAGATGATCTACAAGATTGTAATCAAATTGAGTTGTGAGACTTTGTATAGGCCTGCAAAGGGTGACATGACCACGACAAGTTGTGATGTTACAATCCATAGATTTACCTTTGATAGTGAGGGTAGACACATGACTTTCTTCAAAGCAACCTACAATAGAGTCATAGGAAGTTGAAGCTTTGTTAATACCTTTACCTTTGTCAGGATTTTGACCTTGACCATGGTTAGGGAATGGCTCCTTGTACATGTTGAGATCTTTGTTGGTGTTTTGATTAGGAGGTGCATCAAAAGTGGCGTCGCCTCTATCAATAAGGTTTTGGATCATGTGCTTGCATTTCATGCATGATATGGTTATGTGTCCTTTGGTCCTATGGTATTCACAATATTCATTATCTTTATACCATGTGGGTTTGAAAGCAGGTTCGCCATATGGGGGAGCGTTTGGTAGCATGATGAGTCCATTTTGCACAAGTTTCTTTAGAATTGTCTCTATAGGCTCTCCCAAGGGAGTGAACTTACACCTTGGAGGGTAATTTTGGGGAGGCTACTCTTGTTGATGTTGTTGGTTTTGATTTTTTTGTCATTGTTGTTGTTATTGTTGAGGCAAAGGTTGGTTTTATCTGGATGAAAGATTAAGGGGTGTTTGTAGTGTTTGGACATGTTTGGAATCCACCACACTATCATTGACCACATTTTTATTTTTGTTCCAGAATTTAGGTTTATCATTTGATTGTTGTTGGGGAGAATTGTCTTTATTTTCTTTGAAGATTTTGACCATGCCTTTAGCGATGAGAGATTTTTCAATGTTGATGCCAAGTTATAGGTAATTTCGTCAAAAGTTGTAGCACTTAGTATTTGCAAATGAAAACCCAATTCTTGGTTAAGGTTCTGCACAAATATGCTAACAAGCAGCTTTTCAGGTATTTTGAATGGGAATTTGCTACCCATGTGTCTCCATCTTTGAAGGAAGGAGATAAGAGTTTCCCCATTTTTCTGTTTATTGTTACATAAGTTGGTCATAGAGACTTCATGTTCTGTGTTGTATGAGAAATGGGCGGTAAATGTTTCTGCAAGTTCGTTAAAAGATTTGATACCCATAGGTAGATGCGAGAACCATTCTATAGCTTGACCTCCAAGGCTGCGAGGGAAGAGGCGCATGAGATATGTGTCATTATGTGCAACCTCTAAAAAAGTGAGATAGAATTCTCTAAGGTGGTCTTTTGGGTCTCCTCTTCCCTTGTATTTATCAAATTTGGGTATAGTGAAGTTGGGAGGAAAAGGGATCATTTGCAATGACCGATCAAATGGATAAGGACAAACCTCCTCCAAGAAGAAAGTTTTCTTAGTGTGACCAAATGTTAAATTGACTACTTGTTGTTGTACCTCAGTAAGTTTAAGCTCTATAGTTGTTGGGGGTGTTGGAAGAGTTTCTTGTTGTACTTGGATTGGTTGTTGTTATCCATAGGGAAGATTGTAGTTGAAGCCATAAGAATTGATGTTAAATGGGTTGTACGATTGATTCGGGTCATATGATAGATTTGGGTTAGGTTGGGTTTGGTTGTTTTGATTTTGGATATGTGGAGGTGGTACTAGATAAGAATGTTGGCTTTGTGATTGTTGTGAAGGCATGATGAAAGAGTTTTGTCTTTGATATTGTTGAGGAGGGGTGATGAATGGATTTTGTGGTGGAAAGTTGAATGTGTTTTGATTGGATGCTAGAATATAGCCATAAGAAGTTTGATTTTGAGAATGTTGAGGGTTATTGAGAAAGGTGTTGGTGAGATTGAGCATAGATGATCATTGTGGTGGAGGGACATAGGTAGATAGGTTTTGAGAGAGTTGGGGTTGATTGAAATAGGTGAGGTTGAGTGTGGATGATCGTTGTGGTGGAAGAACATAGTTTGTGTTGACGTTTTGGGAGTGTTGTGGGGGAGTGATGTTATTTGTGTTGATGTTTTGGGAATGTTGTGGGGGAGTGATGATGTTTGTGTTGATGTTTTGGGAGTGTTGTGGTGGTATGATGTTGTTCGGATTAGTGATACGGCAGGTTGATGACATTGGGGGTGGTGTCGGTTGTGACCCTGTTGCATGGCTACATAAGTGTTTCCCAGATTGTAGTTTGGTGGAAAACCATCTCGTGATGGAGTGGCCAATCTTCCACTTGTGATTGATATGGGCATTTGTGATATGCTTGGAGGTTGTTGTTGGTTTTGTTTAGCTAGAGGAGCTTGTCTTGCTAATTCGGCTTAAGGATGAAGAGTCTCTTGTTGCAGTTTATAAATCTCCATAGGAATCAAGAGTGGTGATATTGGTCTTTCTGCTGTTGGATTTTGGTTTTGATAGAGGGGATTTTCATATTGAGCATTAAAAGGATTAGTTATTCTCGCTTGTGAGAGTTGTTCAGGTATAAGAGCAGATACGGTTGACATAGTTTGGATAGCCGTCATAGCGTCATGGGATTTCTTTTTCTCTTTAAGATTAGATAGATCAAAGTCTTGGGCTAGTTTAGCTCCTTGTTCCACAAGTAAATGAAAGAAATGATCTTGATTCTCAATAAGGAGTTTGTCACATGTGACTATGGCTCTAGTATCTTGCATGATTTCATCAAGGTCTTGTCTATCTTCTTGAGAGGATTGACCTTCTTGAAAGTTTCGCTCTTCTTGAGATGGGACTTGACCTATGGTGTAACCTTGTGGAACAAAGTCTTGAGGCATGCCGGTAGTAAATTAAGGTACCTCTGTCAAAGGGACATTACCTTCTTGAGGATTGGTTGGTTTGTCATTGGTTGGTCTGTTTTGAAAGTTTGTTGGTCTTATCAAGAATTGTGGTTAACAGCATAAAACTATTAATAAACCAATGAACATCAATAGAAATAGCGAATAACAAGATTGAATAAATAAAGCACAAAACCTCACACAAAACCTTGTTATCCTATGGCTTCCATTGTTCGCCTAGTCTCTATCGATCTTTTGTGATGAAAGTTGCCCTCAAGAAGCGCACTTCCTTGCGTCATTCTTCAAGATGGTGATGGAGAAATGAATATGATACTTTATTGCTATGAAGATGAGCTTCAAAGAAATGGGAGTGATCTCAATAAAATGTATGATAGTGGGGGTGCCAAAGGCACGCTAGTAATTTGATAGAGTAATTGTACTAAAAGCTTGGATTAATGAAATGGAAGAAGAGGTTCAATTTATAGACTCAGAAGAGAAGAGATCAATGGTTGAGAAGAAATAAGAAGATCAATGGTTGAGGAATGTGCGTGAATAGAAAGAGGACAAGTGTCCAAGCTCCTTCATGCAATAGGGGAGTTAACATAATAGATTGAGGAGTTAACAGAATAGACCAATCAATTAAGTGAATTGATTGGGGAGTTGACTGAATTGACTAATTAGTTAAGTTAATTGATTGATTAGTGAACTCAAATGACTAATTAGTTAACTAATTAGATTGACGAGTTAACTAATTAGACTGGAGGATAAATAGGATATGGGTGTGAGGGAATATTAGCTAATTAAATATTTAAAATATTTAATTACATGTGCAACATGGTGAGGTGGAAAAGTGAGGTGGATTTATGGAATTAGGACTTAGGATAGAGGAATTTAGGATTAATTAAATAATTTAGGATTATTTAATTATATGAGACATTAGAAGAATTTAGGGAATTTAATTAAATAAATTGATTTTTATTTAATTATGGGATAATGAACCAATCAAATAAACTTAGAATATTTGTTTAATTGATAGAAGAAAATGAGAATTAAGATAAATATTAAAATATTTACTTAATTCGACATGGGCCAAGTTTAGGTGTATAAATTTTGCCCCTCTTTGATGCAATGTGTTTTATCACATTGTTTCAAAGAACAAATTTTTGATAATGATACATGCCCTAGTTTGCCCCTAGTATAAGTTTAACGACAGGATGCCCCCTCAGGAGATTGGATGGAGAAGCCCAGGTGGAAGGCGTGAGATGGACAATCTCATGATGAAGAAGATGAAAAATAGGTTAGAATGAAGAAATTGGTTGAAGAAAGAGTTGAATGATATGTGATGCAAGATACAATGATAACACACACAAGCAAGCAAGCAAGTATGCACAAATGATACAAGAACAAACAAGGTATTGCCCATGTCCGGCTGTAAACCAATGATTAATCGATAATGATATACGACAATGTTGTCATGGTAGGGAATGATAGATCCCTAGAGAAACATGATAGGATAGTATTTGGTTTTAGGAAATGAAACATGGCATCTAAGACGCGTGTGTTGGTCTGATTTTGACAATGCAACATCCTGTAAAGACAATTGATTGAGTTGATTTACGACCAGACAAGGATCAAGACCATTGATTGTGATTGGATCAATTGACAAGATTGACTTGACTTGATCAATATGGATTAAGGATAGACTTGCATTTAGATCATTGCTTGGATTGACAACTAGAACTATTGACAAGAGATATGATGATAGATAGATAGTTGATTGATAGAAGAATGACTCACAAGCTTTGTTTGTAAACATTGATACTTTGCATAGAAATTTTATTGCATGGGATATGGATGCTTTGTGGATGTGAATGGTTTACAAATGATTTTGCGAATGGTTTTTCCATCTTGATATTGCAAGTATTTTGAAGTGCTTATTTCATCATCGGGCTTTTATTATGTTATAAGAAAATACAAGCATCTAGGTATAATTGAACTAGGATGACTTGAGTATCACTTACATAGATTTTAATTTAGCAAGTTAATACAAGCATCTAGGTATAATTAAATCTAGATGACCTGAGTATTTCTTGTGTATCAATAGACAAGGATTATACCTATTTCATGTTAGACCCTTGATGTCCTCGGTGACCATTGTTTTGATCATGCCTTTAGACAAGGCTTCACATTACTAAAGATAAACCCACAAGCAGCAAACAAAGAAAATGATTATGCCCCCATCATAGCATCTCTAGCTTTTGGCATCCTTGAGTAGCATAGAAAGACATAATAACAAAAATCAAGAATTTAAGATGCAACTAATTGAAACAAAACATTCTTGCATCAGACATATCTTTCTTGCCATAATTTAGATAGAATCATGTGGATCGATTTGCTCATGTACTTTCTTTGCTTTGGATAGGTTGATGTCTTGCATCAAAACTTTTGTTTGAAAGCGGGATTTGATTTGTACTTGCTTACTTGGTGAGGGATACCACAATCCTTATTGGTGAAAACAAACCCTAAGGGACTGACCTAGTGCCTCGGGGGTGCATTTGATAATGGCCTTGCCTATGTGACAATGCAGAGGCTACGTAGTTCGGGACTTGGACTTGTTGGCAAGAGACACTATATGGATTCATGGTTGTTGTCATTGATGGAAACAAAGGTCATCCCACATATCCGCAAGTCATGGTGTGTCTCTACCGAAAGTCAGAATGAAGATTGTTGTGGTCCGGTGAACAAGAATAGAGCATGTGGCAAGGTCCGACAGATTGGTCCGGATCTATCAGAGGAAGTGTCTTGGTGCAGTGCGGATTTGGGGAAGTCAAGAGGACTACCTTGAGTAGTATATTCCAAGGATTTAGCCTCCGGTGATGAACAAAGAAAAGGATATGAATAGTTGAGTACCGGATTCCTGAGAGACAGTGAGAACAGAGGAAGAACTGACTGACAGAGTATCAGACTATTTTCCGGATGTGTTACTGTTGATGGTAAAGGTTGTGAAGGCATGAATCATGTTTGGCCGACATGATGAATGACATCTACAAGTATATGCTTGATCCGCATTACTTGATATGCAAGGATTCAGCCGACAGAACAGAGTTTGTGAGAAGATAGATTATTTCGGGTGCTGACTAGAAAGATAATGAAATCACTAGTGCGGATATATATAGAGGATGGATTTAGTTGTGAAAAGTGTAATTGTGTGAAGGTGTATGCGAATAAATACAGAGCAGAGCAGAAGCAGTAAGAAAGATTCGGTATGTGAAAAGATAGCAGAATAAAGAACAGAGGAAAGATGAAGTGCAGCAGATCAGTATACTGAGCCTAACCGGAACTGAACTCCAGCATATGAAGATGCTTCCAATCAGTTCAAGTATTGTATAACATTCTTTTGTAGACAGTGTGTCTCCTTGTAGGCAGTGTGCCTCTTTGTGAGCAGTGTGCTCAGGCAGTGAGCCCTAATTGGCAAGTGCCATTTTGTAATTCCTTATTCTTCTAACAGAGAATAATCTTTGGGTTAATCACCCCATGGTTTTCTCCCTTAACCGGGTTTCCACGTCAAAAATACTGTGTCATGTGTTTCTCATTTCATGGTAATGTTTGTTTGTTTGATTCAATGCTGCTTTGATTAATAAGAAAGTTCAAAAGAAGAAATAATTAGGATAACTGATTCACCCCCCCCCTCTCAGTTATCAACAATTGGTATCAGAGCAAGGTTCCTCCTAATAGAGCCTAACAGCTTGAGGAAGATCTGGGAGTTCAAATGGATGCATATGGTTTAAGGGAGCAACTCAAGACTGCCCTTGAGGATCTTGAACAGTCAAATTCTGAAGTCAATGAATTAAATGAAAGACTCAAACAGGCTGATGAATTCATGAGAGAATTAAAGGACAAATTAAGTCTCTCTATGAAAAAGAGAAAGGAGCTGCTCCAACAATTGGCAAGACAAAGTGAAGAAAGTAATACAGATGAAGAATTGACTGAGAAAACCAAGTTATGTGAAAAATTATCAAAAGAAGTCATTATGTTAAGACATGAAATGGAATCAGGAACTATAAAGTTTACTCAAGAGATTGAAGAAAAAAGAAAAGATGAAGACAATCTAAGACAATCTCTTAAAGAGAAATCAGAAGAATGCCACCAGATGGACAAGATTATCAGACATCTTGAATCTGATCTTGAAGATGCCAAAGATAATGAAGAAAAACTTGAGGATCAAATTGTCTCTCTCAAAAGAGATCTTCAAACAGCAAATGAATATAAAGAAAAATTCAAGATAAGTTCTGCCCAACTTGAAGTACTTCTTGGAAGTCAAAAGAGGACATATGACAAGTATGGTTTGGGATATGAGAAAGGAGAAAGCTCCGAATCTGGTCAAAAGAATTTTGGATCAGAAAATCCAAGGAATAGGCCTAGAAGACCTCTGGTAAGATAGCCCAATGCTCAAAGATATCCATCTTTCAATGGATACTGCCACAGCTGCAATCACTTTGGTCACAAAGCTAATCAGTGCAGAAAAATGATGAATCAAACTAATCCATCCTTCTCCGGACAGTGCTTTAACTGCAAAAGGTATGGACACAAGTCTCATGAATGCAGAAATATGCAAGTAAACAAATCATTCAATGGTAGATGTTTTACATGCAATAGAGTAGGTCATATGGCTAATCAATGCAGATCAAGAGGTTATCAGTCAAATATGCAAAGAAATGTTATTTGCCAAATCTGTAATAGGTTCGGTCATAATGCTAAAGTCTGCAGAAGCAAGAATCAGGACAAAAGAGGTCCGGTGTATAATCAGAATCAAGACAAGGGTAAACAAAAGATGAATGCGGATGAAGTTAGGAATCAGATAAACAAGATTTGGGTGAAGAAAAGTTTAGAGAATGTAAAGGTTGGATCCGCACCAGACTCTGGTGCTGATATTTCTTCCAGAAATTAAAAGTGAGCTCTGGCTCAGGGGGAGACTCAAAGAAAATCCTGTTCCCCCAGCCAATCAAGTGGTGCTGGATGTGATACAAGATGGGGAGTAAAGGGTTTGAAGATATAAGTCTTGAGATGATCCAGACAAGATTTCAGAGGTCCGCATGAAGATGCAAAGAAGTTGTGATCGATCAAGTAAGACCTATTCCGGGAGATGCTCCGGAATGACAGAGGACTACAAAAGGGTCCGGAGAGATCCGGAAGTACATTATTTTGCTCTGTGGACTGGACAGAATGTTTGGGATGTTCTTGTAATGTGTCATCTCGATTTATTCATGATTGAAAGATCCGCATGATGTTCATAGATCAGAACTGATCCGGGATACTCCAAGCTATCCGGATAAGGCAAACCGGAACAATATAGGTGGAGCATTTATTGCAAACAGATATTAGGGTTTGCGAAATGATATAAGGGATTTCTCAATAATCATTTGATCATTCCACACCCAAGAAGAAGTGAAAAGCGGAGCTCTGCGACAAAATTCATCAAGTTCACTGAAGATCACTTACAGAAGTTACTACATACAGAAATCAATCCAAATAACCGAAGGCGCACAAGGTATTTTTCGTTTTCAATATCTCCCTGCAAATCTTTGAAAAATGGCTACTCCGAATATAGTTAAGATCTCTGATAGACCTCGTCCCACATTCAAGAAACATCCTTACAAATCCTTGGAGGTAGATCCACTCGGAGCCTTCTCTAGTGTTCCACATGGTGTATTGCATACAGAAGACATTAGGGTTTACATCCATGCGAATTTTGAAGACTTTGGAGAATCAAAATTGATGGATATCTATCACAAACAATTGATAGATGACTCCTTCGAGATCAAACCTCAGTACAAAGCCATCCGGGACAAACACTTTGCACAATGCATTCATTTCCCCTGTTTTGAAGAAGATGAATGGGTCTGGTATGTACTAAGTAGAGTACATGACAACTTCCTATGGTTGAACAAGCCCTTCAAGATTACCAAAGATGCAATTAGGGTTGTAACCGGTCTGCACTCATCTGGTGGATTACCTATTCTCAAGTCTGTCAAAAATCAGACAGTTAGTGATGCAACCGGATCCAAGTTTGACAAGAGAGCTATGACAGTTGATGACATCACTGAACCGGATGTCAAATTTGCATCTATGATAATTGGTTACAAAATCTATCACTCCAGTAGGGAAAATTCAGTATCGAGAACTGCAATCTACACAGCTTATCAAATGTTAAAGGAGAATGCAGACTATGACTTGTGTGAGCTTCTTGTAAACCAACTTTTTGAAAATCTGTAGAAGATTAAGAAGGACAAGAAAAACTCCTTCAAGTATGGCAATCTGATCCTTTGTCTCTTCTTTTACTACATGAATGAGCTTCTCGGATCCAGTGGATGGATATGGCAGAATGACAGACCAGTTGCCATCCAAATCAGAGACTATTTGCATGGACTTGGGGATGCTAAAGCAAGAAATACAGCTCTATGGGGATATTTCAAGAACTTCCAAAGCATGATGCATGCAAGAGAAAGAATACCCCAATCCCTTGTTGAAAAGTACAAAGACACAGTATGCTTCATGGTAGAAACAGATCAGTGTCTAATGGAGGCAGTAGAACCAAGAACTGTGTGGATCATGCCCATGGGGTATGAAGTAGATGAACAGATAGTGGAGCTGCATGTTCAACACATGCTAAGTCAGCCTAAAGATCCAAAGGCAGAAAGGTTCGGAACATTTGAGGAACTGAGTGTGAAAATTCATGTGGAACTCAGAGAACCTGAGATAAAGAGGAAGGTGAGAAAAGAAGTAGAGCATATTGCTCAAGGCCTAGGCATTCCAAAGGAGGCACTTGATGCCAACCGGGAAAAGAGGAGAAAGGCTGAGGAAGAAAAGAAAGAGGCAGAAAAGAAAAGTAAGAAAAGTGCTCCGGTTGAAACTTCCACCCAGACCAGATCATCAAAAAGGTCTGCACCTCCCACAACCAAAAGTTCAAAACCGGAAGTCCAGGCATCCGGTAAAAGATCTAAGACAAAAGCCACAAGGGCTTATCAAAGCCAAAAGGATGAAGAAGAAACTGAGTCAGATGAGGGAGTGAAAGAAATAAAGAAACAGGAAAGGAAAGGATCCGGTAAACCCTCTACTGGTCAAGACAAGGAAGAAATGACAGAAGAATTTTCTGAAAAGCCCACCCTGTCTCTAGACAGTGTAGTCAAATCAGTCACTGTGGATGGGAACCTTCAACCGGTGGCTGAATTCTATGATGACTACAATGAGGCAGATCAAAAGATCCTGCAAGAAGCTATAATAAGGTACTTGAACATCTACAATAAAGCTTTTATTGAGATTATCTCTGAAATCCCAAAGAGCCTAGAGATGGAATTAGAGATAAGAAAGAACAATGCCATGGCAAAAGACCTTGAGATCAGGGAACAGATAGCTATTCAGCTATATCCTTCAATTGATCACAAAACAATGAACATGGTATTCAAAGACTGCAAGGATGAATTCAGGAGCAAAGCAAGGATGAATCAGCTTATGCTTGGTGAGACCGACAAGGTAGCCAAGGACACTGAAGAGATTCTCCGGAAAACCTTCAAAAGGTTTAATCTTCCTGTTGTAGAGGACTTAGGTGCAGAAACATCTGTGGACTTGGAATCATCTGCTCTGGAAGAAGTGGCCCTTGAACAGACTAACATCTCTCCTCCGGTTTGCCCTACAGTCTCCGGATCCCAAGAAGAAGAGAAACTACAGGAGAAAGAAGCAGCAGTTAAAGAAAAAGAGGTTGACAACACCAAGGATGCAGAGAAAGAGAAGACCCCAACAGAGAAAACCACAACTGAAAGTGGTAAGAGTAAGGAAGGAGAAAAGATTCCAAAGGAAAAAACTGCAGAAGAGAAGAAACATCTGTCTCCAGCAAGAGACACTGCACAAACTGTTCAAGAATTCTTGACAAAAGCCACTATAGAAATTGATGAACCGGACCTGCTAAAAGGACCATTAGATTTTGACTCTTTGTCACCAGTACAAACAATGAAAATAGCCTCATTTGCAAATGAGAAAGTCAAAGAGAAACTACTGAAATCTCACATGGAAGACTGTGAGCTTATGGAGGTAGCATCTGGAGTGCTGGAAAAGATCATGCCATCTTTTCAGAAGGATCCCACAGCCTCCTCTTTCGGTAATCTCAAAACCTTAGTCAGCAGTGTTAGTACACATTTTGAATCTCTAGAAAAATCAGCTGAAGAAAAGGTCCGGAAGGAGTTTTTGGATAAAAGGTTCTCCGAGGTTCAGGGTTTGATCATTAATGATAGAAGAAACATGAACATTGGGATAAAGAGCTTAGAAAATGCTCTTAAGGATGGCGGTAAAATATACAAATTTTGTATCTCCTGGTCCAAGGTAACAGTGGACATTGAGAAGAAAATAAAAGAGCAAGAGGACACACTACTCAGCTTGTCTCAAAGTTTTGATCCTCTTTCTTCCTCTATAACAAATCAAGAATGTCAGACTATTGCAGTCTTGAGTGAAATCAAGAAATTGGAGAAGGAAAGGAAAAATAGAATAAGCAGGTTGAGTGAGCTCAGGGGGTTAATTGTCCCTAAGCTAGAGGCCATGCATGAGGCCATAGCAGAAGCTCAAATCATAGCCCAGACAAGTGATCAGAAAGATCTAAAAAGGGCAGATGCATTTGCATTTTTGTTGAGTGGTCACATTTCAATTTTGGATAGAATGAAGCAAAGTTGGGCTACAGAACTGATCCAACTGAAGACATCTTTTGCAGACATTCTTCAGTTTATGTGAGTATGTAAATATGCGGCTATGTATAGAAAATTTTTGAAAATTTTGGTGTGCGGACCCTATCCTTTGCCATTGATGTCAAAGGGGGAGTGAGGAGCAGTGAAAAATGAGGAATCCAACTAAGGGGGAGTTCCGGAAATTGTATATAAAGATAGAGCATCAGCCAAGGGGGAGCATAGTGTAAACACTTAGTCATTTTTCACTAACTGTTGCCATCAATGCCAAAGGGGGAGATTGTTGGCAAGAGACACTATATGGATTCATGGTTGTTGTCATTGATGGCAACAAAGGTCATCCCACATATCCGCAAGTCATGGTGTGTCTCTACCGGAAGTCAGAATGAAGATTGTTGTGGTCCGGTGAACAAGAACAAAGCATGTGGCAAGGTCCGACAGATTGGTCCAGATCTATCAGAGGAAGTGTCTTGGTGTAGTGCGGATTTGGGGAAGTAAAGAGGACTACCTTGAGTAGTATATTCCAAGGATTTAGCCTTCGATGATGAACAAAGAAAAGGATATGAATAGTTGAGTACCGGATTCCTGAGAGACAGTGAGAACAGAGGAAGAACTGACTGACAGAGTATCAGACTATTTTCCGGATGTGTTACTGTTGATGGTAAAGGTTGTGAAGGCATGAATCATGTTTGGCCGACATGATGAATGACATCTACAAGTATATGCTTGATCTGCATTACTTGATATGCAAGGATTCAGCCGACAGAACAGAGTTTGTGAGAAGATAGATTATTCCAGGTGCCGACTAGAAAGATAATGAAATCACTAGTGCAGATATATATAGAGGATGGATTTAGTTGTGAAAAGTGTAATTGTGTGAAGGTGTATGCGAATAAATATAGAGCAGAGCAGAAGCAGTAAGAAAGATCCGGTATGTGAAAAGATAGCAGAATAAAGAACAGAGGAAAGATGAAGTGCAGCAGATCAGTATACTGAGCCTAACTGGAACTGAACTCCAGTATATGAAGATGCTTCCAATCAGTTCAAGTATTGTATAACATTCTTTTGTAGATAGTGTGTCTCCTTGTAGGCAGTGTGCCTCTTTGTGAGCAGTGTGCTCAGGCAGTGAGCCCTAATTGGCAAGTGTCATTTTGTAATTCCTTATTCTTCTAACAGAGAATAATCTTTGGGTTAATCACCCCTTGGTTTTCTCCCTTAACTGGGTTTCCATGTCAAAAATACTATGTCATGTGTTTCTCATTTCATGGTAATGTTTATTTGTTTGATTCAATGCTGCTTTGATTAATAAGAAAGTTCAAAAGAAGTAATAATTAGGATAACTGATTCACCCCCCCTCTCAGTTATCAACAGGACTATGGATGGACTAGAGGATAGACGACAAGATATGGGATGGAGGGGAAGGAGCCTTGGGGGCACATTGATAATGGCCTTGCCTACGTGACAACACAGGGGTAGCATAGTTCAAGGTGAACCCTATGATACTGATGACATACGCTATGCTAGGATGACACTGTGGATAGGATGTGGGATAGCTTTAATGCTTGATATTGATGACAAGGAAACACCATGGAGAGTCAGATGTATGAGTGAAAAGGAATGGAATAGGTAGGTATGAGGATGGGTAATAGTGGATAGAAGGAATGCACATGGAAGAAGGCAAGGATGTGAGCACCAAGAACTAAGTCGCATAGGAATAACATGCCCCATTGTAGGTAGAATACTTAGGATTTTTCATGGCAACGTTTGTGACGAGAGGAGGATGAGAGGCTAACAAAGGATGTGCATGGTTTGGAGGGGTAAGGTATATCAAGAGACACCTAAAACATTTGTCAACATTGTGCCCTCAATCTTTATCAAGATCAGAAAATAGAGGAATGGAAGATTAGGACGGATGGATTCAAAGTATAAGTATGTAATGGATAGAGGGATAGGATAGAAAATGGTATGGAAGGAAACTGATAGGAGAGGAGTGATATTTCGATGAGACAAGGTGTCCCCAAGTGTTGGTGACATAGAAGATCAACTTACACATGATGCATGTTTGCCAAGTTTTCATCATGGTACTTATCCAAGGCACCTGTTTGCCAGGTTTTCACCATTGGACGAAGGGATTTTTCTTTACTTTTTTTTTAGATAGGAGAACATGGATGGATGCTATCGCACAGACTATGTCAAGTGTTCTCATAGATGTTGGTAGGGGATTGCATGAAAGTGACATGGCGTAGGTAGATAGTGGATTATGATGCAGAATATGGAGGGAAGGCTTATGCAAAAGCATGGACCATAGGAATAGGATGAGGAAGATATGTAGGATAATAGTGGAAGGAAGGGGAGATGGAGGTATATGAAAATGTTGTGGAATGGAAGGGAATCATGACCAATGGTTGCACATACCATGATAAACATTGAAGCTGGTGATGGGAAAGTAGTGTAGGAAGCAACTGAGACTTTTTCCTGTGGATGAATGACTTAGGCATGTAGGCATCTGCATAAACTGAGTATTATCCTGATTTTTGTTCGTCATGTGGGATGGAAGAATTTGAGACTTATGGATGGAATGGGAGAAAGTGGATGGTTGAGATTCTTGAGAGGTGGATGCCTCATGTAATCTGAGGGCTTTTTGCTTAGGTACCCAAACCATTTTGATTTTAGATAGTACCTATGGAGGTATGGGCTTGGGTGTATGTAGCTTTTGTGCAGCTTTAGAGGTAATTATTCATTGGATGTGGACCCACACCTTTTTCAGTTTGGCATATAGGTGTGTGGGTGCATACAGCTCTGGAGAAAAATGTTTCATTGATTCTTGGCCTTTGTATCCCAAGTCATGAGGACTCTTAGGATTTTTGATTTGATAGGTAGAGGTATCCAAATGTTTGTCATTGAAATCTTTTGGGATGGTGGAAATAGAGTTGGTGGAAGCTCTTTTCTTAGACAACATGTACATCTACTAGTCATGATTTGGATTATTAGAGAATTCATAGATGAAAGGATAAGGTGTTGGAAGAATTGGTGGTAAAATGTATAGAGGGATGTTAGGAGTTGGTAGTAGCAAAGGTAGATTGGATGGTGGAAGGTGTATGGTCACATGCTTTTGGGATGTGTATGATAAGGGAGGTGGGATGGCGACATATGTTTTGGGGATATGATGGTTTTTGCGATAGAAAGTGGGGGATTTAGGAGGCATGGAGGAAATACTTACATATTGATTTTGTTCACCTTGGGGTATGTAGCCAAGGCTGTATGAATGAGGAGGAACATTGACATGGATGGGCTCCAAAATACCTAGTTCATGGAGGCCTAAGCCTTTACCTTGATAGTTCATATGTTGGACCATGCGGTAGACAACGGGATTATGTATAGGTGGAACACTAGACACAAGTTCCTTATTGGATGGAGAAGGTGAGATAGAGGATAATGGTTGCTGGTGTTCTAAGGAGGAACACTCATGAATGAAGGTGGTAAGACCAAGGATATACGGTGGGGGAATTGCAACATGATCGATAATGGAGGATGGAGGAGTATTATTGGTTTGATCTTCTATGTTTGTTTGGGAGGCAAGTGTCTCATCAAGGGTAGTGAAAGTTATTGGATCTTGGATAGGACTAGATGGGGTTATAAGCTCAAGACCATGGAATGCACAAAGTGGGGTAAGAGGATCATCATGGTCTGCTTGATCATAGATAGGCTCTTGATCATAGATGGGATCTTGATCATAGATGGGATTAAGCATGATGGGATCAAAGTGCTCATGTATAGGTTCTTCATCAACGATAATGTCTTGATCATAGAGAAGATATAGGCTATGGAGAGGTTGGAATTGGATCCCTTTCTCATGTATCGAATCAAGTTGCTCATGGATAGATTCTTCATCAAAGATAGTATCTTGATCATGGAAAAGATATAGGTTGTGAATGGTTTGAAATTAGATTTCTTGCTCATGTATAGGTATAAGATCATAGAAAAGATAAAGGTTATGTATGGGTCAGATGGGGGTGCTTTGATCTTGATTTAGACAAGGGGTTGATGTTTCCACATGCTCTAAAGTGTGCTCTTGACATAACACTTGAGGTGCTTGAATTGGAGTGGAGGCAGAGGTCTCTTGGATAGGATCTCAATAAACAATCTGAAACTACAATAGATATTGACTTTAGCTCATGGTAGGAGGTTCTTCGATAAGCTCAAAGGGTTGAGTATCTGACATGGCATTTGAAGAAGCTTTGGTAAGGTCAAAGACCAGAATTTGGGGACATGGTTGACTCTTTGCTAGTAGTCCTTGGGTCACATCCTTCTTAGAGGAGTACATGGATGAGTGGATTTGGCTCTCTCCATAGCTTTTATTTTTCTATATAAATTTGGAAAAACTCTTTTCCATAAATCATCTGAGGATTCCTTGGTTGTCGATTTAGAGCTTGGGGAACACGATGGCAGTGTTGGTGTAGGACTAGTATGTTTGGGAATATGTGTCTTAGAAGATGGTGAAGGAGGACTAGTAGACAAAGTGGTATACGATTTACAACTTGAGGTGGTGCTTGCCTTGTCATGAGCATCATTAAGATGGGAAAAGGATGTATGAGTTTGGGGCGAGGCATAGCTAGTACTGGTCTGTTCAACTTGAAAGATTGTTATTTCTTGTTGTAAGACTTGGAGCTCTTGAGCAATTGCTATGCAATCTTGGGGTGAGGAACCTAAGGTTATTTGCAATTGTAGGTATTGGAGTTTCTGAGCAAGTGCTTCTAATTGGTTTGTCATCTTTACAGAAACTAATAGAAGGCCAAAAAAGCTTAGTATTTTGGATGCGCAACTTTAGATGCCCAGTTTTAGAAGGTAAATGCATGTGCAATTCTAGCAGAGGATAAATGTGTAGCTTTGGTTTCTTCGAATGATTTTGCAAAGTTTTTGACACGTTTTTTAGAGTTTTTTGATTTCTTGGTTGCAAGTTAGTCTTTTGATATAATTTTTCTCAATTATGGCAAGAAAACATAACAAACACAAAGAATGTTTTCATGGTTTTTGATTTTTTTGTAATTTTTTGACTTGAAAAGAAAGCAAGTATGAATCCTAGGCTGGCTGGGACAATATAAACTGAATTCTCACTATTTCTAGTTGAGGTATCTTCAGGAGGTGATAATCGCCCTTCCCTAAACTGACTTATAGGGGCTTTTGGCCACTAAAAACAAAGGATGATTAGTAAGTACAACCGTTTGAGTGGTTATACATGTGGCAACACTACTCTCCATTATGGAGTCTCCCAGCCTACAAGGGTTATGCCTTGGAGGGTTTTGGGGGAGGTTGGTTGTCGATATAACACAACTTCACTCGTTTCTTGAAGCTTTCACTCCAAGCACAATTTATTTATAGTGGCTTGTCAGAGTTTGGCTTTAGCTTGTTACCACTTAGGGTCGTTCCCACTTGGATAGGTGGGCATCCAAGAGTAGGCCCCTCTAAAGGTTATACATGCAAAATGACAAGTCTGGCATTCTAGTCACCCAATAAAGGGGAGAGTATAAGCTCGTTGTCATTCTGAAGACACAGTAAATAGTGGTTTATCCAATCCTAATTAAAATGAGAAAAACTATATGCGTTATTCTACTTGGGCACACACACAGTTGTTAACTTTGAAGTGATTAGGAGATAGCAATGATTCTTTCCTTTGCAAGATAGCAATATTCTTAACTTAAAGAGATAGCAATATGGCAAAGATGGTAATGATTTTGTTACTACCCTCCTAGTTAAAAACTTTTTGAGATTTGCATGCATATTTTTACTTTCCTAATTAGAGCTAGATTAAAATTGTATGCAAATTGCATGAACAAAGGTTTACTCCTTCCTAATTAGAACTAGATGAAAATTGTATGCAAGTTGCATGAACAATGGTTTACTCCTTCCTAATTAGAACTAGATGAAAATTATATGCAAGTTGCATGAACAATGGTTTATTCCTTCCTAATTAGAACTAGATGGAAATTGTATGCAAGCTGCATGATAATGCTTAAATCAATCCTATTCAACACTTAGTGAAAAAATAATTTTCTTCAGTGGATGTTTTGCACCAAAACTGGGTTAGTATTCTCCTGATGTCCACTTGTAGTCCACAAAAATAAAAATTGAATCAAGAAGTTTGCAAATCAAATGTTTAGGTGAAAAACACATAATCTAGAACATGTCATGAAAATATGATTTTTGACAGCAAAATAGATATTAAAATAAGAATTTACATGAAATTCTATGCTATTTTTAAAAAAAAATTCATGAAAATTCGTCAAAATATGCAAACGTTATGGCCGTTTGAAGTTCCCAAGGTAAGGTTGACTTTGACTGATAAATACCTGATGATTGTGACCTAGTGGGCTGAAAATACCTGTACCATTGCAAAGTTTGTCGAATCAGCTTTCCAACAACTATAAATTTATGAAAATCTGACCTATTTCAAGAAAGTTATGCCAAAAAGAAAAAGAAAAAAACCCCTATTTTGACAAGTGGATGGCAAGGAGCAAGCCCCTGGTGGTTAACAGACCTCTAGCAGGTAGTCTAGGTTGTGGTCACATGAACAATTAATGCGGGTAGTTAATGTTTGCTGCTAAGGGTTAGTTTTGAAGTCCCTGGTCACCCATGTGACCAGGGGCTAAGAGGTTTTTAAATAAAGAAAATAACCAAATATAATAAACACACTCCTCAAAGTTTTAAAAAAATTAAACTAATATTAATAAAAAAAAGTAACCTAACCCTAATTGCTTTTATTTTTTTGGTTTATTTAAATGTTTTTTCTTTGTTTTTTCTTTTATGTTAAATTGGTTGTTTGTAAAGTTAATTGAATTATTTGTTTGTTTTTTTGTTTGTTTTTGGGCCTGTGCATGTGTGGGGTTTTGTAGGGGTGGCAGATGGGAGGAGCAGTGGCTAAGAGGAGGGAAGGTGGTAGTGTTTGGGGAGGGGACTGTGTACGGGGGAAGGGGTTAGGGTAGAGGGGATCAAGGGAGTGGGTGCAGGGAGTGGGGGATATGGGGAGGCGCGAGGGAGGGACGGGATCAGGGGGTAGGTTGTAGGGGGTAGGGGTGGGGTGGGGGAGGTAGGGCAGGGTTGCGGGAGGGGTGGCGGGTAGGGAGGTGGGGGAAGGGTTGGGGGTTTCAGGGAACAGGGGATGGGAGGGTAGGGTTTAAAGGGATGGGTGCAGGGGAAGGCCAAGGGCCTACGTGGGCAGAGCCCACAAAAAAAAATTAAAAAAAAATTGTTTGTTTTTTTTTTAAATGTTTTTATTTTATTTTATTTTATTTTTGTTTATGTTTTTATTTATTTATTTTTTTAATTTTTAATTTCTACTTCAGAAACATAAAAGAAAATCTTAAAAAAAAAGTAATGTAATAATATATTTTTTTTACTGTGTTTTTTTTTTTTTTTTTCTGTGTTTGGTTTTGTTTTTTGCTTTTTTTTTTAATTTTTTTTTGCAAAATATGCTGAAAACTAAAAAAAAATTCAAAAATTTTCAAGTAACGAAAAGTAGGCAAATTATATGTTATTTTTCACCTCTGAGGCCTTCTGGACTCAACAGTGAGCTCGGTTTGTGCGTAGGAGGCCGTTTGCGAAAGTTGCTTGCTAAATTTATAACAAAACACATCTAAATTTGCGACAAAACAAACTCAACCAATGCTCACAAACAAGATGGGTCAGATCATGGTGGGTGCCATAAATGTTATCAGGAATTGTGGTTAACAGCATAAAACTATTAATAAACCAATGAACATCAATAGAAATAGTGAATAACAAGATTGAATAAATAAAGCACAAAACCTCACACAAAACCTTGTTATCCTACAGCTTCCATTGTTTGCCTAGTCTCAATCTATCTTTTGTGATGAAAGTTGCCCTCAGGAAGTGCACTTCCTTGCTTCATTCTTCAAGGTGACGATGGACAAATGGCTATGATACTTTAATGCTATGAAGATGAGCTTCAAAGCAATGGGAGTGATCTCAAGCAAATGTATGATAGTGGGGGTGCCAAAGGTGCACTAGTAATTTGACAGAGTAATTGTACTAAAAGCTTGGATTAATGCAATGGAAGAAGAGGTTCAATTTATAGACTTAGAAGAGAAGAGATCAATGGTTGAGAAGAAATAAGAAGATCAATGGTTGAGAATGGTTGAGGAATGTGCGCGAATAGAAAGAGGACAAGTGTCCAAGCTCCTTCATGCAATAGGGGAGTTAACAGAATAGACCAATCAGTTAAGTGAATTAATTGGGGATTTAACTGAATTGACTAATCGGTTAAGTGAATTGATTGATTAGTGAACTCAAATGACTAATTAGTTAACTGATTGATTGATGAGTTAACTAATTTGACTGGAGGATAAATAAAACATGTGGGTGAGGGAATATTAGCTAATTAAATATTTAAAATATTTAATTACATGTGCAACATGGTGAGGTGGAAAAGTGAGGTGGATTTATGGAATTAGGACTTAGGATAGAGGAATTTAGGATTATTTAATTATGTGAGACATTAGAAGAATTTAGGGAATTTAATTGATTTTTATTTAATTATGGGATAATGAACCAATCAAATAAACTTAGAATATTTATTTAATTGATAGAAGAAAATAAGAATTAAGATAAATATTAAAATATCTATTTAATTCGACGTGAGCCGATTTTAGGTGGATACAATTGGTATGTTAGTTGGTGTGCAAGGAATGCCTTTTTGAGACATGGTGGAATGACTTGGTTAAGGTATATGAGGAGGTGATTTGTATTTCTTTGGGGCAGTTTGCTTAGCTTTCATAAATTGTTGGAGTCTAGTGGTTACCATGGGATGCACTAGGACAATTTGTTGCTTGATATTTTGATTAATTTTGGACTCAGAAGTAGATTTTGGACCAAAAATGGTGTGATTTTGCTGAGATTGGGTAAGAAAGTTTCATAAATAGTTTACTCGACCAAAGGCATTGAACTGTGCTGCAAAGGCGCAGGACTATTATACCAAAGGTGAGCTACTGTGTTTCAAAAGCGCTGGACTATGCTGGCAGAGCCAAGTTACTGTGTTTCAAAAGCACTGGACTGTGTTACCAAAGGTGAGCCACTGTGTTTCAAAGGTGTTAAAATGGTGTCAGTGATGTTTATAAGGCAAATTTTAATAGATTTGGATTGGATTTTTGATTGATTTTTCTTGAGAAGAGAAAACACAACAAACGAAGTGGTAAAAATGACTGACACAATAGATAGTGTATGTTCTAGGCTAAAAAAAGGCCTAATGTTTCCACGGGTTTTAGACAATTGCAAACAATTTCAAACACTTTTTATCCCTAGAGACATGGTTTCATTGCAGTAGATCAGCTCACAACTTAGTTCTCTGTCGACCAAATGTCATTCCATATAGGTGTCATACATTTGTATCTTTGCGAGAGACGATAGGTAGGGATATCTCACCCTCCCCTCAGAAAGCCACAAGTATGTCACAAGATCTTATGCTAGCTGAGGGAGTACTATCTTTCTCAAGGGAGTCAATGGTGAGTAATCTTGAGGGCTTGTAACGATTCCCTTTGCATTGATGATTACCACAATGTTCAGAGGTGAAACAGGTAGTCACTATCTAGATGGTTATTAGTAGCTTTGAGGAACCAACGCCTTGCGAGCATACGACAAGATACTAAAAGCTTTGACCAATCCTACTAAGTGTTTCAAACACTTCACACAATGTGAAAATCATTTTCACAAAATGTTAGTACACCTCTTTTCGATTTGGCACTGTAAGGCAAGGCTGACACTGGTTAAGACTTGGCTTTCACCTTATCCCTCTTATATAATGGTTCAAAGGAAAACTCCGCTTAGGATCATCCCTTTTGGATGAAGTGTAATCCAAAAGTAGGACCTTCTAAAGGAATAACTAAAAGTAAAGATCAAGCATGTCAAACAAAGGTTCAATTGTTCCATTATAAAAAAATAAGGTGCAACTAGATTAGGCACACACATGTTTGTAGTTATCAATTGTCCCTTAAGAAATTGAAGTGTTTTGCATTCATGTTAATTGTCCCTTAGAAAATTGAAGTGTTTTTGCATTCATGTCCATTGTCCCTTAAGAAAACAATATGTTCTTAAGACTTAGATTGCAAAAGATGATTGTTCAATTGTTCCTTAAGAAAGAAATATATTTCTAAGACTTAATGTGATAGATTTGGCAATTTATTCAAAGCTCATCCTGCATGAACACGTTACAAAGACCCATTTTCTCTGTTTGATTAATAAGAAGCTATAAAAAAGATGATTAGTTCCACCCAAACACAATAGTTAGCAAAAATAAATCAAATGACTGAAAGTGTTTTACTGTGTTACCAAAGGCGTTGCACTGTTCTGCCAAAGGCACACTGTTTCTATCCAAAGGTGCCTTACTATTATACCAGAGGCATGTTACTGTGTTGTAAAAGCACTCTACTGTAGTGCAAAGGTGCGACACTATTCCAAATCTGAAAAACTCAATATTTTGTCAAAAAGCTAGATTTGAAAGATGATGTCATGATTATAGGATGATCTAAAATGTTTGATAAGACTGAGATCTATAGCTAATGATAAAAAATATGACAAGTTAGAACCTTGCAAAATCAGAAAACTATATAGAAACCCTAAGAAACCAGAGGCACTGTACTATTGTTGTAAAGGCTCGGGATTGTAGACCAGAGGCAATGTACTGCATGCTAGAGGCATGTTACTATCACTCGAAGGTGCTTTGCTTTCCTACCAGAGGCACTTTACTATGATGCAAAGGTGCTTTTCTGTGTTTGATTGCGTTGTTTTGTACTGTACTTAAAAAATAAATCTAAAAGAAAATTAGTGATTAGTGGGTCCCACCGGGCATGCCAGAATGTGTATCGGAATAAAATTGAGATCGAATAATAATCAAAACAATGAAAATAATCAAACAACTCAATCTTATAACATCAAGATAACGATCTAAGCAAACAACCAAATAATCAATGAATAACACAAAAACAATGAAAGCTTTCACCTAGATTGTATTGTTATCTTGGTCGAATGTGGATTGCTCTTTAAATTGTGAAACCATGTTTGCAACAAGCGGATGTAGATTGTGTTTGTGTTCAAAAGTGTTCAAAGTGCTCAACGATGCAATGTATGTTCAATGAGATGTAGGGAGGCAAAAGCTTAAATGATCGAAAATGATTTGTTATGAAGATGAGGGGGTTTATATAGGTTTCAATGAAGATCAGTCAATGGTCTAGATAATTCAATGGAATCAATGGATGAGATAAATCTAAAATTCATGATGAATGTGCACCTGACATGTGTCACACAAAAAAATATTTCTGTTTGAGTTAACTAATTGATTTGGTTAAAAGACATGGAATAGACATGATAAAGATAGATTTCATAAAAATAGAAATATTTTTTTTCTATTTTATGAGTTGGTGATAAAAACAATCTTGATTAAGTCAATTAACTCAACTTATGATTTACTTTTTGCATGATTTGAGATAAATTAAATAATAAATTATTTAATTTTGTGTGAATGATGAACAAGATTTATTTTTAAAAGATTTGGAAGATAAACAAAGCAAATTAAATAAATAAATTTATTTAATTGTTTGCACATGATGGAGGACATAGAATAGATTTGAAGATTTAAATAAATTAAACAAATAACTTGATTTAATTTATTTTGCATGACGAAGGATAAATAAAATATTTGATTTTATTTTATTTGTAGAAGAGAGATTCAATTTAAATAAATTTGAATGATTATTTAAATTTATAAGAACAATTGATTTAATTAAATAATTTAGAAATTATTTAATTATAGATAAGAGGATTTAAATAATAAATTAATTAAATAATTAATTTATTCAATTGATGTGGATTTGAATTTTGAAAGACGATAATGATTTAATTAAATAATTAAAATTATTTAATTTGGATGGATAAAGAGGAAATTTATTGAAATTAATTAAATAAAGAGGATTTATTTAATTAATGTTGAAAATATGTGATTTAGAGGAAATTGATGATTTTGATGAAATTAATTAAATAATTAGATTAGTTAATTAATGTTAAATGCAGGTGACTAGATAGATTTGATGAAAATGCAAGTGATGTGATGCGAAGGGTCATTTTTAGGTGTCTACACCCCCTCCATCTCTTTCTCTCTGTCTATCTCTTTATATATCTCCCTCTGCCTCTCTGTCTCTCTCTCCCCACTTTCTCTCTTCCTTTCTATCTCCCTCCCTCCCTCCCTTTATACCTTTCCCTCTCTATCTCTCCCCTCTGGCTATCTCTATGTCCCTCTTTATCTATCTTTTTCCCTCTATCTATCCCTTTGTCTATCCCTCTCCCTATCTCTATCTCCATCTATCACTCTATCTCTCTATCAACCCCTATTTCTATATTTGTCCCTCTCTCTAACTCTATTTCTCTATCTCTCTGTCTCTTTCTATCTCCCCCCACTCTTTCTCTCTCCCTCTCCCTTTCCCTCTCCCTCTCTCTATATCTCTCTATTTCTCCCTCCCCCTACCTCTTTCTATGTCTCTCTCTCTAACTCTATAGAGCTCATAGAAAGAGGGAGGGAGAGGGAGAAAGAGAGAGATAGAGGAAGAGGGAAAGATAGAAAGAGGGAGGGGGAGAGGGAGAAATAGAGATAGAGAGAGAAAGAGATAGAGAGGTAGAGGGAGAGGGAGAGGGAGAGTGGGGGAGATAGAAAGAGATGGAGATATAGAGTTAGAGAGAGGGGCAAATATAGAAAGAGAGGTAGATAGAGATATAAAGAGGGATAGATGGAGATAGAGATAGGGAGAGGGAGAGAGAGGAGTTGAGATAAACAAAGGGATAGATAGAGGGAGAAAGATAGATAAAGGGGGAGATAGAGATAGAGAGTGAGGGAGAGATAAAGAGGGAAACATATAGAGATAGAGAGAGAGGGAGAGAGAGAGAGAGAGAGAGAGAGAGAGAGAGAGAGAGAGAGAGAGAGAGAGAGAGGGAGGAAGGAGGCAAGAGAGAGATAGAGAGGCAAAGGGAGATACGTAAAGAGATAGCAAGAGAGATAGAAAGAGATGGATGGGGAGGGAGAGAGATATATAGAGATAGTGCAAGATAAATATAAATATTGTAGTTAAAGTAAAATTGAAAATAGGGTAAATGAATAAACAACAATAATCAAACCATAACAATTGCACAATGAAGCACAAGACAACATGAAAATCAAAATAACAAATGTAAATGTAAACCGATCTCCATTCTATGCTCAATTTATCTTCATTGTTCTTCTCCACCTTGTGTGAGCATGCAAGATTTTGAAGGATGATTGTTGGAGGAATGTTGGGTGCTCACTTCTACAACATAATGGTAAGATAAATATGATATATGAATGATAATGGATGAATGATGCAAAGGCTCTAAAGATATTTTGATAGCATACGAATACTCCAAATCAATGCCTCTTAATGGCTTATGAGGGGGTTGATTTATAGGAAAGACTTAGTTCAAATGGATGGTTGAGATTAAAAGGCTAAATGGTTGATGTGGACGACTAGGATTGATTAGTTATTCCCACTCTTCAAGGGAGTTGTAGTCATGTGACAAGTGTACAAGGAAGATAAGGCTCATATGTGACCACATACACAAATACTAAAATTAGGTCCCATTAGTTGTACATGTTAAGGATTTTAAATGAAAGTTGTACTACCACACATGGTTTAGTTAAGAGGTGGACAAGTGTCAAAATGTGGTGAGAGGTGAGGAATTAATTTAAATATTTTATTTGAATTAGTTGGGATATGTGAGGGAAATTAAATAAATAAATAAAAATTATTTAATTAATTGGGAAAATTATTACGATAGGATTGAGATATGATGTGGAAATTAATTAAATAAATAAAATTTATTTAATTAATTGGAAAGTGGGATAGGATTGTGAAATTAATTAAATAAGTAAAATTTATTTAATTAATTGGAAAGTGGGATTATGAATGTGAAATTAATTAAATAAATAAAATTTATTTAATTAATTTGATAAGTGGGATTAGGACAAAATGCTACATGATGTCTAAGATAATGTATTTGACTAGGTGTTGTAGGACATAGACAAATTTGGGACAATTTTAGGTGTCTACATTTTGCCCCTCTTTGAGATGATGTTCAAGATGATAAGATTTGTGTTGAGTAACATCATTTCAAAGAAGCTAAGGTATGGATAGAGTAAAATGATAGGATGAGGATGCCCCCTCGAGAGGATAGGCGGGTTGGACAAACACGGGTATGCTCTCGAAAAGAAATGCCTTGGCTGCAAAAGAAAGATAAGGGGATAGATAAAAGAATTGAATGATGCATTATGCTGCAATGAAGGTGAGAAACCATGATGTTTGATATAGCACTAGATGTTATGCACCAAGGTATAAGGACCAGGGTGACGATGTATCTTGTGCACCCAGCGTAATACAACCTTATTTAACATATGAGGAAGTAAACTTAGAGCATTGAAGTCCTAATGCACAAAAGGTATAATATGACATTAGATGCAAATGATGGTGCAAAAAGATATTCCAACATACACAAGATATGAATATTAGCTAGAATGATATGGATTTGATACAAATGCAAGATAAAATTATAACACACACAAGCAAGCAAGAAAACATGCACAAATGATACAAAAACAAACAAGGTATTGCCCCTGTCAAGTTGTAAACCAATGATTGATTACTGATTGATGATGATAGTGTTGTCATGGCGGGGAAAGCTATATCCCTAGATCAACACAAGGTTGTTTGCTGAGTTGGTTGGCTGATTAGCTGATTGATTTGACTTACAACAAGGCTAGGATCAAGACCAATGATTTTGCTTGGATAACTTGGCTTGATTGATTAACTTGATTGGTACAACTTTAAGGATGGGTTTGCATTTGGATCATTGCTTGGAATGATTTGAGGATGATGAATTGATTAAGGATTGATGAAAATGATAGATGAAAATGAATTGGAGTAAATTGAATTGATATGAATGGAATGTTTGATTGAAGGAAATGGATTCATTGAATGATAGATTGATTGGAAGAAGTTGTTTATTAATGATGTAGAAGATAGATGATAGAAGAAATGATGAGAGGAAAAAGAGAAAAATCACCCGTACCTGAATCTGAGCACTTCCTTCATACTCCAGACTGCCTACATACCCTGTATCCATGGGATCAAGGCACTTAATGATGGAAATGAAATGTAGTTCTGATTGTTTTATTGATGAGATGATGAAAATGGATTGAATTGATCAAGTTATGGATTTATGAAATGTTGATGATGGGATGATATGTGGTAGATTGAGTGGCTTTTTGATTTGTTGAACTAATTGAATTTGTTCTGATTGGAGTTGATGTGATTGAGTTGATTTTCTTTGGTGTTGATGCTAATGATTGATAGAATTTGTTTTGATGGTTGGCTTGATGTGCTTTTGTTGTGATGTTTGCTATTGTTGGGTTGATTGTTTTGATGATTGGATTGTTTTGAATGATGATAGTGATGGTGTGATGATTAGAGTGTCCACTCAATCTAAGCATAAGAAAGTGTTCTCAGTGTGCTCAAAGGATGCAAAACAAACAAGGTATTCCCCTTGTCAAGTCATACACCAATGATTGATTGTTTGATTGATGATGATAATGTTGTCATTGTAGGGAAAGCTATATCCCTAGATCAACACAAGGATGATGTGGGAATGATATATCCCATTGATTATGATTGATTCAATTTAGGACAAGATTAGGATCAAAAACTTGTTGATTTGATTGGATAATGTTCCTTGATTGATTAGTTTGCTTGATATGGATTAGTGTGACTTGGATTTAAGATCATTGCTTAGATTGATTTGATTGATATGATTGGAAGAAGTGATTGATTAAAATGGATGAATGAATGTTATTGATAGGAAGAATTGATGATGATGATGATTTCCTTTTTATTGAATGTTGATGGAGTGGATTGTTCTGGATGATGTGATTGGTTTTATTGCTTGGATTTTTTGTTGGATATTTAATTTTTTGGATTTTTTGACATTTTGTTTTTAGATTTTTGAATATTTTGGGATGTCAATGGATTTACAATTTGGGTAGCCTTTGTTCTAGATACTAATGACAAGAGAGAAAACCAAGTCTAGGTGCAAATATGTAGGAGGATGGATAAAAAGATGGGCTCATAGTAAATGTGATGGCAAGATCATGAGAGTTGGATGGGATGGAAGGTTCATGAGAGTTGTATGGATAGATAAGAGGATAGGCCATATAAGGGATGGATGCATGCCTCATGATAAATGGATAGGTAGGCTATAGTGGAAAGCTCATAATAAACAGATGGGGATAAGCTATAAGATGAAAAGGTTGTGATAAGGGTATGGCAGAGTGGATGGATCATAAGGGAGCTAGGATGTGATCTTCAAAGGCTATGTTGCATAGGAAGAACTTGCCCCATTCTAGGTTGTAATGCTTATAATTTTCCATGAAAAAATTCATGACCAAGGGATGACATGATAGATTGGTTTGGATAAGATGGATGAATAGTTAATGGATAGGACTTGGTTTGGTGAAAATGGTATGCCAAGAGATATCCAAACATGTTTCAACAAATTTGCCCCTATGTCTTCATCAAGATCAAAAAGGAGGAAGGATGGATAAATGGTCAATGGATAGGACTTGGTTTGGAAAGAAGGTATGTCAAGAAATATCCACACATGTTTCAACATTTTGCCCCTATGTCTTCATCAAAATCAAAAGGTGGAAGGATGGATAAATGGGTTTAATAGGATAGGCATGTTTATGTAATGGCTAAGGATGGTAGGATGGTATGGTAATAGTAGGACATGATAGGATGAAAAATGATATAATGAGATAGATAGTTTGGAAATGGATAGGTTGGAAATGATAAGATAGATGAGACAATGTGCCCTCAAGTGTAATTGGCATAGAAGATCAACTACGCATGACACCTATTTGCCAGGTTTTTGTCATGGTACTTATCCAAGGCGCCACCAAGGGTGGTTTTCACCATTGGATGAAGGGATTTCTCTTTACTTTTTTATCTTTCTTTTCATTTTTCTTTTATTTTATTTATTTATTTTTTTTTGATAAGATGACAATTACACATTGCCCCTATTTGCCAGGTTTTCACCATGGTAATCGATAGGAGGGACTCAAGTGTCTAGTGCTATGAAAGTTGAAAAGTCCCATTAGAGGTGGATGTCATCGCATGGACCATGTCATTATGCTCGTAGATGTTGGTAGGGGATTTTATGAGAGGGAAATGGATGAGGATGTGGATTATGCATGGAAAGATAATGGATTATGATGTGGATTATATAGGGCTTATGGAAAAGGATGGATTAAAGGATTATGAAAAAGCATGGACCATAGGAAGGTGATGGGGAAGATATGTAGGATAATGGATGAAGGATGGGGAGATGGAGGTATATGGGAATATTTTGGAATGGAAGGGAATTATGACCAACGGTTGCACACACCATGATAAACAATGAAGGTTTTAATGGGAAGGTGGTGTAGGAAGTAATGTGGATGTTTGCCTAGGGGATGGATGACTTAACGATTTAGGTACCCACATAGACTTAGTATTTTTATGATTTTTTCTTTGCTTGTGGGATTTAGGAAGTTGAAACTTTTGTATGGAATGTCATTTTTGAATGGAAGGGGATTTTTGGATGGAAGGGGATAATTAGGATTTTTGAGAGGTGGATAAGGATGCCTCATTTGACTTGATTTCTCTTTTCTTAGGGACCCAAACCATTTTGGTTTTGAACTTTTCTTATGGAGGTTTGGACTTGGGTAGTGGTTTGGATAGCTTTGTAAATGTACTTTGCTTTGACTTTTGGCATTGATGTCCCAAGGCATTTAGACCCTTAGGATTTTTGGCTTTATGAAAGGAGGCATCTAAATTTTTATTTTGGAATCCCATGGGTTTGGTGGAGTGAGTGGAAGTTTTATGTTCAGACAATATGTGCATTTGTTGGCCATGATTAGGATTGTAAGGGTGCTTATGGATAAATGGATTAAAAATGGGTTTATGGATAAATGGATAAGGGGATTGGAGGATAGGGATATTAGGTGTTGGGAGTAATGGTGGTAAAGTGGATGGAAGGATATTAGGAGTTTGAGGGAGTGGAGGTAAAGTGAATGGTGGAAGGTGTATGGTCACATGCTTTTGGGGTTTGTAGGATAATGGAGGTGGAATGGCAACATATGTTTGGGGTATCTAATGTGGTTTGTGATGGAAAGTGGACTTAGGATGGATGGAGGAATTACCAACATATTTAAAGTGTTTACCTTGGGGTGTATATCCAAGGCCATATGAGCTTGGGGGAACATTGATATGGTTTGGATACAAAATACCTTGTTCATAAAGGCCTAGGCCTTTACCTTGGTAGTTCATGTTTTAGAGTATGCAATGGACTATAGGGATTGGTGTGCTTTGAACATTAGACTTGAGTTCATTATTGGATGAAGAAGGTGAAGTGGATAAAGGTCATTGTTGTCCTAAAGAAGAACATGCATGTATAAGGGTGGTAAGACCAAGTGGATATGATGGTGGACTTGAAGTGGAATTGATGGTAGATGTGGAAGGAGGATCATTAGGATCTTGATTAGCATTATGTTCATGTAGATCCAAGTTATTGATTTGATCTTCTATGCTTTCTTGGGGGACAAGTGTCTCATCATGACAAGTGGATGTTTTCTCATTATGGATAGGGCTAGATGGTAGATGACTAGGAGCAATGTGGATATCTTGCTCATGGATAGATATAGGATTATGGATAGGATCAAGGTGCTCATGGATAACTTCTTTATAGGTATCATCTTGATCATAAAGAAGGTAAATATTATGGATAGGTTGAATTGGGATAGCTTGCTCATGAATAGTTGTTGGGAGATGCATAGGGACACGTTGCTCATGAATAGATTCATCATTATGGCTGTCATCTTGATCATGGAAAAGATATATGTTATGGATGGGTTGCATAAAAGTGATTTGATCTTGAATTGGACTAGGGCTTAATGTTTCCACATGCTTAGGATTGAACTCTTGACATACCTCTTGGGTTGCTTGAATGGAATTGGATGGCTCTTGGATAGGCTCTAGCATAGATGGACTATGTGAAGGAGTTGTAGGATTGGGCATGACCTTTGGAAGTTCTTTGGTAGGCTCATGAATGGGTGTTTGACATGGGGGTGTGCTATTCAGTGCTAGTAGTCAATGGATCACATCCTTTGCAAGTGTATGGGTATAAGGACAATATAATGGATGGATGATAAGGGTATATGGTGTTGTAGGCTTAGGATCATGATTAGGTTGAGGGCTAATTGGATTGGATGGATAATAAGATTGGATATATATTGTTCTGTTATTGTATGTCGATACCCCTTGGAAATAATTGAGACAAATATTGAGAATCTATTTGTATTATGGCATTTGGTCCTATGGTATGCACAATAATCATGTTCATCATATGGAATTTCTTCACATGGGTTGACTTCAGGAAGTTCAATGAGTTTTTCTTCAAGCATCATTTGTAAAACTATCTTAGCCACATCCTTTGGTGAAGCATTAGAATGACATGGCAATGAAGGTAATGGAGGGCTTGGTGGTTTGTAAGGTAGAGGGATTAATGGACTAGGAATGGGATCACATGGTGGTGTTGGGATAGGACTTGTTGGCTCATGTGTTGGCAAGGGATTAGATGGTGGAGGCCACTCTAGATTGGTATCTCCCTTGTCAAAGGTTATTAGATCTTGCATAGGATAACTTAGGCTTGTTTGATTTATGTACAAGGGACCACTTGGACTTGGATGTGCTTCTTGTTGCAAAGGTGGACTTAGGCTCACTTGTGCTTGTTGTGGAGGCCATTGATAGTCTTGGTGGTTGGGTGAAATGGTAGGATATGTAGATAAAAGTTCTTGGGGTTGGTATGAAGTTGAGGGCATTTGATCTTGTTGCCAAGGTGGATTTGGGCTTACATGTTCTTATGATGTGGGTGTATATGTTGACATGGGATTGACATAATAGGTGGATGAATTAGGTTGGTATGAAGTTGAAGCGGATGACATGTAAGGTTGATGTGGAATTTGTTGAGGTTGGGATGGTGTTTGGATTTGTTGTTGTGATATGACTTGTTGTTGTTGGAATTGTTCAATGGGTTGTTGTGATGGTTGGATTTGTTGAATTGGTTAATGTTGTTGTAGTTGAATGTGTTGATGTGATGGTTGAAATTGTTGAATTGGTTGATGTTGTTGTGGTGGATGGATTGCATAGGGTAATGGTTGGTGTGAAGTTGAGGGTGATGACATGTAAGGTTGAGGTGGCATTGGTTGGTGTTGAATAGATAAAGGATGATGTGCTTGTTGGGTTTGTGATTGACAAGTGGCCATGAGGTGTTGTGTGTGTGATAAGAGTTGTCGCAATTGAAGTGATTGGCTTGCTTGAGATTGAAGTTGTTGAATCATGTCCTTGGCCTCTTGAATGAATTGTTGGTCTAGAGATGATTGGCTTGCTTGAGCTCCGTGAAGTTGGAGAATGAGTTTAAATGTTAGGTCTTCTAATTTTGGCACGGTGTCTCAAGTGTGTTTAAGATTAAGACCCTTTTTGACAAGTGCTTGGTTATGATAAGATGATGATGTGGATTGTTTGGATGAAGTTGATTTGATGATTAGGATGAAGGTGACTAGGATGAAATTGATTAGGATGAAAGTTTAGATTTATTTGTTTATGTGTTTGGTGTATATAGCTTGATTTGGCAATGTTCAAACAAATGATTATGCATGTACACACATGAATCACTCACGCAAGACACATAAGCAATTTTTTGACTTTAAAAATGAAATGTGATGATTATTAAGCAAGCACTTGAAAACACATCAACAAGCCTAATATCTAGTCAAGTGGGTTTGGCCAATTAGGTCTTAGGCTAGTTTGCACAAGGTTGACTATGGAATTGAAAGCAAAATCCTACCACACAGCCGAGAGAAAGGGGTAACCCACCCTTCACCTTCACTTCACAAAGGTATAAAGTTCTTTGGGGCTTAGCCAAGAGTGACAAGATTCCAACTCTCGATGAGGGTGTCTTTTGATTCAACCTCGGTTAAGGTCATCCCTTGGAGTGGTGTCTCCAAGTGTTAGGAACCCGTGTTTAGCCCTTCTCTTTACTTTGTTAGTATATTGTTGTTGGACGCATATGCTTTGTAAGTCGTCCCGTGAGTATATTGTATTATCCCACATTCATGGGGAGTAATAGTTGTTTAGATTAGACTTAGTATATAAGTATGTGTTGAGGCCAATGAAGGCATCCACAAATTTATTGTATTGAGCTTGCTCAAAGGAGGTTGCCCCCTCGAAGTGGCCTGCGATCAATAAATTCCTTCTGTGTTTTTGCTATTTTTGTTATTTCGTGCATTTTTCATTATATTGTTGTAGGAGGTTCCTCTCATCTAGTATCAGAGCACTTGCTTAGGCTCACTAGGTGGAATTTTTACCCAAAAAAATTTTCACAGTGGCCTCCAAGCACTGTGATTATTGCAGTAGTTCTTTTTTCTTTGCATCTATATTGTTCATTTCAATTGTAGGTTCAGATCAGGGAATAATCCCTATCCATTTAACTGTGGGAAGTGCCTGGGCATAGCCCTAAAACTCATTGTGAGGAGTACCACAGGAACCCTGAAGTAGCTGGCCCATTGAGAGGACCTGCCAGTGAAAAGGGTAACGACCCCTACCTGATTGACTAGTTCCCATCCATGAGGTAAACCAAGAGCTATCGTTTGTGGTAAAGCGGTTATTAGTTTTACCTGAGTCATGGAGTCAGGGGTACTGCCCCAATATGCAAGCTGTTAGACATCATTGGTAGCTAAGTGAATCCCCTGAACCTTTAGGAAGCCGACCATACCTGGGGTCCATATCTATTGCTAGATGATAAATCACATATTGCATCTGTCCAGAGCTGTTGCAAATCATTTCTAGAAAAAAAAATCTATTTATTTTCCATATCTCTCTTGCTTAGTTCCATTTCCTCTAAAAATTCACTGGAACCCCTAAAATTCCATTCTGTACATTTCCTTCCTTGAGGACCCTATCCCAAATTCCACTTATCGAAGCCAGAAATCCCACATTTGTCTATTTTTAGGGTTTTCCATAACTTCTTTGATTCTCACCCAATCACCTTCAAATTTTGCCACAGTGTTCATTTCCTATTTCTGCTCCTTTATCCCTCTTGGACAAATTTTCCTATTCTTTCACCCTACTTCTGAAATCCCCATTTTCTACTTCCCTTTCCCTCAGAAAGTGTCCAAAACCTAGTCAAACCCTAATTACCCATCAGAGTTTTTCCCAAATCCAAATTTTCCTTTACTAAAAATATTTCTATTTTTATTTTTCTACCCATTCCCCCCAAAAAAAAAACTCTTGGTTATGGTTGTCACCTGCGCAAGAGAAAAAAAACGAGGATGAACTTGTAGCCCTCAAGACCAAACTCCAAGATCTAGATGAAAAAATTTTTGGCCTCAATCTTCAGCATTCAACCATGAACAATAGACGGCAACCAGAGTCTTTTGCAGACACTGGGTTCTCTTCTTCCAGTAATTTTCGTGGGCCAAAGCTTGATTTTCCTCACTTCAATGGTAATGATCCGACTGGATGGATATACAAGGTAGAACAATATTTTAGTTTGCATAATACTTTTGATGTCAATAAAGTCCCACTTGCATCCTTTCATTTGGAACATGAAGCCCTTCAATGGTTCCGTTGGTACATCGAGGCTCATGAAGAGCCAAAATAGACAGATTTTTGCAAACACATTTTGCAATGATTTGGCCCTAGTGCTTTTGATGACTTCACAGGAGCACTCACTAAACTTCACCAAACTGGTACTATAAGAGAATTCTTCAGGAGTTGTTTTGTCAGTGGTCTGAAGGATGCAATCCAATCTGAGGTTAAAATGTTCCGTCCCAGCAAAATGATGGAAGCCCTAAGGTTGGCTACATTGGTAGAGGACAAGATCACAGCTCAACAACACTCTAAATCCACTTTTGTTCCATTCAAAAATATGGGTTCCCAAAGACCTCCAATCATGCCAGCTCCTAGAACAACTCCTATCAAGCATTTGTCTAAAGCAGAGATGAGGGCACATAGGAAAAAGGGCTTTGTTATAATTGTGATGAGAAATTCACCCAAGGACATAGATGTGTTGAGAAAAAGCTCTATCTCTTGGATGTGGATTCTCTGATTGCAACTGAAGTTTATGAAGATGTTTAGGATATAATAGATGATTAGGTCGACATATAGAAGCTGCCTATTGACCCTCCTTCTCAGGTAGACAACCCATAGATCTCTCTCCATGATTTAGCAGGAGTCACCACCCCACAAATCATGTGGGTCAAGGGTTACTTCAAGAAGCTCCCTCTTACAATACTCATTGATTTTGGTAGCACTCATAACTTCATTGACCCTCGGATCGCCAAATAGGCTGATTGTTTTGTCCATCCTTGCTCCATCTTTGAAGTCATGATTGCCAATGGGGGCACATTACCTTGCAAAGGGAAGTGTCACAATGTGCATATCTCTATTGGAGATTATAACCTATGCTTTGACATGTTTGCCTTTCCCTTAGGCGGATGTGATGTGGTTTTGGGTGCTCAATGGTTACGCACACTTGGACCTATCTTATGGGATTTTGTTGAATTTTGGATGCAGTTTTCAGACAATGGACAAAAACACACATTGAAAGGCTTACAACTAGGGTCTCTCAGCATCATCAGTTCACATTGCATGGAAAATCTCCTTAAGAAGAATTCACATGGAGTCATCACTTAGCTCCATTCCATTCAGATGCAACTATCCACAGTCTCCACTACTCCTTCGGATCTACAACAAATTTTGAATAGATATGCATGTGTCTTTGCTAAACTAGTGGGATTGCCACCTTCATGACTAGAGGACCATCTTATTTAGCTCCTTCCTGGAAGTGTTTCTCCCAACATCAAGCCCTATCGCTACCCATTTCACCAAAAGACAGAGATTGAGATGCTCATTTGACTTACTGAAGCAACGTATTATTCACCCTAGTACTAGTTCCTTTTCTTCACTAGTTCTTCTTGTCCAGAAAAAAATGGGTCATGGCACCTCTGCATAAGTTTTCGATTCCTGTTGTTGATGAGCTTCATGGTGCTCATTTTTTCCCCAAGTTGGATCTTCGTTCTGGGTATCACCAAATTTGGGTTCATGAGGATGATATCCCTAAAATAGCTTTCCGCACGCATGATGGCCACTATGAGTTTTTAGTCATGCCCTTTGGCCTCACTAATGCTCCTTCCACATTCTAGGCATTGATGAATAAAATATTCTGGCCCTACTTGCGGAAATTCATTGTGGTCTTCTTTGATGATATCCTCATCTATAGTAAAACATGGGCTGAGCATCTCTAGTATCTAGATCTTGTACTGCAACTTCTCTCTGATCATCATCTCTATGCAAAACAATCTAAATGTGTTTTTGGGTAGGAGAAAGTGGAGTATCTCAGGCATATTGTTTCAGCCCAAGGGGTTCGAGTAGATCCTACCAAAATAGATGCCATGAAAAATTGGCCGCATCCTCAAACACTTGAGAGCCTCCGTGGTTTTCTGGGACTGACCGGCTACTACTACAAGTTTGTCAAGGATTACGGGAAGATTACAGCTCCATTAATAGCTCTATTGAAAAAGGATGCTTTTGTTGGCAAGAGACACTGTGTGACTTCATGAGTGTTGTCATTGATGGCAACAAAGTCTATCCCACACATCCGCAGTACATAGTATGCCTATACCGAAAGTCAAATTGAAGATTGTTTTGGTCCGGTGAACAAGAATAGAGTATGCAACAAGGTCTGACAATCAGGTCCGGATCTCTCAGATGGTGTAACTCAGTAATTTGTGGACCTAGATAAGTCAAGAGGAGTATCATGAATACTATATTCTAGAGATTTAGCCTCTAGTAGTAAAGCATGGAAAAGATATGAGCATCTGAGCATCAGGTTGTAGTTAAGTAGAGCAGATAGAGGAAGAACTGACCGACAGAGCATCAGACCTCATCTGGATGAGTAAAAGGTGTTGATCAAGCTATATTGGGGATCATACATTGTTGGCCGACATGATTAATGGCTTCTCTATCTATGTTTTTGATACACATTAGAAATCAAGCTTGGATTTAGCCGACAAAGTAATTACTTGCAGTGTTCTTGATGCCGACTAGCAAGTTGATAGAAATTATTTATGCGGATATATATACCAGAAGGATTCCAGTATGTAAGTGTGTGTGGTGTGAAGGAAGATGAAATAAAGTATGAAGAAAAGAAGGATAAGTGTGGAAGTAGCAATTCAAGTTTGGTATGTGACAGAGCAACAACACTAAAATAGAGGAAGAATGAAGTGCATCAGATCAGTGTATTGTGCCTAACCGAAACTAAACTCGAGCATTTGTAGATGCCTCTCATCAGTTCAAACACTCGATTACCTTTTGTAAGTTCTATAGATAGTGAGTCTCTTGTAGGTAGTGTGCCTCTTGTGAGCAGTGTGCTCGGGTAGTGAGCCCTAATTGGCAAGTGTCATTTTGTACTCCTTTATTATTTTAACAGAGAATACAATCTTGGGTTAGTCACCCCATGGTTTTTCCCTTAACAGGGTTTTCCATGTAAAAATCCTTGTGTTATGTGTGTTGATTTTATTTTTGTTCTTATGATCACATATGCTTATATATTTTTTACTGCACTGATTTTTAAGTTAACAAAAGAAAAGAAAAAGAAATTTTGAGATAACTGATTCACCCCCCTCTCAGTTATCTACCTTGTTCCCAACAATTGGTATCAGAGCTAATTTTCTCTAAACAAAGCCTAACAACTTGAGGAAGATCTGGGAATCTCAATAGATATATATGGTATGAAGGAACAACTTCAGTCTACCCTAGATGATCTTGAACAATCGCATTCTGAAGTCAATAATTTGAGAGAAAGACTCAAAGAAGCTGATGATTTCATAAATGAGCTAGAATAAAAACTTAGTATCTCTGGGAAAAAGAGAAAGGAACTACTTCAAAAATTAGCCAATCAGAGTGAAGACAATGATACTAATGAAGATCTGAATGAGAAAAATAAGCTATGTGAGAAGCTATCAAAAGAGGTCATTATGGTACGGCATGAAATGGAATCAGGGGTTATGAGATTCACCCAAGAAATTGAAGACAAAAAGAAAAGTGAAGATAATCTAAAACAATCCCTCAAGGAGAAGATCTGATTCTCAAGTTGTTCTTCATTAGCTCTAGCTTCTTCAAGATCAGTGTCAAGATAGACACTCTTAAACAAAGTCTTCAAACAACAAATGAATACAAAGAGAAATTCAAGATAAGCTCAGCCCAACTTGAAGTTCTTCTTGAGAGCCAAAAGAGGGTAGATGAAAAGTGTGGCTTGGGATATGAGAAAGGTGAAAGCTCTGGATCTGGTCAGAAGAACTTTGGATCAGGAAACCAAAGAAATGGGCCTAGAAGACCTCCGGTAAGGCAACCAAATGCTCAAAGATATCCATCCTTCAATGGATATTACTTCAATTTCAACAATTTTGGCCATAAACAACTCAGTACAGAAGAAGAATGAATCAGACTAATCCATCCTTCTCCAGACAATGTTTCAACTACAAAAGGTATGGTCACAAATCTCATGAATGCAGAAATATGCAAATAAACAATTCATTCAATGGTAGATGCTTTGCATGCAATAGAATGGGACATATGGCTAATCAATGCAAATCAAGAGGATATCAATCAAATATGCAAAGAAATGTTGTCTGCTACAATTGCAATATATCCAGTCATACTGCCAAATTTTGGAGAAGTAAAAATCAGGATAAAAAGGGTCCGGTGCAACATAATAAAAAATAAGATAAAGGCAAAGGTAAAGTAAATGCGGACGAAGTTCAAAAGGAGATGAACAAGATTTGGGTGAAGAAGAGTACAAAAAATATTAGAGATGGATCTGTACCAGAATCCAGTGCTGATATTCCTTCCAGAAACTAAATAGATGAGCTCTAGCTCAGGGGGAGTCACAGAGAAAAACAAATTCCCCCAGCCAATCAATTAGTGCCTAAATTTGGCACATGGAATGCTGTGGATTAAAGGGTTCTCGAGAAAAATATCTATATAACCCTCAATAAAAATATGAAAGGTCGGCATGAAGTTCTGTAAGAGTTTAACCACTCAAGCTAATCTGGTTTGACAACCATCCGGTAAAGGAGGATTTTCACAGACAGATCTGGTATGATTCAAAATTGAAATACTTTGATTTGCAGATCCATGGCATAATTGAAGAAAAGAAGATACTTTCTCAATCCTTACTAAAAAAGATTCTAAGTACAACATAGTGATTCAAAAAGATCTATCTCAGAACAGGGCAACCGGATAACTTAAGTTGTGCATTTATTGCAAGAGGAAATTAGGGTTTGTGCAAGGTTAAAAGGGTTCATTCACTCATTATTTTCACATTTGCATTCAAGAAGAAGAAAAGAAGAGCTCTGCATCAAAGTTTCTACAACTCACTCAAAGATCAAACTGCAAAACTGAACTCAACCAGCAATTTGTCTCGGCTCCTATTTCGAACCCTAAAGTGTAAAAAGGTACTTCTATTTTGAAAATATCTCTCTGAATCTTTTGCAAGATGGCTACTCCAATGGTTGTTAAGATCACTGATAGGTCGCACCCTAAATTCAAGAAACATCCCTATAAATCTCTAGAAGTTGATCCTTTAGGGGCATTTTCTAGCATTCTTCATGGGGTATTGCATGTAGAAGATGTTAGGGTCTATATTCATGCCAACATCGAGGAATTTGGAGACTCTATATTGATGGACATCTATCATAAACAACTAATAGATGATAGTTTTGAACTCAAACCTCAATACAAGGCTCTCCGGGATAAACACTTCGGACATTACATACATTTTCCCTATTTTGTGGAAGATGATTGGGTCCGGTATGTCCTAAGCAGGATGCATGATAACTTCATGTGGTTAACGAGGCCCTTCAATAACAAAAGATGTCATCAGGGAAGTAATTGGATTGCACTCATCTGGTGGGTTACCTACACTCAAATATGTCAAGAACCAGACAGTAACTGAAGCCACCAAATCTAAGTTTGACAAGAGAGAAATGACCATAGATGACATCATAGATCTGGATGTCAAATTTTCCTCAATGATAATTGGGTCTAAGATCTATCATTCTAGCAGGAAGAATTCTGTGTCTGGGACTACAATATATGCTACATATCAGATGTTGAAGGAGAATGTAGATTATAACCTATGTGATCTCTTAAATCAACTATTAGGAAACCTGCAGAAGATCAAGAAGGACAAGAATAACTCCTTTAAGTATGGTTGCTTAATACTATGTTTATTCTTCTATTACATGAATGAGCTACCCAGATCAAGTGGTTGGGTATGGCAAAATGATAAACTAGTTGTAATCTAGATTAGAGACTATATGTATGGACTTGGTGATGCTAGAGCTCAAAGCACAACCCTCTGGGGTTACTTTAAGAACTTCTAAAGCATGATGCAAGCTAGAGAGAGGATACCTCAATCCATGGTTGAGAAATACAAGGATACAATGTGCTTCATGGTTGACACTAACCAATGCCTAATGGAGGCAGTTGAGCCCAGAACAGTGTGGATAATGCCAATGGGATATGAGGTTGATGCAAAAATCTTGGGGCTACATATTCAACACCTGTTGAGCCAGCCCAAGGACCTTGAGGCAAAAAGGTTTGGAACCTTTCAAGAACTAAGTGTAAAAATTCATGTTGAGCTAAGACAACTAGAGATAAAGAGGAAAGTTAGAAGGGAAGTTGAGGAAATTGCCAAAAGATTTGGCATATCAAAGGAGGCCCTTGATGCTAACAGAGAGAAAATGGAGAAGGCAGAAAAAGAAAAAGAAGAAGCAAAGGAAGTAAGTACCCTATACAAACCTCTTCTAGGACTAGATCCTCCAAGAGCTCTACTCTTGTCACTTCCAAGAGCTCAAAGTCTACCAAACCAAAAGTCAAGACATCCGGAAAAGGAGAAAAGAGGATGAAGACCAAAGCCTCAAGGAAGTATACAAGCCATAAAGATGATAAGGCAACAGAATTAGATGAAGAAATCTAGGAAATAAAGAAGAAAAGAACATCTGAGAAGTTCTCTGCTGGCAAAAAGGAGAAAGAGAAGGTAGAGGAATTTGTAGAAAAGCCCACTCTTTCCACTGATGACATCATCAAGGCAGTCACTGTGGATGGGAACCTGCAGTCGGTGACTGAATTCTATGATGAATACAGTGATGCTGATAGGAGAATTTTGGAAGAAGATACTATCAGGTACTTAAACATTTACAATAAAGCCTTCATTGAAATAATATCACTAATTCCTAAGAGTCTAGAAAAAGTACTTGAGCTGAGAAAAGATAATGCAAAGGCAAAAGACTTAGAGATTCGGGAGCAGATAGCAATTCAGCTCTATCCTTCCATCACTCCAAAACAAATGAACATGATTTTCAAAGATTGTAAGGATGAGTTCCAGAGTAAGGCAAGAATGAATAAACTCATGCTTGGAGAAACAAATCAAGTAGCAAGTGAAATAAAAGATATCCTCTAGAATGCCTTGAAGAGATTCAATCTTCCCATTGTAGAAGAAACAGATGAAGAACCTTCTACCATGGATGTTGAAGGATTAAAAGCAATCAATGAAGAAACTTCTGACAAGGATATCGAAGGACTAAAGAAAATAAATGAAGAAATCTTTGAGAACTTAGACTCCTTAGTTTCGGAAGAGGAAGTTCTTGAAGCAGCAAACTCAGGTGCAATCTCTCCTCTAGATCCCACTACAGGTGTGACAGACATTCTAGTCTCTGAAGCTGAAGGAGAAGGAAGAAAAGAGGAGAAAGTGAGTCAAGAAGAGGAGGTCAAGGGAAAAGAAGAACAAGCAGAGAATTCCTATGATGACAGTTCTGAGATCCCAAAAGAAAAGAAAACTCAATCTCTGGCAAGAGACACTACAGAGGCAGTGAAGAATTTCTTGAACAAAGAAATGATAGAGATAGATGAACCTAAGCCATTTCAAGGACCACTAAATTTTGACTCTCTCTCTCTCTGGTCCAGACAATGAAAATAACATCTTTTGCTCAAGCCAAAGCAAAAGAAAAACTTCTGAAATCTCACATGGAAGACTATGAACTATTGGAGATTGCATCCAGGATACTGCAAAAGATCATGCCATCCTTCCAAAAGGATCCTTCGGCCTCTCCATCCAGTAACTTAAAATCTTTGGTCAATTTGTTGGCACTTATTTTGAATCTTTAGAGAAATCGGCAGAAGCAAAGGTCCGAAAGGAGTTTTTGGGAAAGAAATTCTCTGAGGTGCAAGGACTGATTACTAATGATAGAGGACCTTAGACATTGGAATTAAGAGCCTTGAAAATGCTCTTAAAGATGGTGGGGACTTGTACAAATTTTGCCTATTTTGGCCCAAAGTGACAGATGATATTGAAAAGAAGGTGAAAGAACAAGAAGGTAAACTGTCAAGTTTATCTCATAATTTTGATCCCCTCACTACATCCTTAATGAATCAAGAATGCCAGGCCATTGTCATCATAAATGAAATAAAGAGCCTAAAAAAAGAAAAGAAGGATATAATAAATAGGATGAGTGAAATCAGAGGGATAATTATCCCTAAGTTAGAGGCAATGCATGAGGCCTTGACAGATGCCCAGACCACAGCCCATACCAGTGATCCGGTAGATTTAAAAAGGGCAAAAGCATATGCATTTTTGTTGAGTGGTCACATCTCCATTCTAGATAGGATGAAGTAGAGCTAGGCTATAGAGTTTGTACAGTTGAAGGCCACCTTTGCAAATATACTTAAGTATATGTAAGTATAACATATAATTCATATATCCTTATGCAGCCATGTATAGAATATTTTTGCAAATTTTGGTATGCGGATCCCGCCATTTGCCATTGATATCAAAGGGGGAGTGAAGAGCAGTGAAAAATGTGGAATCCAACTAAGGGGGAGTTCTAGTATGATAGTGCAAAAGACAGAGCATCTGCCAACGGGGAGTTACTGCGACACTTAACCATTTTTCACTAAGTGTTGCCATCAATGCCAAAGGGGGAGATTGTTGGCAAGAGACACTATGTGGCTTCATGAGTTTTGTCATTGATGGCAACAAAGTCTATCCCACACATCCGTAATACATAGTATGCCTATACTGGAAGTCAGATTGAAGATTGTTTTAGTCTGGTGAACAAGAACAGAGTATGCAACAAGGTCTGATAATCAGGTTCAGATCTCTCAAATGGTGTAACCAGCAAGTTGCAGACCTGGATAAGTCAAGAGGAGTATCATGACTACTATATTCCATAGATTTAGCCTCCGATAGTAAAGCATGGAAAAGATACGGGCATCTGAGCATTGGGTTGCAGTCAAGTAGAGCAGACAGAGGAAGAACTAATCGACAGTGCATCAGACCTCATCCGGATGAGTAAAAGGTGTTGATCAAGCTATTTTGGGGATCATACATTGTTGGACGACATGATTAATGACTTCTCTATCTATGTTTTTGATACGCATCACAAATCAAGCTTGGATTTAGCCGACAGAGTAATTACTTGCAGTGTTCTTGATGCCGACTAGCAAGTTGATAGAAATTCTTTATGCGGATATATATACCAGAGGGATTTTAGTATTTAAGTCTGTGTGGTGTGAAGGAAGATGAAATAAAGTGTGAAGAAAAGAAGGATAAGTGTGGAAGCAGTAATTCAAGACCGGTATGTGATAGAGCAACAACACTAAAATAGAGGAAGAATGAAGTGCATCAGATCAATGTATTGTGCCTAACCAAAACTGAACTCTAGCATTTGTAGATGCATCTCATCAATTCAAACACCTGATTACCTTTTGTAAGTTTTGTAGATAGTGAGTCTCTTGTAGGCAGTGTGTCTCTTGTGAGCAGTGTGCTCGGGCAGTGAGCCCTAATTGGCAAGTGTCATTTTGTACTCCTTTATTTTTTTAACGGAGAATACAATCTTGGGTTAGTCACCCCATGGTTTTTCCCTTAACAGGGTTTTCTACGTAAAAATCCTTGTGTTATGTGTGTTGATTTTATTTATGTTCTGATGAACACATACGCTTATATAATTTATTGCTGCACTGATTTTTAAGTTAACAAAAGAAAAGAAGGTTAAAGAAATTTTGAGATAACTGATTCACCCCCCCTCTAAGTTATATACCTTGTTTCCAACAACTTTTACATGGACACATGCTACTGAGTGTGCATTTGAAAAATTGAAAGAAGCTATGTGTACTACACTTGTTCTAGTTATGCTAGATTTTTCCAAGACCTTCACTATTGAGAGTGATGCTTGCAACAATGGACTTGGTGCTGTTCTCCTTCAAGATGAACAAACCATTGTGTTCACCAGCAAATCTCTTTCAAGTAAGAATTTAGTACTCTCTACATATGAGAAGGAAATGATGGCTATTTTGCATGCAGTATAGAAGTGGAGGCCATACCTATTACGGAATCATTTTTGCATCAAGATTGATCACCAAAGTCTGAAATATTTCCTAGAACAATGGGTCTCCTCCCTAACACAACAGAAATGGGTTAGCAAACTCATGGGTTATGACTATGAGATCACTTACAAAAAGGGTAAGGACAATATTGTGGCAGATGCTCTTTCTCGCACATTTGATGACCAAGCTTCTCTTTCATCTATTTCTATGTTTGTTCCAAATTGGTTGGAATCTGTCTAGCATGGCTATGTCAATGACTCTTCATTATCTCAAATCATCCAACAGTTGGCCAATAATCTTTTTGTTGTACATCATTACTCTTGGGATGGTGCTTCTCTGAGATACAAGGGTTGTTTGGTGCTTCCCTAAAGCACAGATCTTCAACTAGTTGTCTTCTATGAACTCCATGCTTCTCCATCAGCAGGGCACTCTAGGTTCCTCAAAACTTATGAGCGGGCACAGCGTAACTTCTTTTGGAAGGGAATGAAAAGGGAAATTCAATAGATGGTGGTTGAATGTGATACCTGCCAGTGCAACAAGGGTGAAACGACACTCCTTCCTAGATTGCTCAAACCCTTGCCCATCCCTACATGGATTTGGACAGATATTTCTATGGATTTCATTAAGGGGCTCCCTAAATCTAGAGGGAAGACAGTGATCTTGGTTGTGGTTGATCACCTCTCCAAATATAGTCATTTTTGTGCTCGCATCCATCCTTATACCACCTCCTCAGTCGCATAGATTTTCATGGACCAGATCTTCCATCTTCATGGAATCCCTTCTTCCATTGTCTCAGATTGTGATGCAACTTTCACCAGTCATTTTTGGACAAAACTATTTCGCCACACTGGCACCAAACTGAAGATGAGTTCAGGGTATCACCCACAAACAGATGGTTAGACTGAAATTATCAACAAATGTTTGGAAACTTATCTTCGTTGTTTCAGCTCAGAACAACACCATCAGTGGGCAAAGTGGCCCCCTCTCGCTGAATGGTGGTACAATACCTCCTACCACATTGCATCTAAAATTACTCCATATGAAGTAGTCTATGGTCAGGCACCACCAGTGCTCCTTCCACACACCCCCAGTAGTTCACTGGTTCAGGCTGTTAACACGGTTCTCCAAACCTGAGATCAGATTCTTCGCATTTTGCAGGACAATCTTCACATGGCAAGAAATCGAATGAAATAACAAGCCGATCAACACCATTCTGAGCGCACTTTTCAAGTAGGTGATATGGTTTTTCTTTGTCTACAACCATACAAGTAATCCTCCCTGAAACTCAAAGGGTGTCATAAGCTAGCTCCAAAGTTCTATGGGCCATATAAGGTTCTTCAAAAGATTAGGTTGGTTGCTTATAAATTGGAGCTTCCTCCTTCTTCCCGCGTTCATCCAGTATTTCATGTCTCTTGTCTAAAGAAAGTTCTTGGCACCAACATCAGAGCACAAACTGTTTTACCAGAACTGGATAATGAATGATCCATCATTTTTGAGCTAGAGACAATCCTCAACAGGCGCACTCGTCAGCTTTGCTCTCGAGCCATCACAGAGGTATTAATTTAGTGGCACGGAATGCAACTAGAGGATGCTACATGGGAACCACTCCTTCAGATTCAGAAAGAATTTCCACATCTTAAGCTTTCAGGACAAAGCTTTTCTAAGAGGGAAGGGATGTTAGGAACCTGTGTTTAGCCCTTCTCTTTACTTTGTTAGTATATTGTTGTTGGATGCATATGCTTTGTAAGTCATCCCGTGAGTATATTGTATTATCCCACATTCATGGGGAATAATATTTGTTTAGATTAGACTTAGTATATAAGTACGTGTTGAGGCCAATGAAGGCATCCACAAATTTGTTGTATTGAGCTTGCTCAAAGGAGGTTGCCCCCTCGAAGTGGCCTACAATCAATAAATTTCTTCTATGTTTCTACTATTTCTGTTATTTCCTGCATTTTTCATTATATTGTTGCAGGAGGTTCCTCTCACCAAGCAGGCCTCCTAAGAAGGGTATGACAAAAGCAAATCAAGTGAGTTGTCACTTGATTCACACTCGCACTTGTTAAATTCTCCTTAGAAAATGAAATGTGTAGAAGACAATTCAAGCACTTGTTCATTTCAGATCCAAATCCAAATGTGTAGGAAGACACTTGTTCGTTTTAAGCCTAATTTTTTATGTCTAATAGCAAGCAATGTTGTTCATTTTAAGCCCAAAATCTAAATGTGTGACCAAACAATGATTAGAGATGAGAGATTAGAATGAGTGCACCTCATAAAAATTTCTTTCCATGTTGCTATTATGATTGATCCAAACGCTGCTCCAGCTCCTTTGATTCACCTACAAGTCACCAATTCCGAAAAGAAACAAGTAAACTTGCATAGAAGAAAGCTATGTGAAAAAGATGAAATTTGAAAATTTCTGATTAAGATGACTTGATACAGCAGAATGGATTGCATAAACAGAAAATTTAAAAAATTTCATGCAGTTTTAAAAAACAATTCGTTGGAAAAGGATCAAAAATGCAAAAGTTATGCTTGTTTGAAGTTTGCAATGAAAGAGTGTTAAGATTGAAAAATATACCCCGCCAAAAATCAGAAAATAATGTCATCCAATAGTAAAATAGATATGGCCATGAGATCCCTTATGATTTTCTAATCAATAGCAAAATTTGTTTTGCTCAAATTGGACTCCATATGTAAAAGTTATGTCATAAACTAGGGTTTGAAAAAGAACAAAAAAATTGACAAAAAAATTATTTGTACCATAGATATAAAAAATAATGATATAGAAAAATGGATTTAAATATTTCTAACCACCTGCAAAAAATAGAATGTGATTTTCTTAGCTAGATTGGAAGATATGATTTTTTTTCTAAAAGTCTCGTGTTAAAATTTTTTGAAAAATCAGAATCACAGGGTCAACTTCAAATCATCATAACTCCTTGAATACTAAGCCAAATCTTTAATGCAACCCCATTTAGGAAAGCTCTCGAAGTCCTCTTTCCAACGAATCCAAGATCTCTTTTTTCTAGGACCTGTGTAAAACAAAAAACCCTCTGTAACAGATCTGGTCCTAAACAAAGAAAATCAGCAATATAAAATATCTTCAACCTACAAATCAAAGTGCATAAACTTGGAAAGCGAGGGTATGTTCCACTGGGCATGCCAAATGTAGATAGGGTAAAATTGCAAATAGGGTAAATGAATAAACAACAATGATCAAACCCTAACAATTGCACAATGAAGCACAAGACAACATGAAAATCAAAATAATAAATGTAAATGCAAACCGATCTCCATGCTATGCTCAATTTATCTCCATTGCTCTTCTCCACCTCGCATAAGCATGCAAGATTTTGAAAGATGATTGTTGGAAGAATGTTGGGTGCTCACTTTTGTAGTTTAATAGTAAGATAAAGATGATAGATGAATGATAATGGATGAATAATGCAAATGCTCTAAAGATATTTCGACAGCATAAGGATACTCCAACTCAATGCCTCTTAATGGCTTATGAGGGGGTTGATTTATAGGAAAGACTTAGTTCAAATGAATGGTTGAGATTAAAAGGCTAAATGGTTGATGTGGACAGTTATGATTGATTAGTTATTCCCACTCTTCAAGGGAGTTGTAGTCATGTGACAAGTGTACAAAGGAAGATAAGGCTTATATGTGACCATGTACACAAATACTAAAATTAGGTCCCATTAATTGTACATGTGAAAGATTTTAAATGAAAGTTGTACTACCACACATGATTTAATTAAGAGGCGGACAAGTGTCAAAAAGTGGTGAGAGGTGAGGACTTAATTCAAATATTTTATTTGAATTAGTTGGGATATGTGAGGGAAATTAATTAAATAAATAAAATTTATTTAATTAATTGGGAAGATGATTAGGATAGGATTGAGATATGATGTGGAAATTAATTTAATTAATTGGAAAGTGGGATAGGATTGTGAAATTAATTAAATAAATAAAATTTATTTAATTAATTGGAAAGTGGGATTATGAATGTCAAATTAATTAAATAAATAAAATTTATTTAATTAATTGGCTAAGTGGGATTAGGATAAAATGCTACATGATGTCTAAGATAATGTATTTGACTAGGTGTTGTAGAACATGGACAAATTTAGGACAATTTTGGGTGTCTATATATATAGAGAGAGGGGGGGGTAAAGATAGAGATAGAGAGAGGACAGAGAGATAGAGATGGAGAGAGGGTGAGATGGAGAGATAGAGAGAGGGAGATATAGAGAGGGAGAGGGACAGATATAGAGACAAGGGGATATAGATAGAAATAGATAGAGGGAGAAATAGAGAGATATCATTAGAGATGGAAAAATAGAGAGAGATAGAGATATAGAGTTAGAGATGCATAGAAAGAGGAAGGGGAGAGGGAGAAATAGAGAGAGATAGAGAGGGAGACATATAAAGAGGTAGGTAGAGAGATATATAGAGACATAGAGAGATAAAGAGAGGGAGACATAGAGAGATAGAGAGATAGAGAGATAGAAAGATAAAGAGATAGAGAGAGAGAGGGAGAAAAAGAGGGAGAGATAGAGAGATACAGAGGGAGTAAGAGAGAGAGATAGAGATAGAGATAGAGAAAGGGGGTAAATATAGAGATAGAGAGAGGATAGAGAGTTAGAGATGGATTGAGGGAGAGGTAGAGAGATAGAGAGAGAGGGAGAGGGAGAGGGAGAGATAGAGATATAAATAGATAGAGGGAGAGATAGAGAGATAGTATTAGAGAGAGGGAAAGATAGAGAGAGTTAGAGATATAGAGTTAGAGAGAGGGAGACATAGAAAGAGGTAGGGGAGATGGAGAAATAGAGAGAGATAGATAGAGGGAGACATAGAAAGAGGTAGGGGGAGAGGGAGAAATAGAGAGAGATAGAGAGAGGGAGACATAAAGAGATATAGAGGGAGAGGTAGAGGGAGAGGGAGGGTGAGAGATAGAAAGAGATAGAGGAAGAGATGGAGATAGAGAGGGGGGGACATTGAAATATAGATAGGGAGAGGAAGAGGGAGAGGGGATGCGAGATAGAAATAGATATAGGGAGAGATGGAGAGATAATATTAGAGTGAAAATATGGAAAGTGGGATAGAAAGAGAGGGAGGGACAATCATGGCTTATTTATTTCTATGATTTTCTTTGAAGAAGGTGACCTGGTGTTGACACCTTCAAATTTTGACTAAATTTCAAGTACCATAATGAAAAAATTGATTGCAACACTCAGAAATATACCTATGAAATCTATCCCAGTAGCCTACTTTGGAGGATCATAATTTGAAGCCTATGCACTTTTATGCCAAATCACTTGGTAAACACACTCATCTGACATATGTAAGTATGTGTGAATAGCGAATCCAAATTGAGGTAAAACATAAATCAAATGCATTCAAAACAAAGATTTATACCTTAATATGAAGATCCAATCCAAAGATGGTGGAGGATCTTGCACCCAAGAGTTCCTAGCTTTTACCCAAGATGCTTAAATGAGATGTGAAGTTCTCTCAAACTATGCAACTCACACTAGCTCAAGATTTTAGAATAATAACACTACTCAAATTGTGGATGATCAAATGGCTTGAGAGATGGTGTATTTATAGGATTTTTGGAGGGATTTTGATCCAACGGTTGAGATTGATTTGAGAGATCAATAGTGGAGGATGAAGATGATGTGGAGGGCCTAGATTTAATCTTGAAAAATGAAGGGATGAGAATAAAGATGAATTTTTAATTCATCTTGGGAAGAGGGGTCCATAAATGAGGTTGGGTGAGATGGATTATTTGTGAATTAAAAATTCACATGGGGAAGAGTAAAATAAATTTAAAATTCATTTGGGGAAGAGTGGATATTAATGCGTTATGACATGTGTAAGGGGTGTAAGAGGTATTTAATGGAGATTATGACAGATGTGTATTAACTATTATATTTATATTTAAAAAATATATCTACAGTACACTGAGAGATATCTTCCAATTTGTTAGCATTTATAAATTACTTGCAGTTAGAATATTTGATATGCTCACATGAGTTAATTTAAAGAGACTATGTTGCGAGACTTTTCATATTCTTCAAATGTAATAAAGATCTCCATAACTGCCCAAGTTTTTCTATTTTTTTATCCATTTGGCATCCACTAATTTATTTATTTTTTGTTTAACGTCATAAAGATTTCACTCCATAACTACCCAAGTTTTTCTATTTTCTACCCATTTGGCTTCCATAAATTTATTTATTTACACATTTTATCAATTTTATTTACTTGGGAATCTGAATCTTAATTGTTTACGAGAATCTGAATCTTTCAGCCCTTGCTGTGAGTGTAGAACACCTCTCGACATAAAAATTGATTTATTTGGCATAGAAATCAATGTTTTATTCATGGGATTGTTGGCAAGAGACACTGTGTGGCTTCATGAGTGTTATCATTGATGGCAACAAAGTCCATTCCACACATCTACAGCACATGGTATGACTATACCGAAAGTCAGATTGAAGAGTATTTTGGTCCGGTGAGCAAGAACAGAGCATGCAGCAAGGTCTGACAATCAGGTCCGGATCTCTCAGGGGAAGTATCTCAGTAAAGTACAGACTCAGGGAGGTCAAGAGGAGTACCATGACTAATACATTCTAGAGATTGAGCCTCCGGTGATGAAAGAGTGAAAAAATATGAGCACCTAAGTGTTGGATTCCTGTTTGGCAGAATAGACTGAGGAAGAACTGACTGACAGAGCATCAGACCTTTATCTGGATGAGAAATTGATGGTGATCAAGTTTCTTAAGGGATCATTCATGGTTGGCCAACATGATTGATGACTCCTATAACTATCTTTTTGATATGCATCACTTAGTAAGCATGGATTCAGCCGATAGACCAAAGTTTGGAAATATCTTGATTTTTCCAGATGCCAACTAGAAAGTTGTTGAAATCCTTGGTGCGGATATATATACCATATGGATTTTGATGTGAAGGTGTGTGTGGTGTGTTGTGTAGTGCGAAGAAAAGCAGAGAGCAGTGTAGAAGCAGTAATATGGGTTTGGTATGTGATAGAATAGTAGCACTAAATCAGAGGAAGAATGAAGTGTAGTAGATTAGTATATTGAGCCTAACTGGAACTGAACCTTAGCATATGTGGATGCTTCTCATCAGTTCAAGTACTTGGTTTCTTTCTATAAATTATTGTAGGCAGTGACCCTCTTATGAGTAGTGTGCTTGAGCAGTGAGCCCTAATTGGCAAGTGCCATTTTGTACTACCTTATTCTTTTAACAGAGAATACAATCTTGGTTAGTCACCCCGTGGTTTTTCCCTTAACAGGGTTTTCTACATCAAAATCATTGTGTTATGTGTATTGATTTTATTTTTGCTTTCATGGTTATGCATGTTTATATGTTTTGATGCTGTACTAGTTGTTAAAGAAGAATAGAAAGTTAAATTAATTGAAGATAACTGATTCACCCCCCCTCTCAGTTATCAACAGGGATGTGGGGAGAAGTGTTAATGAGGGTTTGACCAAATTAATTAGGATGATTAGCCTAATTAATATGGCTGGAATAAATTAGCAAATGGATTAATGGGAGGATAAATTAATTAATTAATGATTTACTTAATTAATCTTAAGGCTAGGATGATGTAGGTTAGGGTAGGTAATTAAATAATGAGTATTTAATCACCTAGGGTAGGGATAGGTTAATTAATAGGCTGAATTAAATAGTTAAACATGATTTAACTATTTAATTGGGTTTAGTGAGAAGGGGGAAATTAACCAAATAAATATTGTGTATTTATTTAATTAATTGGGTAAGGTTGAACTATTGAATTAATTAAATTAATCCAATTGTAGGGGCTAAAATGATGGAAAATTAGGTGATGAAGGGATAATTAATTAAATAAAAATTTAATTAATTAATTAGAAGGGAAATTGGTATGCTTAGGGATGTCAGGAGTCATTTTGATGATGAAGACATTTTTAGGTGTCTACATCTGCCCCTCTTTGACATGGCGTTAGGACCTAGCAAGGGAGTGGCATTAGGTCAAAGAAAAATTTGCCCCAACTGAATGGAGGAATAAAATGGGTGAGGGATGCCCTCTCAAGAGATCAGCCAAAAATTAATTTTTTTGGGTGAACTCTCGAAAGGGACAAAATGGAGGTGAAAAATGAGAAGAGGATGGAAAAACAAGTCAGTAGGAAGAAGAATGGGTGAAAAAGGAGTTAGTAGGCTCCTTAGGGAAGAAAACGATGGGAGAGGGCTGACATGGCTAGCTATAAATAGTAAAAAGTGGGCCCAAAGGTGATTCATTTGCACACATAGCCAATAGAGAAAGTGAGAGAAAGAGAGATGGCAGGAGGCAGTAGTACACCTTTCTACCCTCAATACTCTCACCTAGCGGAGCAAATGCGGACATACATGCGGTTGGAGGAGGCTGGCGAGCGGGTGAGTCATCAATCCCATCTTCATGTTTTTAATTTTTGTACTTTTTTAAGTTAATTTTGTCAGGAAAAATGGGTAGCTTAGGGTGATTAGTGCTATTTTAGATGTGGCTAGCTTGAATTGTAGGTGGTTTAGCACCATTTTCTATAGTGGCGCTATCTATAAAGGGGTGAGCGCTATTTTTAGAACTAGTGTGATTTGGTTAGGTAGCGCCATTTTGGGAAATGGCACGTTTTTGGGGACTAGCACTATGTTTCAGGGTTAGTAGGGCTAATTTTTATATTAGCACTAGTTTAGGTCAGGATAGCGCCAATTTTAGATTTGGCATGAAACTTGGGTAGGGGTAGCACTATTTGGAGGAATAGCACAATTTTGGGGAAATGTGGTGCCAATTTTCCTATTGGCGCCATTTGCAGAAGGGTTAGCGCTAAATTTGATTTTAGTGTAATATGGAGGTCTATTAGCACCTTTTTTCTGAGATTAAGGCTTAGGTGAACTTTGTGATGAAATACAAATTGATGGGGGTATCGTGGCATCATGGGAGCGGACAGTGCCTGAGGTGATGGCACTATGGGTAGAGTTTGATGCGCCTACAAAGGTGTAGTTTAGTGCATTAGGGTTATAGACACCTGTAGAGATGCATGTGTTACGAAAACATAGGGCCTTGATGACAACACTGATTGAGAGGTTTAGACTTGAGACGTGCTCATTTTTGCTGCTGACGGGTGAGATTATGATCACCCTAGAGGATGTCTACAAGATATTGAAAGTTTCGATACATGGAGGCGAGTGATTTATGATGTTGTCAAAGGAGGACCGGCATTAGAGAGAGCTTTTGCACCAGGGGTGATTATGTTGGTGGATGAGGATCGAGCCATGAGTTATCATCAGACTCTTGCAGCTGGGGAGTGGAGCTGGGTTCTCTTTCTCTGTGCCTTGATTGGTGGAGTGGTGATGCCTGATAGGAGAGGGTGGGGATTTTCAATTAGCTGGGGGGAGGTTATAAAGGAGATGGTGGTGCACGGGACTGTATTTGCTTGGGGCCCCTGTATACTCACACAACTATATCACAAGATGCACATAGTTGTGTATCATTTGGACAGTGTGTTGTTAGTGGGGGTGACACTACTACACATTTGGGCTTATGAGCATATTTCGATCACATGTCTGGTAGGAGTATTACACTGACAACTTTTTGAGGCTTATGTGTTCAGATACTGAGGGCCGAAGTAGCTCATATATAGGTATGCTAAGGTATTGGAGGAGACTATTAGATGATGTGACATGGGTGGTTTGGAGGCCATACATTAGTTGTGAGAGGTGGCCAGATGAGGATGATCAGCTACCCTATGCCATTCAGACATGGTATATTATGGGGCGAGGGGATCAGACTATTGACAGATATATTCCTTCTCATGTGATGAGACAGTTTGTCCTATGTCAGGACATACCACAGGTGATGGCCATATTTGGACAGACACATAGGGACAGGAGATGGCCTCCACGAATAGCACCACAGGTAGCTATTGTAGATTTTGATGCATTATAGCCACAGCAGTAGGATTGGCAGAGTGACATTGTGGATGCAGGGACCACACTTGATTATGATAGATGGTGGGCTATATGGTGACCTATCCGACTTATAGATCTAGAGACAGAGACAAACATGATTGTGGAGGAGGCCGATGATGATGATGATGATGGAGGAACAGGCAGCTTGGTGAGGAGAGCTCGTGGGAGAGGCAGAGTTAGTAGTGGACAGGGTGGCAGAGGGGGAGGGTTGGACAGGCACTGCCATAGAGAGGGTCACTACAAGGAGGACTTATACCACCGCCTAGGGGACCACCATAGCATCATGCATAGAGAGGATCAGTGCCATCTGGTAGAGTACCAATGTAGTCGGGATAGAGAGCAGCAGGACCACCTCCTAGGCCCACAAGTCAACAAGTGAGGCCTATAGGTCAGCAGGTGAGGCCTACAGGTCAGCAGGTTAGACCTATAGGACAGCAGATTAGGTTGACAGGTCAACAGATTAGACCTACAGGGTAGCAGCAGGTGATGGCAGTAGCAGGGACTAGGGTTAGTGGTTTTGGGAGCCCTAGCGCAGGGGGTTCAGGAAGAGGTGGAGATGAGATTGCTGTAAAGAGACATATATCATGGTGGAGAGGGCAAGACGAGGATGATGAGACTTATCTAGCTACCTTACATGCACGGATAGCTAGCTATGAGGACACTCTATGGAGGTAGGATCAGGAGTTAGCACAGCTCTAGGGACTTTCCGTAGCCTTAGATGGAGGTGGTGGGGATGGAGATGGACAGAGAAGTGCTTTATAGGCATATATTATAGGTTTGACAATAGAGAGAGACAGAGAGAGAGGGCTCCGTGAGGCAGCAGAGGCTCAGGTGGCTAGTTTGACAAGAAAAGATTTTGGGGCTGCAGGATGAGGTGGCCAGATTATACGGATTAGTGGCAGGACGGAGTACAACACAGATAGTACAGCTGTAGAGCCAGCTGATACAGCTGTGTATATGGAAAAATGGATTAAATCTAAACTAATAAAAACCAAAAATCCTATAACATAAAGAAAATGAATTTAAATAAAAGCCATGACAAATAATCAATGCAATAAAGACTTTTACCGAAATTTGTGTTGTTTCCTTTGGATTGAATGTGGATTGCTCAATGAAGTTGCGAAACCATAGCTGCAACAAGCAAGTAGTGTGCTCAAGAGATCAATGTCAAAAGATCGTGAAGTTGTGCCAAGATCAATGTTAAGAGATCGTAAAGTGGCTCAAGAAGATCAATGTCAAAAGATCGTAAGGGTTGCGCCAAGATCAATGTTAAAAGATCGTAAAGTGGCTCAAGAAGATCAATGTCAAAAGATCGTAAGAGTGCTCAATCGAATCATTGTATGCTCAAAGCGCTGTTAAGTATGCCTGAGAATAAAATCGAAGAGAGAGAGAGTAAATGAAGGAGATGAGGGGGGTTTATATAGATTTCCAGGAAGATCGATCAACGGTCCAGATAATTCAGAAGAATCAACGGAGGAGATAAGTTGAGGAATGTGCAACGAATGAGAAGAAGACATGTGTCTTGCTTTCTTTTGCATGAGAGGAGTTATCAAGAATAGCAGAATGAGTTAACTGAAGAAATAAATCAATTAAAAGAATAAAGCAATCAGTTAAGTGATTTAAAACAAGAAGCAGAGATTTGCATGAGAAAAGAAGATATTTTGCTTTATTAAATATAGAAATATTTAATTGATGAGCAAGAAAGCTTGAGTTATTTTAGAGATAACTCAAATTAGAAGAAAAAGCAATTTAAATAAATAATTGATTTATTTAAATTTAGAGAAGATATTTTGGAATTAAATAATTAGAATTATTTAATTTAGAAGATTTAAAAGCAAATTAAATAAATAAATTTATTTAATTGTTGTGCATGATTTTGGAAGAATAAATTTGATTTAATTAAATAATTAAGAATTATTTAATTGTAGATAAGAGGGAATTTGTTGAATTAATTAAATAATTGGATTTATTTAATTAATGTAGACTTAATTTTTGGAAAGAGGATAATGATCAAATTAAATAATTATAATTATTTAATTGTGGAAGAATAATAGAGGAATTTAATTTAATTAATTAAATAAAGAGGATTTATTTAATTAATGTTGAATTTAGGAGATTTAGAAGAATTTGATGAAAATTAATTAAATAATTAGATTATTTAATTAACGTTGAAATGCAGGTGATGAGACAGATAACGAAATGCAAGTGATTTGATGACACGGTCATTTTAGGGTGTCTACATTTTGCCCCTCTTTGATGCAATGCAGCATGTAGCGTTGCGTCAAAGAAAATCGATTGTTGAAGATGTGATACAATGTGTTTTTTTTTGTTTTTATGCCCCAGTGTAGGTAATTGCCCCAGCGTAGCTGGTGTAGGGTGCCCCCTCGAGAGGAAAGACAGGGAAGTGACAGAAGAACTGTGTTGACGCTCGACTAGAAGATTTGTTGGAGACAGATAAAGTTGGGTTGATGATAGATAGAAGAAAGTGGAGATAGAAGAGAACATGATAGAAAAGACTGTTGATCGATTATTGTTGGAAAACTATATAAGGCCATGGATGAATGGATGGGTAGATGGATGAGCTTGTTGCAATGGTTTCACATTTGTTTATAAAGAGCAATCCTTATTTTTGATATAGCATGTGGATAGTTTGCCACCAAGGTATAAAAGACCAAGGTGCAGTAATACCCGAGTGCGTGGACGTTGATGCTACAAGCAAGCGGTTTGAACTTAGATCCTTTTAGACATAATATAACCTTGTTGGAACATGCGAATAAGCCATAGTCTTGAACATAAAATAAACTTCAATACATGTAAATGCAAGAAGAACTATTAATATGCAAGATGCTAGGTCGTAACACACACAAGATAGATATGATGCTAAGAAAGATACTAAAGATCATTCCTCAAACACGGCACACAGAAAGCAATGACTATGCCCCCAATCCGTACTGCATCGCAACATACCAAGATTATAGATAAATCAAGGTAGTCTTGAATAGGTATTGGAAAAGGAACAAAAGATAAACCATAACACAAATTGACTGACTTACAAAGTAAACATACAGCCAACATATTCTCTTGCCAAAGAGGTTTGCTCAGGATAGATTGGATAGGAAAGATAATAGCCTTATCATAGGAAATCTGTGTCCGTTAAAGGGTGCTATCTACCTAAAAAGACAATGTCTCACTTGCAGGAAATGTCACATGTTGCAGGAGACGCATGCATTGGTCTCGTCAATGGAACACTTCGAAGAAGACAAGCTTGTTGATCTAGGGCTTGGTTAAGCGGTACTTAGCTGATGTTGGCAATCAGTATGCAGGACAGTAGATGACTCTGGAAGGAAGCTGCTTTGCTTCAGGTTTGCGAAGGACTATTGCTTTGAAAGGATGTGCTAGCTTGCTGCTTGAGTTAGTCAAGTCGAGGCGAATGGATTTTGACAAACGAAAGACTAGAAGGATGGAATGCAAATGGATTGAAACGGGTGGAGAATGGTGGATCGTGTGTGCCTGAGTACTGGATACATCCTTCGTATTCCAGACTGCCTACATACCCTGTATCCACGGGATCAAGGCACACTTACGATGGAAGATGAACGTGATAAATATGTAGTTCTGGATAGAGTGATGAATGGGTCAAGGTGAAAGGAGGGGATCTTATGTACCTGAGTATTGGATACTTCCTTCGTATTCCAGACTGCCTACATACCCATATCCATGGGATCAAGGTATCTTAAGATTGGGAAGATGATATGTAGTTCTGGGTGGTGTGATGATGTAGAACAAGAGCGGAGAAGAGGTGATCTTATGTACCTGAGTACTGGAAACGTGCTTCGTATTCCAGACTGCCTACATACCCATATCCATGGGATCAAGGTACCTTAAGATTGAGAAGAGATGATATGTAGTTCTGGTGATTGTGATGATGTGGGAAAAGAGCGGAGAAGAGGTGATCTTATGTACCTGAGTACTGGAAACGTCCTTCGTATTCCAGACTGCCTACATACCCATATCCATGGGATCAAGGTACCTTAAGATTGAAAAGATGATATGTAGTTCTGGGTGATGTGATGCAGGGGAAAAAGTGTTGAGAAGATAACAACCTTATCATAGGAACTCTGTGTCCGTTAAAGGGTGTTACCTGTGGAAATGAGAAAAGATCGAAGTATGCGTTGCGAACCACGAACAAGGAACCAATCCTAGACCGAAGCTAAGGAAAGAGTTGCCCCCATTCTAGTAGAGGAAACTATAGGGGTGACCGCCGAAGAAGACACCGAAAGACTTGACCTAGGACAAGACAGTGTTAACTATAGACACAGATCAAGATGCGGGATGACGATGAGGGACACTGACAAATTTCCAAGCTATACTAGATAGGGAGATGGAAATGCAAACAAGGTCAATGGTTTTATTATGGATGGATGGATGAATCAGGTTGCGAACTGGACAAGGAGTGGACAGGACTCGATAGACAATGGATGCTGACTCTACGCATAGCGCCTGTTTGCCAGGTTTTCACTATGGTACTTATCCAAGGCGCCTATTTGCCAGGTTTTCACCAGAGGATGAATGTTTTTTTGTATTTTTGTATTTTTGTATTTTTTTTTTTTGATTGATTTTTTGTGGGAATACTCTGAGGATCAGGCATAGAACTTCTTGAGATGGATACTGTTAAGTGGCTCATCTAGAGGAATGCCGTCAGGTGTAGCTAAAGTATAAGCTCCCGATCCATATGCTGCTGTGACAATGAAGGGACCTAACCAGTTAGGCTCAAACTTACCCTTCTTCTCTCGATCTGCTTGATTTCTCTGATTCTCCTTAAGTACAAGATCACCAACTTGAAACCGTCTTTCTTTGATCTTTTTGTTGTAATTACGCCGGAGGCGGTTTTGATAGACATGGAGATGATTAAGTGCGGCAAGACGCCTCTCATCTAGTAGTTCAAGCTCAGCTAATCTGGAAGTGCGATACTCATCTCTGTCGATCAGGTCCTGCATGGATACTCTGAGTGATGGGATCTCGACCTCTATAGGTAGGATGGCTTCAGAGCCAAAGACCAAGGCATATGGTGTGGCACCAGTTGGTGTTCTGATACTAGTGCGGTAGGCCCATAGGGCGGGATTAAGTTGCAAGTGCCAATCACGACCAGCTTCATTGACTGTTTTCTTGAGGATTTTGAGAATGGTTTTATTGGAAGCCTCAGCTTGGCCGTTACTCTGCGGATAGTAGGGAGTTGAAAAGCGATGTTGGATATTGTATTGTATGCATAAAGCATGGACATCTTGGTTCTTGAATGGTCTCCCATTATCAGTGACAATGGCTTGGGGAATACCATACCGGCATATGAGGTAGTTTAGGATAAACTTGGCTATTTGCTTACCGGTGATATAGGTCATAGGAATGGCTTCCACCCACTTCGTGAAATACTCAGTGGCAGTAATGATAAACTTGTGGCCATTTGAGGAGGAAGGGTGGATTTGTCCTACGAGGTCGAGACCCCATTGAGAAAAAGGCCATGGGGTTGTCACAGGTTGTAACTCATGAGCCGGTGCGTGAATCAGATCTCCATGCTGCTGACATTGTAGACACTTCTTAGCAAACTGTACGGCATCTTGCTCTATTGTAGGCCAGTAATAGCCTGTTCTGAGTATCTTCTTAGCAAGATTAGGACCGGTAGAATGTGCGCCACAGACACCTTCGTGTATGTCTCGTAAGGTAGCTTCGGCTTCTTCCGCGTTAAGACATCGTAAGAGGATACCATCGAGACTCCGGCGATATAGTGTATCACCCAGAATGATGTAACGAGAGGATCGACGGATAAAGGTTTTACGTTGAGTGGATGATAGGTCAGGGGGAAAGGTTTTGTTCTTGAGGTATTCATAGATATCTTCGTACCATGGGGAATTGGGACCAACAAGTTCGCAGATGATTTCAGTAACAGGAACATCGACGGTTGGTATCAACAATTGCTCGATCAAGAATTCACACTTCTGTGTATTTGCAGGCATGTCAATCAGTGACCCTACAGAAGCCATAGAATCTGCAGCTTTATTATGTTCTCTTGGAATTTGCTCAAATGTGATGCTAGAAAAATGTGGTTTGTAGGCATCCACTAGTTGCTTGTAGGGGACCAACTTTTCATCCTTTGTTTGGTATTCATCCGTGACTTGGCGGATGACTAGCTGTGAGTCTCCATATACTTGTAATTCTGTGATGTCCCATTGAACTGCTGTATTGAGACCTATAAGGAGTGCTTCATACTCGGCTATGTTGTTGGTGCAAGGGAATGCGAGCCGATATGACTTTGGAATGTAGTCATTCTGAGGTGTAACAAATAAGATGCCAGCTCCTGATCCATGCTGCGTGTAAGAACCGTCAAAGTACAACTTCCACATTATGGAGTTAGCAAGAGTGAATAGATTCTCATCAGGAAAGTCTGCGACCATAGGATGTGTATCTTTCATAGGTGCTTCTGCTAGTTGATCCACGAGGGCTTGTCCTTTGATTGCTTTACGATCTGTGTACTCAATGTCGAACTCGCTAAGGATCATGACCCACTTAGCTAGTCTGCCTGTGAGAGCTGCTTTTGCTAGTAGATACTTCAAGGGATCAATCTTAGCTATCAGATTTGTGTGTTGGTTCAGCATGTAATGTCGCAACTTTTGGGAGGCGAACACTACTGCTAAACAAGCCCTTTCCATTGGTGAATAATTGAGCTCGTATCCCACCAATGTTCTACTGATGTAATAAATTGCATGCTCCTTTCCTGTGTCATCATTTTGTGCTAGCAGGGCCCCTAGGGCCGAATTTGTAGTGGAGATGTACAATATCAAGGGTTTGTCCACAACTGGTGGAACCAATACCGGAGGTGTAGCTAGATACTCTTTAAGTTGATCAAACGCTGCCTGACACTTGTTGTCCCATCAAAACGAGACATCCTTTTGGAGCAAGTGCTGAAAGGGTTGACATTTATCTGCTAGCTGTGATATGAAACGCCTGATGGACTGTAACCTTCCTTGGAGGCTCCTTAATGCTTTTAGGTTCTTTGGTGGAGGCATCTCCACTATAGCCTTTACTTTTGCTAGATCTACTTCGATGCCCCTACGAGATACTATGTATCCCAACAGCTTCCCTGATGTTACGCCGAATACACACTTCTTTGGATTGAGTCTTACTTGGTATTTTTCAAGCCTGTCAAAGATCTGTCCTAAGACCTGTATGTGATCCGCTCTAGAAGATTTAGCCAATATATCATCCACATAATCCTCCATGATGTGATGAAAGAGATCATGGAAGATCACTGTCATAGCTCGCTGATAGGTTGCTCCTGCATTTTTCAGACCAAACGGCATAACGCACCAACAGTAATTGCCCCAAGGACATGTAAAGGTTGTTTTGTGTTGATCCTCCTCAGCTATTCTAATCTGGTTGTAGCCTGAGAATCCATCCATAAGAGAAAGCATCTCGTGACCTGCTGTCAAGTCCACTATAATGTCAATGTTTGGTAGTGGAAAATCATCTTTGGGACATGCCTTGTTGAGATCTCTGAAATCATTACACATGCGGATGCGCCCATTAGGTTTAGATACAGGTACAATGTTTGAGACCCAATCTGAATAGTCAATAGGTCGTATGAATTTTGCGTCTAATAGCTTTTGTATTTCCACCTTCACCAAGAGAGCGATCTGTGGGTGCATCTTTCTCAACTTCTGTTTGACTGGTTTCACTTTGGGATCAACTGTGAGATAATGAACTACCAGCTTAGGGTCTAGCCCTGGCATATCTGCATAGGTCCATGCAAAGTTGATGGTTCGTTGTAAGAAGAAGCTGTTAAGATTTCTGTGCTCTGTGTCAGATAATGATGCTGCTAGAAATGTTGTCTTTGGATTCTGTTCTGTACCTAGGTTGATCTCTGTAGAATCTTCCACTAGTAGAGCTGATTTCTCTTGATACTTAGAAGGTAAGGGAAGGTCAAATCCTCCATCCTCAGGTGCCACAGTTGGGTTTTCACCTTTGGATACATCCTTTATTTTTACTATTTTATGATCAGGAGGTGCCACAGTGTGGTTTTCACCTAGAGATCTTTCTTTATTTGCACTTTTGCGACTGGAGGATTTGGCATTCTCACCAAAATAAGCCGTGGGCTCAAGTTCCATTACAAAACCTGCCTTGTGATCGCCAAGAGGGATACCTTCTCGAAGTCCCATGAATTCAACTAAAGCTTCATCATTCTGAAAGACATCTATAACGGGGGCCCCTTGTTGGTCCCAATCGATAAGTTCAGGGTAGACAAGCGTGACATTCTGGGTGCTGGTGGTGGAAGTTAAGGATACGGAGGATAGTGTAAAAATGGAGGATTCTGTGAATAGATTGGTCATGTGGAGGGAAGAGTCATCGGTGATATCCTCTGTAGATGTCGAATCGGTGGGAAACTTGTCAGCTACCTCGTCGAGGATATACTCGATGTCCGAGGCGCGTGGTACCTTCTTACCAAATCCTAATCCTTTCTTGTCTAGCTTCTTTGTTACCACAATGGGCTCCATAGTGCCTTGATTCTGTTTCCCAAGGCCACCTTTGCCTTTATAGCCCATGTTTTTCACTATCCTTAAGCCATTGCCATACTGCTTGACTGGTATCGTGACTGGTTCTTTCTCCTTGTAGAGCCAAGAAGAGATGTCCTCAATAGTTTCCTCTTCCAATAACCGTCCATGTTGGAATTGGGTTAGGAATGGTGGGGGAGGAATATTTTCTTTTTTGGTAACTTTAGCAATGGGTGGTTTGCCGTAAGATTTTGGAGATAAAGGCATCCGCCCTACACAACAAGATTCAGAGATATCATAAGTGCCAAAGCCTATATCCCGAAAGCGAGTTGTGATTTTGGGGAGGGGTGTAGGCTCACTTGTAGAGGCTTGTGTGAGAGTTTCAGGATCAACATAGAGAGGGGATTCAAGGGCTTTGTCATTTTTAGGCACTTGGTTGCAATTCTTATAGCTTCCTTGCAAGACACAGCAAAATTCAAAAGGATTAGGATCTCCTGGGATAGTGATCTCCGTACCATTGTATGGGAACTTGAGGGACTGATGGTACGTGGAGGGGACAGCTTTCATTGCATGGATCCATGGGCAGCCAAGAATAATGTTGTAAGGCAGCTCAATATCAAGAACTTGACACCTGGTTTCAAGCATGACCGGGCCCAGTTGTATAGGCAAGTGAATAACACCTTCTGAACGGCGTTCTGCATCATCATACCCCTTGATTGTAATACTATGCTCAGTGTTGACATGATCCTCAGAGTATCCCAATTGCTTTAGTAACTTTAAAGAACAGATGTTGAGACCAGCACCACCATCTATGAGGATGCGTTTGATTTTGCGCTTATGGATGAGAACCTCAATATGCAGGGCATCGTTGTGACAGGGATCATGGGAGGGAAGGTCTTTCTCAGAGAAGACCACATTGTAAGGCGAAGCAATATTACCCACTATAGCTTGAAAATCTGCGACTGCTATGTTGTTAGGAACGGAGGACTCTTGGAGGGTTTTTTCTAGCACTACTCTATGTGCAGGTGATGACCGTAGAAGGTCCAAAATAGAGATCTGTGCTGGTGTTCTCCCTAGATGTTCGACAAGATTATAATCAGACTGAACTGGAAGCCTAGGTGTAGGTGTACGAATGGTAACATGACCTCGATGAGTAGTAACAGCACAATCTGTAGATTTGCCTTTGATGGTGAGGGTAGAAACTCAACTCTCTTCAAAATGACCTACAATGGAATCGAAGGACGTGGAAGCGTGATTGATACCTTTACCTCTATCCTGAGGAGGAGTCGGACCATGATGAGGGAATGGTTCCTTGTACATATCGAGATCCTTGTTCGTGTGTTGCGCTGGTGATTCATTCTCAAAGGTGATTTGATTACCGTCGATGAGGTTTTGGATGAGGTGCTTAAGCTTCATGCAAGATGCAGTTCGATGACCTTTGCTCCTATGGAACTCACAATACTCATTGTCTCTGTAACGTGCAGTTTTGTAGATAGGTTCTCCATAAGGAGGAGCATCAGGTAAGGTTATGAGCCTTTTCTGCAAAGCTTGCTGTAAGACCGATTCGATGGGCACTCCCAAAGGAGTAAATTAACGTCGCAGAGGGTAATCTTGTTGAGGCCGCTCTTGTTGTCGTTGCTGTTGGTTGGGATAAGGCTGCCTTTGTTGCTACTGTTGTTGAGGTGGAGCTTGACTTGGTTTGGAGAGTTGCAGTGGTGTTTGCAATGTTTGGACATGCTTAGCATCGACCACTCCATCATTGACCACGTTTTTGTTCTTGTTCCAATACTTGGGTTTATCATTCGACTGTTGATGCGAATTGCTATCTTTCGTCTCCTTAAAGATTTTGACCACACCCTTAGCAATGAGGGCCTTCTCTATGTTGATACCCTTGTATGTGATTTCATCGAAGGTTGTAGCACTAAGAATTTGCAAATGGAAACCTAACTCTTGGTTGAGGTTCTGCACAAATATGCTAACAAGCTGTTTCTCTGGAATCTTGAAAGGGAATTTACTAGCCATTTGTCTCCATCGCTGAAGGAAAGAAATGAAAGTCTCGCCATTTTTCTGTTTATTGTTGCATAGATCCGTCATGGAAATCTCATGCTCTGCGTTGTAAGAAAAATGGGTGGCAAACTTCTCTGCTAGCTCGTTGAAAGACTTGATACCCGTAGGTAAGTGTGAGAACCATTCTATTGCTTGTCCTCCAAGACTGCGAGGAAAAAGACGCATAAGATATGTGTCGTTGTGAGAGACCTCAAAGCAAGCAAGATAGAATTCCCTAAGATGGTCTTTTGGGTCACCTTTTCCTTTGTACTTATCGAACTTTGGAATAGTGAAATTTTGAGGAAAAGGGATCATTGGTAATGACCGATCAAAAGGATAAGGGCACACTTCCTCCAAAGAGAAGGTCTTTTTGGTGTGGCCAAACGTAAGATCAGATAGCTATTGTTGCACCTCCGCAATCTTTAGTTCCATAGTCGTGGGAGGGGTTGGTAACATCTCCTGTTGTCCAAAAAGTGGTTGGTGTTGCCCATATGGAAGATTATAATGTGAGCCATGCGCAGTGGTATTGTAAGGGTCGTAAGATTGATTGGGATTGTATGGATTGTATGATTGGTTCAGATTGGGTTGGAATTGGGGGTTTTGATTAGGCAGAGGTGGAGGTGGCGCTAGGTAAGAATGTTGGCTCTGCGATGGTTGAAGAAACGTATTGGGGGGAGGAAAGCTAAAGTGCGTTTGATTAGGTTGTGAAGGTGGCACATAGCTTTGGGAAACCTGATGTTGAGAATGTTGCGAGTGGCTAGGTAATGTATGAAAGAAGTTGAGCGTGGATGAATGTTGTGGAGGAGGAACATAAGTAGAAGTGATTTGCGACGGTGGGGGCTGATTGAAGATGAGAGTAGAAGAATGTTGTGGTGGAGGAACATAGGTAGAAGTGATTTGCGACGGTTGGGGTTGCTTGAGGATGAGAGTAGAAGAATGTTGTGGTTGGGGCTGCGTGACTCCAATTGGTTGAGAGACATGCAGGTGTGATGATATAGGAGGTGGCATATGTTGAGACCCTTGTTGCATGGCTACATACGTGTTCCCCGGATTGTAATTGGGTGGGAAACCTACACGTGATGGGGTAACCAAGATTCCACTTGTGCTTGGGGTGGACACTTTAGGAGGTGGTTGCACATTCGACCGAGCTAAGGTGGCTTGCCTAGCTAACTCCGCCTGCCGTTGGAGAGTTTCTTGTTGGTTTTGATAGATCTCCATAGGAGTCAAAAGTGGTGATACGGGCCTCTCCTCTGTTGGATTTTGAAAAAGGGGATTCCTATACTGCGAACCTTGAGTAGGTAGGGGCGTAGTCACCGTGGACATGGTTTGCACCGCTTGTATGGTTTCTTGGGTGTTGTTGCTCTCCTTGAGAGTGGACACATCAAAATCTTGAGGTAACTTGGCACCTTGCTTTGCAAGCAAGCGAAAGAAATGATCCTGGTTCTCACTAAGGATTTTATCAAAGGCAGCTATAGCTCTAGGATCTTGTATGAATTCGTCAAGATCTTGCCCATCTTCTTGAGAGGATTGACCTATTTCAAAGTGTCGCTCTTCTTGAGATGGGGGTTGATCTATGACATAACCTTGTGGGACAAAATCCGGAGGCAAGCCTGTGGTATACTGCGGTGTATTTAGCAAAGGGGTTCTATCCTCATGAGGGTTGCTTGGTTTATCTATGTGCGGCATGTTTGGAGAGATGATTGGTTTTGCCACGAGTGTATTAGGAGTCACCTTGGGAGTAATGTTGAGACGACCTAATTGTGGTGTGCGAGGGGGTGACTTGTGCTTCTTAGGGACAACTTGCCTAGACTTCATAGTTTGTTGTAGCCTAGTGGTGACCATGGGGTATGCCTGGGCAAAATGTAATGCTGGGAATCTATGAGATGCTTTGAAGAAACAGACAAACTTTGATGCACAAAGTACTGGACCAAAGGCGCTATACTGTTTGACCAGAGGCGCAGGACTGTGCTACCAAAAGCATGCTACTGTGGGCCAGAGGTGACGGACTAAGCTGCCAATAGCGAGTTACTGCTATGCCAAAGGCAAGCTACAGTGACCAAAAGCGAGCTACTGTTATACCAAGGGCGCTGAAGTAGAGTTTTGCTAGAGGCGGGTTACTGCTGACCAAAGGCGATCTACTGTATTACCAAAGGCGAGCTGCTGTAGTACCAGGGGTGCTGAAGTAGTGACTGATGTTTTTCAAAGGCAAAGATGTTTCTGTTTCTGATTGGATTGGTTTGGCAAGAGAAAACACAGCAAACAAGTGGTCAAAAAAGGCACAAGGACTGACACAACATATAGTGTATGTTCAAGGCTCCAAACAAGCCCAATGTTACCACAGGTCTAATACAGTTGCAATCAATAACAAGCACTTTTTATCCCTAGAGACAAGGTTTCATTGCAGTAGATCAGCTCACAGCTTAATACTCCGTCGATAAAAATATCATTCCATAAAGGTGTCAGATATTTAGTATCTTTGCAAGAGACGATAGGTAGGGATATCTCACCCTCCCCTTGGAAAGCTCAAGTAGGTCACAAGAGCTTTATGTCCGAGGGAATACTATCTCTTCTCAAGGGAGCCAATGGTGAGTGTCTTAAGGGTTTAAATCGATTTCCCTTGCACTGATGATTACCGCAATGTTCGGAGGTAGGTCGGGTAGTCTCTATCTAAATTGGTTCTTAGTGACTTTGAGGGACCAACGCCTTGATGCAGAGGCATCCACGTTATAACCTTCGCATATAGCATGAATGTCTGCAGACCAACCTCATCATCATCATCTTCGCCATCATCATCATATTCCCTACAACCACCAACAGCATCATCATGTTTCGCGTTACACAGTCAGCATCATCATATTTCGGATGACCACAATCATCCTCCTGCCGACTACTGTTCACCTCCTCCGCCAGTTGCCTATCATCATCATGATATTTAGCGGGCGCAAACATCCTCTGGCTGCACTGTTCATCGGGCTCCAAACACTAGCGTCATCATCATGACCTTCCACTCTCTTCGTCAGCAGGATATCAAATATCTGGCTGCCCAAATATCCTGATGACGATCACCTTCAGCACCTTCCCTTCGATGCTCCGCTAGCCGACGACACAAGCAACAGCATCATGATCTGCTTTATCCGGTTCCCTCGAAACCTCCTGATGATGCTAATGCAACCTTCTACCACAGACTTCCGCCGATACCTTAGCACTTAACGACGGCAGGATAAACTCGCACAGGGGGGATATCTCAATATCCTGATGACGATGACGTCATATCCTGATGACGATGACGTCACCCAATATCCTGATGACCTCTTCAACACTTAGCCAAAAAAACATGAACTTTCTCTCCCGCATCTACTCGCGATACGCGGATGTTTGGCACTCACGATATGATGATCCTGATGCCGATACATGCACTTAGTCTGTGTCCGACTTAAAACATCCTGATGCACTCGCAACATGAAAACTCCAACAGTTTCATGACCCGATCTTCTTCCTGATGCCGATGCACTCCTCCTCGGCTCCTCCTGATGATGATCACCCTGACGAACCCGCACTTCATGCGCTCAACTGCATCATGTTCATCTTCACTTATCCGGATGACGATGCCTAACCCAACTGTAGGATATTTGTAGAAATATCCTGATGATGCCGTCTTCACGAACTTCTTCACTTAGCGAAATCTCACTTCGCCGATCCTCCAGGGATGATCCGATCCAACCTCAGGGTGATCTTCCTACTCTGTCTTATCAGTTTGACCTAGCACATGAGGATGCTAGGCTTCTCAGCATCTGTCGACCGCGATCCTGCACACCTGCATGCAAACAGAAAACAAACTACCTCCTACTCTACTGTACATTACCATTCCACCGATCAGACAGATCAACCGGTGGAATGGATCAGGAAATCCATGCAGCCACGCAAACCAGCAGATCGATTATACAAAGGAGATCAAACAGAAAATGAAACAGGATCTTTATTGATTCAAAGATGCAATATAATGTTCCTTACACAGAACACTCAACCTCCTCTGCTTGATGCAACACTAGACTGCCGATCGATCGATCCTCTACAATCAACCGATCTCATGCTTATAAAGACTTTCCTACGAGTACTACTGACCCGACTCCAAGCGGCTGGGAACTCTCCAAGCGGCTGGGAGATCCCACCGAACATACATCATGACAGCTGTTACAACTAACTAGCTAAAAATAGCAAAAGCCTGGTCAGCATGATCTTATCATGATCAGCATGACCTTATTACATGCATTTGGTCTAACAGACCTTCTTGGAAACACAAACAAGACCTAAACTACTAACTGCCTTATCAAGACCAGCTGTCAGGTAGGTGCTCCTGCACCACGCCTTACGAGCAATGTGACAAGCTACTAAAAGCTTTAACCAATCCTACTAAGAGTTTCAAACACTTCGCTCAATGTGAAAATCATTTCCACAAAGGGCTAGTACACCTCTTTTCAGTTTGGCATCACAAGGTAAGGCTGACGTCGATTAGGACTTGGCTTTCGCCTTATCCCTTTTATATAGCGGTTCAAAGGAAAACTCCGCTTAGGGTCGTCCCTTTTGGATGAAGCGCAATCCAAAAGCAGGCCCTTCTAAAGGAAGTACAAAAAATGTAAAATCAAGCACGTCACACAAAGGTTCAATTGTCCCATTATAAGAAAAATAAGGTGCAACTAAGCTATGCACACACACGATTGTAGTTGTAAATTGTCCCTTATGAAATGAAGTGTTTGGCATTCATGTCCATTGTCCTTTAGAAAATTGAGGTGTTTGTTCATACATGTCCATTGTCCCTTAAGAAAAGCAGTATGTTCCTAAGACTTAGATTGCAAGAAAAGATTTGTTCAATTATCCTTTTAAGCATGCAATGTGTTTCTAAGACTTAGTGAGATAGATCAAGAGGTCTTCAATGCTTGTCCTGCATGAACATGTTAAGAAAACACCTATTTGCTCTGTATGAGTAATAAGAAGCTGCAACAAGTGATATTAGGTCCACACAAACTCAAAAGTTAGCAAGTGCTTGAAGTCAGAGATTGAGAATAGGCCAATGAGTGGTCTTAAAAAATAGATCTCAAAAAATCTTTGAAAAAATATTACCACTGTGTAGAGGACAGAAAAATACCAACTTTCAAAAAAAACATCACCTGAATCTGAGTCCGTTTGTGAAAGTTATGAAGCTTGAAAAGTCAAAAAACTGTGACGAGACAAAGACAGCAGTGAGAAAATCAATTTTCTGAAAAATCAGAGAATCTTGAGAAAAAACCAATTTCACCATGATGTAGATCACGAAATTCTATCCTATTTCAAAAAAAAAAGCACTGAAATACGTGTCCGTATGACCAAGATAATGAGGTTTGAAAATCGCCTATTCATTTAAAAAGCTCATTGAAGAGGGGTCTGTCTTAGCCCCCTGTGACTGGCTCCTGGTCACTGATGTGACCTGCTGCTGGGCTGAAGGTGCTTTATTTTTTTTCAAAAAATAAAAAGAAAAAAGAAAAAAGATTCTCTTTACTTTGTTTTACTTTCTAAAAGAAATAAAAACTAAAAACACTTCATTTTTTATTTGTTTTATTTTTGGTTTTTGTTTTTGCTTTTTTATTTTTGGATTTTTTTTTGCTTTTTCTTTTTGCTTTTTTTTTTTTTTTGTTTGAATTTTTTTTTTGAAAAAAGAAATTTTTTTTTTTTTTTACCGTACCTCACAGTGATTGTATGGCCTCGGGTTGCGTGCCAGAAGTGAAAAAATTTTACCTTCACCGAAATAGGCCAAATTTTATATTTTTCTTCGTCCCTCGACCCTTCCGAACGCAACTGTGACCTCCGTTTTTGCCCAGCAAGCTTCCTTTAAAAATTCTTTTTCAGATCTCTCCAAAAAAAAGAGTTAAAAAACCTGTGAAATCAAACTAAAAATTCCACAAATTTGATATTAAATCAGGACCAATGGGTCCCACCGGGCGTGCCAGAATGTGTATATAGAAAAATGGATTAAATCTAAACTAATAAAAACCAAAAATCCTATAACATAAAGAAAACGAATTTAAATAAAAGCCATGACAAATAATCAATGCAATAAAGACTTTTACCGAAATTTGTGTTGTTTCCTTTGGATTGAATGTGGATTGCTCAATGAAGTTGCGAAACCATAGCTGCAACAAGCAAGTAGTGTGCTCAAGAGATCAATGTCAAAAGATCGTGAAGTTGTGCCAAGATCAATGTTAAGAGATCGTAAAGTGGCTCAAGAAGATCAATGTCAAAAGATCGTAAGGGTTGCGCCAAGATCAATGTTAAAAGATCGTAAAGTGGCTCAAGAAGATCAATGTCAAAAGATCGTAAGAGTGCTCAATCGAATCATTGTATGCTCAAAGCGCTGTTAAGTATGCCTGAGAATAAAATCGAAGAGAGAGAGAGTAAATGAAGGAGATGAGGGGGGTTTATATAGATTTCCAGGAAGATCGATCAACGGTCCAGATAATTCAGAAGAATCAACGGAGGAGATAAGTTGAGGAATGTGCAACGAATGAGAAGAAGACATGTGTCTTGCTTTCTTTTGCATGAGAGGAGTTATCAAGAATAGCAGAATGAGTTAACTGAAGAAATAAATCAATTAAAAGAATAAAGCAATCAGTTAAGTGATTTAAAACAAGAAGCAGAGATTTGCATGAGAAAAGAAGATATTTTGCTTTATTAAATATAGAAATATTTAATTGATGAGCAAGAAAGCTTGAGTTATTTTAGAGATAACTCAAATTAGAAGAAAAAACAATTTAAATAAATAATTGATTTATTTAAATTTAGAGAAGATATTTTGGAATTAAATAATTAGAATTATTTAATTTAGAAGATTTAAAAGCAAATTAAATAAATAAATTTATTTAATTGTTGTGCATGATTTTGAAAGAATAAATTTGATTTAATTAAATAATTAAGAATTATTTAATTGTAGATAAGAGGGAATTTGTTGAATTAATTAAATAATTGGATTTATTTAATTAATGTAGACTTAATTTTTGGAAAGAGGATAATGATCAAATTAAATAATTATAATTATTTAATTGTGGAAGAATAATAGAGGAATTTAATTTAATTAATTAAATAAAGAGGATTTATTTAATTAATGTTGAATTTAGGAGATTTAGAAGAATTTGATGAAAATTAATTAAATAATTAGATTATTTAATTAACGTTGAAATGCAGGTGATGAGACAGATAACGAAATGCAAGTGATTTGATGACACGGTCATTTTAGGGTGTCTACAACAGCTACAGGGATAGTTGATGGAGGAGCAGAGGTGGTCATCCTAGTAGGCCTCATGTGCAGATTATTACTATGGAGCTTATTGCACAGTTGTTCCTCAGGAGCAGCAGATTCCCAACTTCAGTCAGTAGAGCCGATCTATGATGTTTGGTTCTCATAGAATGAGGTCAATTTAGTCTGTAGCTCAGCCATCACCTAAGTAGGTTGCGACTCAACTAGTACAACCACCACAGGCACCACAACCACCATATGGTCCAAGGGGTTCTCCTACTCAGTCAAGGAGGGGTTCATCAGCCCAGGGTTGACAGTGCTATGGTGTTGTATTATTTTGGCCCTTGGAGGCATTATATCATGACATATTTTTTATGTATATATGAGTGATGTTCATTTTTTACGATGATGATATATGAGATGATGATTTTGATGGTCTACATGTTATGTTTATGATGTGTTTATGTGATTATGATGATGCTTATGTTGATGGATGCAATATGTTTATGGATGCCATGCAGTTATGGATTATATGTATATGTGATGATGATTTTATGAGATGCTATGGATGTACTGATGATGTATATGATGGTTCTATGTATAATGATGAGATATGATGATTTTGTTATGTTTTATTAATGGGATGGCTACCTTATGTTGACTTTATATTTGTATGATCTAATGTGATGTTATGTTTTATTTCTAATGATGATGTGATGGTTATTAGATGAATGCAAAATGTGAATTAAAATTACATCGTTGTATGTAGCTTGTCAAAATCATTGCGATAATCATACTAGCTGTCTTATCCATCATATCATGGCAGTTGTTGAGTCCAAGAATATACATTATTGGTTAGATTTTCACATCCATGTGATAACAACAGGATTTATGATAATGATAGATTATGGATGGTATATGTTTTATCTATGTGATGTGTGTGATGGATGTCCATGTATGTAGTAATGGTAGGATTTGAAGTGTAATTACTATATGGGCTCAAATAATGTGTTGTATGCATGTTTTAACTATGGTTTACGATCTGAATATGTAATGCAAATAAATGCTTAGATTAATAAACATTTATTATGGATCTAACATGTAATGGAAGGATATATATGCCTATATGTATGGTAAAATGATAATGCAATGCAACTAGGTGATTAGGATAATGATTTGTATAGTGATCAAGTCATGACACATGTGATATGTTTGTTCAACCCTGGACGATGGGGCTTGGTGGTAGGGGGATAGGTAAGGAGGGGGGAATGATTTATGGGTTGGGTAAGGGTAGGATTGGTTATGGTTAGATTGGGAAAGGGAAATGGGGGGATAAGGGAATTATTAGGTCATGATACACCACGTCATTGAGGGGGAATTTGTTTTGGTTCAGGATGTGTTATGTGGGAATAAGCGGGATAGGTGGGATTAGTGAGAAGATTGAGGGGGGAACTAGATGGGGGGATAAAAAAATCTAGGCCCAGATAGTATGGATGGATGAATGATAGGAAGATGATTTGAGCTAGTAATAGTAGTTGCATAAAGTTATTCGAGAGCACTTCTTAGTTTATTATAGCAATATAGGATACACTTCACAAAGGTATGAGATGACCTAGGTGATGTGTGTATATCCCTCAATTGCATGGACTAGACCCACAAACAATAGGTTGATAGGTTGATGTCATGCACATCCAAGGTAGTATAACCTTGCCTAGATGAGGAAGGGGACTCATAGCCGTGAGGGCTCATAGTACATATAAGGTATTAATGCATGTATATGCAAATGAGGCACATCATGCTAGAACCGACCCAGGCTTCAGATATGAATGCTATTCGTGGAGTAATGAAACCAACCCACAAGCACGACATGCAAAAATAATGACCATGTCTACTCCAGGTGTTGTCCACCACTGACCATGATATGATGAGATCAAGGTAGCTTTTGGAGATATCTTAGAGAGACAAGAAGATAAAAATGAATAAGCAAAAAGACCAACAAAGGATACAAACAGCTATTGTGTGCTCTTGCCAAGATAAGTGTTGATAAAATGACAAATTCTTGTCCATTGTAGGAAAGATATATCTTAGGATGTGAATCGGTTGGATGTGGTTGGATAATTTTTTGAAAGATGGGCAAAAGTACAATCAGGCCATGTGTTGGATTATAGTTGGTATGTTGATTGGCGATTTGTATGTGAGGCATTATGTTTCAAGCGTATACTTAGTGTGTGTATTACTTGTTGGATCTAGCAAGCTCAGTAAATAGGGACCATCCAAACGGGTTGGATGGGTGCATCTTATGTACTTGAGTACTGGATACTTCCTTCATATTCCAGACTACCTACATACCCTATATCCACACGATCAAGGTACTTTCAAGATGCGGGTGAGATGAATATGTAATTTTGGTGAGACTTGATGATGTGGGAATGGTTTAAGAAGGATATTGATGATGAGATGATGATTGTGGGTGATTGTGAGTATGTTGGAAATCGTGATGATGTCATGAGAGTGGATTTTTGGAATTTTTTTTGATTTTCTAATTTTTTTGGATTTTTTGATTTTCTAATGTTTTTTGGATTTTTTGAGTTTAGCTGTACAGAAGGAAGCTTACAAGGATCTCTGTATCACGAATTACCCTTGGGTGGGATGATGCAGGTGGGTGATTGATGTGTTAGAATTCCAAGCCATGGAAGGTGTTTTTTGGTATGGAGTGTCATGATAGAAAGAGGACTTATTAGATGGTAGAATCGACCGCTACACATGGTGCCTAAAATAGGTTTTCACCATGGTACCAATCCAAGGCGTCACCGAAGTGATTTTCACCATTGGATGTCTTTATTGCACTCAGGTTTTTCTTGACTTTTTTGATTGATTTTGGTATTTTTTGATTTTTTTTGTATTTTTTTGCTTGGGGTACCTGATGGGTTATGCATAGAAATTTTTCAAATGCAAAATGTTCATAGGCTCATCCAGAGGCTATCCCTTAGGTGTTGCAAGCAGATATGCTCCTAATCCATAGCTCGCGGTGATGACATAAGGCCCTAACTAATTAGGTTCAAATTTTCCTTTCTTAGGGCATTCCTGCAGATTCTTCTGATTTTCCATGAGGACGAGGTCGCCTACTTCAAACTTACGGTTCTTGATTTCTTGTTATAGCTTCTTCTCAAGCGGTTTTGGTAAGCTTGCAGATGGTTCAATACATCCAGTCTTTTCTCATTGAGTAATTCTAGCTCATGCAGCCTGGCAACTCAGTATTCCTCATCAGTGATGATGTTTTACAGAGATACTCTTAAGGATGGGAGCTCAACCTCAATAGGTAAGATGGCTTCAGATCTGGATACAAGGGAATACTGAGTGGCTCCAATGGGTGTATGGATGCTTGTGTGATAGGCCCATAGGGTGTGATTCAGCTGAAGGTGCCAGTCATGGCCAGCTTCATTAACCATCTTCTTTAGAATGCAGAGGATGGTTTTATTTGAAGCTTCTGCTTTACCATTACCTTGAGGGTAATATGGAGTGGAGAAGTGGTGTTGGATTTGAAATTTCTCGCACAAGGTGTGGACTTCCTAGTTCTTGAATGGTTTCCCATTATCTATGATAATGGAATGGGGGATTCCATAATGACATATAATATAGTGGAGAATGAATTTGGATATTTGTGTTCTAGTGGTGAAAGTGAGTGGTGTTGTTTCCACCCACTTAGTGAAGTATTCAGTAGCAGTGATGATGAATTTATGGCCATTGGATGATGGTGGATGGATTTTCCCTACGAGGTCGAGCCCCCACTATGATAAGGGCCATGGAGTCGTAATTGGATGAAATTCTTGTGATGGTGCATGAATGAGATCTCCATGTTGTTGACATGGGAGACACTTCTTTACAAACTGGTAGGCATCTCACTCCATGGTTGGCCAATAGTACTCAGTCTGTAGGATCTTCTTAGCTAGAGTAGGCCCACTAGAATGTGCCCCACAAATGCCTTCATGTACTTCTTGCAAGGCCACTTTGGCTTCCCTAGAGTCTAAACATCATAAAAGCATGCCATCAAGACTCTTTTTATATAGGGAATCTCCTATGAGGGTGAAGTGGGAGGTTTGGTGGATGAAGCTTTTGCGTTGCAAGATGGATAAGTTAGGGGGAATGATTTTATCATGGAGGTATAGATAGGTTTCTTGATACCACGGGGATAAGGGACCAACAATTTTGCACACTAGCTCTGATTGGGGAACATCATATGCTGGAATGGGGAGCTCTTCGATCATGAACTTGCACTTCTTTCTATCTTTCTTCATATCAACCAAGGATCTAATTATTGCCATGGCATCTGTATCTTTGTTGTTGAGCCTTGGGATTTGTTCAAAGTGAATGTCATCAAAATAGTCTTTGAAGTCATCAACCATCTTCTTCTAAGGCAAGAGTTTGTCATCCTTCATTTTGTACTCATTATTTACTTGTCAGATGACTAGTTGGGAGTCACCATATATTGTCAGCCTTTTGATTTTCCACTTGATTGCCATTCAGAGGCTTGTGATGAGGTCCTCATTTTCTACCATGTTGTTGGTACATGGAAATGTAATTTTGAATGATTTAGGGATGGTGTCACCTTGAGGGGTAACAAACAAGATGCCTGCCCCCGAGCCTTTATGTGTATATGACCCATCAAAATACATTTTCCATGTTTCTACTGCTATTGCTATTGTCAATATGGCTTCATCAGGGAACTCTGCGAGTGTAGGATGTTCTGAGAGAATAGGTGCTTCAGCCAATTGATCGGTAATGACCTGTCCTTTGATAGCCTTTCTCTCTGTGTATTCAATGTTAAATTCACTAAGGATCATGACCCATTTTTCCATTCTTCCAGTAAGGGCAGCTCTGTTTAGAAGATATTTTAGTGGATCAATCTTGGCGATGAGCTTAGTTTTGTGATTGAGCATGTAGTGTCTTAACTTTTGTGAAGTAAAGACCATGGCTAGACACGCTCGTTCAATGGGTGTGTAGTTTAGCTCATAGGTTACCAAGGTGTGGCTAATATAATATATAGCTCTTTCCTTCCCTTGTTCATCGTGTTGTGCCAACAAGGCCCCTATTGTGGTTTCAATTGTTGAGATGTATAGAAGGATAGGCTCTCCTTGCCATGGTAGAGTGAGGACAGGGGGATTAGCCAAATATTCTTTCAACTGATCAAAGGGAGCCTGACATTGTTTGTCCCAGAAAAAAGTTGTATTTTTTCTAAGCAGGTGCTAAAAAGGTTGACACTTATCGGCAAGCTGAGTAATAAACTGATGAATGGACTAGAGTTTTCCTTGCAGACTTCATAGTTGTTTCAGTGTCTTTGGAGGGGGTATCTCAGTGATGGCTTTGACTTTTGCAGGATCTACCTCAATTCCCCTTCTAGAGACTATGTATCCCAAAATCTTTCTGGAGGTAACCCCAAAGACACATTTCTTTGGATTTAGCCACACATTATATTGTTCTAGCCTATTGAAGATCTTTGCTAGCATGTCCAAGTGTTCCTCTCTTGTCTTTGATTTCCCTAACAAGTTGTCCACATAATCTTCCATGATGTGGTAGAAAAGGTCATGGAAGATGATAGTCATAGCATGTTGATAAGTAGCTCCTGCATTTTTTAGGCTGAATGGCATGACAACCCAACAGTATGTCCCCCACAGGCAGATGAAGGAAGTCTTATGCTAGTCTTCTTCCACAATTTTGATCTAATTGTACCCTAAAAATCTGTCCATTAGTCATAGCATCTCATATCCTGCAGTGAGGTCCATTATGATGTCGATGTTTGGTAAGGGGAAGTCATCCTTAGGGCATGCTTTGTTGAGGTCTCAGAAGTCAATACAACATCGGATGCGACCATTAGGTTTTGCAACCAACACTAGAATAGAGATCCATTCTGGATAATCTATAGGTCGGATGAACCCCACATCTAGGAGTTTCATCAGCTCTGCTTTAACCAAGATTGCAACCTAAGGATTCATCTTTCTTAGCTTCTATTCCACAGGTTTCCCATCATGCCGCACTACCAGATGATGAACTACTAAGGCAGGATCTAACCCCGGCATATCCACGTAGGTCCATGCAAAGTTGTGGCTTCTTTGATTGAAGAAAGCTAAGAAATTCTTTTGTTCTGTTGCAGTGAGGGATTCTTCTCTGAAGGTGATTTTTGGCATTTCTTCTCTCCCAAGATTCATCTCTTGTGATGGTTGTACTAAGATTGTTGATCTATCAGGATATACTTTCTCTATTTCAGGAAGGCCCATGCTTCCATCTTCTAGCACCTCATGGAGATTTTCACCAAAAGATACGTCCTTTATTTTTACTTTTTCTTCATCTGAAAGTGCCACGGAGTGGTTTTCACTAGGGGACGTCATTTTTATTCTTATGTTTTTGTGACTAGAAGCATGACTGGTCTCTTTGAAATAGGTAGATGTGTCAAGTTCCATGATGTATCAAGCTCTGTGATCTCTAAGGGGGAAGTGATCTCTGACCCCCATCATTTCTGCTATAGCTTCATCATTTTGTGCTACATCAAAGATAGGAGGTCCTCGTTGGTCCCAATCTTTGAGGTTTGGGTATACGATGGGTAAGTCATTGGATGATGATGCTAGGGTGGTTACGGTGTAGATGGTGCAGATGGAGGATTCAAAGAATTCGACAAAGTCACTAAAGGAGTCTTGATGGCCTACTTCATTGATGTTATTGACTTTTGCGGAAACTGCAATGACCTTGACTAAGATACACTCGCCACTAGTGAGGAAACATTGTTGTTGACCAAACCCTAACCCTTGTGTGTAGGGATTTCTTATTTCTTTAATTGGTTCTATGATCCCTTGTTCATGAAGGTCAATGCCACCTCGTCCTTTATAGCCCATGCTCTTGATGATTTCTGACCCTTTACCATAGATTTTGGATGGTATGGTAGGGGTTTCTTGTTCCATTTCTTCATCTTTGTACAACCATGATGATACATCTTCAAGCACATCTTGATCAAGGAGGTATTTCTTTTCAAAGGTTGGGGACGGCTTGCATTTGATGACCACTGTATTGACATCTTCTTCTCTCAAGGCACTAAATGTCTTAGGATTGGGTAGAGTCCCTACACAAAAGGTACTGTGTAGGTCATATTCTCCACATCCCATGTCACTAATCTTGACCTTGACCTCGGGTGGCGGGGTTGTTAGGGATGAAGTTGAAGCAATATTGGAAGGGTCAATATATGAGGTGGATGTTGTAGGGTCAGTTGGAGAGGTTGCCTTCATGATAGCTTTATTGTATGGATAGAAGGTGTGGTCGTGTCCTTCCAAGAAACTACAGTATTGGAAGCGGCGAGGATCCGCATAGACAGTTACTTCCATGTTGTTATGGGGGAATTTTAGATATTGATGGAATGTGGAGGGGACAGCTTGCATGGCATGGATCCATGGTCATCTAAGAAGAATGTGTAGGGGAGGTCAAGATCAAGGACCTGACATTTTGTTTCCAATATCTTTTTCCCTACTTGGATGGGAAGTTTTTGATAGTACCCTGAGAGAGTCTCTCAGTGTCATCATATCCCTTGATAGTTATGCATTCACTAGTGTCCACAATCACATCTGAGTATCCAAAGTGTTTTAACAATTTTAGAGTGCACAAGTTTAGGCCAGAGCCACCATCTATTAAGATTCTTTTGATGATATGCTTATAGATGCAAACTTTGATATGTAAGGCATCATTATGTAGATTGTCGGAGGTAGGGAGATCCTTTTCCGTGAAGGTGAGATGATGGGGTGAGGTGATGTGGCCCACCATGGCTTGGAATTGATCCACATTCAGGTTGGTGGGAACTTGGGTTTGCATTAGAGCTTTGTCAAGGACTTCTTTATGAAGAGGTGACGTATGGAGTAGCTCAAGGATGAAGATTTGTGTAGGGGTCTTTCCTAGATGTTCTAGGAGATTCTATTTATTGGTTGGTGATGGGTGAATGGATGGATGATTTGGTTGGGGATTTGATGTGGATGGAGGTGTTTGGTTGGTGGTAGGGGCTGTGCGGATGGACACACAGCCTCAATGGGTTGTGACGGCACAATTGAGTGCTTGGGCTCGGATGGTAATTGTGTTGATATAGTTGGATGATGGTTCTATCTGACCTATGACGGAATCATAGGTAACGAGAGGTGGGGTGATGTTGTAGGTTTTATTAGAGGATGAAGCTTTTCCTTTGTTGTGATTGGGCAAAGGATCCTTGTAAGCTTCCAAGTTGGCATTGGGCAATGGTTGGGGGGCTTGGTCAAGTTGGACTTTGTTTTGATCTATGAGGTCTTGTATACAATGTTTCAACTTCATGCAATCGGATGCCTTATGGCCCACAACGTGGTGGTAGTCACAATAGTCATTTTCATTGTACCACGTAGCTTTGAGTTCTCTTTCTTGGTGGGGTTTAATGGGTGGGAGAGTTATTAAACCATTCTTTAGACATCTATCGAGGATATCTTCAATGGGCTCCCCTAAGGGTGTAAATTGTCTCTGAGGTTTATTTTGTCTAAGTTGACCTTTGGGAATATTCATATTGGTGGTGTATGTACTTGGGGGTGCTTGGTTTTGCACATGTTGGATGGCCTTCACATTGGTGACACCGTCATTAAAGTTGTTCTTTTTTTTACCCCAAAACCGTGGTTTCTCATTTGATTGCGTGTTGTTGTTGCTTATGTTGGGGACGTTTATGTTGACCTTGTTATTGTTATTGTTGTTGTTTTTGTTATAGGACTTGTTGTCGTATAATTTGATCGAGCCCTTGGCAATAAGGGCTCTCTCAATGGTGGTACCCTTGTCAATGACTTATTCAAAGGTAGATGCGCATAAGATTTGTAAGTGAAAACCTATTTCTTGGTTTAGATTGGCCATGAACATGGTGACCAATTGCTTTTCTGGAATAGGCCAAGGCAGCTTGCTTGCTAAGCCTCTCCACCTTTGCAAAAAATGAGGCGAAGGATTCTCTACCTTTTTGTTTGGTATTGCAAAGGTCTATCATGGATATCTCATGTTCAAAATTGTAGGAGAAGTGGTTGACAAACTTTTTTGTGAGCTCAGGGAAAGACTTAATGCTTGGGGTAAGGTGTGCAAACCACTCAACGGCTTGACCACTGAGGCTTCTAGGGAATAGTCTCGTTAGATATGTGTCATTGTTTGAGACTTATAGGCAAGTTGGGTAGAACTCCCTAAGGTGATCCCTAGGGTCTCCTTTTCCCTTATATTTGTCAAATTTTGGTGCTTCAAAGTTCTTGGGAAAAGGAGGCATGTATAGTGTTCGATCGAATGGGTAGGGACAAATATCCTCAAAAGAATAATGTTTGCGTTTGCCCCCAGTTTGTAATTCGTCTACCTTTTGGATCAATGTTTGCACCACACTTGTTAGGTCTAGGGTTGGTGGTGGTTGTGGGATGTAGGTTTGTTGGTTGGTGAGATATTGGTTTGTTTGGCTTTGGTGGGTGAGGTTTTGATTTTGGGGTATGATGTTTTGATTTTACGAGATGGTGTTTTGGTTAAGTTGCACAAGATATTGTTGGTAAGCATGGATTTGTTGGAGAACGTGAGGTGGCAATTAGGGATTGGGATTATGTTGCGTTGACAATATTACAGGATTTTATACATACGTGAGATTGGAGGGGTTGACATGAGATGGGTTGGCCGTGTTGTGAGGTGGTTGCAAGAATTGGCTCATGTAAGCTACGGTGTGGGGGTTGAGTGGAGGCACACTTGTGGAGGAACTGATTGTGCATGGGGTTGCTTTGGATGCCCAAGGTGATTTGGGGAGTGGAAGTAATTACTTTGTTATGGTGGCAGATGTGACAACGAGGTTGGAATGGTAGGATTAGAGACATTAGATGCAGTTGATACATTAGTGGGAGTTGTGACTGTTACTAATTTTTTGCTCACACTTAAAATTAGTTGGACCTAAGTGTAGTTATTTAGAAGGAATAATAGAAAATTTCAAAGTTATGCATTCATTGAATGGTTGATGCCTTGACAGAGTAGAAAAGAAAATCTAGTTGTCAGGATAACCCATCAGTCCAATCAGGACTGATAAGTTATCATGATAGAAGAATTGATTATCATGAAATCAAACATTCAAGGAGATAAAGGTGTTCTACTTAGTTCGATCTTTCAGGAGTTATAAGTTAAATTGGTTTTTCAGTTAATCAGTTTTGAATAAAAGAAAGAAAGATATTTTGTATTATACTATTATTTCATGTCATGTTTTGAACATACATTCAAGAATCTGTTACTTTATCTCATGCATTGATTGAAAAGGGAATACATATACATCATATGCATAAGGGAAATTAACTGATCATGTTTAAAAAGAAGTATTCAAATATGTCCCACACAAGCCATGGGAGTAACTAGACTGGGCAATTGCAGACATGCAAGCTATGCATCGATTTGATAAAAGAGAAAGAAATAAACACATGATAAGGTTAAACATCCATCATTTCCTAATGATGGAGGTTGCTATTGAAGCTGGCCTTCAAATCTTCAGTCTTTAGTCTTCACTCCAAGCCATCATCAGTTGAACCTGCAAAATTTTGGGAACAGCCTTGTTAGTGCTCCGGATGTTTAAAATTATCACATGCTTTTATCAAACAGAGACATCTACTTATCACATCATGCATCCAGATGAGAAATCAAATCAGATATATGACACAAATTAGGAAGAAAACATGAAGAAGATCAATCAGCACTATCAGGTACTTTTTATGCTAACTTGTTTGTTCACTGTGCAAGTATAGGACAAGTTTTGTTGCTGATTTGAAGACAAATAAGCATGTGGATTAAATGTGGCTCCCACAAGGGTTGAGCCAAACATGCTTCTTTCTTACTTAGTCAAGAAAGATATCAAGAGTAATTGACAAATTACATCATATGTTGCTTCCTCATGCTATGTTATCAAGAGTTTAGGTCCATATGAAATACATCAAAAGCAAAGATACCATTCAATACCTTGCTATCCAATAAAGAATACAAGTATAACTTTAAAGATGAGACAGTATTCTGCACCAGGTATTTCTCATGTTGTTTTCATAGTATTGAAAATGTTTAAAGGTTAATAGTCATATCACATTCAAGTTGCAAGTGTCTCATAAAGACAGTCAAGTAAATGACACATGGAATAGCAGATGAAACCATAGAAGGCAAGATGATCATAAACATAATGCCAACTTGATTGTCATAAAGTAAAGCTTCACAAGATATATGAGAAGTGTAACTTTCACATGCTAAAGGCTAAAGAAGAACAAGCTATGGAGTAGCCACACATATCACCATTACATGACAGTCAAGTACAAATTCAAAAGCAAGAGACTATCATGTATAGAGCATACAAAGATTCAAATACATAGAGCACAACAAAGTGTAAAGAATACAACAGTACAAAGATAACAAGGTGGATTCCATGCTTTTCATCATTGTTTTGTTTTAACAAGCTTTATTCCCCATGCCTAAAGCTATAGTGATGCCATGGTGCAGTCAAGAAGGTGCTATGCCTTAAGAAGAGATACAATGCAAAGTCAAGGAGAGAAGCAATCACTTTCACCATGAACAGTCAGGACAGGATCAATAAAGTGGCTTTTAAAAAGCAAGATACAGTCAGAATATGTCAAGATATATCAGAAGTTGCCATATCCAACTATAGAGTTGCATTAGTGATGATGGAGGAATAGTAGAAAAGAAGAACAAGACTTATATCAAATGCTACAGTGAGGATGGACAAAGAACATGAAAGTCACAAGGTAAACAGTCCTATTGCTTTTATGCCATTATGCCATCATGATGTAGTCATAGTGGTCAATTACCATGGTTAAAGATGAAGGAAGATGCTTGATATATATGTTACTGTGAGAGCCAAATGATAAGATAAATAGTCATTATACACAAAGGCAGATACAGGTGTATTTAAAGAATGCATAACAATAAAGAAGAGATATGAAGATGTTAAGGATGCTATAGGTATACCATTAAAATGCACAAGAACATCTACATGTGTAGGAGAAAGATGCATGATACATACGATGCAATAAACATTTAAGTGATGAAATAAGTAGGAGAGATAAGAACATGCAAACAACTACAGGTGCATTTTGAGAACATACAAATAACTACATGTGCAAGGAGAGATAAGAACATAAACATCTATGATAAGGTATAAATCTAGATGCAACAAAGACAAGTACACAGTCAAGGATGATTCCACATGGCAGACAGTCCATCATATTACAGTTAGCAACCTAAGGAGATATACAAATAAGCCAAAGAGACCATCTAAGCTACAAGAGAACTTCCCAGAAGTGATAATGTATGCTATAGAATATCAAATGATTTGTTGTCATATAGAATATCAAAAGACTTGCTTATAGCCAACAGCTACAGTGGGACAGATAAGGGAAGTGTATCATCATCATCCATGCCAATCTCAAGGAGGAGAAAGTGTTATGTGAAGTAAAGAAAAAGATCCATTTTCTAATACTTCAAACTCTTAAATGCTTTTGCCAAAAGGTGGAAAAAAACCATAGTCAAGAAGGTGTTATACAGAAGGAAAGATTACTCATTAAAACTGTATACCCATATCAAGATATCAAACCCTAATGTCTTTTTTGCAAACACAGTCAAGAAGATTCAAACAAAGGAGAGTGGTTATAATGGTTTGAAGCCATGAAAGTGCAAAATAGGCAAACTGGTGCAGGAGCACCCCTTCAAAATGAAGATTAAGTCTAATTATAGTATGTTTGACTTCTTGATGTAATAAGGTCCATTGGACCAAATTCTTATGTTTGTAGGCCAATCTAGGGTTATGTGAAGTCTGTTATAGCTACTATATTAGCTGTCTCCTCCCAGCTGCTGGGAATTGAGTGGTAGTAATCACGAAGAGTTACTATTTATGCCCTAGATTAGTTGGTTTTAGACACAGTAGACACAGCTGAAAGTTCAGAGTTCATAGAGGTATTGTGTTTTTGGAGATTTAACAGAGCACTGTGATACAGTGAGACTGAATGTTTGTATGCATTTTCTGATATTTGAGTAAGAGAAGATCCCATTAGTGTAAATCCTCTGATTTGAACTCCATATGTATAATTGTTTTTCCCATTTGTAGACGAGATAGATTTATTTATCCATTCCACCGGATGATTCGTAGAATCGGTGGAATGGATCTGTATATTAGATTAGGTTTCCTTTTTGTTCTTTCTATTTCTGTATTTCATGTTTTGGGATCAGAGTGTTGCATACAGTGATCGTTCCTAGCATCCTCAAGTGCTAGGGTTTGAAGGATAAGTTCTATGTTGAAATTGCCATGGAAGCAGATCGATCAATAATAGGGTTTTCGTGCAAATTTATGAAGGCGTCAGCGTGACAGGAACCATCAGATTGGAAAGTTTCTATTGCACCAACAGAAAGCACTTCTGCCGATCGGGGTGATGACTATAAAGTGTCACCGACAAAGGAGGTATCGGCATGAGGCAAGGCTTCAGTGAAAGGGAATTGTGTTCGCCCAACGGTGAAGGTCTCACCGAGGAGGTATATCGGAGTGACCACTGGCGAGTGTCACCAAAGTAAGTTCATCGGCCATCGAAGTAAGATTTGTAGTGTCTTCTGATGGGTTAAGTCCCATCGATGATAGCAAATACCGAAGGCATTGGTGTGAGGAAGAGGATCGACTAAAGGATTTCAGGTTAGGCCGACAGTGGATGTCTGGCCGACACTAGAATTAGGGTTAAGTGCTTCGGTGTGACACTCAACATCGGGGAACGACTAAGGCATCAAGCTGATAGCATATGTTTGGTCGACGGTGAAGTTGGCGCTAAGGCTTCGGTGTGACAACTGACATCGGTGAACAGGTGGAAAGCTAGGCCGATGGTTCATATGTTGCCGATAGGCAACCGTGGTCTAAAGAAGTCCAAGTTTCATCGGTAGGAGAGATACCATCAGGTGGAGATGTTTAGGCTATACCGATAGGTGAAGCCTTGCTAATTGGCACATGAGCAAATACCCATCGGTGTGAAAAGGGGTATTGGGGTGAATTGTATTGGAAGCGCCGATAGTTGTTGTTTGGTTGATAGGCCATAAAACAAAGGATAACCTCCATCAGCGTAAGGGGAGACTTCAGTATGATGATTCCCTTGGTTTCTAATAGTCATTGGTCCCACCGATAGGTGAAAAGGAGATTCTTTGGCGAGAGTTGATGAGAGGTCTGGCTGATAGGTGTGTGAGGGGATAGTGTCCTCAAGACCGAAGGTGATCGGTATAAGGATTTTGAAGGTGCTGATGAAGCATGTGTCACCGATGGTAAGGTGAATACCTATTTCGGTAAGACGAGAGAGATATCTTGCCGATAGGAAATAGTATGGCTATTTCGTGGGTGTTAATGGGTTTTCCACCTTGTTTGTAAGCTTTTGCTGGATGCTCTACATCATAGTGGTATCAGAGCGAAGGAAAATTTTTTTGGGAAGAAAAAGAAATATAGGATGTCAGATGAAGGAACATCAGAGTTCCCAACAAGGATGACCAACGCTAAGTTGGCTGTGCTAGTGAAGAAACAAATTGCAGAGAGCAAAGCTGTGAAGGCTCAGAATCAGGCATTAAAGGATGAATTGGAGAAGTTGAGGGACAGAGTAGGTTCTGGTAAAGAAGAAGATAGGGAAGAAGAAGAGATCCCTAGGTGGAATGAGGAAGTCATTCCTGCAAACTAGAGACCCTTGATTCATGCCCTCAAATCCATGGAGAGGAGAACCATGGATGTGAAACTGGATTTGCCAGTGTTTACAAGAAAGATGGAACCTGATTCAGTGATGGAGTGGATAGACTTCCTAAACAATTTCTTTGAGATAGAGGAGATACTAGAACAACAAAGAGTGAAGATAGCCCAATCAAAGAAGTAAGAAGCTGCATTGTTTCTTTATAGCCAAAAGAGAAGGAAATAATAGTAAAGACCATGCATGGCCATGGCATTGTGAAGGGATGAAAGTGCAAGAAGGGTTGAAACCCTAGCTTCAAATCGCACAAACCCTCGATAGTCTACACCATTTGATGCCTATTTATAGAAGAAGCATAGCCATAACAAGTAGAGGCTTTGAAAATGGAGAAAAGATGTCAAAACCCTCATCTTAAAAAACTCAAACCCTTGTTTTTTTTCATCTACAGAAAAGTCAAAGCCAAAAGGAGATATACATAGTCATGGCTGACAGTGATATAGCATTTTTTTCTATCAAATACAATACCCATGTCTACCAATAGACTTACCATTCTGCAAAGAGTAAAACCAAAGACAAATGAAGCTACATAGATGAAAATGACAAGTGCTTACCCTTTTTGCTGATAGGAGGAGAGATCTTTCCACAGCCTCACAGTGGGCTTAAACTTACAAGAATAGATGAAGACCATGAAAGAAGAAAGATACAAAAGCAAGAAAGAGGGTGCTAAAGAGTGCACAATGATGAAGATAGCCATGAAAGAATAAGGAGGTCGTGGCCATTAAAAAGAAGTAAAGCTACAAATATTATAAAATGCCTTATATGAAACAGAAAGCAATGTTACCTTCTTTCTTATGATGCAAAGTTCCATGGTTTCAACAAAGAAGAGCCATTGAAGGGAGAAAGACCAAAGCCATGATGGAGAGATTCAAACCCTAAGGCCGGCATAATGCAGTTGCAGAGCTCCAAAGAAAGAAGGCCAAATGAAGAATGAACAAATTTAGGGTTGTTTCTGTTGGCAAGAGACACTATATGGATTCATGGTTGTTGTCATTGATGGCAACAAAGGTCATCCCACATATCCGCAAGTCATGGTGTGTCTCTACCGGAAGTCAGAATGAAGATTGTTGTGGTCCAGTGAACAAGAACAGAGCATATGGCAAGATTCGACAGATTGGTCCGGATCTCTCAGAGGAAGTGTCTTGGTGCAGTACGGATTTGGGGAAGTCAAGAGGACTACCTTGAGTAGTATATTCCAAGGATTTAGCCTCCGGTGATGAACAAAGAAAAAGATATGAATAGTTGAGTACCGGATTCCTGAGAGACAGTGAGAACAGAGGAAGAACTGACTGACAGAGTATCAGACTATTTTCCGGATGTGTTATTATTGATGGTAAAGGTTGTGAAGGCATGAATCATGTTTGGCTGACATGATTAATGATATCTACAAGTATATGCTTGATCCGCATTGCTTGGTGAGCAAGGATTCAGCCGACAGAACAGAGTTTGTAAGAAACTAGACTGTTCCGGATGCCGACTAGAAAGGTGATGAAATTACTTGTGCGGATATATATAGAGGATGGATTTAGTTGTGAAGAAGGGAATTGTGTGATGGTATATGCGAATAAGTGCAGAACAGAGCAGAAGTAGTGAGAAAGATCCGGTATGTGAAAGGATAGCAGAATAAAGAACAGAGGAAAGATGAAGTGCAGCAGATCAGTGTACTGAGCCTAACCAGAACTGAACTCCAGCATATGTAGATGCTTCCAATCAGTTCAAGACTGTGATTCTTATCACTTTGTAGACAGTGTGTCTCCTTGTAGGCAGTGGGCCTCTTTGTGAGCAGTGTGCTCAGGCAGTGAGCCCTATTTGGCAAGTGCCATTTTGTAATCCCTTATTCTTCTAACAGAGAATAATCTTTTGGGTTAATCACCCCGTGGTTTTTTCCTTTAACAGGGTTTCCACGTCAAAAATACTGTGTCATGTGTTTTTCATTTCATGGTAATGTTTGTTTATTTGATTCAATGCTGCATTGATTAATAAGAAAGTTCAAAAGAAGAAATAATTAGGATAACTGATTCACCCCCCCCTCTCAGTTATCAACAATTGGTATCAGAGCTAAGTTCCTCCTAATAGAGCCTAACAGCTTGAGGAAGATCTGGGAGTTCAAATGGATGCATATGGTTTAAGGGAGCAACTCAAGACTGCCCTTGAGGATCTTGAACAGTCAAATTCTGAAGTCAATGAATTAAAGGAAAGACTCAAACAGGCTGATGAATTCATGAGAGAATTAAAGGACAAATTAAGTCTCTCTATGAAAAAGAGAAAGGAGCTGCTCCAACCATTGGCAAGACAAAGTGAAGAAAGCAATACAAATGAAGAATTGACTAAGCAAACCAAGTTATGTGAAAAGTTATCAAAAGAAGTCATTATGTTAAGACATGAAATGGAATCAGGAACTATAAAGTTTACTCAAGAGATTGAAGAAAAAAGAAAAGCTGAAGACAATCTAAGACAATCTCTTAAAGAAAAATCAGAAGAATGCCACCAGATGGACATGATTATCAGACATCTTGAATCTGATCTTGAAGATGCCAAAGATAATGAAGAAAAACTTGAGGATCAAATTGCCTCTCTCAAAAGAGATCTTCAAACAGCAAATGAATATAAAGAAAAATTCAAGATAAGTTCTGCCCAACTTGAAGTACTTCTTGGAAGTCAAAAGAGGATAGATGACAAGTATGGTTTGGGATATGAGAAAGGAGAAAGTTTTGGATCCGGTCAAAAGAATTTTGGATCAGAAAATCCAAAGAATAGGCCCAGAAGACCTCCGGTAAGACAGCCCAATGCTCAAAGATATCTATCTTTCAATGGATACTGCCACAGCTGCAACCACTTTGGTCACAAAGCTAATCAGTGCAGAAAGAGAATGAATCAGATTAATTCATCCTTCTCCAGACAGTGCTTTAACTGCAAAAGGTATGGACACAAATCCCATGAATGCAGAAATATGCAAGTAAACAAATCATTCAAAGGTAGATGCTTTACATGCAATAGAGTAGGTCATATGGCTAATCAATGCAGATCAAGAGGTTATCAGTCAAATATGCAAAGAAATGTTATTTGCCAAATCTGTAATAGGTCCGGTCATAATGCTAAAGTCTGCAGAAGCAAGAATCAGGACAAAAGAGGTCCGGTGTATAATCAGAATCAAGACAAGGGTAAACAAAAGATGAATGCGGATGAAGTTAGGAATCAGATGAGCAAGATTTGGGTGAAGAAAAGTTCAGAGAATGTAGAGGTTGGATCCGCACCAGACTCTGGTGTTGATATTTCTTTCAGAAATTAAAAAGTGAGCTCTGGCTCAGGGGGAGACTCAAAGAAAATCCTATTCCCCCAGCCAATCAAGTGGTGCTGGATGTGGCACAAGATGCAGAGTAAAGGGTTTGAAGATACCAGTCCTGAGATGATCCAGACAAGATTTCAGAGGTCCGCTTGAATATATAAAGAAGTTGTGATCGATCAAGTAAAGACCTGTTCCGGGAGATGCTCCGGAATGACAGAGGACTACAAAAGGGTCCGGAGAGATCCGGAAGTACATTATCTTATTCTGCGGATTGGACAGAGTGTTTGGGATGTCCTTGTGATGTGTTATCTTGATTTATTCATGATTGAAATATCCGGATGATGTTCATAGATCAAGATTGATCCGGGATACTCCAAGCTATCTGGATAAGGCAAACCGGAATAATATAGGTCGAGCATTTATTGCCATCAGATATTAGGGTTTGCGGAGCAATATAAGGGATTTCTCAAAAATCATTTGCTCATTCTGCACTCAAGAAGAAGTGAAAAGTGGAGCTCTGCAACAAGATTCATCAAGCACACCAAAGATCTCCTGTCGAAGTCATTGCATAAAGAAATCAATCCAACCACTCCGTGCAAACCGAAGGCGCATAAGGTATTCTCCGTTTTCATTATCTCACTGCAAATCTTTGAAGAATGGCTACTCCGAATATAGTTAAGATCTCTGATAGACCTCGCCCCACATTCAAGAAACATCCTTACAAATCCTTGGAGGTAGATCCACTAGGAGCCTTCTCTAGTGTTCCACATGGTGTATTGCATACGGAAGACATTAGGGTTTACATCCATGTGAATTTTGAAGACTTTGGAGAAGCAAAACTGATGGATATCTATCACAAACAATTGATAGATGACTCCTTCGAGATCAAACCTCAGTACAAAGCCATCCGGGACAAACACTTTGCCCAATGCATTCATTTCCCCTGTTTTGAAGAAGATGAATGGGTCTGGTATGTACTAAGTAGAGTACATGACAACTTCCTATGGTTGAACAAGCCCTTCAAGATTACCAAAGATGCAATTAGGGTTGTAACCGGTCTGCATTCATCCGGTGGATTACCTGTTCTCAAGTCTATCAAAAATCAGACAGTTAGTGATGCAACCGGATCCAAGTTTGACAAGAGAGCTATGACAGTTGATGACATCACTGAACCAGATGTCAAATTTGCATCTATGATAATTGGTTACAAAATCTATCACTCCAGTAGGGAAAATTCAGTACCGGGAACTGCAATCTACACAGCTTATCAAATGTTAAAGGAGAATGCAGACTATGACTTGTGTGAGCTTCTTGTAAACCAACTTTTTGAAAATCTGCAGAAGATTAAGAAGGACAAGAAAAACTCCTTCAAGTATGGCAATCTGATCCTTTGTCTCTTCTTTTACTACATGAATGAACTTCCCGGATCCAGTGGATGGATATGGCAGAATGACAGACCGGTTGCCATCCAAATCAGAGACTATTTGCATGGACTTGGGGATGCTAAGGCAAGAAACACAGCTCTATGGGGATATTTCAAGAACTTCCAAAGCATGATGCATGCAAGAGAAAGAATACCCCAATCCCTTGTTGAAAAGCACAAAGACACAATATGCTTCATGGTAGAAACAGATCAGTGTCTAATGGAGGCAGTAGAACCAAGAACTGTATGGATCATGCCCATGGGGTATGAAGTGGATAAACAGATAGTGGAAATGCATGTTCAACACATGCTAAGTCAGCCCAAAGATCCAAAGGCAGAAAGGTTTGGAACCTTTGAGGAGCTGAGTGTAAAGATACATGTAGAACTCAGGGAACCTGAGATAAAGAGAAAGGTGAGAAAAGAAGTAGAGCACATTGCTCAAGGCCTTGGCATCTCAAAAGAGGCACTTGATGCCAGCTGGGAAAAGAGAAGAAAATCTAAGGAAGAAAAGAAAGAGGCAGAAAAGAAAAGCAAGAAAAGTGCTCCGGTGGAATCCTCAACCCAGACCAGATCATCAAAAGGATCCACACCTATCAAAACCAAAAGCTCAAAACTGGAAGTCCAGGGATCCGGTAAGAGATCCAAGACAAAAGCCTCAAGAGCTTATCAAAGCCAAAAGGATGAAGAAGAAACTGAGTCAGATGAGGGAGTGAAAGAAATAAAGAAACAGAAAAAGAAAGGATCCGGTAAACCATCTTCTGGCTGAGACAAGGAAGAAATGACAGAAGAATTTTCTGAAAAGCCCACCCTGTCTCTAGACAGTGTAGTCAAATCAGTCACTGTGGATGGGAACCTTCAACCGGTGGCTGAATTCTATGATGACTACAATGAGGCAGATCAAAAGATCCTGCAAGAAGCCATAATAAGGTACTTGAACATCTACAATAAAGCTTTTATTGAGATTATTTCTGAAATCCCAAAAAGCCTAGAGAAGGAATTAGAAATAAGAAAGAATAATGCTCATGCAAAAGATCTTGAGATCCGGGAGCAGATAGCTATTCAGCTATATCCTCAAATTGATCCCAAGACAATGAACTTAATATTCAAAGACTGCAAAGATGAGTTCAGAAGTAAAGCCAGGATGAATCAACTCATGCTTGGTGAGACTGACAAGGTGGCCAAAGAGACAGAAGAGATCCTCCGGAAGGCCTTCAAAAGGTTCAATCTTCCTATTGTAGAGGACTTAGGTGCAGAAACAGCTGTGGACTTGGAACCCTCTGCTCCAGAAGAAGTGGCCTATGAACAGGCTAGCATCTCTCCTCCAGTTTCCCCTACAGTCTCTGGATCCAAAGAAGAAGAGAAATTACAGGAGAAGGAAGCAGTGGTGAAAGATAAAGAGATTGACAGTACCAAGGGTACAGAGAAAGAGAAGACTCCATCAGAGAAGACCATGACTGATAGTAGTAAGAATGTGGAAGGAGAGAAAATCCCAAAGGACAGTTCCAAGACTGCAGAAGAAAAGAAACATCTGTCTCCGGCAAGAGACACTGCACAAACTGTTCAACAATTTTTGAGCAAAGAAACAATAGAGATTGATGAACCGGAGCTACTACAAGGCCCATTCAACTTTGATTCCCTCTCTCTGGTGCAGACAATGAAGATAGCCTCATTTGCAAATGCTAAGGCAAATGAAAAGCTCCTAAAGTCTCATATGGAAGATTGTGAGTTGATAGAGGCTACCTCCGGAGTACTTGTAAAGATTATGCCATCAATCCAGATAGATCCGACAGCCTCCTCTTCCGGTAATCTAAAAACCTTAGTCAGCAGTGTTGATACACATTTTGATTCTCTAGAAAAATCAGCTGAAGAAAAGGTCCGGAAGGAATTTTTGGATAAAAGATTTTCAGAAGTATTAGGATTAATCTCTAACGATAGGAGAAATATGAGTATTGGAATAAAGAGCTTAGAAAATGCTCTTAAGGATGGCGGTGATATTTATAAATTTTGTATCTCCTGGTCAAAGGCAACAGTTGAAATAGATAAGAAAATAAAAGCGGAACAGGACAAACTACACAGTTTGTCTCAAAGTTTTGATCCTCTCTCTTCCATAGTAAATCAAGAATGTCAAACTATTGCAATCACAAATGCAATAAAGAACTTTGAGAAGGAAAGGAAGAATATTACTAACCGGATGGGAGAACTTAGAAGGATTATAATCCCTAAGTTAGAAACTATGCATGAGGCCATCCGTGATGCTCAGACCACCGCCCAAACAAATGATCCGATAGATCTCAAGAGGGCAGAAGATTTTGCATTTTTGTTGAGTGGTCACATTTCAATTTTGGATAGAATGAAGCAAAGTTGGGCTACAGAACTGATCCAACTGAAGACATCTTTTGCAGATATTCTTCAGTATATGTGAGTATGTAAATATGCGGCTATGCATAGAAAATTTTTGAAAATTTTGGTGTGCGGACCCTACCCTTTGCCATTGATGTCAAAGGGGGAGTGAGGAGCAGTGAAAAATGAGGAATCCAACTAAGGGGGAGTTTCAGAAATTGTATATAAAGACAGAGCATCAGCAAAGGGGGAGCATAGTGTAAACACTTAGTCATTTTTCACTAAGTGTTGCCATCAATGCCAAAGGGGGAGATTGTTGGCAAGAGACACTATATGGATTCATGGTTGTTGTCATTGATGGCAACAAAGGTCATCCCACATATCCGCAAGTCATGGTGTGTCTCTACCGGAAGTCAGAATGAAGATTGTTGTGGTCCGGTGAACAAGAACAGAGCATATGGCAAGATCCGACAGATTGGTCCGGATCTCTCAGAGGAAGTGTCTTGGTGCAGTGCGGATTTGGGGAAGTCAAGAGGACTACCTTGAGTAGTATATTCCAAGGATTTAGCCTCCAGTGATGAACAAAGAAAAAGATATGAATAGTTGAGTACCGGATTCCTGAGAGACAGTGAGAACAGAGGAAGAACTGACTGACAGAGTATCAGACTATTTTTCGGATGTGTTATTATTGATGGTAAAGGTTGTGAAGGCATGAATCATGTTTGGCCGACATGATTAATGATATCTACAAGTATATGCTTGATCCGCATTGCTTGGTGAGCAAGGATTCAGCCGACAGAACAGAGTTTGTAAGAAACTAGACTGTTCCGGATGCCGACTAGAAAGGTGATGAAATTACTTGTGCGGATATATATAGAGGATGGATTTAGTTGTGAAGAAGGGAATTGTGTGATGGTATATGCGAATAAGTGCAGAACAGAGCAGAAGTAATGAGAAAGATCCGGTATGTGAAAGGATAGCAGAATAAAGAACAGAGGAAAGATGAAGTGCAGCAGATCAGTGTACTGAGCCTAACCGGAACTGAACTCCAGCATATGTAGATGCTTCCAATCAGTTCAAGACTGTGATTCTTATCACTTTGTAGACAGTGTGTCTCCTTGTAGGCAGTGGGCCTCTTTGTGAGCAGTGTGCTCAGGCAGTGAGCCCTAATTGGCAAGTGCCATTTTGTAATCCCTTATTCTTCTAACAGAGAATAATCTTTTGGGTTAATCACCCCGTGGTTTTTTCCCTTAACAGGGTTTCCATGTCAAAAATACTGTGTCATGTGTTTTTCATTTCATGGTAATGTTTGTTTATTTGATTCAATGCTGCATTGATTAATAAGAAAGTTCAAAAGAAGAAATAATTAGGATAACTGATTCACCCCCCCCCCTTCTCAGTTATCAACAGTTTCCTTACTTTTATTCGAAGTTTCTTTTACCAAGTGTGTTTTTGACTTGCAAAAAACAAATAATTACATTATCCAAAGGAGTGTCGTGGTCAAGACCTTTTGTCTTGAAGATCCTAGCCATCATTACATGGAGTGGCCGATAAACAAAGATTAATGCTTAATTTTTATTAAGTCAAGAGGGTCGATGTGATATGAGGGAAAGGCTCCATGCCTTATAAAACATTTTAACGATTCCTTGGTGGTTGGTTATTGCATGGACAATGATACACATGCTTAGGTTGCTTGTCCTTATTCAAAACATCCAAAGGTAAGGTTACCTCCTAATTATGCATAGTGGATAACAAAGCCAAGAGAGTGTGCTTTCAGACATGGCATGTGTGAGACTGAGATGGAGTTTTCCAACATAAGTGGTTATGCATGGTGGCGGTATAATGATGCAGATATAATGGCGTATTTTGATGCATGGAGTTTTTATGCATAATGGAGTTGTAATATTCCTTGATTTTAAAGAATCAATGGAGATATAAGGTGAGGATACATTTGATGCATTTTGATATAATGTGTAGGAGTAATAAGGTGTTTGTTATCATGTTATGTTGAGAGATAAAATTTATGCATGAAGGCATATACTATGCATGGAGATATAAGGGTGATATTATTTTCTCCTTAGTGCATGTGGAGTGATAACGGGTATTGTTCATGCCTAAGTGTTTCTTTTATTGATCATGGAGTGATAAGGATAAAATTTTTGCTTAATGTATATTTAAATCATGCAAAATAGGGTTATTTTTCCCACTTGGAGGTATAAGGAGTTTTCTTTTTTCTCCTAAGTCCTATTTTTGCTCATATAATGCAAATTAGGCAAATGTAATTGGAGTGATAAGGAGTGATATTTTTCTTCTAATCATGCATGATTTTACAAAGTCATTAATTGTAAATAAATAATAAAGTAATATTTTCAAATTACTTTATTATTTTTCACAAGTTGTAAAATCAGAAATAGAACAAATTGTAACCAATAATAAAGTAATTTTCTATTACTTTATTATTTACTCACAATCAATTTTGCTCATGCAAAATCATGCAAATTGATTAGTTGAGTTAACTAGGCCACCTAGGAGGTTTTGCATGACTTTTAGGAGTATTTTTAGGGTCCTTGGTCAATTTTTTGGTCAAACATATAGAGAGGCCAAAATTGAAGCTATTTTTGCTCAATTTGTGGCAGTTTTAGGCCCTAATTTTGAGGATTTTGGAGGTTGCTCAGGAATGAGTATTTTTAGAGGTAGTTATCTGCAAGTCCATATTTTTTGCATGTCTCCTGGAGAGAGCAAACCTATATATTTTAAAGCAAAAGTTTTTTTTTGTAGTTCTTGAATCTCGTTCTGATTTAGACAGATTGGAGAATTCTTGTAGCTCACTTTTTTATAGTTTTATTAAGAGATTGGCAGGTTATAGGTTTTTTTCTTTTGGTCTTATTTGCAGAACTTTGCTTTGTTTATTTTAGATTAGTTGAATTAGGTTTCCTTTTTAGTGCTATTAGTGAAGTGATTTTGATGAAATTTTATTGTGTTTTATTATTAAACCTTTAAAATTATTATCTCATTTTCTGGTTTACATCATTAAAGCATATATTCATCACAGATCTTGGGTTGTGTTAATCAGAAATAGTCTTTTTGTGTTGTGAAAAAGCCTTTTCCTTCATAAAAACCTATTTTCAAACCTTCTTTAGAATCACTTTTCTGGTATTTATGCCAAGTCTGAATTGTGTAAAAGTTAGTTTTCTAAGCAAACATTGTGGATTAGATTGCATATTTTTTACCCAAATTAGGTGCATCACCATTTTATCTTTTATATTCAATTAGTTTCTTTCTTCCATGTTTCCTCAAATAGTAAAAATATACATCTCAATAGAACATTCGAAGGGAACCAACCCACAATCTGGAGGTCTAGTTTCATCATAGGGCACCCACAACCTGAAATTAGTCCCATGTTACACAGAATTGCAGTGCTACTAGCTTTGCATACGGGTACTATTCCCAATGATAACAGTTTTTGAAACACCCGGTGGGACTTTGAACTAATTTTCAATTCAAAAGGACTTATTTCTTTTTGTTGTTTTTGGTATGAGCAGTAGAATTCTAGACTTTTAGAGGATCATTATCAAGTACCTGGTGACTCTAATACTTTGGTTTTATTGGAGATCTTGTAGCCTATGAAAAAATATCAAACAAGGTCAAGTAAAAATTCTGAGAAGCATAATCAGTTATCTCCACCAAAGAGGAGAATAAAAGCAGAAAAAGATGCTAATATAGTAGATTCATTAGTTGTTTTAGATCTGCCAAGTACACATCCTGAATTTGCTTCACATCAGAATCCATTGTTTGCAAGTTCATCAACAAAATTTTAAAGTTCTCCACTAGTAAGCCAGAAGAACAGATTCCTATTTTCTAAGAGGAACCACTTCTTCTTGAGTTTACTATAGAAGAAACTATATTACAAGAAATATTCTAAGTAGTTTCAGTCCAAACACTAGCCCAAGTTCTACCTACTCCAATGTCTTTACTAAGAGGAGGAGGAGGAGTATTACCACCTCCCGGTGGAGGAGTGTTACCACCACCCGGAGGTGGTGGAGGAGGTGGAAGAAATCCACCACCACCTCGAAATCATCCTTTTGTGTCATTTAATGGAGGCAGTCCTTTAAATCTAAATCGACATGATGACACACCTATGGTTGCATTGAAAAGTTTGCCAAGTTTTACAGGAGAAGATGAGACTACACCCATTGAACATATTAGAGATGTGGCTTCTTTGTGTTTTGTTCAACACATCACTGAGGAGAACATTGCAATCAGGTTGTTGGCAGCATCATTTAAAGGTAAAATTCTTAAATGGTTTAGAGGTTTAGCAGTTAATTTAATTAGATCTTGGGATGAATTAGGTTCTGCTTTGAATAGGCAATTTCAAGACAAGTCTGATCATTTATCTTTAGTTGAACAAATGACTACTATTAAGAGGGCTCCACAAGAGCAAATGACATATTTTAATTTCAGATTTCAAAAAACATGGAATAGAATCCCTGAAACAGTGAAACCATTACTAGATCATGTTTTTTTGTATTATTTAAGGGCACTAAATTCTGATATTATTGTTATGATACAATCCATGGGGGGTAACTTTACCAGCTACTTTTGATATTGCAATAAGAGAAGAAAATAGTTTAATACAAGCTGGTAAGATAGCACCTAGATCCCCAATGCCAATTTTCTTAGATATACAGCCTTTGATACCAATTTCAGCCCCACATATTTTAGCAACACCTTCTTTTGGTTATTCAACAAATGCACAAAATGGTGCAGATTCGTTTCATTCTGAATTTGGAGAGTTCAAAGAAAACCAACAAAGTATAGTGAAAATACTGCAAACTATGAGTAATGACTTAGTGAATCTAAAAATTCAAACAAATTAGAATAACAAACCTTACCAAGCAAATAGACCTGGTTATCAGGCAGATTATCAGGGTCAAAGGAGAAATTACAATAATAGGCCAAATCAACAATACAATCCAAATGTTGTCAGTACATCAAAAGAAATAGTGCCTATACATAACAACATGGTTCAAGACTATGCATGGTGTTATCCCTGTAATCAGCCTCATAATTAGGCCACTTTCCCAAATGGAATAGTAAATCAAGCTTTGATGGTACAAAATAACTATGCTGCTGCTAAAAATTTAGCAAGTGATGTAAACAACTAGCTGGACATTCAGACTCAATATGTTAATCCTGATGTAGCTTTAATGAATTGGCAAGCTAATAAATTTTGTGGTGTAAATCAGTTGCCAGGTCAAAAGCAATCTTTTACTAATATTGCAGAGAATACAAGATCAAAAAAGAGAGTTGTTGACTTGCAACAACAGTCCAAAAATGTAAATCAGCAAGTTGATACTGGTAAACAGCAAGCTAGAAATGTACCACAGCAAGCTGATAAAAGAAAAAATATAGTTTCTACAACTCAGAATGAACAGAATCAAGCTTCTACATCAAAGGATTTGCACATTTTGTCAAGATAGCCAACTATAGAAAGTAAATAGCCAGCAAAAGACCAACTAGAGGTTGCTGTCCTAAAAGTACAACAAAAGGTTAGTGGCCCTACTTTTAATATTTTAGATCATATGAAAAAGACAACATTAAGCATGTCTATTTTAGATGCATTACACATTCCAGGACAAAAAGATTTGTTACAAAATGTTTTATCTCAGTTGCCTTTGTCAAATGAAGTACAAAAATCACATCAACCTCAGATTATGATTTTTTTTATAGATAATGCGCCTGGTAAACTTTTTAACGTGACTGGCGACGCTGGTGCGACACGCCCTCTGGCTCCACGTGAATGCTTTTGCCTGGAGCAATGAACCGGTGAGGCCACAACTGGGGGACCTCATCCCCTAGGAAGAACACTTCAAACCTACGAGCTCATTGGCCCAGCGAAGGTGTAAAGCCTTGCGAGCTCGTTGGCCCAGCAGGGGTTTGAACTCTGGTGGCCGCCACTACATCCTGAGCGACTTAACCACTAAACCATGCCATCATCGGCAACCTCAGATTATGATTACAAATGAGGTAGAAAAAAGAATAGAACAACCTAAACCAGTAGGCAAACCTCCACCATTTTATGTCACTTTGATTGTAGGTGACTATTTAGTACATAATTGCATGATAGATTCAGGAGGCAGCAGTTCATTTATGCCAAAACAACTAGCTGATAAATTAGGTCTAAAATATGACCCTGTTATTAGAGGTGTTGCACAAATGGATGGAACTGAAGTAAGTACAGTTGGAATGTTCAAAAATTTAGGCCTTACTTTGCATGCTTGTCCAAATTTTGTTATATACCAGGACATTTATGTCATTAATCTGCCATCGACCTTTGCCATTTACTTATCCAGAGATTTTACAGCAAGGTTAGGTGGGTATTTATCATCTGATTGGACACATTTATTCTTCAGAACTAGATATGGAACTAAGGTTACAATCAAGTCTGAACCATTAGCAAAAGATCACCTGCAATCTTACACACCCAGTTCTATAAATGTCAATCTTTCCATTTTTGATCAAGAAGATCTGATTCATGTCCAAGACCCAAATACACTTTTAGAAGGAATTCCAGATATAGTTTCAGATCAATGGGCAGCAGAAAATCATGAAATAGACCCATTTGAGCAAATGGATGAGATAGGCCTTGGTGTGTACATGATATAAGAAAATAATACAGTTATTCCAAATTTGATTAAAGAAGAAAAACAACAAACTGTAGAGTTTGAAAATGATGTTTGGGAACTATATTTTGATGGTTCTAGAAGCAAAGTAGGAGCTGGAGGAGGTGCTGTTTTAGTTTCTCCCACAAGTGAGAAATATTATTCATCTTTCAGATTTGCTTTTAGGAGCTGGAGGAGGTACTATTTTAGTTTCTCCCACAGGTGAGAAATATTATTCATCTTTTAGATTTGCTTTCAATTATTCTAACAACTCAGCTGAGTATGAAGCTTTAGTTCATGGGTTAGAGTGGGCAAGGAAAAGGAAAATCAAGTGTTTAAATCTTTTTGGAGACAGTGAATTAGTGGTTAAACAAGTTAGAAATTTTGCTGCTACTAAAAATGACTTGCTGAAGTTGTATAAACATAGATTTTGGGACATGATAGAAGAGTTTGATACATTTAATTTGATATATGTACCTAGAATTGATAACAAACAAGCAGACAAGTTAGCTGCCATAGGAGCTGAATATTATATTCCTACTAAAATGAAGAATATTCACTCCCCTTTATATGTCAAAGTTGCTGTTAGACCATCAGTTCTAGATAATAATGTCAATTGGCAAGTGTTTGATAGTGATGAACAAGTTGTAAATTTCTTAATAAAAAAAGGTTGAATTTTCTACAGGTAATCAGCAGAAATTTGCACAACAATATGATGACCAGATTCTTTAGTTAAGATAAAAAAAAGCTACCCAAGGGCTTAGTGACCTTGGAATCTATCTTTAATACCAATGATCAGGTAAGAAAAGACTAGGCCATCTTGTCAATAAAATAAGAGCATTATGAACCTATAGAGATCTTTAAAGGAAAGTTGCTCAAGCTAGGAAAGATATGTACAAAAAAAGAAAAGTAAGCATTCATCCAACTTTGTCAAGATTTTAGTGACATTTTTGCATGGGGAAATGGAGATCTGAAAGGTTTCAACCCTGAGTTAGCTCAACACACAATAGAGCTAGAACCCAAAGCTAAACCTGTCAGACAGAAACAAAGGCTATTGAATCTCAAACTAGAAGTGCTCATGAAAATAGAACTCAATAAACTCATTGAAGGTAATATCATTTTTCCTATCAAACATACTTCATGGGTTTCTAACTTGGTTCCTATTAGAAAGAAAAATGGAGAAATCAGATTATGTGTCAATTTCCATGATTTAAATAGAGCATCTTTAAAGGATCATTATCTTTTATCATCTATGGAATAGATATTACAGGTTGTTTTTGGATCAGAGAGATTTTCTCTATTGGATGGTTATTCGGGTTATAACCAAATTCTTGTAAAAGAGGAAGATTAGTACAAGACAACTTTTACCACAAAGTGGGGCACACTAGCATACAGAAAGATGCCATTTAGCTTATCAAATGCAGGTGCAACATTTCAGAGAGCAATGGACATGGATTTTCAAGGCCCGATTAATAAAATTGTACTTGTATACTTAGATGATGTGACTATTTTTTCTAAAAATGCTAAAAATCATTTTCTTCATTTAAGACTAATCTTTGAAAGACGTGGATAATTTGGGGTATCATTAAACCCAAAGGAGAGTATTTTCTCTATTCTTGAAGGCAAACTGTTGGGACACATTGTGTCTAAGGATGGAATATCAATTGATCCTAAAAGAATTACTGCAATATTGGTATTACCTCTTCCTACACATAAGAAAGGCTTACAGAGCTGTCTAAGAAGAATTAACTTTGTAAGAAGGTTTATTCCTAACATAGCAGCACTTTTACAACCTCTTACAGCAATGCTGAAGAAGAATATTTCTTTCAGCTAGACCAAAGAAGGAAAGCAAAGTTTTGAAGAGATAAAGGAGGCACTTGCTACTACTCCAACTCTGATAAATCCAAATTTTGATAAAGAGTTCATTCTATATGCATTTGGTAGTGTGGATATTATATCAGCTATGCTTTTTCAGCAAAACAATGAAGGAATGGAACAACCTGTGGCATTTTTCAGTCAAGTTCTGCATGACTATGAGGTAAGATATTCTTTTGTTGAAAAACATGTATTAGTTGTTATCAGGAGCTTAAAGAAATTCAAACATATGCTTTCAAATAATAGAATTCAGTTAATGGTTGCTCACCCAATAGTGAAACAATTTTTTCCCAGTAAAGATTTAAATGATAAGAGAGAAGGGTGGGTAACAATGGTCATGGAATGTGACATACAAATTAAGGTAAGCAAGTTGGTCCGAGGCAAAGGACTGTGTGAACATCTTGCAGGAAATGAAAGATACAACAAAGAACTAGAAGGAGAGGCTGAGACAGTGCTTCGAAACAATGAAACAGCTGTTGTCCCAGACCCCCCTGCAAGTTGGGTGCGTGATATGATTCATTATCTACACACTGGTGAATGTCCACAAGGCCTGGATAGATCTAAAAGAAGATATTATATAATACAGACAATCCCTTATGCTATAGTTGATGGAACTCTATACAAGAGAGATTTTAACAATGTTTTACTGAGATGTGTACAGCCAGATCAGACTCAAAGGATTCTAGAAGAATTTCATGATGGACCTGCTGGAGGTCACTTTGCAGCTAGAACAACATCTTTGAAAATTATGAGAGATGGTTACTATTCACCTAACATGTTCAAGGATACAAATGAATAGGTAAAGAAATGTTTAAAGTGTTCAGTTTTTGCATGTAAACAAAGGCTGGCAGCAATGCCCTTGCATCTAATTCAAGTCGAACAACCATTTGGCAAGTGGGGATTGGACTTCATTGGTCTAATCAACCCACCTTCAGGCCAAGGACACAAGTGGATTTTGATTGCTACTAATTATTTCATTAAGTGGATTGAAGCAGTTGATTTGAAAGATGCTAGTGAAACATCAGTCCTGAATTTTTACCAAGATCTAGTGTCCAGGATTGGAACTCCTGACTCAATTATTTTTTATAATACTTTAGCATTTATTGGATTAAGAATATCTGATTGGTCTGTCAAAAAAAACATATTCTTGAATACTTCATCAAATTATTACCCTCAAGGTAATGGACAGGCTGAATCAACTAACAAAAATCTGATTAAGATCATAAAGAAAATAGTTGATGAGAATGAGAGGTCTTGGCATGAAAAGTTAAAGTTAGCATTGTGGGCTGATAGGATTACACCTAAAAGATCAACAGGTAATTCACCCTATGTGCTTACATATGGAAAGGAATCCAAGTTACTAATAACAGTGGAGGTGCCAACACTTAGCTATATAAAAGAGCTAGAATTACTTGAAGAACAACCAATGGAAATCAGGCTTGTACAGCTCATTGAACTTGAAGAGATCATAAAAGAGACCTTAAAAATATTGGAAGTATACCAGGCCCAAACGAAAAGGACTTTTGATAAAAGAGTAGTACCAAGAGTTTATAAAGAAGGAGATCTAGTTTTTAAGTGGAATGAGTTGAAAAGCAAACCAAGAAAGCATACGAAGTTTGATGCAATGTGGGATGGACCATATATAAGCATAGAATGCAAGCAACACAATGCATTTCAACTTGCTAAGTTAGATGGTGAGGTGTTGCCAATCCTAGTTAATGGGATTCACCTCAAGTTATGCTACTAAGTAAGGCAGCCTTATGCTGCAAATAAGTGTTTTTGCACAATTAGTTTTAGTTTTGTTGTTTTGTTTCCAAGAAGTACTTTAGTACATGTTGCTGGTTTTGTTTTAAGCAAATCAGTTTTAGTTTTAGTTTTTCAGTTAGTTGTTGCTGCTATTTTTAGTTAGTGTGAGTTGCAGAATTTCTCTAAGTTCAAGGTAGAAATAACTCTATGCCCAATGGAAAGGCTAGGCTACTGGTTCTAAATTGTTTAGTAGGAAAACATCCCTGCGAGGTCGCCAGAAATGTTACTAATTTTTTGTTCACAATTAAAATTTGTTGGACCTAAGTGTAGTTATTCAGAAGGAATAATAGAAATTTCAAAGTTATGCATTCGTTGAATGGTTGATGCCTTGACAGAGTAGAAAAGAAAATCCAGTTGTCAAGATAACCCATCAGTCCAATCAAGACTGATAAGTTATCATGACAAAAGAATTGATTATCAAGAAATCAAACATTCAAGGAGATACAGTTGTTCTACTTAGTTTGATCTTTCAAGAGTTATAAGTTAAATTAGTTTTTAGTTAATCATTTTTGAATAAAAGAAAGAAAGATATTTTGTATTGCATTGTTATTTCATGTCATGTTTTGAACATACATTCAAGAATCTGTTGCTTTATCTCATGCATTGATTGAAAAGGGAATACATATACATCATATGCATAAGAGAAATTAACTGATCATGTTTAAAAAGAAGTGTTCAAATATGTCCCACACAAGCCATGGGAGTAACTAGACCGGACAATTGCAGACATGCAAGCTATGCATCAGTTTGATAAAAGAGAAAGAAATAAACACAAGATAAGGTTAAACATCCATCATTGCCTGATGATGGAGGTTGATGTTGAAGCTGGCCTTCAAATCTTCAGTCTTCAGTCTTCACTCCAAGCCATCATTAGTTGAACATGTAAAATTTTGGGGACAGCCCTGTTAGTGCAAGTGTCTCATAAAGACAGTGAAGTAAATGACACATGGAACAGCAGATGAAACAGTGGACGACAAGACGATCATAAACATAATACCAACTTGACTATCATAAAGTAAAACTTCACAAGATATATGAGAAGTGTAACTTTCACATGCTAAAGGCTAAAGATGCAGATGATAGATGCATACAACATGATCATAATTCATCAAATGATAAATACTGTTACTTACTACCAGTGATCTTAAAAGAAGAACAAGTTATGGAGTAGCCACACATATCACCATTGCATGACAGTCAAGTACAGATTCAAAAGCAAGAGACTGTCATGTATAGAGCACACAAAGATTCAAATACATAGAGCACAGTGAAGTGTAAAGAATGCAACAGTACAAAGATAACAAGGTGGATTCCATGCTTTTCATCATTGTTTTATTTTAACAAGTTTTATTCCCCATGCCTAAAGCTACAGTGATGGCATGGTGTAGTCAAGAAGGTGCTATGCCTTAAGAAGAGATACAGTGTAAGATCAAGGAGAGATATCATCACTTTCACAATGAACACTCAGGACAGGATCAATAAAGTGGCTTTTACAAAGCAAGATACAGTTAGAATATGTCAAGATATATCATAAGTTGCCATATCCACCTACAAAGGTGCATCAGTGATGAAGGAGGAACAACAAAAAAGGAGAAGAAGACTTATATCAAATGCTACAGTGAGGATGGACAAAGAACATGAAAGTCACAAGGTAAACAGTCATATTGCTTTTATTCCATTATGCCATCCTAATGCAGTCATAGTGGTCAATTACCATGGTTAAAGATGAAGGAAGATGCTGGATATATATGTTACTGTGAGAGCCAAATGATAAGATAAATAGTCATTATGCACAAAGGAAGATACAGGTGTATTTAAAGAATGCATAAAAGCAAAGAAGAGATATGAACATGTTAAGGATGCTATAGGTATACCATTAAAATGCACAAGAACAACTGCAGGTGTAGGAGAAAGATGCATGATACATACTATGCAATAAACATTGAAGTGATGAAATAAGCATGAGAGATAAGAGCATGCAAACAGCTACAAGTGCATTTTGAGAACATACAAACAACTACAAGTGCAAGGAGAGATAAGAACATAAACATCTATGATAAGGTATAAATCTAGATGCAACAAAGACAAGGACATAGTCAAGGATGATTTCAAATGGTACACAATCCATCATATTACAGTTAGCAACCTAAGGAGATATGCAAATAAGCCAGAGAGACCATCTAAGCTACAAGAGAGCTTCCTAGAAGTGCTAATGTATGCTACAAAATATCAAATGATTTGTTGTCATACAAAATATCAAAAGACTTGGTTATACCCAACAGCTACAATGGGATATATAGGGGAAGTGTATCATCATCATCCATGCCAATCTCATCATCATCCATGCCAATCTCAAGGAGGAGAAAGTGTTATGTGAAGTAAAGAAAAAGATCCATTTTCTAATTCTTCAAACTCTTAAATGCTTTTACCAACATATGGAAAAAAACCACAGTCAAGAAGGTGTTATACAGAAGGAAAGACTGCTCATTAAAAATGTATACCCATATCAAGAGATCAAACCCTAATGTCTTTTTTGCAAACACAATTAAGAAGATTCAAATAAAGGAGAGTGGTTATAATAGTTTGAAGCCATGAAAGTACAAAATGAGCAAACCCTTGATAGATGGTTCAACCTATGTTTTTTTACAATCGAAAGAGAAGGAAATAATAGTAAAGACCATGCATGGCTGCGGCATTGTGAAGGGATTAAAGTGCAAGAAGGATTGAAACCCTAGCTTCAAAGCTCACAAACCCTCGCCAGTCTACACCATTTGATGCCTATTTATAGAAGGAGCATGGCCATAACATGTATAGGCTTTGAAAATGGAGAAAATATGTCAAAATCCTCATCTTAAAAAACTCAAACCCTTGTTTTTTTTCATCTACAAATAAGTCAAAACCAAAAGGAGATATATATAGTCATGGCCGACAGTGATATAACATTTTTTGCTATAAAATACAATACGCATGTCTACCTATAGACTTGCCATTCTACAAAGAGTAAAACCAAAGACAAATGAAGCTACAGAGATGAAAATGACAAGTGCTTACCCTTTTTGCTAACAGGAGGAGAGATGTTTCCACAGCCTCACAGTGGCCTTAAACTTTCAAGAACAGATGAAGACCATGAAAGAAGAAAGTTATTGAAGCAAGAAAGAGGGTGTTAAAGAGTGCACAATGATGAAGATAGCTATGAAAGAAGAAGGAGATCACGGCCATTAAAAAGAAGTAAAGCTAAAGATATTATAAAATGCCTTATATGAAACAGAGAGTAGTTTTACCTTCTTCCTTATGATGCAGAGTTCCATGGTTTCAATAAAGAAGAGCTGTTGAAGGGAGAAAGACCAAAGCCATGATGGAGAGATTCAAACCCTAAGGCCGGAATAATGTAATTGCAGAGCTCTGAAGAAAGAAGACCAAATGAAGAATGAACAAATTTAGGGTTGTTTCCTTACTTTTGTTCGAAGGTTCTTTTACCAAGTGTGTTTTTGACTTGCAAAAAACAAATAATTACATTATCCAAAGGAGTGCCATGTTCAAGACCTTTTGTCTTTAAGATCCTAGCCATCATAACATGGAGTGGCCGACAAACAATGATTAATGCTTAATTTTTATTAAGTCAAGAGGGTTGATGTGATATGAAGGAAAGGCTCCATGCCTTATAAAACATTTTAAAGATTCCTTGGTGGTCGATTATTGCATTGACAATGATACACATGCTTAGGTTCCTTGTCCTTATTCAAAACATCCAAAGGTAAGCTTACCTCCTAATTATGCATAGTGGCTAACAAAGCCAAGAGAGTGTACTTTCAGACATGGCATGCATGAGACTGAGATGGAGTTTTCCAAGGTAAGTGGTTATGCATGGTCATGGTATAATGATGCAGATATAATAGAGTATATTTATGGATGTAGTTTTTACGCATAATGGAGTTGTAATATTCCTTGATTTTAAAGATACAATGGAGATATAAGGTGAGGATACATTTGATGCATTTTGATATAATGTGTAGGAGTAATAAGGTGTTTGTTATCATGTTATGTTGAGAGATAAAATTTATGCATGAAAGCATATACTATGCATGGAGATATAAGGGTGATATTTTTCTTCTAATCATGCACGATTTTACAAAGTCATTAATTGTAAATAAATAAGAAAGTAATATTTTCAAATTACTTTATTATTTTTCACAAGTTGTAAAATTAGAAATAGAACAAATTGTAACCAATACTAAAGTAATTTTCTATTACTTTATTATTTACTCACAATCAATTTTACTCATGCAAAATCATGTAAATTGATTAGTTGAGTTAACTAGGCCACCTAGGAGGTTTTGCATGACTTTTAGGAGTATTTTTAGGGTCCTTGGTCAATTTTTTGGTCAAACATATAGAGAGGCCCAAATTGAAGCTATTTTTTCTCAATTTGTGGTAGTTTTAAGCCCTAATTTTGAGGATTTTGGAGGTTGCTCAGGAATGAGTATTTTTAGAGGCATTTATCTGCAAGTCCATTTTTTTGCATGCCTCTTGGAGAGAGCAAACCTATATATTGTAAAGAAAAAGTTTGTTTTTGTAGTTCTTGATTCTCATTCTGATTCAGACAGATTGGAGAATTCTTGTAACTCACTTTTTTACAGTTTTATTGATAGATCGGTAGCTTACAAGTTTTTTTTGTCTTATTTGTAGAACTTTCCTTTGTTTATTTCAGATTAGTTGAATTAGGTTTCCTTTTTAGTGCTATTGGTGAAGTGATTTTGATGAAATTTACTGTGTTTTATCATTAAACCTTTAAAATTATTGTCTCATTTCCTTGTTAATAGCATTAAAGCATATATTCATTACAGGTCTTAAGTTGTGTTAACCAGAAATAGTCTTTTTGTGTTGTGAAAAATCTTTTTCCTTCATAAAAACTTGTTTTCAAACCTTCCTTAGAATCACTTTTGTGGTATTTATGCCAAGTTTGGATTGTGTAAAAGTTAGTTTTCTAAGAAAACATTGTGGATCAGATTGCATATTTTTTACCCAAATCAGGTGCATCACCTTTTTATCTTTTATATTCAATTAGTTTCTTTCTTCCATTTTTCCCAAAATAGTAAAAATATACATCTCAATAGAACATTTAAAGTGAACCAACCCACAATTTGGAGGTCTAGTTTTGTCATAGGGCACCCACAACCTAAAATTAGTCCCATATTACACGAAATTGTAGTGCTTCACCAGCTTTGCATATGCATGCTATTCCCAGTGATAACAATTTTTGGCACACCCGGTGGGACTTTGAACTGATTTTCAGTTCAAAAGGACTTATTTCTTTTTGTTGTTTTTGGTATGAGCAACAGAATTCCAGTGTTTTAGAGGATCATTATCAACTACCTGGAGAATCTAATACTTTGGTTTTTTCAGATCAGATCTTGCAGCCTATGAAAAAATATCAAACAAGGTCAAGTAAAAATTCTGAGAAGAAGCATGATCAGTTATCTCCATCAAAGAGGAGAATAAGAGCAGAAAAAGAGGCCAATACAATAGATTCAATAGTTGTTTCAGATCTGCCAAGTACACATCCTGAGTTTGGTTCACATCAGAATCTATTGTTCACAAGTTCATCAACAAAATTTTTAAGTTCTCCACTAGCAAGTCCAGAAGAACAAATTCCTATTTTCTAAGAGGAACCACTTTTTCTTGAGTTTACTGTAGAAGAAACTGTATTACAAGAAATATTCCAAGTAGTTTCAGTCCAAAAACCAGCTCAAGTTCTACCTACTCCAATGTCTTTACTAGGAGGAGGAGGAGGAGGAGTATTACCACCTCCCGGTGGACGAGTGTTACCACCACCCAGAGGTGGTGGAGGAGGTGGAAGAAATCCACCACCACCTTGAAATCAGCCTTTTGTGTCATTTAATGGAGGCAGTCCTTTAAATCTGAATCGACATGATGACATACCTATGGCTGCATTGAAAAGTTTACCAAGTTTTACAGGAGAAGATGGGACTACACCCATTGAACATATCAGAGATGTGGCTTCTTTGTGTTCTATTCACCACATCACCAAGGAGAACATTGCATTTAGGTTGTTGGTAGCATCATTTAAAGGTAAAGCTCTTCAATGGTTTAGAGGTTTAGCAATTAATTCAATTAGATCTTGGGATGAATTAGGTTCTTCTTTGAATAGGCAATTTCAAGACAAGTCTAATCATTTATCATTAGTTGAACAAATGACTACTATTAAGAGGGCTCCACAAGAGCAAATGACATACTTTAATTTCAGATTTCAGAAAACATGGAATAAAATCCCTGAAACAATGAAACCATCACCAGAGCATGCTTTTTTGTATTATTTAAGGGCATTAAATTCTGATATTGTTGTTATGATACAATCCATGGGGGCATAACTTTATTAGCTACAAGTCTAATCATTTATCATTAGTTGAACAAATGACTACTATTAAGAGGGCTCCACAAAAGCAAATGATATATTTTAATTTTAGATTTTAGAAAACATGGAATAGAATCCCTAAAACAGTGAAACCATCACCAGAGCATGGTTTTTTGTATTATTTAAGGGCATTAAATTCTGATAATGTTGTTATGATACAATCCATGGGGGGGTAACTTTACCAGCTACTTTTGATATTGCAATAAGAGAAGAAAATAGTTTAATACAAGATGGTAAGATAGCACCTAGACCCCCAATGCCAATTTTCCCAGATATACAGCCTTTGATACCAATTTCAACCCCACATATTTCAGCATTACCATCTTTTGGTTATTCAACAAATGCCCAAAATGGCACAGATCACTTTCATTCTAAATTTTGAGAGTTTAAAGAAAACTAGCAAAGTATAGCAAAAATACTACAAACTGTGAGTAATGCTTAGTGAGTCTAAAAATTTAAAAAAATTAGAATAACAAACCTTACCAAGCAGCCCCTTACCAAGCAAATAGATGTGGTTATCAAGCAGATTATTAGGGTTAAAGGAGAAATTACAACAATAGGCCAAATCAACAATACAATCCAAATGATGTCAGTACATCAAAAGAAATAGTGCCTATACAGAACAACATGGTTCAAGACTATGCATGGTGTTATCCCTATAATCAGCCTCATGATCAGGCCACTTGCCCAAATGGAATAGTAAATCAAGCTTTGATGGTACAGAATAACTATGTTGCTAAAAATTCAGCAAGTGATGTAAACAACTAGCTGGACATTCAGACTCAATATGTTAATCTTAATGTAGCTTTAATGAATTGGCAGGCTAATGAATTTTGTGGTGTAAATCAGTTGCCAGGTCAAAAGTAATCTTTTACTAATATTGCAGCAAATACAAGATCAAAGAGGAGAGTTGTTGACTTGCAACAACAGTCTAGAAATGTAAATCAGCAAGCTGATACTGGTAAACAACAAGGTGGAAATGTATCACAACAAGCTAATAAAGGAAAAAATATAGTTTCTACATCTTAGAATGAGCAGAATCAAGCTTCTACATCAAAGGATTTGCACATTTTGTCAAGATAGCCAACTACATAAAGTAAATAGCTAGCAAAAGACCAACTAGAGGTTACTGTCCTAAAAGTATAGCAAAAGGTTACTGGCCCTACTTTTAATATTTTGGATCATATGAAAAAGACAACCATAAGCATGTCTATTTTAGATGCATTACACATTCCAGGACAAAAGGATTTGTTACAAAATCTTTTATCTTAGTTGCATTTGTCAAATGAAGTACAAAAATTACATCAACCTCAAATTATGATTGCAAATGAGGCAGAAAAATGAATAGTGTTGATAACTGAGAGGGGGGGTGAATTAGTTATCTTAATTATTTCAGCTTTCTGGACTTTCTTAACTATTAATGCAACATTAATTCAAATAAGAAAACATAACCATGAAATGGAAATACACATGACACAATATTTTTGACGTGGAAACCTTGTTAAGGGAGAAAACCATGGGGTGATTAACCCAAGATTGTATTCTTTGTTAGAAGAATAGAAATACAAAATGGCACTTGCCAATTAGGGCTCACTACTCGAGCATACTGCTCACAAGAGGCTCACTACCTACAATAGTTTATACAAGAGAATTAGATACTTGAACTGATGAGAAGCATCCACATATGCTAAGGTTTAGTTTCGATTAAGCTCAATATACTGATCTGCTACACTTCATTCTTACTCTCTTAGGTGTTGCTATCCTGTTACATTCCAGACTTGTCTTACTGTCTTTGCACTGCTCTTCTACTTTTATTTTCACAACACAATTCACGACACACCCCTTCATACCGAAATCAATCTGGTATATATATCTACATCAAGGATTTCATCCACTTTCTAGTCGGCATCCAGAATAGTCCATATTTATCCAAATTCTGATCTGTCAGCTGAATCCTTACTTATCAAGTGATGCATATCAAGGAGATTCTTATAGAAGTCATCTAACATGTTAGCCAATCATGAATGACACCTTAAGAACCTTGATCACCATCAATATCTCATTCAGAATAATTCTGATGCTCTATTGGTCAGTCCTTCCTCTGTCTACTCTGCCAAACCGGAACCCAATACTCAAGTACTCATGCCTCTTCACTGTTCCATGACCAGAGGCTCAATCCCTGGAATCTATCAGTCAAGGTACTCCTCTTGACTTTCCCAAATCTACACATTACTGAGATACTTCCTCTAAGAGATCTAGACCTGTCTGTCGGACCTTGCTGCCTGCTCTGTTCTTGCTTATCGGACCCAAGTATCCTTCAATCTGACTTTCGGTAAAGATGCGGATGTGTGGAATGGTCTTTGTTGCCATCAATGACAACATCAATGAAGCCACACAAAGTCTCTTGCCAACAATCTCCCTCTTTGGCATTGATGGCAACACTTAGTGAAAAATGACTAAGTGTTATACAACACTCCCGCTTGGTTGATGCTTTGTTCTATTGTACACTATATTGGAGCTCCCCCTTAGCTAGAGTCCACATTTTTCACTGCTCCTCACTCCCCCTTTGACATCAATGGGAAAGGGTGGGATCTGTACACCAAAATTTTCAAAACTTAATTTATACTTAGTCGCATAAGTATATTATCCGGTTATACTTTACATATACTTTACTATATCTGCAAAAGTGTTCTTTAATTGTAGAACTTCTGTTGTCCAACTCTGCTTCATCTTGTCCAAAATTGAGATGTGACCACTCAACAAGAATGCAAAAACTTCTGCCCTCTTCAGATCTATCGGAACACTGGTCCAGTCATTGGTTTGAGCATCATTTAGGGCCTCATGCATGGCCTCTAACTTAGGGATAATTATTCTTCTAAGTTCATTCAATCTACTTATTCTATTTTTCTTCTCCTTCTCAAGCTTCTTCATTTCATTTATGACTGTAATAGTTTGACATTCTTGATTTACTATGGAGGAGGATAGAGGATCAAAACTTTGAGATAAACTTAATAGTTTATCCTCTTGCTCTTTTACCTTCTTCTCAATGTCCTTGGTCACTTTAGGCTAGGATCAACAAAATTTGTAAATATCACCACCATCTTTGAGAGCAGTTTCTAAGCTTTTTAACCCAATATTCATAACTCTCCTATTATTGGTTATTAACCCTTGTACTTCTGATAATCTTTTTACCAAAAACTCTTTCCGGACCTTATCTTCTGCTGACTTCTCTAATGAATCAAAATGTGTGCTAACACTATTTACTAGAGATTTGAGATTACCAGATGAGGAGGTTGAGGGATCCTTTTGAAAAGATGGCATGATCTTTTCTAGTACACCGGATGCAATGTCTATGATCTTGCAATCCTCCATGTGAGACTTTAGGAGTTTTTCTTTTGCTTTTGCCGAAGTAAAGGGTGCTAGCTTTATGGTTTGAACCAGGGAGAGGGAGTCAAAATTGAGTGGTCCTTGAAGAAGTTTTGGTTCATCAAATTCCATCATCTGCTTGGTTAAGAATTCTTCTACTGCTTCTGCTGTGTCTCTTGTTGGTGACAGGGTTTTGTCCCCTTCTGCAGCCTTACCACTACCATCTGTGGCCTTTTCTATTGGAGTTTTCTCTTCTTCTGCAGCCTTACTATTGACATCTTCTTTTTGCTTCTCCTCTGCTTCTTGACTGATTACTCTTTCTTCTTCTTTAAATCCAGAATCTGTAGGGGAAACCAGATGAGAGATATTTGCTTCTTTTTCTTCACCTATCTCCTTTGCCTCTTCTAACATTTTCTCAATGAATTCTTCTTTGTTATCTATTCCTGAGGGATCATCACCTAAATCCTCTACAACAGGAATATTGAATCTTTTATAGGCATTCCAGAGGATTTCCTTTGTCTCTTTTGCCACCTTATCAGTTTCTCCAAGCATGAGCTGATTCATTCTAGCCTTACTCTGAAACTCATCCTTGCAATCTTTGAAGATCATATCCATTTGTTTTAGAGTAATTGAAGGATAGAGCTGGATAGCTATCTGATCTCTAATCTCTAAGTCCTTAGCCTTGGCATTTTCTTTTCTCATATCAAGTTCCTTCTCTAAACTTTTAGGAATTAGAGAAATTATTTCAATAAATGCTTTATTGTATATGTTCAAGTATTTGACTGTGGCTTCCTCCAAGATCTTTTTATCTGCATCATTATATGCATCATAGAATTCTATTATTAGTTGCAAGTTCCCATCCACAGTAACTACTTTAACCACATCATCTAATGACAGAGTGGGCTTTTCAAAAAACTCTTCTGTCTCTGCCTCCTTGGTTTCATTGGATACTTTCTTCTTTTTCTTCATCTTCTTGATCTCTTCATCAGATTCAGTCTCTTCATCAGCCTTTTGACTGGCATACGATCTTGTGACCTTGGTCTTAGTTCTCTTTTCTCCTTTACCGGATGATTTTGCTTCTGGTTTTGATGCCTTTAAGCTCTTAGTAGTGGTAGGTGTAGAGGTCTTGGAGGATCTAGTCCATGAGGGGACTTCCACCGGAGCACCTTCTTTCTCTATTTTTTCTTTCTCTTTCTCTTCCCTTTCTATCTTTTCTCTATTTGCATCAAGAGTCTCCTTTGAAATTCCATGCTTCTTAGCAAACTCTTCAACTTCCCTCCTCACTTTTCTTTTTATTTTGGGTTGTCTTAACTCCACATGGATTTTCACACTCAACTCTTCAAAGGTTCCAAACCTTTCTGCCTTAGGATCCTTTCGCTGACTTAGCATGTGTTGAACATGCAGCTCTACAATTTTCTCATCCACTTCATATCCCATAGGCATGATCCACACTGTTCTTGGTTCCACTGCCTCCATTAGGCACTGATCAGTTTCTACCATAAAGCATATTGTATTTTTATATTTTTCAACTAAAGATTGGGGGATTCTCTCTCTTGCTTGTATCATGCTTTGAAAATTCTTGAAATAGCCCCAGAGAGCTATATTCTGTGCCTTGGCATCACCAAGCCCATGTATATAATCTCTGATTTGAATGGCTACTGGTCTATCATTCTTCCATACCTAGCCATTGGATCCGGGAAGCTCATTCATGAAGTCGAAGAACAAACACAGTATCAACCCACCATACTTGAAGGAATTCTTCTTGTCCTTCTTGATCTTTTGTAGGTTTTCCATCAATTGATTTAGAAGGAGTTCACAAAGATCATAATATGCATTCTTTCTCAACATTTCATAAGCAGTGTGTACAGCAGTTTCGGATACTAAATTTTCCCTGCTGGAGTGATATATCTTATATCCAATTATCATTGATGCAAATTTGATATCCGGATCAGTAATATCTTCAATTGTCATTGCTCTTTTATCAAATTTCAATCTGGTAGCTTCACTCACAATTTGATTCTTGACAGATTTGAGAGTAGGTAACCCACCGGATGGCCTTGTACTGAGGTTTGAGTTCAAAGGATTCATCTAACAACTATTTGTGGTAAATATCCATCATCTTTGATTCCCCAAATTCTTCAATGCTCGCATGAATATATGCCCTAACATCTTCTACATGTAAAACCCCATGTGGAATACTGGAGAATGCTCCTAATGGATCCACTTCTAAGGATTTGTAGGGATGCTTTTTAAATTTAGGGCGTGGCCTATCAGAAATCTTTACAACATTTGGTGTGCCCATCTTACAAAGGATTCAAAAATAAATTTCAAGAATGGAAAATACCTCTTATGCCTTTAGGGTTTATGGAGTAAGCTGAAAAGATCGCCGATTGACTTGAATTCTACGGTTGATCCTTGAGAGAGATGAAGTAAACTTGTTTGCAGAGCTCTTTTCTTCTTCTTCTTGAGTGTAAATGTGCAAATGATGAGTGAATGAACCCTTTTATTTTTGAGAAAGAAAACCTAATTCTGCACTACAATAAATGCTCAACTTGAGTCATTCTGGGTACCTTGTTCTTCTTAATCTGAGGCAGATCATTTTTGGATCACTGAGATACACTTAGAGTTATTATTGGTGAAGAGTGACAATCTATCTTCATTTCCCTAATCATTTGATTTATCCACAGATCAAGATTCCACGATTTTGAATCAAGCCAGATCTAACTGTGAGAATCCTATTTTTACCGGATGACTGTTGAACTGGATCAATCTTGCCAGATTAGATTCTTCAAATCTTCTTTTGGATCTTCCAAAAGTTGACCAAGCCTTTTTATGATGTTTTCTCTAAGAACCCTTTAGTCCGCAACCTTTCATGTGCCAATTTTAGGCACCTAATTACTGGCTGGGGAAATTTGTTTTTCTTAGTGACTCCCCCTGAGCCAGAGCTCATCTATTCAATTTTCAGAAGGATTATCAGCACCAGATTCTGGTGCGGATCCATCCCCAACATTCTCTATGCTTTTCTTTACCAAAATTTTGTTCATCTCACTTTTAACTTCATCCTCATTTACTTTTCCTTTTCCTTTGTCTTGATTATGATTATGATGCACTGGACCCCTTTTGTCTTGGTTCTTGCTTCTATAGAATTTGGCAATATGACTGGATCTATTGCAATTGTGGCAAAAAACATTTCTTTGCATATTTGAATGAAATCCTCTTGATCTACATTGATTAGCCATATGTCCCATTCTATTGCATGCAAAGCATCTACCATTGAATGAATTGTTCATTTGCATATTTCTACATTCTTGATATTTGTGCCCATACCTTTTGTAGTTGAAACACTATCTAGAGAAGGATGTATTAGTTTGATTTATTCTCTTTCTGCACTAATTAGCTTTATGACCAAAGTTATTGCAGTTGTGGCAGTATCCATTGAAGGATGGATATCTTTAAGCATTAGGTTGCCTTACCGGAGGTCTTCTAGGCCTGTTCCTTGGATTTTCTGATCCAAAATTCTTCTGACCAGATCTGGAGCTTTCACCTTTCTCATATCCCAAGCCATGCTTGTCATCTACCCTCTTTTGGCTTTCAAGAAGAACTTCAAGTTGAGCATAACTTATCTTGAATTTCTCTTTGTATTCATTTGTTGTTTGAAGATCCTTTTTAAGAGTATCAATTTGATCCTCAAGTTTTTCTTTATTATCTCTAGCATCTTCAAGATCAGATTCTAGATGCCTAATTATTCTATCCATTTTGTGGCAGTCTTCTGACTTCTCCTTGAGGGATTGTCTTAGATCATCTTTAATTTTTCTTTTCTCTTCAATTTCTTGGGTGCATTTCATAACTCCTGATTCCATTTCATGTCTTACCATAATGACCTCTTTTGATAACTTTTCACATAACTTGGTTTTCTCCTTCAGGTCTCAATTTGTACAATTGTCTTCACTTTGACTTGCCAATTGCTGAAGTAGATCTTTTCTCTTCTTCATAGAGATACTCAGTTTCCCTTTTAGTTCATCTATGAAATCATCAACCTGCTTGAGTCTTTCCTTCAATTCTCTAACTTCAAAGTTTGTTTTCTCAAGATCATCTAGGGTAGACTGAAGTTGCTCCCTCATACCATACACATCCATTTTAGTTCCCAGATCTTCCTCAAGCTGTTAGGCTCCTTTGGGAGGAAATTAGCTCTAATACTAATTGTTGATAATTGAGAGGGGGGTGAATCAGTTATCTTAATTATTTTAGCTTTTTGAACTTTCTTAACTATTAATGCAACATTAATTCAAACAAGCAAACATAACCATGAAATGGAAATACACATGACACAATATTTTTGACGTGGAAACCCTGTTAAGGGAGAAAACCACGGGGTGATTAACCCAAGATTGTATTCTCTATTAGAAGAATAGAAATACAAAATGGCACTTGCTAATTAGGGCTCACTGCCTGAGCACACTGCTTACAAGAGGCTCACTGCCTACAATAGTTTAAACAAGAGAATTAGATACTTGAACTAATGAGAAGCATCCACATATGCTAAGGTTCAGTTCCAATTAAGCTCAATATACTGATCTGCTGCACTTCATTCTTACTCTCTTAGGTACTATTGTCTTGTTACATTCTGGACCTGTCTTACTGTCTTTACACTGCTCTTCTACTTTTATTCACACAACACAATTCACAACACACCCCTTCATACTGAAATGAATTTGGTATATATATTTGCATCAAGGATTTCATCCACTTTCTAGTCAGCATCTGGAATAGTCCATATTTATCCAAATTCTGATCTGTCGGCTGAATCCTTACTTATCAAGTGATGTGTATCAAGGAGATTCTTATAGAAGTCATCTAACATGTCAGCCAATCATGAATGATACCTTAAGAACCTTGATCACCATCAATATCTCATCTAGAATAATTCTGATGCTCTGTCGGTCAGTTCTTCCTCTGTCTACTCTGCCAAACCAGAACCCAATACTCAAGTACTCATGCCTCTTCACTATTCCATGACCGAAGGCTCAATCCCTGGAATCTATCAGTTAAGGTACTCCTCTTGACTTTCCCAAATCTGCACATTATTGAGATACTTCCTTTGAGAGATCCGGACCTGTCTGTCGGACCTTGTTGCCTGCTCTGTTCTTGCTTACTGGACCCAAGTATCCTTTAATCTAACTTCCGGTAAAGATACACTATGTCCTGCGGATGTGTGGAATGGTCTTTGTTTCCATCAATGACAACACCAATGAAGCCACACAAAGTCTCTTGCCAACAATCACATCAACCTTAAATTATGATTGCAAATGAGGCAGAAAAAAGAATAGAACAAACTAAACTAGTAGGTAAACCTCCACCATTTTATGTCACTTTGATTGTAGGTGACTATTTAGTACATAATTGCATGATAGATTCAGGAACCAGCAGTCCAGTTATGCCAAAACAACTAGCGATAAGTTAGGTCTTAAATATGAACCTGTTGTTAGAGGTGTTGTACAAATGGATGGAATTGAAGTAAGTATAGTTGGAATGTTCAAAAATTTAGGCCTTACTTTGCATGCTTGTCCAAATTTTGTTATATACCAGGACATTTATGTCATTGATCTACCACCTATCTTTGCCATTTGTTTATCTAGAGATTTTATAGCAAGGTTAGGTGGGTATTTAACATCTGATTGGACACATTTATTCTTCAAAACTAGATATGGAACCAAGGTTACAATCAAGTCTGAACCATTAGTAAAAGATCACTTGGAACCTTACACACCCAGTTCTATAAATGCCAATCTTTCCATTTTTGATCAAGAAGATCCGATTCCTGTCTAAGACCCAAATACACCTTTAGAAGGAATTCCAGATATAGTTTTAGATCAATGGGCAATAGAAAATCATGAAACAGACCCATTTGAGGAAATGGATGAGATAGGCCTTGGTGTGTACATGATACAAGAAAATAATATAGTTATTCCAAATCTGATTAAAGAAGAAAAACAACAAACTGTAGAGTCTGAAAATGATGTTTGGGAACTATATTTTGATGGTTCTAGAAGCAAAGTAGGAGCTAGAGGAGGTGTTCTTTTAGTTTCTCCCATAGGTGAGAAATATTATTCATCTTTTAGATTTGCTTTTAGCTGTTCTAACAACTCAGCTAAGTATGAAGCTTTAGTTCATGGGTTAGAGTGGGCAAGGAAAAGGAAAATCAAGTGTTTAAAAGTTTTTGGAGACAGTGAATTAGTGGTTAAATAAGTTAGAAATCTCGCTGCTAATAAAAATGACTTATTGAAGTTCTATAAATATAGAGTTTGGGACATGATAGAAGAGTTTGATGAATTTAATCTGATATTTGTACCTAGAATTGATAACAAACAAGCTGACAAGTTAGCTGCCATAGGAGCTGAATATGATATTCCTACTAAAATGAAGAATATTCACTCTCCTTTATATGTCAAAGTTGCTATTAGACCATCAGTTCTAGATAATAATGTCAGTTGGCAAGTGTTTGACAGTGATGAACAAATTGTAAATTTCTTAATGGAAGAGGCTGAATTTTCTACAGGGAATCAACAGAAATTTGCACAACAATATGATAACCAAATTCTTCAGTTAACATCAAATAATCTCCCCAAGGACTTAGTGACCTTGGAATCTATCTTTAATACTGATGATCAGGTAAGAAAAGACAAGGCCATCTTGTCAATAAAGCAAGAGCATTATGAACCTATAGAGATCTTTAAAGGAAAGTTGCTCAAGCTAGGAAAGATATGTACAAAACAAGAACAACAAGCATTCATACAGCTTTGTCAAGAGTTTAGTGACATTTTTGCATGGGAATATGGAGATCTGAAAGGTTTCAACCCTAAGTTAGCTCAACACATAATAGAGCTAGAACCCAAAGCTAAACCTATCAGATAGAAACAAAGGCCATTGAATCCAAAACTAGAAGTGCTCATGAAAATAGAACTCAATAAACTCATTGAAGGTAATATCATTTTTCCTATCAAACATGCTTCATGGGTTTGTAACTTGGTTCCTGTCAGAAAGAAAAATAGAGAAATCAGATTATGTGTTGATTTCTGTGATTTAAATAGAGCATCTTTAAAGGATCATTATCCTTTACCATCTACGGAACATATATTGCAGGTTGTTTCTGGATCAGAGAGGTTTTCTTTATTGGATGGTTATTTAGGTTATAACCAAATTCTTGTAAAAGAGGAAGATCAGTAAAAGATAGCTTTTACCACAAAGTGGGGCACACTAACATACATAAAGATGTCATTTGGCTTATCAAATGCAAGTGCAACATTTCAGAGAGCAATGGACATGGCTTTTCAAGGCCTGATTAATAAAATTGTACTTGTATACTTAGATGATGTGATTGTTTTTTCTAAAAAAGTTGAAAATCATTTTCATCCTTTAAGACTAATCTTTGAAAGATGTAGAGAATTTGGGGTATCATTAAACCCAAAGAAGAGTATTTTCTCTATTCATGAAGCCAAACTATTGGGACACATTGTTTCTAAGGATGGAATATCAGTTGATCCTGAAAGAATTACTGCAATATTGGCATTACCTCTTCCTGCACATAAGAAAGGCTTACAGAGATTTCTGGGAAGAATTAACTTTGTAAGAAGGTTTATTCCTAACATAGAAGCACTTTTACAACCTCTTACAACAATGCTAAAGAAGAATATTTCTTTCAGCTGGACCAAAGAAGGAAATTAGAGTTTTGAAGAGATAAAGGAGGCACGTGCTGCTACTTCAATTCTGATAAATCCAAACTTTGATAAAGACTTCATTCTATGTGCATTTGGCAGTGTGGGTACTATATCAACTATGCTTTGTTAGTAAAACAATGAAGGAATGGAACAACCTGTGGCATTTTTTAGCCAGGTTTTGCATGACAATGAGGTAAGATATTCTTTTGTTGAAAAGCATGTATTATCTATTATCAGGAGCTTAAATAAATTCAAACATATGCTTTCAAATAATAGAATTCAGTTAATGGTTGCTCACCCAACATTGAAAGAATTTTTTCTCAGTAAATATTTAAATGATAAGAGAGCGGGCTGGATAACAAATGTCATGGAATATGACATACAAATTAAGGTAACCAAGCTAGTCTAAGGCAAAGGACTATGTGAACAACTTGCAGGAAATGAAGGATACATCAAAGAACTAGAAGGAGAGGCTAAGATAGTGCTTCAAAACAATGAAACAACTATTTTCCCAGACCCCATGCAAGTTGGGTGCATGATATGATTCATTATCTGCACACTGGTGATTTTCCACAAGGCCTGGATAGATCTAAAAGAAGTTATTATAGATTACAGGCAATCCCTTATGCTATAGTTGATGGAATTCTGTACCAGAGAGATTTTAACAATGTTTTACTAAGATGTGTACAGCCAGATCATACTCAAAGGATTCTAGAAGATTTCATGATGGACCTGTTGGTGGTCACTTTGTAGCTAGAACAACAGCTCTAAAAATTATGAGCTGGTTACTATTAGCCTGGCATGTTCAAGGATGCTCATGAATGGGTAAAGAAATATTTAAAGTGTTTAGTTTTTGTAGGTAAACAAAGGCTGGCAGCAATGCCCTTGCATCCAATTCAAGTGGAACAACCATTTGGCAAGTGGGGATTGGACTTCATTGGTCCTATCAACCCACCTTCAAGCCAAGGACACAAGTGGATTTTGACTGCTACTGATTATTTCACTAAGTGGACTGAAGCAATTAATTTGAAAGATGCTAGTGAAACATTAGTCCTAAATTTTACCAAGATATAGTGTCCAGGTTTGGAACTCTTGACTCAATTATTTCAGATAATGCTTTAGCATTTATTGGATTAAGAATATCTGATAGGACAAGTTGAATCAACTAACAAAAATCTGATTAAGATCATAAAGAAAATAGTTGATGAGAATGAGAGGTCTTGGCATGAAAAGTTAAAGTTAGCATTGTGGGCTGATAGGATTACACCTAAAAGATCAATAGGTAATTCACCCTATGTGCTTAGATATGGAAAGGAAGCCAAGTTACCAATAACAGTGGAGTTGCCAACACTTAGCTATATAAAAGAGCTAGAGTTACTTGAAGAACAACCAATGGAAATCAGGCTTGCATAGCTGATTTAACTTGAAGAGATCAAAAAAGAGGCCTTAAAAACATTGGAAGTACACCAGTTCCAAATGAAAAGGACTTTTGATAAAAAAAGAAGTACCAAGAGTTTATAAAGAAGGAGATCTAGTTTTCAAGTGGAATGAGTTGAAAAGCAAACCAGGACAACATATGAAGTTTGATGCAATGTGGGATGGACCATATATAATCACAAAATGCAAGCAACACAATGCATTTCAACTTGCTAAGTTAGATGGTGAGGTGTTGCCAATCCTAGTTAATGGGATTCACCTCAAGTTATGCTACTAAGTAAGGTAGCCTTATGCTGCAAATAATTGCTTTTGTACAGTTAGTTTTAGTTTTGTTGTTTTGTTTCCAAGAAGTGCTTTTGCACATGTTGCTAGTTTTGTTTTAAGCAAGTCAGTTTTAGTTTCAATTTTCTAGTTAGTTGTTGTTGTTGTTTTTTAGTTAGTTTGAGTTGCAGAATTTCTCTAAGTTCAGTGTAAAAATAACTCTATGCCTAATGGAAAGGCTAGGCTACTAGTTCTAAATTGTTTAGTAGGCAAAGACCCCTGAGAGGTTGCTAGAAATGTTACTAATTTTTTTGTTCACACTTAAAATTAGTTGGACCTAAGTGTATTTATTCAGAAGGAATAATAGAAAATTTCAAAGTTATGCATTCATTGAATGGTTGATGCCTTGAAAGAGTAGAAAAGAAAATCCAGTTGTCAGGATAACCCATCAGTCCAATTAGGACTAATAAGTTATCATGACAAAAGAATTGATTATCAATAAATCAAACATTCGAGGAGATACAGTTGTTCTACTTAGTTTGATCTTTCAGGAGTTATGATTTAAATTGGTTATTCATTTAATCAGTTTTGAATAAAAGAAAGAAAGATATTTTGTATTGCATTATTATTTCATGTCATGTTTTGAACATACATTCAAGAATCTGTTACTTTATCTCATGCATTGATTGAAAAGGGAATACATATACATCATATGCATAAGAGAAATTAACTGATCATGTTTAAAAATAAGTGTTCAAATATGTCCCACACAAGCCGTGGGAGTAACTAGACTTGGCAATTGTAGACATGCAAGCTATGCATCTATTTGATAAAAGAGAAATAAATAAACACATGATAAGGTTAAACATCCATCATTACCTAATGATGGAGGTTGTTGTTGGAGCTGGCCTTCAAATCTTCAGTCTTCAGTCTTCACTCCAAGCCATCATCAGTTGAACCTACAAAATTTTGGGGACAACCCTGTTAGTGCTTCAGATGTTGAAAATTATCACATGCTTTTATCAAATAGAGACATCTACTTATCACATCATGCATTTAGATGAGAAATTAGATCACAAATATGACACAAATTAGGAAGAAAACATGAAGAAGATCAATCAGCACTATCAGGTACTTTATATGCTAACTTGTTTGTTCACTATGCAGGTATAGGACAAGTTTTGTCGCTGATTTGAAGACAAATAAGCATGTGGATAAAATGTGGCTCCCACAAGGGTTGAGCCTAGCATGCTTCTTTCTTACTTAGTCAAGAAAGATATCAAGAGTAATGGACAAATTACATCATATGTTTCTTCATCATGCTCTGTTATCAAGAGTTTAGGTCCATATGAAATACATCAAAAGCAGAGATACCATTTATTACCTTGCTATGCAATAAAGAATACAAGTATAATTTCAAAAATGAGACAACATTCTGTACCAGGTATTTCTCATGTTGTTTTCATACTATTGAAAATGTTCAAAGGTTAACAGTCATATCACATTCAAGTTGCAAGTGTCTCATAAAGACAGTCAAGTAAATGACACATGGAACATCAGATGAAATTGTGGAAGGCAAGATGATCATAAACATAATGCCAACTTGACTGTCATAAAGTAAAGCTTCACAAGATATATGAGAAGTGTAACTTTCACATGCTAAAAGCTAAAGATGCAGATGACAGATGCATACAACATGATCACAATTCATCAAATGATAAAGACTGTTACTTACTACCAGTGATCTTAAAAGAAGAACAAGCTATGGAGCAGCCACACATATCACCATTGCATGACAGTCAAGTACAGATTCAAAACCAAGAGACTGTCATGTATAGAGCACACAAAGATTCAAATGCATAGAGCACAGTGAAATGTAAAGAATGCAACAATACAAAGATAACAAGGTTGATTCCATGCTTTTTATCATTGTTTTGTTTTAACAAGCTTTATTCCCCATGCCTAAAGCTACAGTGATGCCATGGTGCAGTCAAGAAGGTGTTATGCCTTAAGAAGAGATACAGTGCAAGATCAAGGAGAGATACAGTCACTTTCACCATGAACAATCAGGACATGATTAATAAAGTGGCTTTTACAAAGCAAGATATAGTCAGAATATGTCAAGATATATCACAAGTTGCCATATCCACCTACAGAGGTGCATCAGTGATAAAAGAGGAACAATAGAAAAGAAGAACAAGACTTATATCAAATGCCATAGTGAGGATGGACAAAGAACATGAAAGTCACAAGGTAAACAATCTTATTGCTTTTATGCCATTATGCCATCATGATGCAATCATAGTGGTCAATTACCATGGTTAAAGATGAAGGAAGATGCTTGATATATATGTTACTGTGAGAGCCAAATGATAAGATAAACAATCATTATGCACAAAGGCAGATACAGGTGTATTTAAAGAATGCATAACAACAAAGAAGAGATATGAACATGTTAAGGATGCTACAGGTATACCATTTAAATGCACAAGAACAGCTACATGTGTAGGAGAAAGGTGCACGATACATACGATGCAATAAACATTTAAGTGATGAAATAAGTAGGAGAGATAAGAGCATGCAAACAGCTACAGGTACATTTTGAGAACATGCAAATAACTACAGGTGCAAGGAGAGATAAGAACATAAACATCTATGATAAGGTATAAATCCAGATGCAACAAAGACAAGTACATAGTCAAGGATGATTCCACATGGCAAATAGTCCATCATATTATAGTTATTAACCTAAGGAGATATGCAAATAAGCCAAAGAGACCATCTAAGCTATAGGAGAACTTCCCAGAAGTGCTAATGTATGCTATAGAATACCAAATGATTTGTTGTCATATAGAATATTAAAAGACATGCTTATACCCAGCAGCTATAGTGGGACAGATAAGGGAAGTGTATCATCATCATCCATGCCAATCTCAAGGAGGAGAAAGTGTTATGTGAAGTAAAGAAAAAGTTCCATTTTCTAATACTTCAAACTCTTAAATGCTTTTGCCAACAGATGGAAAAAAACAATAGTCAAGAAGGTGTTATACAGAAGGAAAGATTGCGCAATAAAAATGTATACACATATCAAGACATCAAACCCTAATGTCTCTTTTTCAAACACAATCAAGAAGATTCAAATAAAAAAGAGTGGCTATAATAGTTTGAAGCCATGAAAGTGTAAAATGAGCAAACCCTTCACAGAAGGTTCAACCATTGTTTCTTTACAGTCAAAAGAGAAGGAAATAATAGTAAAGACCATGCATGGTCATGGCATTGTGAAGGGATGAAAGTGCAGGAAGGGTTGAAACCCTAGCTTCAAAGTTCACAAACCCTTGACAGTATACATCAGTTGATGCCTATTTATAGAAGGACCATGGCCATAATAGGTAGAGGCTTTAAAAATGGAGAAAAGATTTCAAAACCCTCATCTTAAAAAACTCAAACCCTTGTTTTTTTTTCCATCTACAGACAAGTCAAAACCAAAAGTAGATATATACAGTCATGGGCGACAGTGATATATCATTTTTTGCTATAAAATACAATACCCATGTCTACCAATAGACTTGCCATTCTGTAAAGAATAAAACCAAAGACAAATGAAGCTACAGAGATGAAAATGACAAGTGCTTACCCATTTTGCTGACAGGAGGAGAGATCTTTCCACGGCGTCACAGTGGCCTTAAAATTTCAAGAACAGATGAAGACCATGAAAGATGAAAGATACAAAGGCAAGAAAGAGGGTGTTAAAGAGTGCACAATGATGAAGATAGCCATGAAAGAAGAAGGAGGTCATGGCCATTAAAAAGAAGTAAAGCTACAGATATTATAAAATGCCTTATATGAAACAGAAAGTAGTGTTACCTTCTTCCTTATGATGCAGAGTTCCATGGTTTCAACAAAGAAGAGCCATTGAAGGGAGAAAGACCAAATCTATGATGGAGAGATTCAAACCCTAAGGCTGGCATAATGCAGTTGCAAAGCTCTGAAAAAGAAGACCAAATGAAGAATGAACAAATTTAGGGTTGTTTCCTTACTTTTGTTCGAAGGTTCTTTTACCAAGTGTGTTTTTGACTTGCAAAAAACAAATAATTACATTATCCAAAGGAGTGCCATGGTCAAGACCTTTTGTCTTGAAGATCCTAGCCAGCATAACATGGAGTGGCTGACAAACAAAGATTAATGCTTAATTTTTATTAAGTCAAGAGGGCCAATGTGATATGAGGGAAAGGCTCCATGACTTATAAAACATTCTAAAGATTCCTTGGTGGTTGGTTATTGCATGGACAATGATACACATTCTTAGGTTCCTTGTCCTTATTCAAAACATCCAAAGGTAAGGTTACCTCCTAATTATGCATAGTGGCTAACAAAGCCAAGAGAGTGTGCTTTCAGACATGGCATGCGTGAGACTGAGATGGAGTTTTCCAAGGTAAGTGGTTATGCATGGTGGCGGTATAATGATGCAAATATAATGGAGTATTTTGATGCATGGAGTTTTTATGCATAATGAAGTTGTAATATTCCTTGATTTTAAAGATGCAATGGAGATATAAGGTGAGGATACATTTGATGCATTTTGACATAATGTGTAGGAGTAATAAGGTGTTTGTTATCATGTTATGTTGAGAGATAAAATTTATGCATGAAGGCATATACTATGCATGGAGATATAAGGGTGATATTATTTTCTCCTTAGTGCATGTGGAGTGATAAGGGATATTGTTCATGCCTAAGCGTTTCTTTTATTGATCATGGAGTGATAAGGATAAAGTTTGCCTTAATGTATATTTAAATCATGCGAAATAGGGTTATTTTTCCCACTTGGAGGTATAAGGAGTTTTCTTTTTTCTCCTAAGTCCTATTTTTGCTCATATCATGCAAATTAGGCAAATGTAGTTGGAGTGATAAGGAGTGATATTTTTCTTCTAATCATGTACGATTTTACAAAGCCATTAATTATAAATAAATAATAAAGTAATATTTTCAAATTACTTTTTTATTTTTCACAATTTGTAAAATTAGAAATAGAACAAATTGTAACCAATAATAAAGTAATTTTCTATTACTTTATTATTTACTCACAATCAATTTGGTTCATGCAAAATCATGCAAATTGATTAGTTGAGTTAACTAGACCACCTAGGAGGTTTTGCATGACTTTTAGGAGTATTTTTAGGGTCCTTGGTCAATTTTTTGGTCAAACATATAGAGAGGGCCAAATTGAAGCTATTTTTGCTCAATTTGTGGTAGTTTTAGGCCCTAATTTTGAGGATTTTGGAGGTTTCTCATGAATGAGTATTTTTAGAGGCAGTTATATGCAAGTCCATATTTTTTGCATGCCTCTTGGAGAGAGCAAACCTATATATATTGTAAAGAAAAAGTTTGTTTTTGTAGTTCTTGATTCTCATTCTGATTCAGACAGATTGGAGAATTCTTATAGCTCACTTTTTTTATAGTTTTATTGAGAGATCGGTAGGTTACAGGTTATTTTTTTTGTCTTATTTGTAGAACTTTCCTTTCTTTATTTTAGCTCAGTTAAATTAGCTTTCCTTTTTAGTGCTATTTGTGAAGTGATTTTGATGAAATTTTACTGTGTTTTATCATTAAACCTTTAAAATTATTATCTCATTTCCTTGTTTACAACATTAAAGCATATATTCATCATAGGTCTTAGGTTCTGTTAACCAGAAATAGTCTTTTGTGTTGTGAAAAAGCCTTTTCCTTCATAAAAACCCATTTTCAAACCTTCCTTAGAATCACTTTTGTGGTATTTATGCCAAGTCTAGATTGTGTAAAAGTTAGTTTTCTAAGCAAACATTGTGGATCAAATTGCATATTTTTTACCCAAATTAGGTGCATCACCATTTTATCTTTTATATTCAATTATTTTCTTTCTTCCCTTTTTCCCAAAATAGTAAAATTATACATTTCAATAGAACATCTGAAGGGAACCAGCCCACAATCTAGAGGTCTAGTTTCGTCATAGGGCACCCACAACCTAAAATTAGTGCCATGTTACATAGAATTGCAGTGCTTCACTAGCTTTACATACGGGTGCTAGTCCTAGTGATAATAGTGACAACATTAGAACTTGTGGGAATGGTAGATGTGGTGGGAGTCAAGGTTTGAGAGACACTGGGTTGGGTGTTTGATGTCGATTGTTGGGATGAAATTGTAGGATTGTTGTTAGATGTGGATGGTTGGGATGATGTTGTAGGATTGTTGTTAGATGTGGATGGTTGGGATGATGTATTGTTGATGGGTGGTTGGGCACCAATTTTGAGGAGAAAATCAAATATCTATTTGGGTCTGACCTTAAGACTTTGTCAAGCATATCCATGCTATCAGAATCTTGTGTAAAGCTTAAGACATCTTGATCTATTTGGTTGATGGTAGGGGTGTTTTGGATGGGTGGTTGTGGTGGTTGTGGTTGCATGAAATGGAAGGGTTTTCATTGGGATTATATGACAGGATTTGGAAGATTGAAGGTATGTTTTATGTTTGTTGTTCGATTGGTACATTGCTTTCATTGGTTGGAGGCTTCCCTATGCCCGTGTTGTATCCAAAGTTGGCCATTTCTTGATTCTTCTTGTGTTGGGATCTAGTTATGGGCATGCAAGTGTATGAATTTTGACTTTTTGAGGTGAATGAAGGGTGGAGACCTTAGAGAATGTGGTTTGATTTGTTGGACCCAAAGAGGATATGGTGATGAGATGTGATAAGATTTAGAGGCAAGAGAGTATCCTCCTTACAATCTAAATCTAAAGGTGAAAGAAGATTAGGATGTGGTTTAGATAGATTTTCACTTTTAAGAGATAAGTCTCAAAAAGGTGTCAATCTAAGGATGGTAAGATTAGATGATGTTGATTTTTACAAAAAATTGGACCAAAATGGTGGAGGGTAGATAAGGTTTGTTTAAGGATGATTTGATGGAAGAGATTTTGATGTTGATTTGGAGGATGGAACTTTAGGTGAACTAGATGTTAGGTATGAGAGATTTGGATGATGTTTTTTGAAAAGGGATTTGGAAGTCAATGAATGAGCTCGAATAAGATCTAGATTTGCATAAATGGATGTTTCTCTTTGTTTGGGGTAGACTTATGACATTACACAAGAGAGGGTTGATAATTCTACTTGAAGGTAGACTAATGACCTATCAAGCAAAATATGATGTGAAGGATGAAACCTAGATCTAACTTTAGCTCAAGGATTGATTTCTTTGGATTTTGATTTGGATGTTGGTTGATGTCTTTGATTGGTGTTTGGATAAAGAGATTTTGGATGTGATTTTGATTGGAGCAAGTAAATGATTTGGAAATGTATTTGCAACAAGATGTTATTTGGTCTAAAAGGGCAAGCCAAAATCAAGGATGATAAAAGTTATAAATGGATAATGATTAGAATAAATGGTATGGTAAAAGGGGTCCAATGGTAGAATTGATTAATTCTCTAAGGTAAAAACGGTGAGTATGAATGGAAATCTTTGGATCAAAATGGATGTGGGTTTGCTTGAAATGGATGCTTGAAATGGATGGATTGAAATGGATGGATTGAAATGGATGCTTGAAATGGAGGTATGCTTGGGAAATTTTGTATTGAAATGAGGTCTCAAATGTTGTTGTTTCTTGGCAAGTTTTGCAAACACTTCAAGCACAATAGAACACAATAGCCAAAGATTTTGTTTGTGAAAAGATGTAAAGATTTTAACAAGAACTTTGCACAACCTAAGGTGAGGATAGGACAATACTTGTTGGATCCCCTGGTCATGTCTATTCAAAGAAGATAGCTTTGGGATCTTGGTAGCACTGGCTCCCCTCCACGGCACTCACTGAACTCACGCATACCAAGTTTTAGGTTTCCAAAGGCTTGTACCCCCACCAAACCTTAGGATTGTCCCTGCTATCTTTACTAAGAACCATAAGAATCGTGGTGGCTTCAAAGGTCCCACCTTTTGCACCAACAAGTAGAAGGATTTGGGCCACTAAAACAAAAGTTCTTAGAGGGGGAATATCTGGGAGATTGGCACAATATGAGCATCTGATAAACCACTTAAGGTTTTTACTAGCTCTACTAGGGGTTTCATATACACAAGGTACTACTCCCTTTCAAGCTAGCATCGAATGGTATATGCTAATACAAATTTGGACTTGATTTTGCCTTATCCTAATTTACATATAGCGGACCGGATGAAAGTACCACTTAGGGTCGCTAGTGAGTTCTCCTTTCAGACATGTCTCAAAAGCAGGCCCACGGCCTAGAAAAAGAAAGAGTGTTAGAACTGTTTCTCTTACACCCAAGATCCTTTTTGCAAGGCGAGGGGAGAGGATACTTTGATTCTAAACCCTTTGGGAAACACAATGTGCAAGCACACCAAGCACGGAAAACACTTACTAATGTTCTCTTTAAGCCCAAATTGAAATGTTCCTAAGTTTGTTTGCAAGCACTTGTTAATTTTAGAGCACCAAAATCAAATGTTTTCTACACTAAGGCACACAAGGATTCTTTTTATGAGCACCAATTGAAGTGTTTGTTTGTTGTTTGTTTTTCAAGCAATTGATTGATTTTAGTGTACCAATTGAAGTGTTTTCTAAACTAACATGCAAGGGTTCTTTTTAAATGCAACCAAAGAAAGTGTTTGTTTTAATCTAAAAACCCTGCAAATATGTTAGTAGCTTGCAATTGATGGTCTAGGACAGATATAAAAAAGCCTGTAGATCAAAGAAATTTCCCTACACAAAGCCCAATATTAGTACAAAAAAATAGCTCTAGAATAGAGAAAAATAGCACTGATAAAACTGAAATGGCGCTATTATCCAGAACCCAAAACAAAACCTAACTATAGTGCTACAATAATCTCAGATCGCGCCAGCTTTTCAGATGGCACTACAATGATTACAAATAGCATTGATATTACAAATAGCATTGATACAGATTAAAATGGTGCTCATACAAAAAATAGCATCAACAATAATGAAAATAGCGCTACAATTGAAAATAACGCTGATACAGATTAAAATGGCGCTCATACAGTAAATAGCATCAACAGTAATGAAAATAGCGCTACAATTGAAAAAGGAGTCAGAGTACTTCAAAATGGCACCAATCCGAGTCTATTTAGTACTACTACAAGATAGAGGTTGAAAAATTCTTACAAAAAACAAGGTTGTTGTTTAAAATAGGTTTGTTTAGTGAGTTTTCAAGTTGTTTGTGGGTTGTTTTATCAAACTAAACAAACTAACTCTTTGTTCTTAGTGTTTTTTTTATTATCCCTAAAACAAAGATAGTGTGGTTGTTTAAATATGAAATTTTCTCAAAAAATTGCCATAACCTCCCTATTGATGATGATGATTAGTCATAACAACATGCATAAAAATTTGCACAACAAAGCTTTATTATCTTGTAAAGTACAATCAATTTAAGATAAATTGATGACTCCAAGGCTTTGTTGATCAGGTCATGATCATTTGATGTTACTCAGAGGTTGATGTGACATGGTATTTTCCATTTTAAGGGGTCTTACATTTTCTTAGATAATCAATAATGCAACTGTATTCTGTAAATTCACTTCACAAACAAGATTATTTCCACTCTATTCCACAGATCGCTGTGATATTTATAAGTTTGATCAATTCTTCTAAACATTGATCATCAAGAGCTTGCACATGCCTCTACACTGTGTATTTATTCAAATAATGTGTCTACAAATAGATATTCATATGCCATCATAGACATTTATCTATATTTGCATGATATTTATCCATTTAACATGCTTTCACTCAAAATATGCCCTATATTTTCAATTATCTACGAGATACCTACATATTTCATGTTTATTTGCTTTAGATTATATGTTATTTGCAATTATAGAGGTGATTTGTAATGAAATTCAAAGAAATTTAAAGAAATACTTCTAAATTTGGTGAACCTTTAGCTATTGAGTCACATACATTCAAGATACAGTCATAAAGAGAAGAAATCAAACCATAATTCACCAAGTTGTTCCACAGCTAGGTATGGTTGATGCTAACTTCAAAGGAACAAAGAATGAAAACAATATATGCAGACTAAAAAGAACTCCAAGGGACACAGCTAATTAATGCATATATCTAGATTCCACTCACAGATTACTCAGGATTTACAATGATTTGTAATCAAAACAACTTCTCTTTCATTAAGTATGCAAAACATGTACATTCACAATAACCTTGAAATTAGTCCTAAATTCTTCAACAATCAAATTTCAAATAAATTTCTAATAATAAAAAGATTGCACTCCACCTTTTATAGAATAAGGAGAGGAGGTAGTTACAACTAACCAGTGGTTGAGATTTATCAATTCATATTAATGGCTAACAATCCCTTATTGACTTAGTCAACTTCCTTCTTCAAGGCACAAGTTGCCAGCTGGCAACTATTTGGTAGAACTTACTGCTTATGAGCAGCCTATACATATGTTTACCTGATGGTACATCTATACTTACTCCTCATCTCCTCCTTCTTCTTCATTCTCTTCATCTCATTCACTATCTATATCACCCTCATCTTCACTACTGCTCTGATGTAGATCATCTTGAATATGGACCTTTACTGTCATCTTGATTACCTCATATAGCTGTACAATTCTATCTCTCTCCCCCATCTTGGACTTTAGCTTTTATTATTGTATGTTTATGGGATTGGAATTTAGCCTTGAGGGCTTCCATCTTGCCTTTCCTACTGTTTAATGTCTCATTATACATTTCCACCTTGACCTTCATCCTCATGATTCTATTAATCACTTCCTCTGTCAAGTGGTTCAGGGGGTTATCTGCTTGTTAGTAAACAGAATTGTCACCTGAAATTTCTCTGTGTAATTTGCCCAATCTTAAGGTGACAATTGCACTAACAGTTGAACGAACTGTAAAATAGATTTTTACAATCGTTCTCTGAAGTTTTTAGAAGGTACAGCTCCCTTCGTATGAATGTATAATTTTATATTTTTAAATAATTTTGCCTCTCCTCAATACTATGTAAACTTTTGACTAAAATGAAAAATGAAATATTAATGGCACACAGTCCATTAATACTTGCTGAGATTAGGTAATATAAAAAAAATTAATGAAACAAATATTTGATGAGAAAAATCTCAAAACATTAACAGCACACAGTCCGTTAATATTCTTCTGAATTTGCAAATAAACAACATCTAAGCATTGATAGCACACAGACTATCAATATTTCTCTAAATCTGTGATACAAAGCCCACATTCATTTCTGGTAGCACACAGTCTCCCAAAAATAAATAAATTCATGAAGCAAGAAAATTGTTTATCTTCACTCATCAAATTTCACATAACTTCAATAATATTTGCAAAATGTTACATGCAGCATACCTCCCGAGAGAGGAGAGAGAGAGAGAACGAACCCTCGTAAAATGGAATTACCTCCTTTTATAAATTTTACCCATACCCAAGTAGTTGGGTAACTACCTGTAACTTAACTCCTTCTTGAAATACTTATTCACTTTTTCCTCGGGAATTTTAATTCTTTAAAAATATTTTCCCACCTCTTCACGGGAATTTCCAATTCCAAATTAATTCTTTAAAGAATTAATTTATCTCAAGTATAACTTACCCAACCTTAATTACTTTCCTCTTGAAACTAATTTATACATCTCCTCCAACATATAATTTTTTACGTGCAATTACCCTTTGCATTTTTACAATGTCAATTAATTCTCTTAAAGAATTAATTTCCCCTACATAGAGAATTCACCTACACACATGTAATTTCATTTTACATGGCTATGGTGCAAATTTAATTACTTGGGCATAATAGAACAATATTTAATTCCTTTAAAAGAATTAAATAAACATGTTAGTGCAAAGGAATTTATAAATGTCTAAAATCCCATGGAGGTTTGTCCCTTTGTACTTTTATAAACCTGTATGTGATTAATTGGTCTTGCCTTGATCACAATTGTCCTCCTGTTATTTGCATAGTGTCACTGAAATGGTTGCCCAGGATTATCAAATTTGAGGGCTAACACAGGCTCTAATTGGGGACTGCATTCCCTGGCGGAATGCAGAGAACTCCAGAATCTCTGGCAAACCAGTGCCTTATCCATTGGGCTGTAGAGTCATTGATAATGTTGTCCAGTCCATATCAATTACTACTTGTTTGAAAATATCTTATCACATATCTTCTCAATATCCACTTATGAAGCATCAATATTGTCTAAATAAAATGAGTCTTCTAGTTCACCAGATGAATCTGTATCTATTTCACAATCAGTTTCAAACATGTTTGAAAGTGCTTCTGAATCTGAAGCCATGTCAAAATCTATGCCTGAAATATGATTAGTTTCAATCCCGCAATGGTCAAAAAGACCTTTTGTCTCTCTTGCATGTTCAACCACATCCTCAATACACTCAGAAAAATACCCTGTGAATGTAACTCCCCTAACTGCTCTCACTTGAAATGAACCCCTACTGATGGTAATAACAGACATCAAAAGTGCCTCCTCCAACATCAAAAATAAGGATATTCTTACCGGTGGTGGAAGAGTATGTCTTGGTATCCAAACCATAAGCTATGGCTGCAGCGTTTGGTTCATTCAGAAGTTGCAACACATTAAGCCCAGCCAAGTGGGCTGCATCCATTACAGGCTATCTCTGTGAACCATTGAAATAGGTCGGCATAGTGATTACATCATTCTTTACTTCAAACTTAAGAAACATTTTCACATTCTCTTTCATCTTGGACAACACCATAGCTGAAATTTCTCGAGGTGCAAAATTTTTAGACTTGCCTCTATAGGTTACCTGTATCTCGGGCCTCCCATTACTTCCTTCAACAAACGGACAAGGGCCAATGGAATATGTCATTTTGTAGTACAGGATCACAAAACCTTCTTCCCATCATTCTTTTCATATCAGAGACTGTGTTGTGTGGATTGGATATGATTTAATTTTTGGTACCCTCTCCTACCAGTCTTTCTGTTTCAGTGAAGGTAATAATGGACGGGGTGGTTCTATTGCCTTGGTCGTTTGTTATGATTTCAACTCTCTCACAATGCCAAGCTCCTACACAACTGTAGGTGGTGCCCAGATCGATGCCAATAACTTTATCTCTCGCCATAACATGCATTTTATTGGAAGCAGCTCGAAGATCATTATGTATTTTCCCTGGTGCTTGCTGCTCTTCCTCTTAATAATTTTGGTGAAAAATAATAGCCACAGTACTCCTTACTCTGACTTTCCTTAATTGAGAATTTTGATGAGTCTTTTGAAATTTGAAGGATCAGATGCTTTTGCCAATGTCATAATCTCATCAACAGTATACGCTGAGGTATTGGTAAATGGATGCAAATCGACAAACATTTCCTCTTCATCTGCACTAATCTCTATTTCTTCAAGCTTAATTCCTTTCCCTGAACTAGGCTTTGCAAATTCAACCGAAGAGGCTATAGTATAAAATTGACAACCAAAAGAAATTCACTACTTTCCTTCTATAAAGTGTAGCTCCAGATATATCAAATACACCCATAGTAGCAACTTTGAGTATCTTGTCTCACCATAAATTTTCTATTTTCTGTACCAGATCTCATATTGTTACCAAAATTATTACCTGGCAGTCTCAGAGATTGCAGTTCAGCTGTTGTAAAATTCTCGTGATCTTTTCCAACTATAAAGTTTAACAGAAATTTCCTTTTCCAAACCGCTACATTTTGTCTATGTTTTCACATTTTGCATGAATATTTCCCACAACATTTCTGACGATAATGTCTAACAAAATTACTATTTTGGGCAAGAATAGAGGATGCTAGAAAATTTTGTGCGATCTGGTGTTATAACTACCATCTGCATTATGTTTGGAAGTTTCAAAAATTCTTACAACAAATGCGTTTCATATGTATCCCACAATGATTTTATTCCATTAAATGATACATCTGATTTTAGGAAATTGCGGCCTTACTGTGCTTGCACATTTCACATATATATATTTATTCACCATCGATGGATCGGTGTATAGGAACTTGTGAACTTCCATTGGCAAAAATGAGTTCCAGCGAACTAACCATTCGCCGATAATACTAGTGATCGAGTATTGGCATAGGTAAGTGATGGGCAAATCGGTAAACATTAATAAGATAAATATGGCTGCAAAACACTTATAATACCTTGTAATCGGCTTCTTGGACATTCCTTGAACCCTAGAGCATCCTCTTAACTCAAACAAATCTCTTCTATCCTTTCATTATTAGAAATATTTTTACTACCAAAGTTTCATCATTGAATGTATTTCTGATCTCTGTTCATGAAAGAGTTCTTATCTTAGATGAACGAACTGGCTGATATGTATCACTTACACGATTTGGCCTTCCACTAGCTATTAGATTTGTTTGAGCATCTTCTAAACTGACTCCAACATGATCGCAGTTTGAGAACAACCTGTGTTATTATATGTTGATTTGGGGACAAATTTCTTCCATCAATATTCTTTGCCCTTTTTGTATGGCCACCATTCATCCCTCTGCTAGTTTGCCCTGGTAAACATATCCAAAACCTCAAACTCCCACCTTGAGGTCTTCAAGGAAATTATTGGTTTCTTTTATGAGCTCTACTTCTGATAAAATAGTGGTTTTCCTCTGCCTTCTATCTGAAGAGACGTATTCCTACAACAGATGACCTTTGCTTCCCTTTCTTCATTGCCCAAACTATGGTCCCTGCAATCAGCTGTCCTCCTACCAGGGGTGAAAAGATTGCTATAAGCAGGGGATGATTAAGTTGGCCTTCTCTGCGTAGCCCTTTTTGCCATCACCTTCTCCCTTCACGCAAGAGCAAGTGAAAAAAAAAAAAAAATGGGATGTTCCCTTCTCCGAATGTGAGGTTTTGTTTGCATACAAGAGAGAAGTTGGAGTCTCCACAATTAGAACCAATAATGCTGAAGGGATAATTTATCTCAAGATACCCACATGTCTATAGATAGCTGTAACCATTATCTTCTCTTATGAGTCCATATTTCACCCTACGGTAATAAGACACTTGTAACCAAGTGCCAACATTCCCCAAGGAACTGGATCATAAGGATGAACAGGGGTAAATTGTATATGGACAGGAGGGGTTTTAAACTTTTGCAAAGCAGAGATAGATAGTTACTTCTTCAATTAGTAAGATTATGAAATAGGGCGGAGCTTGTGAAATATATTCTTTTGTTTCAATGTCCCTTGATAATGACAAGCATAGACAACTAATAAATGATAAAAATGCTAGTTAACATAGCATTGGGCAACTGAGAGCAATGGAGGCCACAAATCTCTTTCAGATACGAAGGGCAAAACGGGGAAATGCAAAGACACCACAAAGCTGATGCAACTTATTAGACACACACAACACATGAAACGAAAAGACAATCAAACCAAAACTGAAGCAGGAAATGAGCTATGTACAATGGGACAGAGGAGAAGGCATCAAACTAAATGTAGCCATTTACAGGTTGGATAAAATATGAGCCTTTCCGAAATAATTTTGGGTCATGTGAGGGCAGTTTTTGCAAGGACATGAACAATAATAATAGCAAAATTTTGACTGCACCAATAGGGAAGGTATGAGGCATAGGTAGAAAAATAAATATTGATTCAAGATTTTGCTCATGAATAACAGGGGTACTCAAATTACTCTCTTCTATGACAAAAGACATAGGACACACATTTTCCTCATAGGCCATTGGAGTATTGACATCATTTATATCTATAAGGGGGTGTATAATAGATATATCTTTCTCCACAGATGTAATTGGAATATCAGCAAGATTACCCATACCTCCAAGAACTTTTTTTAATGGCTGTCTTTGTGGCTCTTCAACTGTATGTGGCTGAATTAGATTTTCCTTGGATGCTTCCAATGATAAAATTGGGGCTAGAACTTCTGGAGGCTGAAAATTTTCTAGAATTTCTTCTTGTTTATCTTTTTCCATTTTGGCTTCAAGATCTCCTTCATCTTCACATTTAGTACCAACATCTTCTTTATACTCTTCTTTGTTCAGGTCTTGTGGTGGAAATATTTCTTTTCTATTAATTGGTACAGCACCATAGAAGTTTTTCAAGAACTGTACCTCCTTTATCAAATCACCTACCACTTCAATAATCTAATTTTGCTTGAAATGGAGCACAAACAGGAAGAAGTTTGCCTCACTTTCATTGCTTGCAGGCATCCAATCTTTGAGTATTTCTGGATATTTTCCAAGCATCGTCTGGTATTCATCTTCAATAGAGCCGCCAACCTCCATCCTAGGGGAGGTACCTCTAGATTTCTGAGGAAACAGAATATGCACCGGCACCTTCGATTCTTTCCCCAGTAGAGTCGCCAAAAATCTGTTAGTAAACAGACTTGTCACCCGAAATTTCTCTGTGTAATTTGCCCAATCTTAAGGTGACAATTGCACTAACAGTTGAACGAACTGTAAAATAGATTTTTACAATCGCTCTCTGAAGTTTTTAGAAGGTACAGCACCCTTCGTATGAATGTATAATTTTATATTTTTAAATAATTTTGCCTCTCCTCAATACTATGTAAACTTTTGACTAAAATGAAAAATGAAATATTAATGGCACACAGTCCATTAATACTTGCTGAGATTAGGTAATATAAAAAAAATTAATGAAACAAATATTTGATGAGAAAAATCTCAAAACATTAACAGCACACAGTTCGTTAATATTCTTCTGAATTTGCAAATAAACAACATCTAAGCATTGATAGCACACAGACTATCAATATTTCTCTAAATCTGTGATACAAAGCCCACATTCATTTCTGGTAGCACACAGTCTCCCAAAAATAAATAAATTCATGAAGCAAGAAAATTGTTTATCTTCACTCATCAAATTTCACATAACTTCAATAATATTTGCAAAATGTTACATGCAGCATACCTCCCGAGAGAGGAGAGAGAGAGAGAACGAACCCTCGTAAAATGGAATTACCTCCTTTTATACATTTTACCCATACCCAAGTAGTTGGGTAACTACCTGTAACTTAACTCCTTCTTGAAATACTTATTCACTTTTTCCTCGGGAATTTTAATTCTTTAAAAATATTTTCCCACCTCTTCACGGGAATTTCCAATTCCAAATTAATTCTTTAAAGAATTAATTTATCTCAAGTATAACTTACCCAACCTTAATTACTTTCCTCTTGAAACTAATTTATACATCTCCTCCAACATATAATTTTTTACGTGCAATTACCCTTTGCATTTTTACAATGTCAATTAATTCTCTTAAAGAATTAATTTCCCCTACATAGAGAATTCACCTACACACATGTAATTTCATTTTACATGGCTATGGTGCAAATTTAATTACTTGGGCATAATAGAACAATATTTAATTCCTTTAAAAGAATTAAATAAACATGTTAGTGCAAAGGAATTTATAAATGTCTAAAATCCCATGGAGGTTTGTCCCTTTGTACTTTTATAAACCTGTATGTGATTAATTGGTCTTGCCTTGATCACAACTGTCCTCCTGTTATTTGCATAGTGTCACTGAAATGGTTGCCCAGGATTATCAAATTTGAGGGCTAACACTGCTACAAGCTTGAAATTATCATGTAGAGCCTTAATAGCAAAATATGCATCTTGATTCTCAATTTTACCTTCTATTTTTCCATCTAAAGCCTCCAAGGTCTCTGCCTCATATACCATCATGCTATACAGTTTGATACTAATGTCCCTGAGCTTGCCACTGCAATTCTTTAACACATCACATTCAAACCGGATATCTTCATACCAGATCCCTGTTAGTAGGGTAGTGTTATTATCTAATACCTTGTTACTTATAAAAATCTATGGATCAATTCTTCTCATCTCACTCAGAGCACCTAGGTCCTTTTCCAATTTGAATGACCTTCTACCCGTTTTATTCTACATCTTGTCTACCTTTCTCTTTAAGGTGCTCAAAGAATTCCATCTCTGCAAAGAGGTCTTCACAACATCCTTAGCTCCAACAAATACTGACAACATCCATTTTTCCATCACCATCACCTCATGCTTCATCAGGTCCAATTTGGTAACCTCATCTTGTGATATAATAGTCAATGGGATTGCCGGATCAACAGGTGCATGATCAGGGTTAATTAACCCTTTTATAAAAGAATGCAATTGAGCAATGTGCTCTTTATGTACCTTATTCCTCTCCTTTTCCCTCTTTACCCTTTGGGTTAGAGAATCAATAATATCTTTTCCCTCCTGACCTTCTTGGTCCTCATTTGTAAAACCTAGATCAACATTAGTGATATGAAACTCTTATAGGATTATTTTTCCTTTCTCCTTTTTAACTATAGGGAGAGCTGCTTGTGCGGTCCTCCTACCTATAGTAGGATCTCTTTTCATTGCATATATCAGCCTAGCCTTTCTCCTTGGCTTCATCATGCTCTCGACAAATAGGGTAGACACATCAAAATCTTGAACCTCCTCCACTTGCTGCACATGTATCTCCCGTCACATCCAATGAGGTATATCACCCCTGGATTCTTGATGACCTCTCCCTATGTCATGGGTGGCCCTCTCTCCTATATCAGTTTCTATCCTTGCTGGTGAAGGTACCTTCTTGATTTCTTCCTCATGCAATTCATCATGAGGCGAATCTTGCTGGGGTTCCTCTTGTTGAGGGGCTTCCTTTTGTAAAGGAGGATCTTGTGAAACATGCACATTTTGATCTCGTGCCTCTTTTAGTGAGCTTTCCTTTGGAATTCCATCACCTTTCTTATTTTGTTCATCCTGTGATACATTAGCCCCCCGAGAGGCTTGTGCATTTTGATCTTGGAGATCACCCTGATCACCCTTTGTCATATCTTCTGTTTCCTTATCAGTACCCTGGTCATGGGTCATTTTTGGTTCTCCACATTTTGGTGTACTGATATTTTCTAAACCTGACCTGATTCCTCTTAAATCCCTAGTGCTTTTCCTGGATCTCCTTGCTCACTCTATGGTAGAGATGTGCTCTGTTCTTCTTGAGAATCCTTGTGAAGCATCTTTTGATCATCCTTACCTTGAGGCAATGATGAACCATCTTGGGCCTTACCATCACTCTTGTTGGGTTTGCCCTAATTACCCCCACTCTGTTGTTGTGTTTCTGATGTTTTTAGTTCCGTGGGTGTCTTATTCTGTTCTTGATTTAGATTAGGTGGAGCATCACCTTTCTTTGTATGCCCTACCTCTTCAGTCCGTTTAGGCTCTAATGGTGGATTATTGTCTTTATTTGGGCTTACATCACCCCTATATGTTAGGTCTACTACTGTAGGGCTTGTAACCTATTCAACCAAATTATCTAGCCCTATCTGTTGGGCTACTCTATCAGGACTATCCTATTTCATTTATTCTAGCTATTTTTCCTCTTGTAATGCCCTCATCTAGGCCAATGGGGTCCCATGAGGAGTCATCCTAGTGTTAGCAACCAGTGTTTCCATACATTGAGCGGTCACATCCTGGACTACCTCATCATTTGATAATTCTATAGTATCATCCAGATGGAAAGGAGACTCCCTACTAGCCATGAGCACTTCTCTTGTCTGCTCCTCAACCCTTTCAGTTTTAAACTTAATTATTTCAGGAATGGGGACATCATGCTGCAGTTCTTTTCTGAAAACTTCACCGCCCCTTCCTCTCAATATGATGGGATCAATGATGATATCCCCCCTCATGGTTGTTCTCTACCTTTTGGGTGGTGACATTTGTGGCATCCCCTTCCTCTTCCTGCTGGCTATTAGCAAGTCATCATACTTGGGTTCCTTATTCAATTGCTCCTCTTCCAAGGGGTTATCTTCTTCTAATACATGTTGTAGGGTTTGTCTTTCCACCTACATCTCCATGCTTTCAATAACCGGCCTCAAAATCCTCTTAGTCTTTGGTTTCTCTAGTGGAGGCTGTGATGTGGGTATATGAGCCGATGTAGATGCATGAGCTGATGTAGATGCATCCTCACCCCTAGTAGTAATTTTCTCTATGATCACCCCCTTTGGTTCATGTTTAACCTTCTTCCCTTTGGAGGATACCTTCTTTTGTTTTTTAGTGGGTAATCTCTTCCCATTAGATTTTCTCTCCTCAATAAGGAAATCATCATATTCTTCATCAGATAATTCCTATCTCTTTTTCTTATTGTCAACAGTAAGGGCTATGCCTCTCTTCTTTAGTTTGGTAATTTCAGCATCTACCCAACTTTGGGTTAGCTGGATCACCCCTTGCATCATCTGATCCAAGGATATATCCTCTAGCTGTGTGAGATCAAGAGCCAATATGGTGTCATTATACACCTTATCTTCATATTGATCAGACATCATCCTTATGCAGTTGTGCTGGCTCTGGGATGCAGTCAAAGGTTCTGATTTGATTCAAGGTGAGCCTTTGATATTTTCTTCTTCTCACCTCAGCTTCATCATCACAATCAGTCCAAAAGTCTTCCAAATGCTTTTGGTGTATTTGTTTCTCGAGTAACTTCTGCATCCTGTCGTAAGGGTCATATGATTTGATGAGAGGAAATGGCTGTAGGTACATTAGTTTTAGCCCCCCAATAGCATGCTTTATGCTTTCTAAATTTGGGCATAAATACCATCCCATGTACACTAGGAATAAAACAGGGGGAATTTTCTTTTGTTTCTTATAGACCTCAACAGAAGTAGCCACTTGCTTGGCAAATTCCATCAAAAGGACCCTATCAATAGGGTACCTGGGCAACATGAATGGATGTCCCTCAAAACCCTCAATTCTGATATACGAAAAGGTTGCAAACTGGATGAGCCATGTTCTATGTTTATAAATCACCTCCTGAGCTTCCATGCTTAGCCTTTTGGTATGATCCTCCTCCATTGTTCTAACTAGATGCATTGAAAATGCATCATTTACCAATTTGTAATCTTGGAGATATACTTTTCTCTGTAGTTGACAATAATGATTCCATATATGCACATCATCTGCATCACTGCCAACCTTACCTATTGTTCTCAAGGCATCAAACATTCCTCTGAATGCGCAAGAGTATACCACATATGAAGTCATGTAGAATAAGTATGCCTATCCTCCCAGCTTCCTCATCCCCTCATCCAGCGAATCACTGATGATCTTGGTCCATAGGGGTTTGTTATCTGAGTATAACACCATCTGGGTGATCCCAAACATCTAATTCTCAAAATTACCAGCATGAGGTCTTCCAGTCATCCTACTCAGCAGGGCAATTATATATTGATACTCATCATCAAAATCAAATTTGTACAAGTATACTGGTAGCTTGGCCGAAGCCATATAAGTGCTACTCTTCGACCTCCATTGATACATCTTCTTCCTAGCCTCTTTCTTCTTATTGTTGTACTCTGCCTCCATTTTCTAGAGATCCACATTGACTACCCTATTTCCTACTAGTAAGTTGAAAGTGACAGTGAGGCCCTTGATTGAAAAGTCAGCATATATCCTGCCATGTTTTTCCTCTCGCCTTGTTTTTGGGTTATAATTCCTTGCACATTCAACTACCAATTCTAGGGCTTCCATGGAATAAGGAAAACCAACTGCATGCCACATGCTGGTTGTAAACACCCTGTCCAAAGTAAGACTATCTGTATCATTATCTAACCTTGTTGACCATGCATCCAGATTTGTACTCCCTTGATGTGTATCACTAATGACCCCATATCTGAATTGCACCCCTTCTGGTTGCACAAACATGGGCTTTAGAAACTTAGCCTTGGACCTATTTCTTCTGACATTAGGCATTGATTCCTGCAATAAACATGATACATTTCACCCTATGGTACTCATGTATTTTCAACAATATCATGCTTCTTTTATCTACTTATCTTTCATTGTAACCTTCTGTATGCAACATCATGAGGATTTACCCTAGTAAAGAGAAACATTTTACCTAGATTTGAAGAAAATGACAATGGGGAAGTTTTTTTTTTATGTTACTTACCTAATGATGCTTTTCTTTGGATTATATGAGTGATTACGGGAAAGACTATAAACGTGCAGGGTCACCCATTTCGTTCCGTTATGCTGAAGGATCCAATCTGCTGGCAAGTAGCTAACAAGGGTTTAACTTCTGGAGCTATGTAATTTTTTATTTATTGCAAGGTAAATGAAAATGACCTTTGAATTTCACTTTTAAACAGATCAATAAGGTGAATTAGGGTAAAGTGTGTTGTCTTGATTAAATCTGTTGATCATTTGCATGGATTTCATAGATGCTGCTAAGTGTTTGATTCGTATTTGGTGGGATTTCACCTACCATTTGAATTGCATTAATTCTAGGGGGGTGATCCTTCAAAGATTAGTGATGTTTAAAAAATGAACCCCTCCAGGTAATATGATGCCCCCTCTATATCGCGCAGGATAATCATTTACTAAAGGTCAGGTGATACGGTCAAGCTTTTGACCATAGAGCATATTGAGTCATGAAATCAAGATCAGGGGTATTTCAAAATATGAACCCATCCTCGGGGATGAGATCATGATGACATCATCATGCCATCAAAATTTTATTAATTATCTTTTGGTGATGTCATCGTCATATTAAAAAAAACATGACGGATATTGGAAATATGACCCCCTCGTAGGTTAGATGAGATGATGATGTCATCATCGGGGTGATTTATTTCATTCATTGGAATTGGATGATGTCATCATCTTATTGGTGTAGGGTGATATCCGCGAAGGGGTGATATTAGGAAAGATGATTGATGTTAAAAATATGACCCCCTGCAAATATATGAAGCTCTTTGACAAGTAAGTACCGGCTCTTATTTGACTTTGACGTTCACGTGTTGGATATCTAATGAGTCCTGGGTGATAATTCTAAGTTCAGGTGATCTTAGTGAATATGACTAATATTAGAAATATGACCCCCTTAGGTAATATCAGGGTTGACCAAACTTTGACTCAACGTAACTCCCTGCCCTTAGATAATTTTGGGGTGATCCAAAAGGCAAACCTACTTAAAATTTTGTGTACTTTCCAACCATGAGGTTAATAATAGCAAATACTAACTTTGATGACTAACCTCATCTAGTGGTAAATCCATCCCCTTAAAGGTGACATACATGACTATTTTTATCAAACTGCCCAAAGCAAGAAACAAGCAAGCAAAAGTAGAAAGAAAAGATGGGTCCCTATTTTGCTAGGGCAAAATGGGGCATGTTGTGTAACTACACAACAACTTGCCACCAAAGAAAATAATCAAATTCCAATGATTCAAGTGATGTGATCACATTCTAACATAGCATTCTAACTCTTTTTAAGCATAAGTATTATGACCTTCCTGAATGAGATGATGTTCATTATTGCAACAATGCTAGCAAGGAATAAAGTGTGTGCAGATGATTAATTATCCTCATCTTGAAAGTAAGTTGAAAACATGAGTAACTAGTGTTAAGCTACATATTTTAAGATCATCCCTCATAGCCAACCAGGATAGAGCCTTGCTACTAGAAGGCATCCATAGCCCCAACAAGGTTATCTATACAATCTCCCTAAGTAGAGCCCCACTACCAGTAGGCATCCATAGCCCCAGTAGAGTTACTTAGATGGCCTAATTTTATATTTTTCTTATCTCTTTTGTTCATATGGTATCATCATGTAAGCTTAATATGCAAGGTGTGGTCACTTGCTGATTTAGGTTGGAGATTGCATTGGTAGCAAGGGAGCCTCTTTAGATTTTTCACTTAACACCTATACCTATGTGTTCCACAAACCCAAGGCTTTTAGGTGAGTCATTGTAAAGAATCTTCCTTAGTTAAGAAAAGGCACCATGATGAAAAAGATATCACAGACCTAGTCAAAGATACTCCTCAAAATGAGTCATAACATATTTAGGAATTTGTTCTCATCACTTGAATCCTAACAATTTGATTGCTTTCTTGGGGTGATAAGCTACATCATCCTGACTAAGCAAAACAAAGACTTAATAAACAAACAAGCAAACACACCAAAAAAACAACCACTGTACAAACAACTATACAATATGCACATTATGATACATTTGACTCATATGACTCTATTTTAGGCTTGGAAATAATGCTTGAGGAATTGTCCATTAACTGGTAATGGGACATCCTCACCGGTTTGAGTTTTAAGTTTGTAGGTACTGTCTCCTAGGATTTCTAAAATTTGAAAAGGACCTATCCAAAGTTTGTCAAATTTACCATGACCCCCTTTCTTCTCATGTGATTTATCCCACATAAGGACTAGATCTGAAATCCTAAAAGCTTTAACTTTAGCTCTTTTATCAAACCAGCGTTTGACAACAACCTAATGTTTAGCAAACTGATCAACTGCTCTGTTTCTTTTTTCTTCTAGGTGCATTAGCTGAAGTAACCTAACTTCTTGTTTTATATCTATGCCTAGATATTCTTGTGCAAACTGCAATGTGGGGATCTTTAAGTTAATAGGGAGGATAGGATCCACACCATATACTATCTGATAAGGAGAGTTTCCTAATGCATCCTTCATCCTGGTTCTATCTACCCACAAGGCATATTTTAATAGGGTGTTCCACTCGCTAGGATTTTTCTCTATCAATTTCTTTATGATACTCAACAGGTTCTTATTTGTAGACTCTGCTAGTCCATTCCCTTAAGGATAGTAATTTGAAGAAAACTCAGAATGATTCCATGATCAAAGGTCCAACTTGATAGTTTTAATGATGCAAAGGTAGATCCATTATCACATACTAAAGCATAGGGAACTCCATACTTGGTTACTATGTTACTCTCCAAAAACTTCATCACATCTTCTACAGTGCATGTCTTACTGCTGACAGCCTCAGTCCACCTGGTGCAATAATTAGTGATAGTCAATATATACCTATGGCCTGAAGATGATGGAAGATTGATGGGTCCTATGAAATCCATGCCCCATTGGGAAAATGGGTGCATCTCCATTACTGGTTGCAAAGGTTGAGAGGCGTATCTTTCTCTATTAGCTGCAACCTGACATGTATGACAATATTTAATGTGTTCAGCAGTATCCTTAAAGATAGTGGGCCGGTAGTATCCTGCTCTGAGGATAGCATGAGCAGTGGCTAAATGTGACCCATGTGTGGTTCCAAATTTGTCATGTAACTTTGTTAACACCTTATCTTATTCTTGCCTCTCTAGGCATCTGAGATATATCCCTTTATAGTTCCTTTTGAAAAGGATTCCTCCTTTTATCATGTATTTTTGTGATCTTGCCTTCAAGGCTCTCCTCTATGAGGCCTGTAATCTTGATGGACATCTTCCAGTAATCAGGATCTGCCTGATATCTGAATACCACACTTTATCACATATTGTTGGCTCATGATATTAGGATCAATTTCTGATATCATTTAGCTCAAAGCTTGTCCTCTTACCAACTTCATGGGTGTTATATCCATATCATATTCTTGGAGAATTGTTATCCATTTAGCTCTCTTTTCACCAGGCTCACTCTGCATTAGGAGCATCTTTATTGCTGCATCTGGTACTACAACAATTACCTTACTTCTCAAGATGTAATGTCTAAATTTCTTGACTGTCCAGACTAAAGCAAGGGATTGTCTTTCAACATCCATGTATCTGAGCTCTACATCTCTAAATGGGCAACTCATGAAAGCTATAGGATTTTCTTCTTTAGCCTCATTTCTTTGGGGTAGTACTGTTGTAGATGTATGTTCTAAAGAAAATGAATATATGTAAAAATCTTTTGTATAATCTAGACTAATCAGAACAGGGGCATCAAATATAACTTTCTTGATGTCCTCAAAAGATGCTCTAGCTTCAGGTATCCACTCAATTTTAGCATCCTTCTTGAGCATTGCATTCAGCGGTCTAACAATCTCTACAAAGCCAGTAATAAATTTTCTAACAAAGTTTATCTTACCAAAATAGGATTTCAGTTCTTTCTTACTTCCAGGAAGCTGTATCTTCATGATTGATTCTACTCTTCTAGGGTCAATGATGATCCAATTCTTTGTTATTAGGTGACCCAATAACTTACCTGTAGTTACCCCAAATATGCATTTCTTAGGATTCAAGGATATTCTGTAATGTTCACATTTCTTAAGCACTCTCCTGAGGTCTTCTAGGTGGTTTCCTCCCTCCTTGGAGAAGATTGTCAAGTCATCCATATATATGACTATACATTTGCCAATTAACCCTCTGAAGGCTATGCTCACTGAAAAGTGGCTCCAAAATTTATTAAGCCAAAAGGCATGTGCCTATAAGCAAATATACCCCACTTGGTGGTGAATGCAATTTTCAATCTGTCTATTTTATCTACCATCACCTGGTTGTAACCTAAAAAACCATCCAAGAATGACATCATCTTTGCACCATTTACTATTTGTAAGACCTCATCCAACGAAGGTAAAGGATAGTTATCCTTCTCGGAAGCCTTATTCAAATTTATGAAGTCTACACATAACCTGATATCACCATTTTTCTTTCTCACAGGGACCAAGTTAGCCACCCAAGTGGAATGCCTCACAGGGAATATGAATCTGGCATTAAGCAATTTCTTTACTTCTTTAAAAATGATGGGCTCCAATAAGGCATTAACAGGCCTCTTCTTTTGTCTAAAAGGTTTAACATCTGGCTTTAACGGTATGGTATGGGTGATGATTGAAGTATCATAAGTCTTCAACTCGGCATAAGTCCAGGCAATGACATGGACATAATCTTTAAGTGCTTGAGTTATTCCTGTCATTTCTTATTCTATGCACACCTTACCAATTAAGACATTCCTTTTCTCTTCATCTTATCCTATGTTAACTGGTGAATATTCTCCTCCATCTGCTTTAGGGAGATATTTCTATTTTAGCATATTATCTAAATCAAATGCTCTTTCTAATTCTATCATCCCCTTGGGAATCTTGTTACTGGGAAAATCCATGATCTCTTCTTCTTCCTAGGTATGATCTTCCACATTTCTTTCATCTATAATATGTATATCAAACACATCTCTATTTGATATGAAGTCTAAAATATGTTGGTCATCATCAAACACTTGAAGATTGATGAAATTATCTGGTACAAAGGGCACTGATATTAATTCAACTAAAAACCTCTTCAGATTAGATATGGATAATGGACATAAAGTACTCATAGCTTGAGCCAAGGCATTTGCTCTGTGATTTTTCTCCCTAGGCACATGGGTGATATTGAATGCATCAAAGTCTTCTATCAAATCCCATACTCAGTGTCTGTAATTAGACAACGTTTTGTAATTGCAAGAATATATGCCTCTTACCTACCCTACCACTAATTTTGAATCTCCATAGACATGCAGAATCTTTACTTTCTTTTTGAGTGCAAACAATATCCCATGGATTAGGGCTTCATACTCTGTCACATTATTTGTGCATGGGAATTGCAATCTATATGCTACCAAGTAGGATTTCCCAGCTGGATCAATGAGATCTATCCCTACTTCAGCTCCTTGTTTTGATTTGGACCCATCAAACTTAAGGATCCATGGATTATCTTCAGTTAAAGGTTTATCTAGACCTTCTCTTTTCTTTTTAGCTTGGGTGGCTGCACCACCTGATATCCATTTTACTTTTGGTAACTCCTCCTTCTCAAAATTTACCCTATCTAATTGATGAAGAGTTGACATTTGTTTTCCTTCTTTACTACCAGAAGAATGATCCTTTGAACAAAGCATCATCTACTTCCTCAGAATGTGCAAGCATAATGAGCAAGTAGACTTTGAATGTGGTACTTGATGTAACCTGCACCAACCTTCAATTAGAGCATCATGTGGAGAAGCATGTTGTAGCAACATATTTTGAATTTGTTTTGATAAGAACTCTTCAAACTTGGTCAAATTACTATCTCTATCTTCATCAGATACTTCATATTCTATTTCAATCAAACAATCAGTCCCTGGGATGATATTCTTGTTACTCTTATAACTGTTTTTAGTGCACACCAGGATTTCTTATGTCTTATGATTGTAACTTTCATCATGATGTGTACATTCTTTTGTACCTACAGATGATAAACAAGAGTCAATATCAATGTAACTATCTGCATGACTTACTGTGGATGATGATGATATTTTCTCATTGAATGCCTGGTCTAGTTCCAACATGTCTAAACAAGCATCACAAGTCTTTTCATAATGTCCTTCATCATGTAACCTGCACCATCCTTCAATTAGAACATCTTCATTAGACATATTTAACATTTGACAATGTTGCATCTCTCTGGATAAGTATACTTCAAAATTCCTAAAATGATCTACCTCCTTATTATCATCTGAACTTTGATCAGATTCTATAATTATTCTATCATCCTGAAGATTATCATTATGAACATAAACATCATACATGAGGATCTCCTCTATCTTAACAGTTTGGGACCTGATGGTGTAAACTCCCAGTTCAACATCTACATACATGATCTCATTAGTTTTATTATACTCAGTGATCATGTGTTTCATGTGGGATTCATCATCTATCCTTATCTGGTTAGGAATTCCTTTCCAAGGTAAATACATGTGGCTGAAATCAGTGGACATATATCCAGTAAGTGTTTTTGACCAATCCCTACTGAGCAACATTCCATATGTGTTAGGGATATCTACTACCTGGTTATCAATGTAGTATTGGATTCTTGGATCTGATGCTAATTGTGTATGAATGTGAGTTAATTCTCCTACAACACTCACCTTAGTTTTATCTAACTGTGTTACCTTCTTCAATGCCTTGGTAGGATGTAACCCTAAGGCATTGCATATGGACAATGACATTACATTAGTAGATGCACTTGAATCTACTAAACAATTATGCAAATTCTTACTGAACATCCTTACAGTAAGAAGAAATGGAGGTGACTCATTCTTATCCCTATAAAGGGTCATGTGTGAAGTTTTAGTAGCTTGGACAGTAGTTGAAGTTTTGTGTTTAACATTAATATCCTTAGCTGCATGATCTTTATTCAAAGACTAGATTTGGGGATGATTGTCTTCTTTTGGTGTAGTGTCATCTAGTGATTTCATGAATGTTCTCTTAATGGTTGGGGTTTTAAGCAACTCTGACAGTGACAGACTTATTTTGATCTTTTTCATTTCATCTGCTAAATATGTGACCAATTTATCAGATTCTGGAGACTGATTACTAGCTTTTGCCACTGTATTTTGTGGTGATAAGTACTGAGCATTAACTTTGGGAAATCCAAGGTTATTACTTGCCTTAGGATCAGGTGAAGTGCTAAAATTATTTGGAGGCAAGGATGTAGTCAAAGGGCCAGTGGGCTTGTTTGAGTTATTCCTTAGGTTATAGTTATGTGTACCCTGATATTACTACTGATAAGCATGCACTTCTTCATGTTCAAGTGATGACTTGTTTTCATCCTCAAAAGGGAAAACATAATTTGTTTCAAAATCCATAGCCGACTCTTCACATGCTAAGGTGTAGTTCTCATGGGATGATGATATCTGCTGCTGAGGATGATTGGTGGAACTTTCCAATACAAGGGTTGAGTCATATCCACAAGGGACAATTTCATTTCATCCAACAAAAGGTGGATTACCTGCAGTATTTGATACTTCATCTTGGAATATACTAGTTGCTATCTTGAATTGAGGACAACCCAGCTCCACATGAGCATTGGTGTTATGTATCCTACACCAGTTTGTAAGGGCTGCCTCTGCCAAGTTCACCCTAGTAGTTTTCTTAGGTTCACTAAGAGGTTGATTATCTAAAGGTGATCATAAGGAACCATTATTTGGCCTAGTGTTCCACACTCTAGGCTATCTAGGGGCATTATTGTTACCACTGTTGTTATTTTTATTATTGTTATATCCCCTATTAGTATATCCAGAGCTGTCATTATTATATCCTCTATTTTGATTTGATTAAGAATAGAAATTCTAACTTCTCAAATGAGTGATTTCAGTTGTCAATTTCCTCAACTGTACAGACATCTCTTTAATTTCTTCCTTTTCTTCTTGAGCCTTGGCTACTACATTCTCAGCTTGAGGTTTAAAGAAGGAAGAACCATTGTTATTACTATTCTATCCTACATCCTGAGGTACTTGTGTAGGTCCTAGATATTGCACCGGCACCATCTAGTCATTTCCATTTGGAAGTGGCATGATGCTAAGTGGAGGTACTTCTAAAGGACTTGGCATTATAGCTAGAGGCATCATAGCTCCATTAGTCTATTGCTGAGTATGATACACAGGATGTGTGGGAAATGCAATTTTAGGTGTTGGAGCAGGGATCAACTGCTGATTGACTTTTATGGCTTCTTCAAAAGCTCCTGCCAAAGTTGTGACACCAGGATGTGTTCTCCTGATAAACATAGAAGTGAAAGGATCTAATGCTGAGTAATATATATTCCTAGTAGCTTCATCTACTACATTATAAGGAGCAACCAGCTTTGAAAACATCTTTTGGAATCTAGCATTAAAGTTGGCAATAGGTTCTCCTTCAAATCTCTTGATCATGGAAAATAGGTGATAATTCATTGAAGGATCTCTAGGTATCTTGAATCTATCCTTAAAATCTTTCTCCAAGGTAGCCCATGAACCAACTGAACCTTGACCAAGACTGATATACCAATTATATGCCTCTTCCCCTAAGGAAAATGGAAATAATCTACATACCACATCCTGATGTTCAATTCTCGCTCTAGAACAAGCTTCCTTGAATGTTCTGATGTGATCATCAACATCCTGATATGGATGATATTTTGGACAAATCTTGTCAAGATTTTTAGGTAAAGGATGATATGCATTGAAAGTCAGATGTGACTCTGCAGCAAAGAATGACATTGTGACTAGCAGAGGTTGGACTAGAGGTGTTACAAGTGGTCCTGTAGCTATTTGTAATCCAACATGAGCTATTGGAGTATGTCCTGGTGAAGCCTCTAATGTACTAGAACTAGGAGTGTGATGAATATCTATAGTTATAGGTCTGAGTCCACGAATAGGCAATTCCTCAAAGAGTCCACTGGATTTGGACCTAGTATTTGGCCTGAGAGCTAGGATTTCTACAACTTATGGAAATTTGGCTTGGTTTACTATAAAGATCAAGTGAACTACTCCTACAAAGGATGTATTTATGACCATAATCCAAAACTGACTAGATATATATGCAATATTTGCAGGAATGATGCAAATATGAACAAATATGAGAGTTTCACACATAGATATCAGGATATTTGGTATCACAAGCAAATTACTTCAAAGATTTAGTAAGAAAACTTGAATGACAACTTATCTCTCAAGAATCACAAGAATTGACTACAAAGCTCAAGATATTTATGCATAATTCTACAATATTCATGATAAACAAGCATAAAATGCTCAAAGCAATAAATCTTTGCAAGTGTTTAAAGTAATGATCTATGAGAATGTTACCTCATTTTGACACAGGAAAAATACACATGCACTACTGAATCATCTTTCAAGCAGTGAAGATAGGTCCTCCTTTTAGCGCCAATTTATGTTGATGATGATGATTAGTCATAACAACATGCATAAAATTTGCACAACAAACCTTTATTATCTTGTAATATATGATCAATTTAAGATAAATTGATGACTCCAAGGCTCCGTTGATCAGGTCATGACCGTCTAACGCTACTTAGAGATTAATGTGACATGTTGTTTTCCATTTTAAGGGGTCTTACGTTTGTTTAGATGATCAATAATGTAATTGTATTCTATAAATTCACTTCACAAACAAGATTATTTCCACTATGTTCCATAGATCGCTGTGATATTTATAAGTTTGATCAATTCTTCTAAACATTGATCATTAGGACCTTGCACATGCCTCTACACTATGTATTTATTCAAATAATGTGTCTACAAATAGATATTCATATGTCCATCATAGACATTTATCTGTATTTGCATGATATTTATCCATTTAACATGATTTCACTCAAAATATGCCCTATATTTTCAATTATCTATGAGATATCTGCATATTTCATGTTTATTTGCTTTAGATTGTATGTTATTTGCAATTATGGAGGTGATTTGTAATGAAATTCAAAGAAATTTAAAGAAATACTTCAAAGTTTGGTGAACCTTTAGCTATTGAGTCACATACATTCAAGATACAATCATGAAGAGAAGAAATTAAACCATAATTCACCAGGTTGTTCTACAGCTAGGTATGGTTGATGCTAACTTCAAAGGAACAAAGAATGAAAATAATATATGCAAACTAAAAAGCACTCCAAGGGATGCAGCTAATCAATGCATATATCTAGATTCCACTCACAGATTACTCATGATTTACAATGATTTGTAATCATAACAGCTTCTCTTTCATTAAGTATGCAAAACATGTACATTCACAATAACCTTGAAATTAGTCCTAAATTCTTTAGCAATCAAATTTCAATTAAGTTTCTAATAATCAAAAGATTGCACTCCTCCACCTTTTATAGAATAAGGAGAGGAGGTAGTTACAACTGACCGATGGTCGAGATTTATCAATTCATATCAATGGCTAACAATCCATTATTGACTTAGTCAACTTCCTTCTTCGTGGTACAAGTTGCCAACTGGTAACTATCTGGTAGAACTTACTACTTATGAGCAGCCTATGCATATGCTTACTTGATGGTACATCTATCCTTACTCCTCGTCTCCTTTTTCTTCTTCATTCTCTTCATCTCCTTCACTATCTACATCACCCTCATCTTCACTACTGCTCTGATGTAGATCATCTTGAATATGGACCTTTACTGTTGTCCTGATTGCCTCATATAGCTATACAATTCTATTTATCTCCCCCCCATCTTGGACTTTAGCTTTAATTATTACATGTTTATGGGAGTGGAATTTAGCCTTGAGGGCTTCCATCTTGCCTTTCCTACTGTTTAATGTCTCATTATACATTTCCACCTTGACCTTCATCCTCATGATTCTATTCATCACTTCCTCTGTCAAGTGGTTTAGGGGGTCATCTACTTCAGGCTTGAAATTATCATGTAGAGCCTTAACAATAAAATCTACATCTTAATTCTCAATTTTACCTTCTAAAGCCTCCAAGGTCTCTACCGCATATGCCATCATGCTATGCAGTTTGATAATAATGTCTTTGATCTTGCCACTGCATTTCTTTAACACATCACATTCAAACCGGATATCTTCATACGAGATCCCCATTAGCAGGGCAGTGTTATTATCTAATACCTTGTTACGTATCAAAATCTGTGGATCAATTCTTCTCATCTCACTCAGAGCACCTAGGTCCTTTTCCAATTTGAATGACCTTCTACCTATTTCATTCTACATCTTGTCTACCTTTCTCTTTAAGGTATTGAAAGAATTCCATCTCTACAGAGAGGTCTTCACAACATCCTCAACTCCAAAAAATGCTGACAACATCCAATTTTACATCACCATCGCCTCATGCTTCATCAGGTTCAATTTGGTAACCTCATCTTGTGATATAATAGTCAATGGGATGGCCAGATCAGCAAGTGCATGTTCAGGGTTAATTAACCCTTTTATAAAAGAATGCAATTGAGCAATGTGCCCTTTATGTACCTTATTCTTCTCCTTTTCCTTCTTTACCTTTTGGGTTAGAGAATCAATAATATCTTTCCCTCCTGACCTTCTTGGTCCTCATTTGTAAAACCTAGATCAACATTAGTGATCTGAAACTCTTCTAGGCTTATTTTGCCTTTCTCCTTTTTAACTATAGGGAGAGGTACTTGTGCGGTCCTCCTACCTGTAGCAGGATCTCTTTTTATTGTGGATGTCATCCTGGCCTTTCTCCTTGGCTTCATCATGCTCTCAGAAAATAGGGTAGATACATCAAAATATTGAACCTCCTCCACTTCCTGTACATGTATCTCCTGTTGTAGCCAATGAGGTATATCATCCCCGGATTCTTGATGACCTCTCCCTATGTCATGGGTGTCCAACTCTCCTATATCAGTTTCTATCCTTGGTGGTGAAGGAACCTTCTTAATTTATTCATCGTGTAGTTCATCATGAGGGAGATCCTACTGGGATTCCTCCTATTGAGGGACTTCCTTTTGTAAAGAAGGATCTTGTGAAACATGCACATTTTGATCTCATGCCTCTTTTAGTGAGCTTTCCTTTGGAATTCCATCACCTTTCTTATTTTTTTCATCCTGTGATACATTAGCCCCCTGAGAGGCTTGTGCATTTTGATCTTGGAGATCACCTTGATCACCCTTGGTCATATCTTCTATTTCCTTATCGGTACCCCGGTCATGTGTGATTTTTGGTTCTCCACATTTTGGTGTACTGATATTTTATAAACCTAACCTGATTCCTCTTCAATCCCTAGTGCTTTTCCTAGATCTCCTTGCTCAGTGTGTGGTAGATATGTGCTCTATTCTTGTTGATCATCCTTGTGAAGCATCTTTTGATCATCCTTACCTTGAGGCAATAATGAACCATCTTGGGCCTTACTAGCACTCTTGTTGGGTTTGCCCTAATTACCCCCACTCCATTGTTTTGTTTCTGATGTTTTTCATTCTTAGGGTGTCTTATTTTGTTCTTGATTCAGATCAGGTGGAGCATCACCTTTCTATGTATGCCCTGCCTCTTCAGTCTACTTAGGCTTCAATGGCAGGTTATTGTCTTTATTTGGGCTTACATCACCCCTATATGTCAAGTCTACTACTGTAGGGCTTGTAACCTGTTCAACCAAATTATCCAGCCCTATCTGTTGGGCTACTCTCTCAGGACTATCCTGTTTCATTTCTTCCACTTGGTTTTCCTCTTATAATGCCTTCATCTGGGCTAATGGGGTCCCATGAGGAGTCATCTTGGTGTTAGTAACCAGTGTTTCCATACGTTAAGCGGCCACATCCTAGACTACCTCATTGTCTGATAATTCTATAGTATCATCTAGAGAGAAAGGAGACTCCCTACTAGCCATGAGAACTTCTCTTGTCTACTCCTTGACCCTTTCAGTTTTAAACTTAATTATTTTAGGAATGGGGGCATCATGCTGCAGTTCTTTTCTGAAAACTTCACCGCCCCTTCCTCTCAATATGATGGGATCAGTGCTAATACGCCCCCTCATGGATGTTCTCTACCTTTTGGGTGGTGACATTTGTGGCATCCCCTTCCTCTTCCTACTGGCTATTAGCAAGTCATCATCCTTGGGTTCCTTATTCAATTGCTCCTCTTCCAAGGGGTTATCTTCTTCTAATACATGTTGTAGGGTTTGTCTTTCCACCTGCACCTCCCTGTTTTAGTAACCGGCCTCAAAATTCTCTTAGTCTTTGGTTTCTCTAGTGGAGCCTGTGATGTGGGTATATGAGCTGATGTAGATGCATGAGCTGATGTAGATGCATCCTCACCGCTAGTAGCAATTCTCTCTACAATCACCCACTTTGGTTCATGTTCAACCTTCTTACCTTTGGAGGATACCTTCTTTTGTTTTTCAGTGGGTAATCTCTCCCCATTAGATTTTCTATTCTCAATAAGGAAATCATCATATTCTTCATCAGATAATTCCTGTCTCTTTTTCTTATTGTCAACAATAAGGGCCATGCCTCTCTTCTTCAGTTTGGTAATTTCAGCATCTACCCAACTTTGGGTCATCTGAATCACCCCTTGCATCATCTGATCCAAGGATATATCCTTTGGCTATGTGAGATCAAGAGCTAATATGGTGTCATTATACACCTTGTTATCTTCATATTGATCAGACATTATCCTCCTATCATCCTTATGTAGTTGTGCTAGCACTAAGATGCAGTCAAAGGTTCTTATTTGATTCAAGGTGAGCCTTTGATATTTTCTTCTTCTCACCTCAGCTTCATTATCACAATCAGTCCAAAAGTCCTCCAAATGCTTTTGGTGTATTTGTTTCTCGAGTAACTTCTACATCCTACCATAAGGGTCATATGATCTAATGAGAGGAAATCACTGTAGGTACATTAGTTTTAGGCCCCCAATAGCATGCTTTATGATCTCTAAATATGGGCATAAATACCATCCCATGTACACTGGGAATAAAATAGGGGGAATTTTCTTTTGTTTCTTATAGGCCTCAACCGAAGTAGACACCTGCCTAGCAAATTCCATCAAAAGGACCCTATCAATAGGGTACCTGGGCAACATGAATGGATGTCCCTCAAAACCCTCAATTCTGATATATGAAAAGGTTGCAAACTGGATGAACCATGTTCCATATTTATAAATCACCTTTTGAGCTTCCATGCTCAGCCTTTTGGTTCGATCCTCCTCCATTGTTGTAACTAGATGCATTGAAATGCATCATTTACCAATTTGTAATCTTGGAGATATACTTTTTCTCTATAGTTGGGGATAATGATCCCATATATGCACATCATCTGCATCACTGCCAACCTTACCTACTATTCTCAAGGCATCAAACATTCCTTTGAATGCGCAAGAGTATACCACATATGAGGTCATGCAGAATAAGCATGCCTATCCTCCCAGCTTTCTCATCACCTCATCCAGTGAATCATTGATGATCTTGGCACATAGAGGTTTGTTATCTAAGTATAACACCATCTGGATGATCCCAAACATCTAATTCTCAAAATTACCAGCATGAGGTCTGCCAGTCATCCTGCTCAGCAGGGCAATTATATATTGATACTCATCATCAAAATTGAACTTGTACAAGTATACTGGTAGCTTGGCCGAAGCCGTATAAGTGCTACTCTTCGACCTCCATTGATACATCTTCTTCCTAGCCTCTTTCTTCTTATTTTTGTACTCTACCTCCAGTTTCTGGAGATCCACATTGACTACCCTATTTCCTACTAGTAAGTTGAAAGTGGCGGTGAGGCCCTTGACTGAAAAGTTAGCATATATCCTACCATGTTTTTCCACTCACCTAGCTTCTGGGTTATAATTCCTTGCACATTCAACTACCAATTCTAGGGCATCCATGGCATAGGGAAAACCAGCTATGTGCCACATGCCAATTGTAAACACCCTGTCCAAAATAGGACTGTCTATATCATTATCTAACCTTGTTGACCATGCATCCAGATATGTACTCCCTTGATTCATATAACTAATGACCCCATATCTGAATTGTGCCCCTTCTGGTTGCACAAACATGGGCTTCAGAAACTTAGCCTCAGACCTATTTCTTCTGACATCAGCCATTAATTCCTGTAATAAACATGATACATTTCACCCTATGGTACTCATGTGTATTTTCAACAGCATCATGCTTCTTTTATCTACTTATCCTTCATTTTAACCTTCTCTATGCAACATCATGAGGATTTACCCTAGTAAAGACAAACATTTTACCTAGATTTGCAGAAAATGACAATGGGGAAGTTTTTTTTTTTTAAGTTACTTACCTAATAACGATTTCCTTTGGATTATATGAGTGATTATGGGAAAGACTATAAAAGTGTAGGGTCACCTGTTCCGTTCTGTTACGCTAAAGGATCCAATCCGCTGGCAGGTAGCTGACAAGAGTTTGACTTATGGATCTTTGTAATTTTTAATTTATCACAAGGTAAATGAAAATGACCTTTGAATTTCACTTTTAAACAGATCAATATGACAAATTAGGGTAAAGTGTGTTGTCTTGATTAAATCTGTTGATCATTTGCATGGAATTCGTAGATGCCGCCAAGTGTTTGATTTGTATTTGTAATCAACGGGACTTCACCTACCATTTGAATTGCATTTAATGCTAGGGGGTGATCCTTCAAAGATCAGTGGTATTTAAAAAAATGAACCCCCTCAGGTAATATGACCCCCCTCTATATCGCGTAGGATAATCGTTTACTAAAGGTCAGGCGATACAGTCAACCTTTTGACCATAGAGCATATCGGGTCATGAAATCAAGATCAGGGGCATTACAAAATATGACCCCATCCTCAGGGATGAGATCATGATAACATCATCATGCCATCAATATTTTATTAATTATCTTTTGGTGACATCATCGTCATATTAAAAAAAACATGACAGATATTGGAAATATGACCCCCCGTAGTTCAGTTGAGATGATGATGTCATCATTAGGGTGATTTCTTTTGTTCATTGGAATTGGATGACGTTATCATCTTATTGGTGTAGGGTGATATCTGTGAAGGGGTGATATTAGGAAAGATGACTGATGTTAAAAATATGACCCCCTGTGAATATATGAAGCTCTTTGACGGGTAAGTACCAGCTCTTATTTGACTTTGACGTTCACGTGTCGGATATCTAATGAGTCCTAGGTGATAATTCTAAGTTTGGATGATCTTAGCGAATATGACTGATATTAGAAATATGACCCCCCCAGGTAATATCAGGGTTGACAAAACTTTGACTCAATGTAACTCCCTCCTACCCTTAGACAATTTTTGGGTGATCCAAAAGGCAAAGCTCATAAAGAAATAGTGCTAATGTAGTTCCCTGCCCTTAAAGGTGACATACATGACTAATTTTACCAAACTGCCTAAAGCAAGAAACAAGCAAGCAAAAGCAGAAAGAAAAGTTGGGTCCCTATTTTGCTAGGGAAAAATGGGGCGTGTTGTGTAACTACACAACACTCCCCTTATCTCTACAATTTTTCTGTCAAAATAGAGAGCAATTTGATCCCAAAAGCCCACAAAACACCAAAAACCAAGAGAAATCAAACGTTAGTGTAAAAATGTTGGATCACTTGTCGCAGGAAAATGACACTACTGCAGGAAGAAATAGCACTACATAATTGTGAAATTACACCAGAGAACTGTAAAATGGCACTATTGTATGAAGAAAGAGGGCTAACCATAGGGCTTTTGGCACTAGAACCTGCAAAAACACGTCTTTAAGAACAAAAACTCACAACAAAAAGTTAGATTGAGACCTTGTGGGTGCCATCGGGCATGCTAATGTGATTAGCGAATCTAAATCAAGGTAAAACATAAATCAAATGCATTCAAAACAAAGATTTATACCTTAATGTGAAGACCCAATCCAAAGAGGGTGGAGGAGCTTACACCCAAGATCTCGTAGCTTTTACCCAAGATGCTCAAATGAGATGTGAAATTCTCTCAAACTATGCAACTCACACTAGCTCAAGACTTTGGCATAATAACACTGTTGGCAAGAGACACTGTGTGGCTTCATGAGTATTGTCATTGATGGCAAAAAAGTTCATCCCACACATCCACAGGACATGGTCTGTCTATACCGGAACTCAAATTGAAGAGTATTTTGGTCTGGTGAGCAAGAATAGAGCATGCAGCAAGGTCTAATAATCAAGTCTAGATATCTTAGAGGAAGTATCTTAGTAAAGTGTGAGCTTGGGGAAGTCAAAAGGAGTACCATGACTAATACATTCCAGAGATTGAGCCTCTAGAGATGGAAGAGTGAAAAGATATGAACACCTAAGTGTTGGGTTCCTGTTTGGCAGAGTAGACTGAGGAAGAACTGACCGGCAGAGCATCAGGCCTTAATTCAGATGAGATATTGATGGCGATAAAGCTTCTTAAGAGATCATTCATGATTGGCCGACATGACTGATGACTTCTATAAGCATCTCTTTGATACACATCACTTGGTAAGCAAGGATTTAGTTGACAGACCAAAGTTTGGGAAAATATTGAGTATTCTGGATGCCGACTAGAAAGATGTTGAAATCCCTTGTGTGGATATATATACCAGATGGATTTCGATGAGAAGGTGTGTGTGGTGTGTTGTGAAGTGTGAAGAAAAGTAGAGAGCAGTGTGGAAGCAGTAATACATGTCTAGTATGTGACAGGACAATAACACCAAAGAAGTGAAAGAATGAAGTGCAGTAGATTAGTGTATTGAGCCTAACTGGAACTAAACCTCAGCATATGTGGATGCTTCTCATCAGTTCAAGTATCTTGTTACTTTTTTTGTACCTTGTAGATAGTGAGTCTCTTGTAGGCAGTGAGCCTCTTGTGAGTAGTGTGCTCGGGCAGTGATCCCTAATTGGCAAGTGCCATTTTGTACTTCTATTCTTTTAACAGAGAATACAATCTTGGGTTAGTCACCCCATGGTTTTTCCCTTAACAAGGCTTTCCATGTCAAAATCATTATTTTATGTGTATTGATTTTGTTTCTACTTTCATGTTTATGGATGCTTATTTTCTTTGATGCTGCACTAGTTATTAAAGAAGAACAAAAAGTCAAATTACTTAAGATAACTGATTCACCCCCCCTCTCAGTTATCAACTATTGGTATCAAAGATAAGTTCCTCCAAATAGAGCCTAACAACTTGATGAATATCTAGGAATTCAAATGGCTATGTATGGTATGAGGGAACAACTTTAGTATGCCCTTGATGATCTTGAGCAATCTCACACTGAAGTCAATAACTTGAGAGAAAGACTCAAAGAAGCTGATGATTTCATAATGAACTAAAGGAGAAACTGAGTATCTCTATGAAGAAGAGAAAGGAACTCCTTTAGCAATTAGCAAGTCAAAGTGAAGCCAATGATACTAATGAAGATCAGAATGAGAAGAACAAATTATGTGAGAAGCTATCAAAAGAGGTCATTATGGTAAGACATGAAATGGAATCGGGGGTTATGAAATTCACCTAAGAAATTGAAGAGAAAAGAAAGATTGAAGATAATCTAAAACAATCTCTCAAGGAGAAGTTAGAAGACTGCTACAAAATGGATAGAATAATCAGGCATTTGGAATCTGATCTTGAAGAAGCTAGAGATAATGAAGAACAACTTGAGAATCAGATTGACACTCTAAAAAGGGATCTTCAAACAACAAATGAATACAAAGAGAAATTCAAGATAAGCTCTGTTCAGCTTGAAGTTCTTCTTAAAAGCCAAAAGAGGGTAGATGACAAGCAGGGCTTGGGGTATGAGAAAGGTGAAAGCTCCGGATCTGGTCAGAAGAACTTTGGATTAGGAAATCCAAGAAACATGCCTAGAAGACCTCTGGTAAGGCAACCAAATGCTCAAAGATATCCATCCTTCAATGGATACTACCACAATTGCAATAACTTTGGTCATAAAGCAAATCAATGCAGAAGAAGAATGAATCAGACTAATTCATCCTTCTCCAAACAGTGTTTTAACTGCAAAAGGTATGGTCACAAATCTCAAGAATGTAGAAATATGCAAATAAATAATTCATTCAATGGTAGATGTTTTGCATGCAATAGAATGGGACTATGGCTAATCAATGCAGATCAAGAGGATGTCAGTCAAATTTGGAAAGAAATGTTGTTTGTTACAATTGCAATAAATCAGGTCATATTGCCAAATTTTGCAAAAGTAAGAATCGGGATAAAAGGGGTCCGGTATATCATAATCAAAATCAAGACAAAGGAAAAAGAAAAGTGAATGTGGATGAAATTCAAAGGGAGATGAACAAGATTTGGGTAAAGAGGAGTACAAAAAATGTTGAGGATGGATCCACACCAGAATCTGGTGCTGATATTCCTTTCAGAAACTAAATAGATGAGCTCTAGCTCAGGGGGAGTCACAAAAGAAAACAAGTTTCCCCAGCCAGTCAATTGGTGCCTGAAATTGGCACATGGAAAGTTGCGGATTGAAGGGTTCTCAGAGAAACATCTAAATAAGCCTTGGTAAAGATATGGAAGATCCACAAGAAATTTGGAAGAGGTTAATCTACCAAGATTGATCCAGTTTAACAGTCATCCAGTAAGAATAGGATTTTCACAGTTAGATCCGGTATGATTCAAATTGAGGTATCTTGATCTATGGATAAATGGAATGATTGGAGAAAGGTAGATAGATTGCTAATATTCACCAAGAATAACTCTAAGTGCATCTCAGTGATCCGGAAAGATCTCTCTCAGAAACAAGGAAAACAAGGTAACCGGAATAACCTAAGTTGTGCATTTATTGCAAAATGGAATTAGGGTTTGCGCAGAAATAAAAGGGTTCATTTGTTCATCATTTGTACATTTGTATTTGAGAAAAAGAGAAAAGGAGCTCTGCAATGAAATTGTCTCAATCCCCTCAAAGATCAACTGCAGAAGTTGATTCTTCTAGTAATCTGATCCGGCTCATATCGTGAACCCTAGAAGCGTAAAAGGTATTTTCTTCTCTTGAAAACCTCTCTCTGAATCTTTTGAAAGATGGCTACTCTGAATGTTGTGAAGATCATTGATAGGCTGCGTCCTAAATTCAAGAAACATCCCTACAAATCCCTAGAAGTTGATCCCCTAGGTGCCTTTTCAAGCATTCCGCATGGGGTTTTGCATGTAGAAGATGTTAGGGCATATATTCATGCAAACATTGAGGAATTTGGGGAATCCAAGCTAATGGATATCTATCACAATTAGTTAATAGATGATACTTTTGAACTCAAACCTTAGTACAAGGCTATCTGGGACAAACATTTTGGACATTGCATCCATTTCCCCTATTTTGCACAAGATGAATGGGTCCGGTATGTTCTGAGTAGAATGAATGACAAATTTATATGGCTGATGAGGCCATTCAAGATAACCAAGGATACCATTAGGTTAGTTATTGGATCACACTCATCTGGTGGGTTACCTACTCTCAAATCTGTCAAGAATCAGACAGTGAGTGAGGCAACAAGATCAAAATTTGACAAGAGAGTAATGATAATTGAAGATATCACTGATTCGGATATCAAGTTCACATCCATGATAATTGGCTATAAGATATATCACTCCAGCAGGGAGAATTCTATATCCAAAACTGCAATCTATGTTGCCTATGAAATGCTAAGAAAGAATGCTGACTATGATCTTTGTGAGGTCCTTTTGAACCAACTTTGGAGAATCTACAGAAGATAAAGAAGGATAAGAAGAATTCTTTCAAATACGGTGGCTTGATGCTTTGTCTATTCTTCTATTACATGAATGAGCTACTCAGATCTAGTGGTTGGATATGGCAAAATGATAGACCAGTAGCCATACAAATCAGAGATTATTTGCATGGAATTAGTGATGCCAAGGCACATAATATAGCACTCTGGGGCTACTTCAAGAACTTTCAGAATATGATGCAAGCCAGAGAGAGAATCCTCCAATCTCTAGTTGAAAAGTATAAGGATATAGTATGCTTTATGGTAGAAACTGATCAATGCCTAATGGAGGCAGTGGAGCCAAGGATAGTCTGGATCATGCCAATGGGGTATGAAGTTGATGAGAAAATTCTAGAGCTGCATATTCAACATCTGCTGAGTCGACCCAAGGACATTGAGGCAGAAAGGTATGGAACCTTTTAAGAGCTGAGTGTAAAGATTCATGTAGAGCTAAGACAACTGGAGATGAAAAGAAAAGTGAGAAAAGAAGTAGAGGATATTGCCAAAAGGTATGGCATCTCAAAAGAAGCACTTGATGCAAATAGAGAAAAACTAGAAAAGGCAGAGAAAGAGAAACAAGATATAGAAAAAGAAAGTGATCTGGTGCAAGCCCCTTCCTGGACCAGATCCTCCAAGAACTATGCACCTGCCACTTTTAAGAGCCAAAAGGCATCAAAACCGGAAGCCTAGACATCTAGAAAGGGAGAGAAGAGAACAAAGAAAAAGGCAACAAGATCCTATACAAGTCAGAAGGATGATGAAGAAACTAAAACTGATGATGAAGTCAAGAAAATGAAGAAGAAGAAGAAAACATCTGGTGATCCCTCTACCAGTCAAGGCAAGAAAGAAAAGGCAGAAGAATTCATTAAAAAGCCTACTCTCTACATTGATGATATCATCAAATCAGTCACTGTGGATGGGAACCTGAAACCAATGATTAAATTTTATGATGATTTTAGTGAAGCTGATCAAAAGATCCTGTAAGAAGCTACAGTCAGGTATCTAAAAATCTATAACAAAGCATTCATTGAAAGTATATCTCTGATTCCCAAAAGTTTAGAAAAAGAACTTGAATTGAGAAAGAACAATGCCATGGCAAAAGACTTAGAAATCCGGGAGCAGATTACTATTCAACTCTATCCTTCCATCACTTCGCAACAAAAGAACATGATCTTCAAGGATTGCAAGGATGAGTTCTGGAGCAAAGCCAGAATGAATAAGCTTATGCTTGGAGAGATTGATCAGGTGGCCAAAGAAATAGAAGATATCCTCTGGAATGATTTTAAAAGATTCAATCTTCCTATTACAGAGGACTTAAGTGATGAACCCTCTGCCATGGATGACAAAGAAGAATCTACTGAGATAGTTGTAGAAGAGACACAGGAGACAAGTAAAGAGAAAGCTAAGGACTCAGATTCCTCTGTTCTAGAAGAGGAAGTTCATGGAGAAGTAGACACCTCTCTTCTGGATCCTCCTGTAGATTCTGGAATTGAAGGAAAAGAAAGAAAAGAAGAGAGCATTAATCAAGGAGAAGTGAAGGGAAGAGAAGAAGGTCAAATAGAAAAGACCGCAAGTGACAGTGCTAAGACTGTAGAAGGGAAGAAAACTCTATCTCCAGCAAGAGACACTGCAGAAGCAGTCAAAGACTTCTTGACAAAAGAAATGATGGAGATTGATGAACCGGAACTACTTCAAGGACCATTCAATTTTGATTCCCTCTCCCCGGTTCAAACAATGAAGATAGCATCCTTTTCCCAAGCAAAAGCAAAAGAAAAACTCTTGAAGTCTCACATGGAAGACTGTGAGTTAATAAAAATTGCATCCGGTGTGTTGGAGAAGATCATGCCATCCTTTTAGAAGGATATTTTAGCTTCTTCATCTGGTAATCTAAAATCTCTTGTTAATTCAGTTAGCACACATTTTGATTCTTTGGAAAAAGCAATAGAAGAGAAAGTTAAGAAAGAATTTTTGGATAAGAGATTCTCTGAGATACAAGGATTTATAACCAATGATAGGAGAAATATGGATATTAGGATAAAGAGCTTAGAAAATGCCCTTAAAGATGGTGAAGTATATAAATTTTGTTTATCCTGGTCTAAAGTGACAAATTATATTGAGAAGAAAGTGAAAGAACAAGAGGATAAACTGTCAAGCTTCTCTCAGAATTTTGATCCTCTCACCACATCCATAATAAACTAGGAATGTCAGACGATTGCAGTCATAAATGAGATAAAGAAGCTTGAGAAGGAGGAGGAAGATTATAATAAGTAGGATGGGTGAACTTAGAGGGATGATTATCCCTAAATTAGAGGCCATGCATGAGGCCCTACCTAATGCTCAGACCACAGCCCGGACTAGTGATCCAACAGATCTAAAGAGGGCAGAAGCTTTTGCATTCCTGTTGAGTGGTCACATCTCAATTTTGGACAGGATGAAGCAGAGTTGGGCAACATAATTTATCCAGTTAAAGACAACTTTTGAAGATATACTTCAATATATATAAGTATAACATGTATATATACTTATGCAGCTAAGTATAGTTAGATTTTTGGAGATTTTTGGTGTGCGGATTCTACCCTTTGCCATTGATGTCAAAGGGGGAGTGAGTAGCAGTGAAAAATGTGGAATCTAGCTAAGGGGGAGCTCTAGAAAAGTGTACATTAGAATAGAGCATCAGCCAAGGGGGAGTGTAGTGTGACACTTAGTCATTTTTCACTAAGTGTTACCATCAATGCCAAAGGGGGAGATTGTTGGCAAGAGACACTGTGTGGCTTCATGAGTGTTGTCATTGATGGCAACAAAGTTCATCCCACACATTCACAGGATATGGTATGTCTATACCGGAACTCAGATTGAAGAGTATTTTGGTCTAATGAGCAAGAACAGAGCATGCAGCAAGGTCTGACAATCAGGTCTGGATCTCTCAGAGGAAGTATCTCAGTAAAGTGCGGACTTGGGGAAGTCAAGAGGAGTACCATGAATAATACATTCTAGAGATTGAGCCTCTGAGGATGGAAGAGTGAAAAGATATGAACACCTAAGTGTTGGGTTCCTGTTTGGCAGAGTAGACTGAGGAAGAACTGACCGGCAGAGCATCAGACCTTAATCTGGATGAGATATTGATGGTGATCAAGCTTCTTAAGAGATCATTCATGATTGGCCGACATGATTGATGACTTCTATAAGCATCTCTTTGATACGCATCACTTGGTAAGCAAGGATTCAGCCGATAGACCAGAGTTTGGGAAAATATTGAGTATTCCGGATGCCGACTAGAAAGATGTTGAAATCCTTTGTGTGGATATATATACCAGATGGATTTCGATGAAAAGGTGTGTGTGGTGTGTTGTGAAGTGCAAAGAAAAGAAGAGAGTAGTGTGGAAGTAGTAATACATGTCCGGTATGTGACAGGACAACAACACCAAAGAAGAGGAAGAATAAAGTGTAGTAGATCAGTGTATTGAGCCTAACCGGAACTAAACCTCAGCATATGTGGATGCTTCTCATCAGTTCAAGTATCTTGTTACTTTCTTTGTACCTTGTAGATAGTGAGTCTCTTGTAGGCAGTGAGCCTCTTGTGAGCCCTAATTGGCAAGTGCCATTTTGTACTTCTATTCTTTTAACAGAGAATACAATCTTGGGTTAGTCACCCCGTAGTTTTTCCCCTAACAGGGTGTTCCACGTCAAAATCATTGTGTTATGTGTATTGATTTTATTTCTACTGTCATGGTTATGGATGCTTATTTGCTTTGATGCTGCATTAGTTATTAAAGAAGAACAAAAAGTCAAATTACTTAAGATAATTGATTCACCCCCCCTCTCAGTTATCAACAAACACTACTCAAATTGTGGATGATCAAATGGCTTGAGAGATGGTGTATTTATAGGATTTTTAGAGAGATTTTGATCCAACAGTTGAGATTGATTTGAGAGATCAATGGTAGAGGATGAAGATGATGTGGAGGGCCTAGATTTAATCTTGAAAAATGAAGGGATGAGAATAAAGATGAATTTTTAATTCATCTTGGGAAGAGGGGTCCATAAACGAGGTTGGGTGAGATGGATTATTTGTGAATTAAAAATTCACATGGGGAAGAGTAAAATGAATTTAAAATTCATTTGCAGAAGAGTGGATATTAATGAGTTATGACATGTGTAAGGGGTGTAAGAGGTATTTAATGGAGATTATGACAAATGTGTATTAAAAATTGATTTATTTGGCATGGAAATCAATTTTTTATTCATGGGATGTGGGGAGAAGTGTTAATGAGGGTTTGACCAAATTAATTAGGGTGATTAGCCCAATTAATATGGCTGGAATAAATTAGAAAATGGATTAATGGGAGGATAAGATTAATTAATTAATGATTTACTTAATTAATCCTAAGGCTAGGATGATGTAGGTTAGGGTAGGTAATTAAATAATGAGTATTTAATCACCTAGGGTAGGGATAGGTTAATTAATAGGATGAATTAAATAGTTAAACATGATTTAACTAATTAATTGGGTTTAGTGAGAAGGGGGAAATTAACCAAATAAATATTGCATATTTATTTAATTAATTGGGTAAGGTTGAACTATTGAATTAATTAAATTAATCCAATTGTAGGGGGGTAAAATGATGGAAAATTAGGTGATGAAGGGATAATTAATTAAATAAGAATTTAATTAATTAATTAGAAGGGAAATTGGTATGCTTAGGGATGTCAAGAGTCATTTTGATGATGAAGACATTTTTAGGTGTCTACAGTATGTATGTTTGATTTCAGCCTCCTATGTTTAGATTTGACAGGGTTTTGAAGCACCAAGTTGAAGGGTTCTAGAAGAGTTTATTATCTGCACATTATTAGACTTGCTAGGGAGGTCAACTTTGGAGGCCAATATTTATGAGCTTGATGATTTTCATGATGAACCAATTGGTTCCTACAATTATCCTTATGATAAAATGCTTCTATGTCCATTTTCAAAGCTCCAGTATCTCGTTTCATATTTTTCATATATCAAAAGCAAATGGAGTTTGTAAGATTTGTAGTCTGCACAGTGTTGTGTTTGTCAAAGTTACCTTTTGTATGAATCAATATTTCACATTTGGGTGATATTTAAGATAGGTGGATTGGTTCTTGTGATTCTTTGGATGTTCATATGCCACTGTGTGAATTTGTAGAGCCTCAAGCTTTAATTTGATATTTTTCAAAGTCAAAAGCAAATGGAGTTTTTCATATTTTGACATCTGCATTTCTAGAAAGTTTCAAAGGGGTCACATTTGAGCTTTAATATTTTGTGAAGGAAGTGGATTGGTGAAAATTCCTTTTGCACACATATTCAATGGATCTAAATGAACCAATTTCCCCAGTGGCAGGTTCCTGGGAAAAGATTTAGTATTTTTGACAAGTGTAGTTTCAGAAATAGCTAGGTGAGTTACTTTGAGCATTAATATCTTGCAATTTTGATGGCGTCATGCAAATACTTTTGATGATCATGCTCCCATATCATCAGCCAACATGTCAGTGCATTTTTGTGGCTCTAGGAGAATGTTTGATTAGTTTTCTAGGGTGATTTTGGAGGCTACCTAGCTTGTTCTAGTCACAGTGCAAAAGGCCAGAAATCAAATTTTAATGACTACCCACTTCAAATTTTCACTCCAGATGCATACACAAGTAGTCTCAGGAGAATTCAGGATAAAACTTGTTTCAAAATGAATTTTTTTTAAGTCGGGCCCACAAGGGGATCCAACATGTGTCACACAATTATTGTTGTTAATATTTAAAGGGCTCTTGCCAGATTATACAAGGAAATCACCTAGTGCAACTCAATTATGATTTTAATGCATGTCCAAAAGATTCAGGAAGCAAGAAATTTTTTATCAAAATGGCAATGGAGCAATACCAAGATAGAAGTACATTGGCAGCAGACCCAATCCATCATACAAAGTTCTCCTTAATATTGTGCAAAGAAATATTTCTTCACAACATCTCCTTAAGGAAACATTATTCCATGGGTTTGGCTCTTGATCAAATAGTGATCCTTTGCCTACAAATTTGTGTTTGTAAAGGTGTATAATGTTTAGAGAAGACAAATGTTGTTGCCAATGCTCTAAATTGATAAAGGATTTCATTGACAACTATGACTAATGAGGTGGTAGGTCTTAAGCATTACACTGATATCCAGACTTTGGAGTAGCTATAGATGTGTTTTATCGAAAACCCAATCTACTGTGCAAACCCTATCATCTCAAGACTCTGCCCAATGTTTAAAGGCATCTCAAATTTTGCTAAAAAAAACCAGCTGAATGCCTAAGCATCCAAAAGAACGATTTATAGAGAATCCTAGAGATTTGTAGTGAGGTACCATGGGCCTTCAAACTTGTTGGTGTTCAATTACATAAGCATAGATGTCAAGTTCAAATCTATTCTCATTTAATGGAGGCTTAATGCCCTTAAGCATTGGATGCTTGACAAACTTGGTGGTGTGAATGAGTGCTTCTAGATTAAACTATGTGAGTATTTTTCTCTCAACGTTTTGGATCATACTCCATGATCCATCATCAGGAGAATAGAAAGAAAGAGAAGAGAATTGTAAAAGATACATTGCAAACCAAGTAGGATAAAAGGAAGGAAGAGGCACGGGGACTAAGGTGTCAAAGGATAAACTTGGTAGTGCTTTTCCACCTAAACTGTCAATGGGTCCTCACAAGGGAAGAGAATTCCTTCCTCTAGTGGTTCTTCTGAGGAATAGGCTGAAATATACCATGAAGCCATTGCTATTGTGATACAGCTACTCATTGCTATTGATGGAAAAGTTAGAATTGATAGGTGCCACCCTGCTAGATTCATGGATGTTGTGTCTATTGCAAAGACCAATGAGAACTTTAGGCTTCTCAATGATGTTAAAGGTCATTTCCGTCTGCATTCAATCAAGGATGAGGAAGCAAAGTATAAACTTTGTAAAGTTCATGGAGTCTAGTTTGGAGGTAAGGGTATCCCTTGTCTTAATACTAATGATGGGCATACCATTAGGTACCCAGATCCATTGATTAAGGCCAATGATACCATCAAAATTGACTTGTAAATGAGCAAGATCAAGGATTTTATCAAGTTTGATGTTGGTAATGTCATCATGGTGACTAGAGGTTGTAACAAAGGTTGTGTTGGAGTGATTAAGAACAGGGAAATGACATATTATTTTGAAGAGTACAGACAAAGCTTCTTCGAATACTATTCATATTCATGGCTATTGGTGGAATCCAAGGCTAGTTATTGGATATCACAATTGTGGGATTGTAACAAGCTGCGGGACACTGAGTGGATCTCCATGCACAATCCATATGTCTACCTCAAATATGTGAACTCTAAATCTAGGACAAAAACTTGCACAGATGTGGTAAAGTTCTACTAGAAAGGATACTCTCAAGTGGGTATGATGATTCAACATGGTTGTGGGAAAATGCCAAAGAAGCCCTCATGTGAAATAACCTATATTGAACAGACTACAACATATCGGGAGATGTTTTAAAGTTCCTTCGATTAAACCACAAACAATGCAAAGTGGAGATTTATTAAAATAATAATCACAGTATGACTATGCTATTATTTTGGGGGCACATAAATTTTATTAATAATGTAAAGCACAAGTATAAAATATTTTCACTAAGAAGTGAAACATTTCCACCAAGGGAATCAAGAAAATATAAAATCATGGAATGGGTATTTATTTTTACCCAAAGGATATATTTATTGGGTGAAAGAACAAATGTGAAATTGCTAGCAAATAATAGGAATAATATGTTATTGGAAAAATTATTCACAGGGATGAAAGAAAATTAAATATTTTTAGTTGTAGAAGATAATGAAAAGTTACACCAGATGAATATGAAGGGTCATAACCCTTGGAAATAAAAAGCATATATGAAAGATAAAATCATTGGGAGAGGAGAGGGAGTAGATAGGAAAAAATCAATGGAAATTAGACTTTGACAAGCATACACTGTAAAAGCATTTTTCTGAACAAGTAATGGAAAGAAAACAATGAATTAGTTTCAATTATTTGTTTAAGTTAATTAATGAATGTTATCTTGTTGTCTCCAGTTTGATCTTTCCTTGTTATTTAAATCAATGTATCAAGTATATATTTGATTTATCAAGACACATTTGTTTTTTTTGTGTGGTTAATTTAACTGGTTCTTTCAAGTAAGGATTAAATTATTTTAAGTGAATCATAGTAACCTAGGGAGCATCATTGGGATCAATAAGAAGAGCCTGGTAACTATAATCTTGCACGTTTATACAAGTTATAAACATATCAAGTGCCAAACAATTTGAATTTCAGACAAAAGGAGGACACATATCATTCACATCTTGACTCTGTTGTCCAGTGAAGAAAAATGCACTAATCATTTACTCTTGAAACAGTTCCTTGTACAATATCATTTTTCATATATTGATTTGATTTCCTATTGTAGGAGTAAAAATAGGAGTAGAAAACAATTTGTAGTATAGCATCTATTTTGGACCTGATGCTAATGTGGAATAGAGTATAAAAAGAATTGTATGAGGGTTATAATCTTCTAATTAATCACCAACAAATCTAGTAGCGTCGGTAATTAATTGGTGAATAAGGTATACCCAGCTAGGTATAGTAGAGCCTAAAGTGTAGGGAATTCCAATCATTCTGATTGATTCTACCAGTTGGCCAAATTAGTTATTGGACCTGATCATAAAGTTTGGCATCCTTTTAGGGTTTGGTAATCTATAGATTTGAGAACCAACAAATTGGTGACTCTACTGGGAAGATAAGTGATTATCATTGGGAAGAGTCAAGAATCAAGGGGTGTAAATCTGAAATTTGGTTCATATATTGAAGTTTCAAGCCTGGATAAAGTTTTGTTGTAATTGTGATGAAAAGATAGGTGGATGACTCTACTAGAGAAATCCTAGAAAATGAAATTCATTCCTCTTTGAAAGAGGTGGCGACTCTGTTAATAAGAACCTAATGAGAGAATGGACCAGTAATATTCACAACATAGGCCTGGGGAGAAAACACCTCAAATGATATGCTTTACTGATGCACATGTTGTATCTACTTCACTAAGAGAACTGACTAATCAGGAGTTAAAACAAGAAGTGGAACAATTGCAAGCACAAGTTGAAAGGCAAAAGATTGATAAGGCAAATGAATGAATTGGATCAATAGTTGTTTCAGTTGTGTGCCCAGATTATTTTAAATGTACCACAATACAGATCTAAATGTAACCAACCTATTGGAGGTGGATATCCTTTTCCCCTTGGTCAAGGAGGAGTAAAAATTCAAAATGAGGGATATAATCAGCATATGGGGTAGTATCAGTATCAACACCAATATCCAAATCAAAATGTGCAAGGTAGTATGAATCTTCATGGAGGTGTTAACCAAAATATGCATCAAGGTATGCATCAACAATATCAGTCTTATCGAGGAAAAAATCCATTTGTAAGAAGACATCTCCAAATTACAACATTTTCAGCTACTTTTGATCAGCCATAAGAGGAAACAAGTGCAAGTGAAGTTTTCAATAATGATATTCCAGATTTGAATGAAGATAAAATCGTGGAAGGACAACTCTTCACCTTGGAGGAGGACTATAGTAGTGAAGATACTTTTGAGGACACATTGCATGAGGAGTGTGTCAGCAATGAGGCAAATTAAGGAGAAAGTCCACTCGGTAGTGAACAAATAACACATCCATTGACAATTGAGTACCATGGTGACACAATTGGTGAAGAAGAGGTATGTACATATGAGAATGGTTTCCAAAGTGTTTCAAACCCATTGTATAATGAAATGATAGAAGACAATCAAATGATATTTTGCCAAGGTGTGTCAAAACATGATTTTCATGTGTATTCAAATATATTCTATAATGAAGATGAATACAATTCATGTGATCCCAAGCATAGTTTTCACAATGATGAAGGAACTCTTGAAGCTGATCAAGAGCCTATGTTTATCCCTGTTCAAGAGGGGATATGTAAATCAAAATTATAGATCTTTGGCCCATATGAGAATGATATTGATTTTCATATCATAGATAATGTATGTTCAAAATTAATTGGTTCAGATGTGCATGGTGATGAGTGTATGGATCATAGGATGATGTCACTACCAATTAGTGATATGAAAGATATTGAAAATATATTAGACCAGGCTGTCTCAGAAAATGTTGATATGGCAGATTTTTTAGACTTGTGTGAGATGATGGAATGAACAACATCTCAAGACTTTGCCCAATGAAAAGGCATCTAAAATTTTGTTAAAAAAAAACTAGCTAAACATCTAAGCATCCAAAAGAATGATTTAGAGAGAATCCTAGGGATTTGTAGTGAGGTACCGCTGGCCCTCAAACTTGTTGGTGTTCAATTACATAAGCAAAGATGTCAAGTTCGTAGTTGTTCTCATTTATTGGAGCCTCAATTCCCTTAAGCATTGGATGCCTGACAAACTTAGTTGTGCTTTTCCACCTAAACTGTCAACGGGTCCTCACAAGGGAAGAGAATGCCTTCCTCTAGTGGTTCTTCTAAGGAATAGGATGAAATATGATGTGATATACTGTGAAGTCAGTGCTATTGTGATACAACTACTCACTGTTGTTGATGGAAAAGTTAGAATTGATAGGTGCTACCTTGCTGGGTTCATGGATGTTGTGTCTATTGCAAAGACCAACAAGCACTTTAGGCTTCTCTATGATGTTAAAGGTCATTTCCAACTACATTCAATCAAGGATGAGGAAGCAAAGTATAAAATTTACAAAGTTTGTGGAGTCTAGTTTGGAGATAAGGGTATCCCTTGTCTTAATACTAATGATGGGTGTACCATTAGGTACATAGATCCATTGATTAAGGCCAATGATACCATCAAAATTGATCTGGAAATGGGCAAGATCAGGGATTTTATCGAGTTTGATGTTGGTAATGTCGTCATGGTGACTGGAGGTTGTAACAAAGGCCATGTTGGAGTGATTAAGAATAAGGAGAATGGCATATTATTTTGAAGAGAACAGGCAAAGCTTCTTCAAATATTGTTCACATTCATGGCTACAGGTGGAATCCAAGGCTAGTTATTGGATATCACAATTGTGGGATTGTTACAGGCTGTGGGACACTAAGTGGATCTCTAGGCATGACCCTTATGTCTACCTCAACTATGTGAACTCTAAATCTAGGACAAAAACTTGCACAGGTGTGGAAAAGTGCTGCTGGAAAGGATACTCTCAAGTGGGTATGATGATTCAACATGGTCGTGGGAAAATGCCGAAGAAGTCCTCATGTGAAATAACCTATATCGAAGAGACTACAACATATTGGGGGAGATATTTTAAAGTCCCTTCAATGAAACCACAAACAATGCAAAGTGAAGATTTATTAAAATAATAATCACAGCATGAATATGCTATTATTTTAGGGGCATATAAATTTTATTAATAATGTAAAGCACAAGTATAAAATATTTTCAGTAAGAAGTGAAATATTTCCACCAAGGGAATCAAGAAAATATAAAATCATGGAATGGATAATTATTTTTACCCAAAGGATATATCTATTGGGTGAAAGAACAAATGTGAAATTGCTAGAAAATAATAGGAATAATATGTTATTGGCAAAATTATTCACGGGGATGAAAGAAAATTAAATATTTTTAGTTGCAGAAGATAATGAAAAGTTGCACTGGATGAATATGAAGGGTCATAACCCTTGGAAATACAAAGTATATATGAAAGATAAAATCATTGGGAGAGGAGAGGGAGTAGATAGGAAAAAATCAATGGAAATTAGACTTTGAGAAGCATACACGGTAAAAGCATTTTTATGAACAAGTAATGGAAAGAAAGCAATGAATTGGTGGCCAAATTCTAGTTTCAATTCTTTGTTGAAGTTAATTGATGAATGTTATCTTGATGTCTCCAGTTTGATCTTTCCTTGTTATTTAAATCAATGTATCAAGTATATATTTGATTTATCAAGACACATTTGTTGTTTTTGTGTGGTTAATTTAACTGGTTCCTTCAAGTAACGATTAAATTATTTTAAGTGAATCACAGTAACCTAGGAAGCATCATTGGGATCAATAAGAAGAGCCTGGTAACTATAATCTTGCATGTTTATACAAGTTATAAACATCTCAAGTGCCAAATAATTCAAATTTTAGCCAAAAGGAGGACACATATTGTAAGAGTCAATGTGACTCAGCAAGCCAAAATCACCTGCAATCAAGACAACCTTCCACACAAAGATAACAGAGAAGATGCTAAAACAATGGAGCAAGAATCTATACAAAGATCATATGAAGCTATATGAAATACAATGAGTGAGCCTTGCTTATAAAGGCAAGGTGAGAATTAGAAGGGTGGAGTGAAAGGTGGAGTGGAAAGTGGAGATATTCCTACAACATGTGCCAATTAGAGGATGATAACTAATTGCACATATGGAGGATAAGACAGCTCACTCCAACTATCAACAACTCAACACACAACTAGAAACACCTAGACATCTAGAAGACTCACTAAGTCAACTTAGCATGTGTGAATTATGTGTTCACACCAACACCCCCCTTAAGTGCAACTAGGGAGTAGTTGACTAAAACAAAGATGCAATGATGGATGGGTCCCAGCTACTAGGCCATGTTAGGTACCCATGTACAACAAATCTCAAGTGGAGAAAAGGAGAAAACCTCATGGGACAAAACTCCTCTCCAAAAGTGAGAATGCAAAAAACAAATGAAGGATGTGATGGAAGGAGGACTCAAGACCCCCCAAGGACTACATCCAACACATATATACAATTAATTACCCCCCCATAGGAGAGCAAGTGTGAGACTATAGGTCCCTCCCACAATGAAGTAGCTCCTGTGCCGATGGTGAATGCCTGAAGCTGAACACTGGAAAGTGTCATGTACCTACAAACAACATTCCTCCCCTTAGGAAGAAACAAGTCCAAAGGCTGATGTCGAAGAAACTCCATCTCAAGGTATGAGGGAAAAAGCCTCATGATGTATGTTATCTTTGCTCAAGTGTCCACATGTCACAACCAAAAGATGTCACATGATCAGGTGCTGCATGCAACAATCTAGGACAAGATGAAAACTCAAGATCATCAATCTCCAAAGACGAAGAATCCTCCGAATGATGGTCAAGACACTCCAACTCAATGCCAAACTTTGACAAGTGAAGAGGAGAAAATGGTGCCCACTCATCCGAAGTAGAAGATTCAACTCCTTTAAAGAGGAGATGAATGTCATCAATAATGTCCTCCAAGTCATCAAGATAGGACTCACGAAACAAGTCTGCAATACCTGTCAAGTGCTCATCCAAAAAACCTGTATCTAGAAGACAACCAATATCATGCTCAACTGAAGGGGGTGAAACTATGTCAATGCTAATCTTTGAAGAAGCAAGAGAAGGAGGAAGCTCAAAACTAGTCTCAGGAACCGAAGTAGATGCAAGAACACCAAGGTTCAAGTGACCAAACTTCTCCTTAGAAACATGATTCACACTTGATGCATGAGTGTGAATAGCAACCAATGGATCTACATCATCATCAGAAACAAAATGGGAGAAAGAATACAAGTGAGATGCATGATCAGCCATCCCAACAACAATGATATCTCTACTCTCCAAGTCTCGTATGATCACAGAATTAGGAGTGAACTCAACTGTCTTCCCTGCACCACAATGAGTAATCTGGTAGATGGAAAGGAGATTGGTTGTCAAAGAAGGTACACATAACACATTGTTGAATGTATTCTGACCAACATCAATATTTCCTTTTCCAGTTGCATGCATGTATGTGTTGTTACCCATCAAAATAGGTGGCAAAGCACATGACTGAAATGAAGAGAACATCCCCTGTGAAGATGCCATATTATGAGAAGCTCCTGAATCAAGAAGCCATGTCTCTAATTGTAGACTTGTTGAAGCAAAGAATGCTTTTCCTTTTCCTTTATCTGTCCCATAAGCAATGTCTGCTGTCCCTATAGACGACGGTGGTGAAGAAGAAGACTTGGGTAAAACTATTGTTGATGGAGAATACTCAATGTTATGTTTTTGAAGAAGTTGTGACATCTCTTTAAACTTTTTCTCATAACATTTAGTCTCATCATGACCCAATTTCTTACAATAAGAACACTTTGGCTTCTTCTTCTTATTGGACTCCTCTTTGGAAGAAGAGTTAGGGGTTTCCATTGATTATTTATCTTGCTTATTAGACTTTGAATCCTTTTATTTTTGTCCCTTATTATGTGAAGCCTTAGGATCTTTTGTGCCTTGTGTTGCAACTAGAGCCTGTTTTCTAGGAGACTTCAATGTGCCCATGTGTAGTAGCTTAGCTTGCTCTCTAGTGAGTTGTGCAGCAAACTTCTCAAGTGAAGGCATTTTAAACTCACTACCAAAGACATCCATTGTAGAATAAATGGTAGAAGCATACACTGAATATGCAGGACCCAATTTTGCAAGAATAGATAGAATCAATTGTTCATCTTCTTTTTCAAGACCACTTTGTTTGATTTGCAACCTGAGAGACTTAAACTTGGTGAAGAAATCTTTGATTTGTTCAAAATCTTGAGGATAAAGTGCAATTAGCTCATTCTCCAATTTGAACCTTCTTATCTTATCTTACTTGCCAAATAGATTGTCCAGTGTTGTCCATATCTCATTTGGTGTTGTACAAGACTCAACATGAAATCTTAAATCTGGAGAAATAGCAAGAGAAAGTGTGCCAAAAGCCTCATCTCTTGTATCTAACCATTTTCTTCTCTCAATAGCACTTGTGGGTTCCAGATTTGTGCCTAAATTTATTCTATGTAACTTTTGTTTATACAACACAAACTCCATGTTTTTCTTCCATTCAATATACTTATATAGAGTTAAAAGTGGAAATTGAAGAACATCCACGATGAAAAAGAGAGACAACAACACAACAACACCCCTTTACTATGTAAGAGAGCCCCCCCAATTTGTTTGTGGCACTTTATACTTAGTGGGATTTACAATTGTCCTTGAAGGACCAAAATTGGGAAAACAATCAAAATCTTTTAAAAAATAGATCCAAGTGAGATTACAATCACTCACACTGATGTATTACAACAAACAAATCCTCTCAAAACAAATTTCACCTCCTCAAGTATCAAAATGCTCAAGTTATCAATCAAATACCAAAAAATTGACAAATGAAATTAAATAAACTTGAGCAAAAAATGAGAAAAGTGCATGGATGGCTATGTAGAGCTCTTCAATACCTTTCCAATGCTGCTTGAATCGTGAAAATTGGCAATTGTGGCAAAAAGTTATGAGCCCAGGAGCCACAAAGGGAGATTTGTCTTCAACTTGCAATAAATTCTATCAAACAAAAAAATTAGAGAAAATGACTGACACCACTGCAAAGTGCTCTGTCATCTTTCTAATGATATCTCGTTTGCCTGATTAAGAACATCATGGTCAAAAGTTGTTTAAAAAAGAAAAAATGCCCTACTTTAGGGCTTTGAGGGGCAAAACAACCCCTGGTTGATGGAATATTCCTTCCAATTGACAAGAATATGCTCCATAGGTTGTAAAACCATCAGTTTAATGTAGAAAACCATCTGTCAGAGGAAAAAACAAAACCACTGATTTTCTGGTATAAAGCAAAAAATCCCCGGTCTGAGCAAAATGCCAAAGAAAGGAAAAACACCTTTGGGTCGAAAACTGCCTGTTTGGCGAGAAAACTGTGGTTTTGTTAAAAAACTGCATTTGACTCTAGAAACCACCATTTGCTAAGTGGTTGACCGCTACAAAGACTGTCTGGTAGTGTTTGACCAGTGTGAAACTGCCTTTCAGGAGGTCAAAACCTCAATATTTTCCACCGAAAACTGCCACCAGTCTTTTGATTTAACTGTTGTGAACACAATGCAAATTGTTGAAACAAAACAATTACCTCTTGTGATATGAGATGATCGCCATGGCTTTAGACAACAGAGAATTTTTTCAAATTTGTCGACGATTTTTTGACCGCTACGAAATACATGAATGCTGTGGCCAGAAATATGAAGACCGCCAAAAACAATGTTGTCGATCACAGGTAAAACCGTCGTTTTAAAGCCCAAACTGCCGGATTGGACTGTTAGGCTACAAGTGGAATTTGTAAAGGCCACTGGTAGGTAAACTTCCATGAAAGGTCCTTGTGGGTGGTGGGAGAAGATCTGGCTGAGGTTTAGATCGACCACCATCGATATCAAAGACAAGAAAGTCGACTGAAGAGATTAGTGCCGACCACCAATGACTTTTGGTAAAACTACCAGATTCGGTGAGCAAACTGTCACTGATAACAACTTTAACTACCGAGTTTTGATGTAAAGACACCACTATATTTGCAGAGTCTGCTAGAGATCTATGTGCAAACCGCCAAAGGCGGATCAAGGGCCGCCAAAGGAATGAAGAGTCCATTATTTAGAATAACCGATGAGCATAGAAAATTACTGTAGATCTTAAGATATACAAGTAAGGATTGCCGACTGAGTCAAAAGACCAGCGTTGATTTTTCTTCACCAACCAGGTGTTCTATGCCAAGATTTTAGATACTGACTGATATGAAGACTCCGTTGGAAATCTTAAACCCCATAGATCTCAGAGAGAATATGGAGGTCGCGCAGAGATTTGTAAATGCCGTCGATAGTTTTTAAATATCTGCAAGTTAAAATTTTTGAAATTGCGGAATTAAATAATATAAGGCTGAAGCCTTTTAGTCTAGGGCCTTTGCCTCCATGTACCCTATAGTACCCGACAGATACGGGTCCGACAGAGTAGGGTACTCTGTCAGTACCCAAAACAATATTTTTTTTGTTTATTTTCAAAAAAACTTTATACAATGTCCACAGAAACAAAAAATGAACGGCAGATAAAATGATTAAGCCAACAGATAATGATATTACCTGATGGATTAATGACAGATTCAGACAAGTTACACTGTGTAGAGCTGTACAAGTGCTAATGCAAGCAGTACAGATTTTTCACCAAGAGACCAGAGGCAAAAACAATTTTGCCAAAATTTTTGATGATGAAATTCGGCATTTAGACAGTCGATCTATACAAATTTGGGCCTCTTGATCGCAATGATGATGTCTGTTTCACTCCAGGATGCTCCTAAGATACTGCTCCCAACAAAACCTCTTCGATGAGGGAAGGAAATTGTAGATTGGGCTCTGATACCATGTAAGAGTCAATGTGACTCAGCAAGCCAGGATCACCTGCAATCAAGACAACCTTCCACACAAAGATAACAGAGAAGATGCTAAAACAATGGAGCAAGAATCTATACAAAGATCATATGAAGCTATATGAAATACAATGAGTGAGCCTTGCTTATAAAGGCAAGGTGAGAGCTAGAAGGATGGAGATATTCCTACAACATGTGCCAATTAGAGGATGATAACTAATTGCACATGTGGAGGATAAGACAACTCACTCCAACTATCAACAACTCAACACACAACTAGAAACACATAGACATCTAGAAGACTCACTAAGTCAACTTAACATGTGTGAATTATGTGTTCACACCAACACATATCATTCACATCTTGACTCTATTGCCCAATGAAAAAAAAGGCACTGATCATTTACTCTTAAAACATTTCCTTGTACAATATCATTTTTTCATATATTGATTTGATTTTCTATTGTAGGAGTAAAAATAGGAGTAGAAAACAATCTGTACTATAGCATCTATTTTTTAGACCTCATGCTAGTGTGGAATAGAGTATAAAAAAATTGTATGGGGGTTATAATCTGCTAATTAATTGTTGAAATTAAGGAACATTGAGAGGGGTGTGAATCAGTGTTCTACAAAACTTATTACTTTGTTCCTTTATTAATTTACCACATACATGCAAAAGAAAGAAGCATGAACATAAGAACATAAACAACAAGATCACAACACATGAACACTGGGATTTTTACGTGGAAACCTGGTTAAGGGAAAAACCATGGTGGGGGTTAACCCACAAGAATTTATACTCTGTTAAAAGTATTACAAATGGGGAAGGCACATGCCTTAAGGGTACACTGCCTAGAGCTCACTGCTCAAGGAGGCTCACTACCTACAAATAAATTAAAAAAGTTCACTGAAATGTTTGAACTAAAGAATAGCATCTAACTATGCAAAATAACAGTTTCGGTTAAGCTCAGTACACTAACTTTACACACTTCATCTTTCTCAGCCCTGCTTTACTATTCTACCATGATCTGAGGATCAGATCTTAACTTTGCACTTGATACTGCCACCCTTCATACCTCTCACCTCATATTTACACATCTATACTACAAAATGCTTGCACCCATCAACTATATATATCCGCAACATGGAATTACATCAACTGCAGTCGGCCTCAAGAAAACTTAGAAAGATTTTCCAAGATCACTATTCTGTCAGTTGAATCCATGCACAAACATCAACATGGATCAAAACCTATGTTCTTAAGTCACCACACATGTCAGCCAATACCACTGGATCTCATACATTACTCAACCTATCACTTTTCTCAATCCGCACAAGGATCAAACACCAAGTCAACCTGTTCTTTGCCGGATTGAACTGTCTAACCAAAACCCGATACTCAGGTGCTTGTAACTTACAATCACTTCATCACTAGAGGCTAAAATATTGGATTTAGGTATCCCTAACATCCCTTAACATTCCTTCAGATCCACAGCACAATATGATTTCCTATGGAGAAATGCAGACCAAAATGTTGAACCCTGTCATATGCCCTATTCATGTCTATCTGGACTTAGACAAATCTACAATCTAACTTCCAGTATGATCCACTGACGAAATACAGATGTGTAAGGTAGATTTATTTGCCATCAATGGCAACACCTGATATGCCTAGTAGTGTCTCTTGCCAACAATCTCCCCCTTTGGCATGGATGGCAACACTTAGTGAAAAATGACTAAGTGTTAGAATAGCTCCCCTTACTATATACACTTGTGATTTCCAATGCTCCCCCTTTGATTAATTCTTCATTTTTCACTAATTTTATTCTCCCACTTTAACATCAATAGCAAAGGCTGGGATCTGCATATCAAAATGCATGCAAAAATTTTATGTACATGGGTCAAAACTCTAAGTATATACTTCCGCATATAAACACATAGTCCTTAAAGCTTGTTTATTAGCAAAAAGATACCCCAAAAATGTTTTTCAACCATGATAATTCATTATCCCGGTTCTTCTTTATGCTGCCCAAAATAGATATATGCCCACTAAACAAAAATGCCTGTGATTCTACCTTTTGAAGATCATTAGGATCACTAGTAGTAGCAGCAATTTGGGATTATGCCAATAGATCATACATAGTTTCTAATTTGGGGGAAATTGGTCCCAAGAGCTCATCCAATCTGCCCAAAAATTTAACCTTTTCTTTCTCCAGGTCACTCAATTCATTCCGCAAACTCACTACTTGGCATTCTTTGGTAGATACAGACTCAGTTAAAGGACTATATGACTAAGAAATGTTAGACAATTTGAGCTTTAAGTCCTTAATCTTTTTCTCAATATCTTCAACAACTTTAGATTGGTTTAGGCAAAACTTATAAATCTCTGCTCCTTCAGATAGGGCATTTTGAAGACTCTTTACACTAGTATCAAGCCCTGATCTATAGTAACTAATTATTTTCTTTATTTCAGTAAACCTCTTCTCATTAAATTCATTTCTAACTTTAACTTCTGCTGACTTCTCTAAGGTTTCAAAATGAGAACTTATAGAGTTTATCATATTTTTCAACTGGCCAGAGGGAGTTGCTGATGAGTCCTTCTGAAATGTGTGCATAATTTTCTCCAAAATCTCAGATGTAAGACCAAGAAACTCGTTGTCTTCTATATGAGACTTTAGGATTTCTTCTCTGGCCTTAGCTTGTGCAATAGACGCCAACTTTATCTTTTGCACTGGTGACAAAGTATCAAAATTGATTTGTCCTTGTATTATATCCTGATCTTCTTCAATTTGTTTATCTCTTTCCAAAATTCCTTTCACTGCTTCTACAGTGTCTCTTGCCCAATATGATGTCATAGCTTTAAGCTCTTCAGGGCCTCCATCTTCTCCCTTTTTGGAGTCAACCTCATTGTCTTGCTCATCATTTTCATTCTTTTTCTCTACTTTTGCCTTCTCTGCATCATCATCATAAGCATTCTTTCTTTTACCTATCTCAAAAATATCTTCTACATTCTCTTCTGGAGGATTTGGTGAATCCTCAGTGGCAGTATTGTCAAATTCCTCAATATACAGAGTGGAGGAATCAATTCCATCATCAGTTTCTTTTTCTTGATCTTCCTTCATCATTTCTTCATCTTCTTTATTCAATGTTTCTTCTTCTGGAATGTAGACATCATCTACTCCAGTTTGTTTCTCATTTTTCTGCAGCTCTAGAACTGATGCATCCTCAGTATCAATTGGTTCTTTTGTAACCACATAAAACTTATTCTTGTCCAATGCTTTCTCTAGAATTTGTTTTGTTTCTTTAACAACTTCATCAATGTCTCTAATCACCAACTTATTCATCCTTTTCTTGCTTCTGAATTCATTCTTGACTTCTTTAAGAATCTTATCTGCTTCTTTTCTGGAGATCACTGGACATAGACTGGACATTACATGTTCCCTTAACTCCAGATCTTTTCCTTTAGCAACTTCTTTTCTTATTTCTAGATGTCTCTTAAACTCTTAGGGATTACTGCCAAAATTTCCACTAGAGCTATGTTGAATACATTCAAATATTTTACAGTAGCATCCTCCAAAATTCTTTTGTCACCATCACTGTAATGATCATAGAATTTAGTCATTGGTTTTAGGTTTCAATCTACAGTGATTATCTTAGCGATGTCCTCCATAGAAGGAGTTGGCTTCTTAACATCAACCTTTGACTTATGCCTCTTACTTGGATTTTTTCTTCCGGAGGCCTTCTCCTTAGACACTTTAACAACTTTAGTGCATGAGGCCTTCAACTCTTTAACCTCATCATCTGAATCGGTCTTTTTTTCATCCTCCTTCTCCACACTGCCATATGACCTCTTGGCCATTACTTTTGTTCTTTTTCTTTCCTTACCGGTAGGTTTTTCTTTGGATTTCTCTGCAATAGGAGAAGATGATGCACTGGATGTTGAACTTTAACTCCTAGTAGTTCTTGACTTGGAAGGAGGTTCTGGCGTAACACTTTTCTATTCCCTATCCTACTTCTCCTTCTCAACTTTATTTTTCCTTCCCCTGAATTGTCTCACAACTTCCTTGGTAAGGCCTAGATTCTCAGCCAATTGCTCAACTTCTTTCCTCATAGTCCTATTGATTTTAGGAGCCTTGAATTCAAGATACAATTTTAATGAAATTTCTTCATATGCTCCAAATCTCTCCTTAGTTGGATCCCTAGGCTAGCTCAATAGATGTTGTGCATAAAACTCCAATACATGTCCATCCACTTCATACCCCATGGGCATGATCCATACAACTCTAGGTTCTACTGCTTCCATTTTGTACTAATCAATAGTAACCATAAAACAAATGGTGTCCTTGTATTTTTCAACCACAACCCTAGGTATTCTATTCCCAGCCTGCATTATACTCTAGAAGTTTTTGAAGAATCCCCAAAGTGCGGTCTTTTGTGCATCATAATTACCCAGACAACTCAAATGATTTCTAATCTGGACTGATGTCCATCCACTTCATATCCCATGGGCATGATCCATACAACTCTAGGTTCTACTGCTTCCATTTTGCACTGAAACAGTAACCATAAAACAAATGGTGTCTGTTAGTACTCATTTATGTTTAGGGTTTTAAGTTCATGCATTTGCGGGTTTTCCCATTCAAACCTTGAAATTTATGAGTCTTGGGGTCTTGCATTGTTTTGTATCTTCTAATTGGGGACTTTCTGTCATGGGTCTCTGGTTATTTAGTCTCTGCCCCTGTGCATTGTCTTACTGCCTTTTCCTGTCGCACTCATGAAAAATGTTAAGTTTTTGTATGTGCAAGTGTAAATGTATGATTGGCAGGCTTGAAATCTCAATTAGTTTCCAAAGATGGTAAAAAACTAAGTTATATGCATTTCCAAATGCATATCGGGCTCAAAAGGAAGATGTGCAAGGGCAGAATATACATTGAAGATTCCAAGAATATTCCTTGCTTGCATATCAGGTTGCATGTATATTTGGCTTGTATGTTTAGACATACAATGGTTAGATACAAAGAAAAAATACATTGCAGGTATATTCCCTAAAATGATTCCCGCTATACTAGGTCTTGTACATTGTATTTGTATATTCAGCATACAAAGGGAAATGTACATTGAAGAATATACAAAGGCTTGTGCACATATGTTTGTTGCAGTACAGCAGGGATGCATTTGCTGGGGCCCGCTGCAGTTTTATACATGCAGGTTTGTACATGTTCAATATACAAGGGAAGAATGTATATGGAATATTCTGAAAAGATTCCCTGCTTGTATGTTTGTGTTTGTATATTCAACATACAAACAAAATATACATTCAGATATACAATGAAGGAATATGCATTCCAGACCTGAAGGAGAAGTCAGATGCAGTGGATAAATTTTTGAGATCTGCCTTGTATGTATGAGGCATTTGTATATGCAGATATACATTGAGATATGTGAGGAAAGGGATTGTGATTGTGATTTGCTCTACAATAGTTTGGGGTCTGCGTTGCATGTTAACTGTTGTATGTATATGCATCCTGCATATACAAAGTTTTAAAAAGGGAATTTGTACGTGCATTTGAACATGCATATGCAACTATGAAAAAGGCAAAATGAAGAAGCAAAAAGCAAGTGATAAAATCATGGGGTGCCTACATGGCACGTTTTCACTGGCCGATGACTAGTCAGTGTGATTTTGAGCGGTGGATCCTAGCGATGAGGAATGGATCGACGGCCTTGTTTTGGACCTACGACGATGGTTTTCCCTAAGTATGTGCAGCCATTTTTGAGCAGGAAAATCTCTAGATGCATCTGCTGTTGCATCCCATGAGTAGGTGAAACATTGATGGTGGATTTGCAGAGGATGGACGACGGAAAGGATAGGTCAACCACCCGATTGAAGATGAAAGTCATGTTGTGTGGTTACACAACATGCCCAATTTTGACTTGAAAAAATAGAGACCCAACTTTTTGTTTGGTTTTGCTTGTGTTTTCTGCTTGCTGGCGGTTTGGTAAAAGTAAGACAATGCAGATGATCCTGCATAAAAGGGACTGGGTAAGTCATCATGATGAGGTCTATTTTTTTTAAGTTAATATTTCATGACAGTAACCTCATCAGTGGATAGAGTACAAAATTTTATGCATTTTTGCCTTTTGGATCACCCTGATATTCCTTAAAGAACGAGAGTTATGGTGAGTCAAAGTCCTAGTCAAACCTGATATTCTGAGGGGAGGATCATATTTCTTAACATCAGTCATATTATAAAAGATCACCCCGATCTAATATTATCACCTAATAAAATCATTTGCTCTGAGCATCTAGACGTCAACTTTAAGTGATAACGATATCTACCTGACAAACATCATATATTTTGCGAGGGTCATATTCCTGAGTATCACCCGACATTTAAATATCACCCCGATATTTGAATATCAGCCTAACGCAAAATATCACCCCAAACCAATATCTTGACGACGTCATCAAACCTGGTAAACGAAGAAATAAACATGACGATGACATCACCATCCTTTTTACCTTGCAAAAGTATATTTTCAACAATGACCCTTCTTACATAACATGAAGGTGACTCATAGTGCAAGAACAATGAACTGAGTTATTATTCGGTTGACGTCACCCTAATTTTCTAAGAGAGAAGTCATTTTAGTTCAGGGGATCATATTTGAACATCACTCGATATCCAAATATCACCTGATATTTGAATATCATCCTATCTTGCAAGGATCACCCCACGCCTTGCCGCCATAACATTAAATGCACACAGATGTGGTAGGTGGTTCCCATCGATTACGAACCTGATACATACACCTGGTGAGATCTGGGAGTTTTGTACAAGAAGATTAGCTGTTTAAATTAATTTGCCCTAATTTGCCCTAAAGAGGGAGTTAAAAGTGATTTACAGAATCATTTTACACTTATCTTGCGATAAAACAAGTTTTTATAGAGCATAGCTTGCAAACCCTCATAAGACTACCTACGGACATACATAGCTTGTACCAGAATGGGATACGTGAGCAATGCAGGTATTTGAATTCCTTCCACACAGTTATCAGCATAATAAAGAGGATAAGCACATCAGGTAAGTAATTGAAACCCTCTTGTTGTCATGTTCTGCATATCCAGGTATCATGGTCTACTGGTTTGAAGTTCTAGATTATGCATATCAGGATAAACGAGATATGGAAAGAGTATAATATGCATGATGAATAATGAAGATATGTCGTATATGCATGCTTGTAAGATATCAATTGTAAGACCAGTTTTGTTAATTGCAGGCATCAATGGCAGATAAACGGTTGGCTAAGTCAGAGGCAGAATTTATAAAACCCATGTTTGCTCAACCTAAGGGTGTCTAGTTTAAATATGGTGCCATCACAGATACGCACCAAGGAAATACAGATCTGGCTACATGGTCAGCTAAAATGAGTGATGAACAGAGTAACAGCACCTTGTTGGATGTAGTCTTTGTATCTGGAATGTGGAATGCAGCTGGTTTCCCTTATTCCATGGAAACTCCTGAGATGGTTATTGAATGCGCAAGAAACTATAACCCACAGACAAAGAAGGTAGAGAAGCATGGCAGAGTATCTATTGATCTGTCTATCAAAGGTCTTACTGCTACATTCAGTGTACCATTAGGCAAGAAGGTTGCCAATATAGATTTGAAGAAGTCGGAAGCAGAATATGAGAATAATAAGAAGTCTGCTAGGAAGAAAATGTACTAATGGAGGGCAAAGAATAGTCCTTATCCTGCAGCAGCTAAGCTTCCAGTGCACTTATATAAATTTGACTTTGATGATGAATACCAATACATGATAGCACTGCTCAGCAGAGTGACAGGCCAGCCTGATGCTGGAAGTTTTAGGGACTAGATGTATGCAATCATCCTGATGTACCTTTACACAGATAGTAAGCCAATGTGGGCTAAGATGATAAGTGATGCTCTAGATGAGCAGTTGATGAATCTAGGAGGTCCAGATTGTTCCTTCTACATGACCTCATACATAGTTTATTCATGTGCCTACAAGGTTACATTTGATGCATTGACTATAGTTGGGAGAATTGGTGGCACAACAAATGATGCACATATATGGGATCATCATCCCCAGCTACAGAGAGAAAATTACCTCTAAGATTACAAACTAGTGAATGATGCATTCTCTATGCATCTGGTAAGAACAATGGAGGAGGACCGAACTAAAAGACTAAGCATGGAGGCTCAAGAAGTCATATACAGGCATGGAGCCTGGTTTATTCAATTTGCAACTTTCTCTTACATCAGAGTTGAATGTTTTGAGGAGGAACCTCTCATGCTCCCAAGATACCCTACAGATGCAGTTGTCTTAATGGAATTTTTAAGACAAATCTACACAATACTAAATGCTTACAAAGCTAACAACAAGCTTCCACCAGTATTGTTTCCAGTCACAATGGGTTGGTATATGTGCCTAGATTATGAGAATTTTAAAAAGGCCATAGCTGGTCTAACTATGATGAATTTCCAGCCATTTCCATTAAAAAGATCATATGATCCATATGGGAGGATGTAGAAGATCATGGGGAAGCCCATCCATCGAAGACATCTTGAGGACTTCTAGGTAGATTGTAAAGATAAAACTAAAGCCAAAAGAAGAAGATATCAAAGGCTTACACTCAACCAGATCAAGACCTTTGATTGCATTTCCATCCCGGCACAATTGAAGAAAGATGATGGAGCAGTAATGGCTTATGAATATGAGGAGAAAAAGGTATACAATGATACCATCTCAGCACCAGATCTCACCATATAGGAGGACATCTCCTTAGATCCATTTACAAGCAGGACATTGCAGCTGACCCAAGCATGGGTCAATGACTAGATAAATACACTAAAGAAAGGAGGTGTTGCCATCATGGTGGACAATAAGAAGAAAAGATAGGAGGTTTCTGAAGAAGAATATGATGATTTCTTGAATGAAAAGAGGAAGTCTAAAGGAGAGAGAGCACCACCTCCTGAGAAAAGCAAGAGAGCCTCAAGAGATAAGAAAGTCGATGTTGAACCAAAAGGGGTGATAATTGAGAGAGTCATAATAACAGTTGAAGATGCATTAGCATTAGAACTAGCGTCAGCATTATCAGCACCGCCTCCTAAGGATAAGGAAGGGCTAAAAAGATTCAGAGGCTGACTGTTGAAACTATGGAAACATATGAGGAGGGTCAGGCATCACGAGCACAAATTGAAGAAGATGTTCCTTTTGATGAAGAGCCTGCAGAAGAAAATGTTAAGCCCCTCACCAGAAAAAGAAAAGCACTTCAGGTGATAGCAACTACACCTAAGAAACGCAAAACATCCATGACAGGTGAGATAAGACATGACCCTATAATGTTGAGGGGAGTAGGTAGTGGAGTGTTTAGAAAGGAATTACAGCATGATGTATCACTCCCTACCATTGTTCAGTTTAAGATTGAAAAAATTGAAGAACAAATGAAAGAAACCACTCGCATAAGTCAAGAAGGTCATTTCTCATTAGATGAGACTATCGACCTATCAGATGATGAAGTGTTGGATAATGGTGCTTTGCAACGAATGGAGACTCTTGTTGCTAACACTCACGTAACACCACAAGGTACACCATTAGTCCAGGCGGTAGTGTTAGAAGAACTAAAGAGAGTAGAGTAGGAAAAAGAGAAGAGTCTAGAAAAGGTAGCCCAAGAGATGGGGCTTGATACATTGATTGATCAGGTAACCAGCCATGTGGTGATTGATCTTACATATAGAAAGGATGCAAGTCCTAAAAATCAAGCAGGTGTTCCTGATAAAAAAGAAAATGTTGAGGAAGTGAAGATGACAGAAATAGAAAGCCACACTTTAGATATGGGTGAGCAACAACAAAAAGAAGTAGTTGTTGAACCCAAGTTAGTTGAAGTCCAAGACAAGGGAGGGGAAGAAAAGGATACATCAGTTGATCCTACCCTAAAAGTACAGGAAGTAATTACTATAGCTGCAGAACAGATTGCAGCTTCAGATCAGGTTAGTATACCTAAGGTAGACACAATGACATCCACAGAAGCTAATATGCCTCATGATGAGGAAATCACCAAAGTGGACGAGATACCCATGGATGAAGTAAAAGATCAGGATCATGATAAACATGTAGATGATCAGCAGGATCACCCTTCAAGAAAAAAAATTCCTCAACAGGAGGATATACACAAAGATCACCTTCATGAGGAACATCATGAGGAAGAGATGATAAAATCACCCTCCCCATCGAACATGATGGTGGATACCGAAGATCAGGGTGATCATGATGATGATGATGGAGACCAACAGTCAAAAGATCAAATTTCTCAGTGGCTCAAGAAAGAAATTGGTGCAGAATCAGGTATAGAAGCACAAGAATTTGATATATCCACATTGTTTTATGAAACCTTAATAAAGCCTAAGAGAAAGGCTAGAATGACTTCTGCAATAAGAAGAGATCTTGTCATAGGTAGAAGGACCGCCCAGGTGGCCATTCCTACAACATACAAAGAAAAAGGCAAGATCACTTTGGATGAATTCTAGATTAATACAGTAGATTTGGGATTTGCCAATGAGGATCAGGAAGGCCAAGAAGGCAAAGATATAATTGATTCATTGACCCAGAGGGTGAAAAGAGAGAAAGAGAAAAATAAACAGCACAAGGAGCACATTGCTCAGTTACATACTTACATAAAAGGGTTAATTAACCCTGAGGATACATCAAGTGATCATGCAGTCCCATTGATTGCTATTTCTCAAGAAGAGGTAAATAAATTGGATCTCATGAAGCATGAGTCATCCATAATGAGAAAGTGGATGTTATCTACATTTTATGAAGTAGAGGAAGTGGTAAAAGCCTCTTTGAAGAGGTGGAATTTTTTTTATGTATCTCTAGAAAAAAAGTTGATAAATTACAGATGGAGATCGGGAAAAGGTCCTTTCAGTTAGAGAAAGCTTTGACTACCCTGGAGGAAATAAAGAGGATTAATCCTCAAATTCTCATAAGTAATCAGGTATTAAATAGCAATAATGCACTATTAATAGACATATGGTACAAAGACATTAGGTTTGAATGTGATGTGCTTAAAAGATGCAACAGTAAACTAAGAGATATCAGCATGAAGCTGCATGATATGATGTCATTTGAGGCTAAAATTTTGGAAGCATTAGAAGGAAAGGCAGAAGGCAAGATAGAAAATCAAGATGAGGAGTTTGCCATTAAAGCTCTACATAGCAATTTTCAGCAGGTAGCTGATGATCCTATAAACCACCTGATAGAAGAAACTATGGATAAGATCATGAGGATCAGGGTCAGGATGGAGAATTATAATGAGACATCTAGTAGCAGGAGAAGTAAGTTAGAGAATCTCTGAGGCAAATATCAAATGCATAGGCATGCCATCATCAAAGCAAGAACTCAAGATGGTGGGGAGATAGAGAAGATAGTACAGTCATATGAAAATATTCAGACATCCATGCAGGTCCATGTACAAGGAGAAGCTCATCAGGATGATGAAGATTTGGAAAGCGATGATCTTGATGCTCCTAATGACAGAGATGAGGAACTTGAAGGATAAAGAATAGGTGAAGATGCATTACCAAGAAAAGACATAAGGTTCTAATACTTAGGAAAGTAAGTTGTTAGATGGTTGCCAGCTAGCAACCTGTGCCACGTGGAAAGAGTTGACTTGGTCAATGAAATGTGAACCGTAGATTTTAATAGATAAATCTGGATCATAGATCAATTGTAACAGCTCCCTCACTTTGTTCTATAAAAGGTGCAGGGATGCCTCATTTTAAACATTCGAAACTTAATTGAAATCCGTTTGCTAAAAAATTCAGGGCTTATTTCAAAGTTGTTGTATACATATATGTTCTTGCATACCTAATGAATGAGAAGATTCTTTTGATTACAATCCATAATATATCTTGAGTAATCAGTGTATGAATTCTTGATACATGTTGTGGTTTGTTGCGTCCCTTGGAGTGCATATCTACTTACATGTGTTGTTTTCGTACTGTTTCCTTTGAAGTTAGCATCGACTGTATCTAGCTGTGGAATGTCCTGGTGAACATATGGTTTGATTTCTTCTCTTCATGACTATATCTGATTGTATATGTGGCTCAATAGCTGAAGGTTCAACATTAGTTTGAAGTATTTCTTTCAATTTCAGAGCATTTCATTATCATAATTGCAAATAGTTGACAACCTTAAGCAAAAAATACAAATATGCAGACATCCCTGTAGATAATTGAACATATTCAACATATTTGAGGTTAAAGCATGTGAAAATGACAAATATCATGCAAAGATTTAAAGATAAAAGCATTATTTGAAGCATATCTTGTGTAGAATAACTTTCTATGCAGCATCATTACAAGAAACATTATCTTACTGATGAGATCTACGTAAGGCCCCAAAATGGAAACAACAACACACATCAACCTTTGAGTAACGTCAGAAGATTAAGACCTAATCATCAGAGACTTGAGATCATGAATTCTCTGAATTCATCGTATCTTTCAAGATGAATAAAGGTTAATGTCTACTTTTATTCTATGTTTGTTTATGACTAACATCATGATCAACATAAATTGGCGCTAGAAGGAGGGCCATAAGCTAGAGGATCATCATCAGTAGTTTAGGTGATGATAAAGATTGAAAGGTAACACTTAGACGCCACTAAATTTTCAAGTTAGATGCAAATATTTGTTGTTCTAAGCTTATACCTGCTAATCCTGTGTAAAGTTTTTGAGATCAATCATAAATATTGCAAGCTTTTTAGCAGACCATCACAAATTTCCTATAAATTTGCCCAAATCTTTGAGGTAGTTAACCTAAAAACTTGATATCCTGCCACTTGTGACAGAGAACTTCAAAAATCATCTCATATTTGCAGTATCTTTGCAAATATTCTACAAATCTCCAGTCAGTATACTTTTCTGACTATAAATACAGCCTTTGCTGGTAAATTCCAACTGATCTTTATAGTTATCCAGCCGATTTGCTTAAATTTGAGACATCCTGGCTCATAGGATAAATACCAGGTCTAGATCCAATGGAATATTTAAAGAATTACCTATCAAGGGGTTTAGACCTAGAACTGTAGACATCCATCACACTCCAGGGTCTAGTGCATCAGGAGCATCACCAGAGCGTCCTCCTATAACTCCTATTGGTTTACATGTACCCTCAAGGTTATCTGTGATACCTCCTGTCCAGCCTCAACCCCAGGTCTAACCTCAGCCAACCGTACCACGGGCTCAACCTCCTCCGGTTACAATGTCATTCTTTGCAGCAGAATCACCTTTGACCTTTACTGTATATCACGCTTTACCAAAGAATCTAAACAAACTCTGTCCAAAATATCATCCTTATCAAGATGCAAATGATCACATCAAAACTTTTAAAGAAGCTTGCTGCAGGGCAAGAATAGAACATCAAGACATTGTATGCAGATTATTTCCTTTTTCCTTAGGGGAAGAAGCTTATAATTGGTATATTAGTCTTGGTCAGGGTTCTGTTGGATCATGGGACGTCCTAAAGAAAGCTTTCACTGCTAGGTTCAAGATACCAATAGATCCTTCAATGAACTATCACCTATTTGCCACAATTAAGAGGTTTGAGGGATAACCTATTGCTAATTTCAATGCTAGGTTCCATAAAATGTTATCCAAATTAGTTGCCCCATATGTTGTAGCAGATGCTGCTGCTAGGAGTATCTACTATTTAGCTCTGGATCCTTTGACTTCCATGTTCATCAGGAGAGCACACCTGAAATCACAACTTTGACAGGAGCTTTCCAAGAAGCTATCAAAGTCAATCAGCAGTTAGTCCTTGCTCCTACACCAAACATAGCCTTCCCTACATTACCTGGATATCCTACATATCCTTCACAATATCCTAATGGAGCTATGGTACCTCTAGTAGTCATGCCAGCACCATTACAGGTATCTCCTCTAAGTATCATGCCACCTCCTAATGGGAATGGCTAGATGCCACAGTATCCTGCACAAGCACTGACACCTCAGTGTGTGGATCAGAACAATAACACTAGATCCTCTTTCTTCAAGCCTCAAACTAAAAATGTAGTGGCTAAAGCTCAGGAGGAGAAAGAAGAAATCAAAGAAATCTCTACTCAGCTGAGAAAACTAACTACAGAGGTCACTCATCTGAGAAATCAAAACTTCTATTCTCAATCTAATCAGAATAGGGGTTACACCAATGACAGACCTAGTTATCCTAATAGGGGGTACAATAACAATAATTTCAACAATAATGGTGGAAATAATAATAACCCTCAAAGACAGCCTAGAGTATGGAACTCTAGACCAAATAATGGCTCATTACCATCACCTTTGGATAATCAGCCACCTACTAAAGCCAAACAGACTACTAGAGTCAATCTTGTTGAGGCAGCCCTCACCAATTGGTGTAGAATACACAATACAAATGCTCATGCAGAATTAGACTGTCCACAATTTAGAATTGCTGCTAGCATTTTCCAGACAGAAGTGTCTAATACTTCTGGAAATCCACCTCAAGTGGAGGGAAATGAAATTGTCCATTGTGGATATGACTCTGCATTTGTATTAGAAAGCTATACTGATCAGCATCATTAGTAGACTGTGTCATCCCACCAGAATTACAACTTGGCATGTGAAGAATCTTCCATGGCTTTTGAGTCAAATTATGTTTTCCCCTTTGAAGATGAGAATGAGCCATCCAATGAGCCTAAAGAAGTGCATGCTTACCAGCAGCAATATTAGGGTAAGCACAATTATAATCTGAGAAGTAACTCCAACAAACCTACTAGTCCATTAACCAGTTCCTTGCCCCCAAATAATTTTAACACACCTCTTGATCCCAAGGCAAGTAACAATCTAGGATTTCCAAAGGTAAATGCACAGTATCTGTCACCACAAAACATAGTATCAAAAGCTGTTGGCTTACCTCATGAATCTGACAAACTAATCACATATCTGGCAGATGAGATGAAGAAGGTAAAGATCAGCTTGTCTCTATCAGAGTTGTTGAAAACTCCTGCAATTAAGAAGGTGTTTATGAAATCACTAGATGATCCTGCTCCTAGAGAGAATAGTCATTCCCCAAGTCAGCCTAGTAATAGAGATCATGCTGCTAAAGATAACACTGTCAAACATAAAGTGCCAGCTATAGTCCAAGCTGTAGAAACCTCCCACATGACCTTGTATAGGGACAAAAGTGAGTCACCACCTTTCCTCCTTACCATAAGGATGTTTAGTAAGAATTTACACAACTGTTTGGTAGATTCAGGTGCATCTACAAATGTCATGCCCATGTCTATATGTAATGCTTTAGGACTGCATCCTACTAAATCCCTAAAGAAGGTGACACAGCTAGATAAAACAGAAGTAAGTGTGGTAGGAGAGTTAACTCATATTCACATGCAACTAGCATTTGATCCCAGGATATAATATTACATCAATATCCAGGTAGTAGATATACCTGATACATATGGGATGTTGCTCAGTAGAGACTAGTCTAAAACTCTCAATAGATATATGTCTACTGACTTCAGTCACATGTGGTTACCTTGGAAAGGGATAGCTAACCAGATAAGAATAGATGTTGAGCCTAGAATGAAGCACATGATCACCGAGTACAACAAAACAAATGAGATCATGTACGTGAATGTTGAACCCGGAGTTTATGCCATTAGACCACAGACTATCAGGATAGAAGAGATCCCGATGCTTGACTTTCATCATCATCATGATGATCATCAGGACATACTGACTATAGAACCTGATAGTAAGTTTGAGAATGAGAATGAAATAGATTGCTTCAGAAACTTTGAGATGCATCTGTCTAAGCAATAAAATGTTGTCAATTGTTAAATATACCTGTTCATGATGTTTTGATTGATGGTTGGTGCAGATTACACGACGAGGCACATTCAGAGAAAACTTGTGAAACATGCTTAGATATGATGAAGCTGGAGTAGACATGCAGTGAGGCATCATCCCAAGGTAAGTTCTACATCTAGTGATGATGATGATACTGATTTTTGTTTGTCTTCTACAGGAAACACAAGTGAGGTAATAAATCATGATGAGGATCATATTCTGAGAACAGAAGAAATTTTGGTATATGACCATATAAATGTTAAGAAGAAAGAGAAAATCACCTCAGGGAGTGATTGTCTGATGGAGCCAGATTATGAACTGTCTGATGAAGATGGAGGTAGTAACTTGACCAGATTTGAGGAGTTTTTATCAGGAGAAATTAAAAAAAATGATAGAACAAAGGAAACTTCCACGAGATGCACTGACTGAGGGATGGTGCAGATTGCATGAGGCACCTCATTCAGAAACCACCTGCTCACTATGTTTACATATTGTAAAGAGACATATTGCATCCAATGCAGAAGATCATCCTCCTAATGTTGAAAAGAAAGCAGATAGATCAGCTTCCTAGAAGAAAGGAAAGATGAAAATTGAGAAGGATAAAATTCCTAAGTTAAAATGGATATCAGGTGGTGCAGCTGCTAGAGCTACAAAGAAGAGAGAAAGCTCAGCTAAGCCTCCTGCTGAAGATAAACCCTAGATCCTTAGATTTGATGGATCCAAGTCTAAACAAGGAGCTAGAGTAGGGATTGATCTCATTGATCCATCAGGAAAGTCCTACTTAGCTGCTTATAGACTACAGTTTCCCTGTACCAATAATGTGACAAAGTATGAAGCTCTAATACATGGGATACTATTTGCTCTCAAGAAGGTAAAAATTTTGCATGTCTTTGGACACTCAGAATTAGTTGTTAGACAGGTAAGAGGAATTTACTTTTGCAACTATAAGAAATTGTCAAATTATAGACACAGAGTGTGGGATTTGATTGAAGAATTTGATACATTTAATATCACCCACGTACCTAGAGAACAGAACCATAGGGCAGACGCCCTAGCACAGGCTGCCAGTACATTAGAGCCCTTTTCCATATTAGGCCTAAAGAGATTTTCAGTAGAGCTAGTATCAGTGCCATCAGTACTTGATAATGTTACTAACCTCCAAGTTTTTTATGATGATCAGCATATCCTAGATTTCATCTCTAACAAAGATATATTTGATGCTCAAATTATAGATGAAAATAATATGGAAGAGCATGTCTGGGAAGAGGAAGAAATATTAGAGTTGCCTAGCAACATGATTCCCAAAGGGATGATAGAGCTAGAGAGAGCATTTGACCTGGATAACATGTTAAAATAGAAAGATCTTCGAAAAGCTGATGGAGGACAGTATTCACAAGTGAATATTGAACAAAATGATGACAAGAGAAATGTCTTGATTGGTAAGGTTTGCACACCAGAAGAGTTAGAAGGAATAACTCAAGCCCTTAAAGATTACATCCATGTCATTGCATGGACTTATGATGAGTTGAAGACATATGACACATCAGTCATAACTCACACTATACCTCTCAAGCCAGATGCTAAACCTTTCAGACAGAAGCAAAGGCCAGTCAATGCTTTGCTTGAACTAATAATTTTTGAAGAAGTCAAGAAGCTGTTGAATGCCAGGATTATATTTCCTGTGAGGCACTCCACCTGGGTGGCTAATCTAGTCCTAGTGAGAAAGAAGAATGGAGACATCAGGCTATGTGTGGACTTCAGGAACCTGAACAGAGCATCAAAGAAGCACAATTATCCTTTACCCTCATTAGATGAAGTTCTGCAGATTGTCAATGGAGCAAAAATGATGTCATTCTTGGATGGTTTGTCGGGCTACAATCAGGTCATGGTTGACAAGATTGATAGACTAAAAACTACCTTCACCACAAAGTGGGGGATATTTGCTTATAGACGTATGCCATTTGGGCTGATAAATGCTGGAGCAACATTCCAACGCGCAATGGACATAGCCTTCAAAGGCTTAATAGGAAAATGTATAGTCATATACATGGATGACTTAATAGTATTCTCTAAAGATAGAGGAAGCCATGTAGCAAATCTTAGAAATGTACTAAAAAAATGTGAAGAATATGGAATATCACTGAACCCCAAGAAATGCATATTTGGGGTAACAACAGGAAAGTTGCTAGGCCACCTGATAACTGAAAATGGGATTATCATAGATCCTAACAGGGTGGAGTCCATTATGAAATTGTAGCTTCCAGGAAGCAAGAAAGAACTCAAATCTTACTTTGGTAAGATAAATTTTGTCAGGAAATTCATCACTGGCTTTGCTAAAATAGTTAGACCTTTAAATGCTATGCTGAAAAAGGATGCAAAGATTGAGTGGACATTAGAAGCTAAAGCAGCCTTTGAAGACATACAGAAAGCTATTTCTGATGCTTTTGTCCTCATCAGTCCAGACTACACCAAGGACTTCTATATTTATTCATTTGCTTCAGAATATACCTCTACAGTAGTGCTAACCTAGAGGAATGAAGAAAAGGAAGAGAAACCTATAGCTTTCATGAGCTGCCCTTTCAAAGATGCTGAATTGAGATATGTAGATGTTGAAAGGCAAGCTCTTACTTTGGTCAGAGTAGTAAAGAAATTCAGGCATTACATTCTGAGAAGTAAAGTGATTGTTGTGGTGCCAGATGCAGTAGTGAAGATGCTGTTAATGCAGAGTGAGCTTGGTGAGAAAAGGGCTAAGTGGATCATAGTCTTACAAGAATATGACATAGAAATTACACCCATGAAGCTAGTGAGAAGACAGTATTTAAGCCAAATGATATCAGAAATTGATCCAATTATCACAAGTCAGTAGTATGTTATTAATGAGAAGGACAGTGGAGAGTGGTACTCAGATATCAAGCACATCTTGATCACTAGAAGATGTCCTCCTAGACTGCAGGCTTCACAAAGAAGAGCCCTAAAAATAAAGTCCCAGAAGTACATGATGAAAGCAGGAGCACTTTTCAGGAGAAATTATGAAGGAATATACCTAAGATGCCTAGAGAGGCTAGAAGCAAGCAAAGTTTTATCAGAGCTACATGACAAGTTTGGAACAACACATGGCTCATCCTTGGCTACAACACATGCTATCCTCAGAGTAAGATACTATTGGCCTACAATTTTTAAGGATACTGCTAAACACATTAAATGATGTCATGTATGTCAGGTTGCAGCCAACAGAGAGAGATATGCTGCACAACCTTTGCAATCAGTGATGGAGGCACGCCCATTTGCACAATGGGGCATGGATTTTATAGAACCTATTAATCCTCCATCATCCTTAGGCCACAGGTATGTTTTAACAATTATTGATTATTGTACCAGGTGGACTAAAGCTACTAGTAGCAAGACTTGCAGTGCAGAAGATGTCATCAAATTTCTGGAAAGTAACATAATCACCAGGTATGGGGTTTCCTATGCTCTGGTCAGTGATAACAGCTCTGCTTTTACTTCAACCAAATTCTTGAGTTGGGCCTTTGATTATGGGATCATATTGAAGTACTCATCTAATTATTATCCCCAAGGGAACGGATTGGTAGAATCTACTAACAAAAATTTGCTGAATATCATAAAGAAGTTAGTAGACAAGAACACTAGGGAATGTAATACACTTCTAAAATATGCCTTATGGGTAGACAGAACTAGAAACAAGGCTACATTAGGAAACTCACCTTATCATCTAGTCTATGGGGTGGATCCCATCTTCCCTGTTAACCTGAAGATTCCTATCCTACAGTTTGCCCAAGAGTACCTAGGCATAGACAATAACCAAGAAGTCAAGTTGCTTCAGCTGATGCACCTGGAAGTGAAAAGAAGTCAAGCAATTGATCAGTTTGCCAAACATCAGGCTGTTGTCAAATGCTAGTTTGACAAGAGAGCCAAAATTAAAGCCTTCAGGATATCAGATTTAGTCCTGATGTGGGATAAAGCCCATGAGAAGAAAGGAGACCATGGTAAGTTTGATAAATTATGGATATGTCCCTTCCAAATTTTTGAAATATTAGGAGACAGTACTTTCAGGCTTAAGAACTTGACAGGTGAGGATGTTTCATTGCCAGTTAATGGACAGTTCCTCAAACACTATTCCCAAGCCTAAGTAGCTTCATGTCAGTCATGTGTATCATAATGTATATTTGTATAGTTGTTTGTACAGTGTTTTGTTTTGTTCTTACTTTGTTTGCTTGTTGAGTTTTGGTTTTGGTTAGTCAGGATGATGCAACTCATCACCCCAGAAAATAACAAAATTGTTAAGATTCAAGTGATGAGAACACATTTATATATAGGTTGTGACCCATTTTGAGAAAGTCATCATGATCAGGTCTGTGATATCTTTTCATTAGGGTGCCTTTTCCTAAGCAAAGTGATTTCTTCACAATGACTCATCTAACAGCCTTGGGTTTGGTGAACACACAAGTATAGGTGTTAAGTGAAAAATCTAAAGGGACTCCCTTGCTACCAATGCAATCCCCAACCTAAAACAGCAAGTGACCATACCTTGCATTCTGAGCTTACATGATGACATCAGATATATGGAGTATAAATGTTAAAAAATCTAAAAGTATAATAAAATTAGGCCATCTAAGTAACTCTATCGGGGCTATAGACACCTGCTGGCAGTGGGGCTCTACTTAAGGGGATTGTATAGATAACCTTGTTGGGGCTATGAACACCTGCTGGTAGCAAGGCTCTATCCTGGTTGGCTATGAGAGATGATCTCCAACTATGTAGCTTAACATCAGTTACTCATGTTTTCAACTTGCTTTTAAGATGAGGATAATTAATCATTTGCACACTACTGATCCTTTGTTAGCATCATTACCATGAGGACATTTTGTGATTCAGAAAGATTATGATGCTTATGCTTAGAAAGAGTTAGAATGCTATGTTAGAATGTGTCCACATCACTTGAATCATTGGAATTTTAGTGGTTTCTTTGGTGGCAAGTTGTTGTGTGGTTACACAACACGCCCCATTTTGACTTGACAAAACAAGGACCCAACTTTTTGTTTGGTTTTGCTTGTGTTTTTTGCTTGCTGGCGGTTTGGTAAAAGTAGGACAATGCAGATGATCCTACATAAAAGGGACTGTGTAAGTCATCATGATGAGGTTAGTTTTTTTAAAAGTTAATATTTCATGACAGTAACCTCATGGGTGGATAGAGTACAAAATTTCATGCAGGTTTGCCTTTTGGATCACCTTGATATTCCTTAGAGAATGAGAGTTATGGTGAGTCAAAGTCCTGGTCAAACCTGATATTCTGAGGGGAGGATTGTATTTCTTAACATCAGTCATATTATAAAAGATCACCCCAATCTAATATTATCACTCGATAAAATCATTTGATCCAAGCATCCAAACGTCAACTTTATGTGATAACGATATCTACCCGACAAACAACTGATGGTGATAGTTTGTCATTGATGTCAAAAGGTATTGAGAGAGTTGTGTAAGTGTGCATCTTCACAAAGTATCATCAACACTACAGGTCATTTGAGGATCACTTGCACTAGTGACATAGGTTGTTCTAAATCATGTCTTTCATAGTTGAACATCAATCAGGAGTTGCATAAGTGTATTGATAATGTTCATACAAGAGTTGTTACAAGTGATGATGATGTAGGATTCTTGTTACAAATCAAAAGATCTTTGTGGTGTCATTACAGATTGATAGGAGCAGTTTGATTCTTTGGGATGTCATTATTCTTACAGTAAGTTTGATAATGTTCAAGTTAGCATGGATGGTTTGATGTCAGTAATTGGATGGTTGATGTTCATGGTTTGTTTCATGTTGGGCTTAATATACTTCAGAGTTGAGTAGGTTGATGCTTAATCTTTGTGATGTTCAATGTTTTTCAAATTAATGAGTTGGTGGTTGGTGTCTATCATTAATATTGCAAAGAACCACAGAATTAGATTTTTGATGGAGTTGAAGGAGGTTGTTGTTCATCAGGTTCATGACAAGATTGATGATGTCAGATGTTGGTCATTGAAAGGTTTTGTCTTCATCCCATTATGTTTATGCTTGGTTGATCTCAGTGGAAGTTGATTTCATTTGATGATTTAGGGCAATCTGTTCATAACTACAACAGTATTTTATGGTGTGGGGTGTTGAGGCATTTTTTAAAAAATGTGTGTATTTAAGTGGATATGAAATCTCAAATAATTCCTATGCATATGCCTTGTGAAACCTATCATTTGAAATGCACTTTTATTTATAGAAAGAAGTTGACCTATAATCAGAGGTCATTCCACTTAAGTGGACTTGCTAGAGTCATTGTTGTGACCGGTCACTTCACCCACCTTTACCAAATACATCGGTCTTCTTTTCCTTTTGTTATGGGTGCTAAAAACAAATCTAAGTCTATTTTTTAGTGTGGAGCACCAATATCATGGAATTTGAATAAGCTATAATAATAGCTTAGAAACCTTGTTTATCAGCTTTTATTTATTTTTGTGGGGGCCATCAAATGCATATACATCAAAATTTATATACAAGATATGCCTTGTAAAGTGGAGCACGACGGTTTATAGATCATGCTTTAAGGAAATTAAACAAAGCTTTATGTAGCCTGAAAAAATGGAGGTCTTTATTTATTTTTGACTAGGCATTATAAATTCGAAGCGGATTGCTTTTATTTAAAAAGAAAAAGAGAACATTCTTTATAAGAAAGTTAATGTTTATATTTGCAGCCCGATTTCTATGGAAAGACATATACTTATTGGAAGAAAAAGTATTTAAAAAGCTTTTTAAAATTTGGGGCATGTATTATGCATTGTTTTTTTAGAAGTTTTTTTTAAGGAAATTTTCAAAATTTCTATCTTTTAAAAGGCATGAGATTTGGGAGATTAAGGATATATATTTTTTCAAGGAGCCTTTATAGGAGATGGTTGATATTTTTAAAAGAAATATTTTTGGAAAACTATTTCTAATGCCATTGAAGAATTTAGTGAATATTTGTTGTGAGAAGATTGATTTATTTTTGAAGGATCATTTTTGCACAGAAGATGAACAAATTTTTGTAAGAGATTGTGAAGGAGATGAAAGGTCTGATGAAGATATTATTGAAGATTAATTTCTATTGGAGAAGACAAAGAGAATTCAAGATGAAATAAAAGAATATTTGTTGTTTTTGTTTTGCAATCACAGAATGTGTTTTTGTAGAGAAGATCAAGAGTTTGGGAATGTGTTTTTGCAGAGAAGATCAAGAGTTTGGAAATGTTTTTTATCAGTTATTTTGTGAGCATGGCATTGGATGAAGATATTAGTTTTGAAGATAATATTTACATAAAAGAGAATATGAAAAGATTTATTTGAAGACATTGAAGAAAATATGAAGAGGATACAAGTAAAAGAGATTTTATTTTCTCCTATAGGGCACTGATTGATTTTATTGAAGATTTCTTTTATGACCTTACTATTGTTTTAGATAAATTGTTTATGCAGATGTCAAGGGTCAGAAGGTGAAAATGAAACAAAGAAGAAGCATAAAAATGAAAGGTTTTTTGAAAAGAGGAAAAATAAAGTTTTCTTTGAAGATGAAAGGACATTTTTGTATTTCTTATAAATATTGGTTTTGCAGATGCACTAGGTGAGTGATGTTGTGCCGATCAACATGCAATGGTGAAGATAATAAATGTGAAAACTAATTTGTAGTGAAGAGGACATATTTCCCTGATCAGGTGAATTAGATTATTTCAAGGATAAAATTTCAGAGGATTGGAATGATGAAATATATGTTGTAGATGAGTTGATTTGAATGGTGCAAATCAGATTGAATAGCAATCAATTCTTGCACATAGAGTTTTATGATGGTAATTATCTATGCCAGTGAGGCACAGTATGCCAGTGAGGCTTATAGGTCAGCGAGACCTTAACATTTGTCAGTGAGACACATATTGTAGCCAGTGAGGTTTCTTTGTAGCCAGTGAGGCAGTTTTGGAGTGGTTTTTCTACCCTTAGAGGGTTTTCCACTCATACAATTCTTGTGTCATAATCTTCTCTCTGTGTGTGTATGATTTACTCATGAGGTTTTGTTTTCTTTATTCATTCTCAGTCATGTGCATATGTGTTTGACAATGATATCTTTCTCTCCTTTGTTTTGAAAGTTAAAGTTTGTAAAAAGATTTAAAAATTCATACAACACTGATTCACCCCCCCCTCTCAGTGTTGTCTTGACTCCTACAACAACATTATATATTTTGCAAGGGTCATATTCCTAAGTATCACCCGACATTTAAATATCACCCCGATATTTGAATATCGGCCTATCGTAAAATATCACCCCAAACCAATATCCTGACGATGTCATCCAAACCTGATAAATGAAGAAATAAACATGACGATGACGTCACCATCCTTTTTACCTCACAGAAGTATATTTTAAACAATGACCCTTCTTACATAACATGAAGGTGACATCATAGTGCGATAATGATGAACCGAGTTATTATCCGGTTGACGTCACCCTAATTTTTTGAGAGAGAAGTCATTTTAGTTTAGGGGAAAATATTTGAACATCACCCGATATCCAAATATCACCCAATATTTGAATATCATCCTATCCTGCAAGGATCACCCCGCGCCTTGCTGCCATAACATTAAATGCATATAGATGTGGTAGGTGGTTCCTACTGATTACGAACCCGATACATACACCTGGCGAGATCTGGGAGTTTCATACAAGAAAATTAACTGTTTTAAATAATTTGCCCTAATTTGCCCTAATTTTCCCCAAAGAGGGAGTTAAAAGTGATTTACATAATCATTTTACACTTATCTTGTGATAAAACAAGTTTTTACAGAGCACAGCTTGCAAACCCTCATAAGACTACCTGCGGACGTATATAGCTTGTACCAGAATGGGATACGTGAGCATTGCAGGTATTTGAATTCCTTCCACACAGTTATTAGCATAGTTAAGAGGATAAGCACATCAGGTAAGTAATTGAAACCCTCTTGTTGTCGTGTTCTGCATATCCAGGTATCATGGTTTTCTAGTTTGAAGTTCTAGATTATGCATATCAGGATAAATGAGATATGGAAATAGTATAATATGCATGATGAAAAATGAAGATATGTCGTATATGCATGCTTGTAAGATATCAATTGTAAGACCAGTTTTGTTAATTGCAGGCATCCATGGCGGATAAACGGTTGGCTAAGTCAGAGGCATAATTTATAAAACCCATGTTTGCTCAACCCAAGGGTGTCCAGTTTAAATATGGTGCCATCATAGATACGCACCAAGGAAATACAGATCCGGCTGCATGGTCGGCTAAAATGAGTGATGAAAAGAGTAATAGCACCTTGCTGGATGTAGTCTTTGTATCTAGAATGTGGAATGCAGCTGGTTACCCTTATTCCATGGAAACTCCTAAGCTGGTTATTGAATGCGCAAGAAACTATAACCCACAGACAAGGAAGGTAGAGAAACATGGCAGCGTATATGCTGATCTGTCTATCAAAGGTCTTGCTGCTACATTTAGTTTACCATTAGGCAAGAAGGTTGCCAATATAGATTTGAAGAAGTCGGAAGCATAATATGAGAATAACAAGAAGTCTGCTAGGAAGAAAATGTACCAATGGAGGGTGAAGAATAGTCCTTATCCTGCAGCAGCTAAGCTTCCAATGCACTTATATAAATTTGACTTTGATGATGAATACTAATACATGATAGCACTGCTCAGCAGAGTGATAGGCCAGCCTGATGCTGGAAGTTTTAGGGATTGGATGTATATAGTCATCTTGATGTGCCTTTACACAGATAATAAGCCAATGTGGGCTAAGATGATAAGTGATGCTCTAGATGAACAGCTGATGAATCTAGGAGACCCAGATTGTTCCTTCTACATGACATCATACATAGTTTATTCATGTGCCTACAAGGGTACATTTGATGCATTGACTACAATTGGGAGAATTGGTGGCACAACAAATGATGCACATATATGGGATCATCATCCCCAACTACAGAGAGCAAATTACCTCCAAGATTACAAACTAGTGAATGATGCATTCTCTATGCATCTGGTAAGAACAATGGAGGAGAACCGAACTAAAAGACTGAGCATGGAGGCTCAGTAAGTCATATACATGCATGAAGCCTAGTTTATTCAATTTGCAACTTTCTCTTACATCAGAGTTGAAGGTTTTGAGGAGGAGCCTCTCATGCTCCCAAGATACCCTACAGATGCAGTTGTCTTAATGGAATTTTTGAGACAAATCTCCACAATATTGAATGCTTACAAAGCTAACAACAAGTTTCCACCAGTATTGTTTCCAGTCACAATGGGCTGGTATATGTGCCCAGATTCTGAGAATATTAAAAAGGCCATAGTTGGTCTAACTATGATGAATTTCTAGCCATTTCCATTAAAAAGATCATATGATCTATATGGGAGGATGCAGAAGATCATGGGGAAGCCCATCCATCAAAGACATCTCAAGGACTTCTGGGAAGATTGTGAAGATGAAGCTGAAGCCAGAAGAAGAAGATATCAAAGGCTTACACTCAACCAGATCAAGACCTTTGATTGCATTTCCATCCTGGCACAATTGAAGAAAGATGATGGAGTGGTAATGGCTGATAAATATGAGGAGAAAAAGGTATACAATGATACTATCTCAGCACTAGATCTCACCATACAGGAGGACATCTCCTTAGATCCATTTACAAGCAGGACATTGCAGCTGACCTAAGCATGGGTCAATGACCAGATAAATACACTAAAGAAAGGAGGTGTTACCATCATGGTGGACAATAAGAAGAAAAGAAAGGAGGTTTCTAAAGAAGAATATAATGATTTCTTGAATGAAAAGAGGAAGTCTAAAGGAGAGAGAGCACCACCTCCTGAGAAAAGCAAGAGACCCCCAAGAGGTAAGAAAGTTGATGCTGAACCAAAAGGGGTGATAATTGAGAGAGTCATAATAATAGTTGAAGATGCATCAGCATCAGAACTAGCGTCAGCATTATCAGCACCGCCTCCTAAGGATAAGCAAAAGGATAAAAAGATTCAGAGGTTGGCTATTGAAACTATGGAAACATATGAGGAGGGTCAGGCATCACGAGCACAAATTAAAGAGGATGTTCCTTTTGATGAAGAGCCTATAGAAGAAAATGTTGAACCCCTCACCAGAAAAAGAAAAGCACTTCAGGTGATAGCAACTACACCTAAGAAACCCAAAACATCCATGAGAGGTGAGATAAGACATGACCCTATAATGTTGAGGGGAGCAGGTAGTGGAGTGTTTAGAAAGGAAATACAACATGATGTATCACTCCCTACCATTGTTTAGTTTAAGATTGAACAAATTGAAGAATAAATGAAAGAAACCACTCACATAAGTCAAGAAGGTCATTTCTCATTAGATGAGATGGTTGACCTATCAGATGATGAAGTGGTGGATAATGTTGCTTCGCAATGAATGGAGACTCTTGTTGCTAACACTCGCGTAACACCACAAGGTACACCATCAATCCAGGCGGTAGTGTTAGAAGAACTGAAGAGAGTAGAGTAGGAAAAAGAGAAGAGCCCAGAAAAGGTAGCCCAAGAGTTGGGGCTTGATACATTGATTGATCAGGTAACCAGCCCTACGGTGATTGATCTTACATATAGAAAGGATGCAAGTCCTAAAAATCAAGTAGGTGTTCCTGATAAAAAAGAAAATGTTGAGGAAGTGAGGATGGCAGAAATAGAAAGCCACACTTTAGATATGGGTGAGCAACAACAAAAAGAAGTACTTGTTGAACCCAAGTTAGTTGAAGTCCAAGACAAGGGAGGGGAAGAAAAGGATACATCAGTTGATCCTGCCCTAAAAGTATAGGAAGTAATTACTACAGCTGCAGAACAGATCGCAGCTTCAAATCAAGTTAGTATACCTAAGGTAGACACAATGACATCCACAGAAGCTAATATGCCTCATGATGAGGAAATCACCAAAGTGGATGAGATACCCATGGAAGAAGTAAAAGATCAGAATCATGATATACATGCAGATGATCAGTAGGATCACCCTTCAGAAAAAGAAATTCCTCAATAGGAGGATATACACAAAGATCACCTTCATGAGGAATATCATGAGGAAGAGATGATAAAATCACCCTCCCCATCGAACATGATGGTGGATACCAAAGATTAGTGTGATCATGATGATGATGATGGAGACCAATAGTCAAAAGATCAAATTCCTCAGTGGCTTGAGAAAGAAATTGGTGCAGAATCAGGTATAGAAGCACAAGAATTTGATATATCCACATTGTTTTTTGAAACCTTAATAAAGCCTAAGAGAAAGGCTAGAATAAGTTCTACAATAAGAAGAGATCCTGTCATGGGTAGAAGGACCACCCAGGTGGCCATTCCTACAATAGACAAAGAAAAAGGCAAGATCACTCTGGATGAATTTTAGATTAATACAGTAGATATGGGATTTGCCAATGAAGATCAGGAAGGCCAAGAAGGCAAAGATATAATTGATTCATTGACCTAGAGGGTGAAAAGAGAAAGAGAAAAATAAATAGCACAAGGAGCACATTGCTCAGTTACATACTTACATAAAAGGGTTAATTAACCCTGAGGATACATCAAGTGATCATACAGTCCCATTGACTGCTATTTTTCAAGATGAGGTAAATAAATTGGATCTCATGAAGCATGAGTCATCCATAATGAGAAAGTGGATGTTATCTACATTTGATGAAGCAGAGGAAGTGGTAAAAGCCTCTTTGAAGAGGTCGAATTCTTTAGGTATCTCCAGGAAAAAAGTTGATAAATTACAGATGGAGATCGGGAAAAGGTCCTTTTAGTTGGAGAAAGCTTTGACTGCCTTGGAGGAAATAAAGAGGATTAATCCTCAAATTGTCTTAAGTAATCAGGTATTAAATAGCAATAATGCACTATTAATAGACATATGGTACAAAGACATCAGGTTTGAGTGTGATGTGCTTAAAAGATGCAACAGTAAACTAAGAGATATCAGCATGAAGCTGCATGATATGATGTCATTTGAGGCTAAAATTTTGGAAGCATTAGAAGGAAAGGCAAAAGGCAAGATAGAAAATCAAGATGAGGAGTTTTCCATTAAAGCTCTACATAGCAATTTTCAGCAAGTAGTTGATGATCCTCTAAACCACCTGACAGAAGAAACTACGGATAAGATCATGAGGATCAGGGTTAGGATGGAGAATTATAACGAGACATCTAGTAGCAGGAGAAGTAAGTTAGAGAATCTTCGAGCCAAATATCAAATGCACAGGCAGGCCATCATCAAAGCAAGAACTCAAGATGGCGGGGAGATAGAGAAGATAGTACAGTCATATGAAAATATCTAGACATCCATGCAGGTCCATGTACAAGGAGAAGCTCATCAGGATGGTGAAGATTTGGAAAGCGATGATCCTGATGCTCTTGATGATGGAGATGAGGAACTTGAAGAATAAAGAATAGATGAAGATGCTTTACCAAGAAAAGACATAAGCTTGTGATACTTAGGAAAGTAAGTTATTAGATGGTTACCAGCTGACAACCTGTGTCACGTGGAAAGAGTTGACTTGGTTAGTGAAATGTGAACCGTAGATTTTAATAGATAATTCTGGATCATAGATCAATTGTAACGGCTCCCTCACTTTGTTCTATAAAAGGTGCAGGGATGCCTCATTTTAAACATTCAAAACTTAACTAAAATTTGTTTGCTAAAATATTCAGGGCTCATTTCAAAGTTGTTGTATACATATATGTTGTTGTATACATATATGTTCTTGCATACCTAATGAATGAGAAGATTCTTTTGATTACAATCCATAATATATCTTGAGTAATCAGTGTATGAATTCTTGATACATGTTGTGGTTTGTTGCGTCCCTTGGAGTGCATATCTACTTACATGTGTTGTTTTCATACCATTTCCTTTGAAGTTAGCATCGACTGTATCTAGCTGTGGAATGTCCTGGTGAACATATGGTTTGATTTCTTCTCTTCATGACTACATCTGATTGTATATGTGGCTCAATAGCTGAAGGTTCAACATTAATTTGAAAAATTTCTTTCAATTTCAGAGCATTTCATCATCATAATTGCAAATAGTTGACAATCTTAAGTAAATAATACAAATATGCAGACATCCCCATAGATAACTAAACATATTCAACATATTTGAGGTTAAAGCATGTGAAAATGACAAATATCATGCAAAGATTTAAAGATAAAAGCATTATTTGAAGCATATCTTGTGTAGAATAACTTTCTGTGCAGCATCATTACAGGAAACATTATCTTACTGATGAGATCTACGTAAGGCCCCAAAATGGAAACAACAACACACATCAACCTCTGAGTAACGTCAGAAGATTAAGACCTAATCACCGGAGGCTTGAGATCATGAATTCTCTGAATTCATCATATCTTTCAAGATGAATAAAGGTTAACGTGTACTTTTATTCTATGTTTGTTTATGACTAACATCATGATCAACAAGTCCTTGAGCGGCGGTGTAGATCTTGAAAAGCATCTGGTAAAACAAACAAAAGAGATGATGTAAAAATTCTGCAAAATCCAAATACTAAATCTCAGAATGTTCAAGGCAATACATCTACTTATGAGGATAAATTAGATAAATTGACAACTATTGTCAAGGACCTGAGCTATAGAATGGCTAAAAATGAAAAAGGAGTAGGTCCTGACAGACAGGTTTACCAAAGGTAGGAAAGAAGACCATCATTACATGATATGCCATATCATACTAATTGGCATAATGGTAAACCCATCCTCCCACATAGAAACACAAATCAAAGAGCTCAAAATGCTAGGGAAACACCTGATCCTTTGAAGAAAACTATTAATATGGTTGATGACACCCCATGGTGCATCATATGTCAAATGCCTCACTCACAGTCACAATGTTGTTGCCTGTGATGAGTGTAATGAGCCGCATTGCATGGAGGAAGACAATGTAAATATGCTATCTACAAACAGGGAGTATCCCTCTCATAATGCTGATGTACGTGCAATTGATGAGATTTAGGTCTATCAGCAGTTTCCCTATGATGAAGAAGATAACTATGCCTATGCTTAGGATTCACACAATTTTTTGAATGGCTTGAGGAGGCTTTCTGATGAAGAGATTCAAACCTTCACAGCTGTAGCAGTAGCTCAGGTCAAAAGAAATTACAATCTCAGGGGTAAAGCTCAGGTATGTAACTCACACCAGCCTGAGGATACTTTTGCTAGTCAGCTAGTGCATAGTCATAAAGGGGTTGAAACACAAAAGAAGCAGTGGAGCAATAACAAGCAAAATTTTAAGCAAAAAACTAGTCATGATTTTCAAAAATCAGAAAATGAGGTCCCCCAAGATGAAGACCAAAGTAAGAACTCTCAAGTTTTGGATGATAGTCAGGGAGCCACAAAAATTCAAGCTAGATCATATCAAAATAAAAATAAGATCATGGATCAAGCTACAACTGTTATACAAAATATTGCTCCTTTTGACATCACTCATGTCTTGTCCCAAGTAAAAGTCTCTGTTCCATTGATGGAGCTGATGAAAATTGAAGAATGCAGAAATAAAGCAATATCCTTGATTTCAAGAGTATCCTGTCAAGCTAATCAGAGTATTGAGACTCAGAGTAAAAAACAAGCTATGTGTATTAATGAGGATGAGATTCCCGAGGTATATCTTGGGATGACCATGACAAAGTGCCCTTCACAGGTTGAGCCATTCTATGTTTCCCTTGTCATAAATGGAAAAGTGATTAAGAATTGTATGCTTGACTCAGGAGCATCAACGAATATCATGCTTCTGGCTATCATGCAACAGTCTGGGTTGAAGATAGATAAGGCATGTGGGAAATGCTATGCCATGGATGCTAGAGAAGTACCTGTCATTGGAATTATGAAAGATGTAGATTTCAGACTGGTAGCATATCCTGAGAAGACCTACAAAATGAACATAACAGTTGTTGATATCAAGCCACAATATGGCATGTTGTTGTCAAGAAGATGGGTAGCGTTGATTGGTGGAAGTATGCAATTAGACCTGTCATATGCCATAATCCCAATGAATGGCAAGGATGTCAAATTAATCAGAGAAGAAAGATCACCGGAAACAGTTGAGGATCAAGAATCAGAGGAGCATATATGTTTTGTGGATACTGACTGTGATAATTTTAGAGTTGTCTTAGATGAGAAAAGGGGTAAAGAGGGAGACATGTGCATTCATGAGCTTGACCAATAGGGTCTCTAGACCATGTACTTCGATGGAGCTTGTTCAAAAGATGGCTCTGGTGCTAGAGTTGTGTTTCTGTCTCCAGCTGGTAAGCTTCTAAGTTTCTCTTTCTTGTTGAAGTTTTCTTGTACAAACAATATTGTAGAGTATGAAGCTCTGCTATTAGGATTGAATGTAGCTCTGAAGCATGGAATCAAGATGTTCAAAGTATTTGGGGATTCAAAATTAGTTGTTTCCTAGGTTAGAGATAAGTATGCATCAAAGAATAAGAGGTTAAAATAGTATAAACATGTTGTCTAGGATACAATTGAATTATTAGATGCATTTTCAATAAACTGGATAGAGAGATCAAAAAATGTCAGGGCGGATTTTCTATCCAATGCAACCATAAGGCTAGATGATGCTACTCTATCAGATGTCACAAATATTGAGGTCAAACTTAGACATGTAGTGTCAGATAATGTATGCAGCTGACAAGTGTTTGATGATGATAAAAATTTGCTGAGATTTCTACATTGTATTGATGTGTATGAGAACCAGGAAATGGATTTTTAGAACTTTGTAGAAGTTGTAGATGGAAAAGAAACTCTCTTAGGGAAGGAGGTAATTCAACTCAAGACAAATAAAATCCCTAGAGGGCTAGTAGCTTTAGAGAGAACTTTTGACAATAGGGACCAATTCGTTGCAAAGGCATCTCCAACAAACAAGAATGATTTAGAGGAGATAAACTTAGGGACATCTCATGTCCCCAAGAAGGTATATATTAGCAAGCAGCTCAAGCCACATATCAAAACTATGCTGATTGCACTACTGAGAAAATATAAGCATGTTTTTGCCTGGTCCTATGAGGACCTGAAAGCTTATAGAGAGAATTTATTTCAGCATGAAATCCCTTTGAAGCCTGAAGCTAAACCATTTAGACAAAAACAAAGGCCTATCAACCCAACTTTAGCTCCTAAAATGCAAGAAGAACTTATGAAGCTTAGGGAGACTGGAATAATCATGCCTATTAGACACTCAACTTGGGTGTCTAACCTTGTCCTAGTTAGAAAAAAGAATGGTGACATAAGACTTTGTGTGGATTTTAGAAATTTGAATATATCTTCTTTGAAGGACAATTATCCATTGCCAAACATAGAGGCCATGTTGCAGAAGGTGACTGGCTGTGAGCTTTTATCCATGATGGATAGATTTTGAGGGTACAATCAAGTGAAAGTAAAAGAATCATAACAGTTCAAGACTACTTTCACTATTCCATGGGGAACCTATGTATATGTGAGAATGCCATTTGGACTGACAAATGTGGGTGCCACATTTCAAAGGGAAATGGATGTTGTTTTTGCAGGATTGATTGACTCAATCTTGGCTGTATATCAAGATGACTTGACTACTTATTCAAAAAGGGAGGAGCAACATTGTATGCACTTGGATCAGATTTTTATTAGAGCATTGGAATATGGCATCTTACTCAACCCAAAGAAGTGTACCTTTGGGGTAGTGGAAGGAAAATTGCTTGGACACATTGTTTCCAAGGATGGAGTCAGGATTGATCCTGAAAGGGTGGCTACAATTGACAAAATCTAGATCCCTAAAATAGTGAAAGGTGTTCAGTCCTTCTTTGGACAAGTTAATTTTGTTAGGAGATTTGTTCCTAACTTTGTAGAGACCACCAAAGATATCTCTAAGATGTTGAAGAAAGGTGCAACTATCAAATGGGAAGATGGAGTGACTAAATCATTTTAGAGTATAAAAGAGGTTATAAAGATAGCTCCTGTGTTAAAATCTCCTGATTTTTCTAAGCCATTTAAGTTATTCTCATTTGCTTCTTTCCATACTATTGCTACATGCTTATTGCAGAAAAATATAGAAGGTTTTGAACAACCTATAGCTTTCTTTAGCAGGTCATTGCAGGCTACTAAGTTAAAATATGATATCATGGAGAAATATGCATATGCACTAGTTAGAGTAGTCAAGAGTTTCAGGCCATATTTGGTAGGCTCTCAAGTAGTTGCATACATGCCTCATGCAGCAGTCAAAGATATATTTACTCAACAGGAGGTAACTGGAAGATGCAGATGGATAAACAAATTGCAAGGGTTCAATATTGAAATACAGATCACAAAATTTGTAAGAGGACAAGGTTTGGCAAAACTGATGACACAGTCAAATCTAGAGGCATGCCAAGTGAATGTAGTGCATATTGAAATTATAAATATGTCAGAATCTGAATGGTATAAGTACATTGTATACTATTTTCAAAATCTAAACTATCCTTCCCACCTCAGTGATAATCAGATAAGGACCTTAAAGCTACATGTTGTTAAATACATCATTGTTCAAGGAGAATTGTATTGGAAAAATCCTGATGGTGTGTTGCTCAGGTGTGTGAATGAGAATCGGGCTAGGGATATTCTAAGTGACATTCACAATGGAGTGTGTGGTGGACACTATGTTGCCCGGACTATAGCCCACAAAATTCTCAGAGCTGGCTACTAGTGGCCAACTCTCTTCTCAGATGCACAAAAAATGATAAGAAAATGTGAGTCTTGTCAAAGGTTCTCAGGAAAGCTAAGATATCAAGGTGCATTACCCCTTAGGACTATAATTGTAGAAGCTCCATTTCAGCAATGGGGGATTGATTTTATAGGAGAAATCTCAGAAAAATCAAGTGGAGGGCACAGTTGGATTCTGGTTGCCACTGATTATTTCACTAAATGGATTGAGGCCATTTCAACCAAAAAAGCTACAAGCAAAGTGGTGATGGATTTTATTCTAGAAAACATTATTATCAGATTTGGAGTTCTAGCCGAATTGGTTGCAGATAATGCTATGTGCTTCAGGTCTGGTGAATTTATTTATTTTTGCAGTAGTTATGGAATTGATTTGTCTCATACATCACCATATCATCCACAAGGGAATGGTCAGGCAGAGTCAAGCAACAAAAGTCTCATGAAAATTATCAAAAGGACAATAGATAAAAACAAGAGGTCTTGGGATTCAAAGCTAAAGTTGGCATTATGGGCTGACATGGTGACAGTAAAAAGAGCAACTAGAAGGTCACCTTATGAATTAGTAAATGGTGCAGCAACTAGATTGCCTATGAACAATCTCTATCCAGTATACAAATTCATACAAGAAAATGATGAGGAGATTGGAGACCTAATGACTAAAAGAATAAATCAGCTAGTTGCACTAGATGAAATAAGAAGGGAAGCACAGAACACAAACATCAGGACATAGCAAAAGGTGAAATATCTATTTGATAAAAGGGCTATAGAGAGAAGGTTTCAGATAGGTGATCTGGTCCTTATGTGGAAAGCAAAGAGCCAGGATAAGGGCAAACACGGTAAATTTGAGCCCTTATGGACTGGCCCATACCAAATTAGCACTGTTCATGGAGATGATTCTTATTTTCTCCAGGCCCTCAATGGTGAACTACTAGAATTGCCTGTGCACGGTAAATTCCTTAAAGCCTTTTTCTCATAAAAGAGTACCTTATGTGCACACTGTAAACTAGATGTAAATATTTTGTACATGCCTTATATAGTCGGTCATGTTTTGAGTTTTGGGTTTTGTCTGGTCTGCCCCGGAGTAGTCTGGTCCTCGCTGCAGTCTTGCGCTCGCATGTCCCCAGTCAAAGCCTGTGTTAGTACTCATTTATGTTTAGGGTTTTAAGTTCATGCATTTGCGGGTTTTCCCATTCAAACCCTGAAATTTCTAAGTCTTGGGGTCTTGCATTATTTTGTATCTTCTAAATGGGGACTTTCTGTGGTGGGTCTCTGGTTATTTAGTCTCAGCTCTTGTGCATTGTCTTATTGCCTTTTCTTGTTGCACTCATGAAAAATGTTAAGTTTTTGTATGTGCAAGTGTAAATGTATGATTGGCGGGCTTGAAATCTCAATCAGTTTCCAAAAATGGTAAAAAATTGAGTTATATGCATTTCCAAATGCATATTGGGCTCAAAAGGAAGATGTGCAAGGGCAGAATATACATTGAAGATTCCAAAAATATTCACTGCATGCATATCAGGTCGCATGTATATTTGGCTTGTATGTTCAGACATACAATGGTTAAATACAAAGAAAAAATACAATGCAGGTATATTCCTTGAAATGATTCTCGCTTGTATATTGGGTCTTGTACATTGTATTTGTATATTCGGCATACAAAGGGAAATATACATTGAAGAATATACAAAGGCTTGCGCACATACATTTGCTGCAGTACATCAGGGATGCATTTGGTGGGGCCCGCCGCAATTTTATACACGCAGGTTTGTACGTGTTCAATATACAAGGGAAGAATGTATATAGAATATTTTAAAAAGATTCCGTACTTGTATGTTTGTGTTTGTATATTCAACATACAAACAAAATATACATTCGGATATACAATGAAGGAATATGCATTCTGGACCCAAAGGAGAAGTCAGATGCATCGGATAAATTTTTGAGATCCACCTTGTATGTATGAGGCGTTTGTATATGTAGATATACATTGAGATATGTAAGGAAAGGGAGATGCAAAGCAGACCTGATGGTGATTGCGATTTGCTCTACAATAGTTTGGGGTCTGCCTTGCATGTTAACTATTGTATGTATATGCATCCTGCATATACAAAGTTTTAAAAAGGGAAATTGTACGTGCATTTGAACATACATATGAAGAGGCGAAAAAGACAAAATGAAGAAGCAAAAAGCCAACGATAAAATCATGGGGTGCCTATGTGGTACGTTTTCACTGGCCGATGACTAGTCAGTGCGATTTTGAGTGGTGGATCCTAGCGATGAAGAATGGATCGACGGCCTTGTTTTGAACCTACGACGATGGTTTTTCCTAAGCGTGTGCGGCCATTTTTGAGCAGCAAAATCTCCAGATGCATCTGCTGTTGCATCCCATGGGTAGGTGAAACATTGATGGCAGATTTGCAGAGGATGGACGACGGAAAGGACAGGTCAACCACTTGATTGAAGATGAAAGTCCTTGAGCAGCGGTACAGATCCTAATTCCACCTGCTCATTCCTCTTTGTCTCTCCACAACATTGAATATTTCTGAGCGCCATCCCTCATGCATTGAATCGGGTAGAGTTTTTGATTTGCCTTGTAATTAATTTTTGTTGGGTACACAATCCTGGTATAAAAGCTAGACTATGTTACCCATGGTTGTGGTTGAAAATTGGACAAAATTTTGGTGTTGTGACATAATACAACTTCATTGGTGGCCCTGCTCTTGATGTCTTGTAATTTTATGAGTCTCATGTTGTATGTTTCATGCATGAATTCACTAGTTTCATGTTGTTTTATATGAGAAATGCTCTGTGCATGTGTTTAATCATTTGTCTCCAAGATGTGGGCATAGTTTCTTTTGAATCAGGATAACTAAGGGTTGTTAAGGTTTAGGAATATAACTTTTCTATATTGAATGTTTAATCTCCTACTTTTGTTCAAGGAACAAATTAAATGTTTCAGGTTAATCATTGAGAAAATGTGTTGCAGCAAGGATACGACTAAGTATGAATGATTAAGCACTTAATTTTTGGGAAGTGTCTGTAAGGCAGATATTAAAAATCCCCTTGATATCCAGTCTTTGGTATATGTTCATGCTGGCCATTTAGATGTGTATATCTATTGACTCTGAGCCCTGGATAGGCACCTATCCAGTCTTGTATTGAGGTTGCAGTCCAAAGTCTCAGTTTTGCATCCAAAAATAAAATCAAAATTAAACTCTAAATCAAACCATTAGGACTTTAGAAGTAATTTTAGGAACCAAAATCCTCTGTCTACAACTGAATATAGGCCCAAAGCTTGCCCCTTTGTACTTATTTCACAGTTTTGGTCTGCATAAGAGAGGATTTATCTACTTTGTATCAACATCCAAGTAAGTTTAATGTTTATATGTCATAGATGTTGAATAGGGAATACCCCCCTTGGTTCTGCAGAGCCTAAAGAAGAAGTGATATTTATAGAGTCTATCTCCTATACTATTGGCCCCTGGCCCGGGAATCCTGTTGATCAATGATGGCTACTTTGTAGGGATGACTGGGAATAAGCATCCAGTCTGGGAAAATAACCAACAATGTCCTTGTATTTTTCAACCATAGCCCTAGGTATTCTATTCCTAGCCTGCATTATACTCTAGAAGTTTTTAAAGAATCCCCAAAGTGCAGTCTTTTGTGCATCATAATTACCTAGACAACTCAAATGATTTCTAAGCTGGACTGCTACTAGTTGATTGTTGGACCAATATATATTCTTATTCCCAGGGAGCTCACTCAAGAAATAAAAGAAAAGACACATGATTAGTGTACCATATTTGAATGAGTACTTCTTGTCCTTCTTTATCTTGCTTAGGTTTTCCATAAGCTGGTTCAACAATAGTTCACAGAGATCATAGTTTGTATTCTCTTGTACCATCTTATATGCAGTATAGATGGCTGTTCTGAACACTAAATTTTCTCTTCTAGAGAAATATATCTTGTACCCTATTACCATAGATACGAATATGACCCCATGATCCTCTATATCATTTATAGTCATAGTTCTCTTATCAAATTTTGATCTGATTGCCTCTGTGACTTCCTAATTTTCCATGGCCTTCAACTGAGGTAGAGTACTAGTTGATTCAATCCTGTAACTGCCCTTATTACATCTTTTGTGATCTTGAATAAATGATTCAACCATAAAAACTCATCATGGATATGGCTCAAAACATACCAGACCCACTCGTCCACTGTGAAACTCGAAAACCCAACAAATTATATGAAATTCTTGTCTTCCAAGACTTTGTATTCTAGTTTAAGCTCAAAATCATCACCTTTTAAGTGTTTCATGAATAGATCATCAACCTTGAGTCACCATGCTCCTCTAGAGGTGTGTGAATGTAAGCCCTAATGTCTTCTGTGTGAAGAACTCCATATGGAACCCCAGAAAATGCTCCCATCAGATCAACTTGAGTGGACTTGAAGGGGTGTTTTTTAAACTTTGGCCTAGGTTTCTCAACAATGTTCAAAACTAGAGATGTAGCCATTTCAAAAGATTACAAGTTTAAAGCTTCACAGAGAATTAACTGTTTCTTCACAGAATCTGTTGAAATCATTTTTGCACTTCAAACCTATAAAATTTAAGCTCAGGAACTCTTCTCCTTGTTCTCTTTGAATGCAAAGTGATTCAAGTGTTTGAATGAATGACCTTTTATCCTCCGCAAAACCTAATTCTTCATTGTAATAAATGATCTGCCCTAATACATCTAGTTGCACTATTTCTGCATACAATCAATCTTTAATTGCTCCGCAATCAATCACATTAGCTTCTTTTCTTCCAGAATTTGCTTCAATAGATCTGCAATAGGCTTCCCTTTCTTCATCCATTGTGCCAAATTTAGGCACCCACTTGTTGGTAGGGGGAATTAGATTTTCAATGCAGCTCCCCTTGAGCTAGAGCTCCTATTTCAATTCCCAGAGGAATTAACATCACTATATTCTAGTGTGAACCCATCACCATCGTTCACTTCACCTTTCTTTACCCATGTTTTGTTCATTTCATTCTAGATCTCATTCACATTTACTTTACCCTTGCCTTTATCTTGTCCCTGCAATTTTTGGTTTTTGTTTACCGGGCCTTTCCTTCCATCATTCCTGCTTCTGCAAAATCTTGCAACATGATTGGATCTGTTGCAATTGAAGCACACAACATTTCTTTGCTCATTTACTTGATTTCCTCTTGATCTGCACTAATTATCCATGTGTCCAAATCTATTGCATGCAAAATAGTAGCCATTGAAAGAATTGGCATTTCTTTTGTTGTTACAGTAGTTCATCATCATACTTCTGCATTCATTCAATCTATGACCATACCTTTTACAATTGAAGCATTGACCGGAGAAGGATGGACCATTTTGATTCACTCTACTTCTGCACTAACTAGCTCTATGACCAAATTTATTGTAATTGAAACAATTTCCATTGAAAGATGGATACCTTTGAGCATTAGGTTGTCTTATCGGAGGTCTTCTAGGTCTATTTCTTTGATTATTTGATTTAGGATTTCTTTGACTAGATCCAAAGCTTTCACCTTTCTCATATCCCAGACCATGCTTACCATCTGCCTTCTTCTAACTATCAAGCAACACTTCAATTTTAGCTGAGCTTATCTTAAACTTCTCTTTGTATTCATTTGCAACTTCTAGGTCATGCTTGAGAATAAATTTGCCTTTCAAGTTGTTCCTCATTATCCCTAGTTTCTTAAAGATCAGATTCTAGATGACCAATTATTCTGTCTAATCTGCATCACTCTTCTATTCTTTCTTTCAGAGATTGATTCAATTTTTCCTCAGTCTTTTTCCTTTCTTCAATTTCCTTGGTTAGTCTCATCACCCTAGATTCCATCTCATGTTTTAGGACAACAAATTCTTTTGCTAGCTTCTCACATTCTTTTGTCTTCTCCTTCAGAGCCTCATCCATGTCATTATCTTCGATCTGATTTGCTAGATGATGAAGTAGCTTCCTTCTCTTTTCATTAGATTTGCTCAGTTGTCCTTTTAAGGTCTCAATGAAATCATTAGCATCTTTAAGATTTTCTTTCAATTCTCTGATTTCTGTTCTGGACTGATCAAGATCTTCTAAGGCAACTTGAAGTTGTTCATTGATGCCATCTGAGTACCTAGATGGACCCATTGACACACCTTCCTAGATCTTCCTCAAGATGTTAAACTTCTTCCAAGGAACCTTGCTCTGATACCAAGTGTTGAAATTAAGGAACACTAAGAGAGGGGGTGAATCAGTGTTCTGCAAAACTTATTACTTTGTTCCTTTATTAATTTACCACATACATGCAAAATAAAGAAGCATGAACATAAGAAAAGAAACAAAACATCACAACACATGAACACCAAGAATTTTACGTGGAAACCCGGTTAAGGGAAAAACCATGGTGAGGGTTAACCCACAAGAATTTATACTCTATTAAAAGTATTACAAATGGGGAAGGCACATGCCTTTAGGGCACACTACCAAGAGCTCACTACTCAAGGAGGCTCACTGCCTACAAATAAATTACAAAAGTTCACTAAAATGTTTGAACTAAAGAATAGCATCTAACTATGCAAAATAATAGTTCCGGTTAAGCTCAGTACATTGACTTTACACACTTCATCTTTCTCTGCCTTGCTTTACTATTCTGCCATGATCTGAGGATCAAATCTTAACTTCACACTCAATACTACCACGCTTCACACCTCTCACCTCATATTCGCACATATATACTACAAAATGCTCACACTCATTGACTATATATATCTGCAACATGGAATTACATCAACTACAGTCGGCCTCAAGAAAACTTCGAAAGCTTTTCCAAGATCACTGTTCTGTCAGATGAATCCATGTACAAACATCAACACGGATCAAAACCTATGTTCTCAAGTCACCACACATGTTGGCCAATACCATTGGATCTCATACATTACTCAACATATCACTTTTCTCAATCTGCAGAAGGATCAAATACCAAGTCAACCTCTTCTTCCTCGGACTGAACTGTCTAACCAAAACCTGATACTCAGATGCTTGTAACTTACAATCCCTTCATCACCAGAGGCTACAATCTTGGATTTAGGTAGCCCTGACATCCCTTAACATTCCCTCAGATTTGCAGCACAATATGATTTCCTATGAAGAAATACGGACCAAAATGTTGAACCCTGTCATATGCCCTGTTCCTGTCTATCTGGACTTAGACAAATCTGTAATCTGACTTCTGGTATGATCCACTGATGAAATGTAGATGTGTAAAATAGATTTAGTTACCATCAATGACAACACTTGACATGCCTAGCAATGTCTCTTGCCAACATTAATCACCAACAAATCTAGTAGTGTTAGTAATTAATTGGTGAATAAGGTATACCCACCTAGGCATAGCAGATCCTGAAGTGTAGGGAATTTCAATCATTCTGATTGATTTTGTCAGTTGGCCAAATCAGTTAGTGGACCTGATCATAAAGTTTGGCATCCTTTTAGGGTTTGTTAATCTATAGATTTGAGAACCAACACATGGTCTTCAAGATTGAAAATCTCCCAAAAAATGCTTAGAGGACTGCCATTTTCTTGAACTTGACTTAGTATTTTGCTTGGATTCATTGCCAAGTCTCTTGCATAAGAATAGGTCCTCCTATTTCTTAGTAGAGACTTGATGATGCTTTTGAATAGTTAAACTACCCTTAAACAACTGCAAGATGATAGGAGCCTACTGATTATTGAAGTTTGACTAAGTTTGAAAAATTATAGGATCCTCCAAAACCTAGAATTTGTATTATAACTTCTAGAGATTCGAAACCGTTCTCAAACATCCTAAAAGTATATACATGAAATATAAATTAAAGTATAAGGAGGTAAATGTCCATATGTAAATGTCACTTATACTTAAATGTTTATTTTATGCATATAGCCCTAGCCCGCTCTAGAGTGAAAAAAGTTGGAGGATTCACTACACTTATTATCCAAAGCATTTTAACTACTTTAAAATGTGCTCACATTATAACACACACGCATTTTTGACTGCTTTGGGAAATTCCAACCCTAAGGGTTGGATTTTCCTTGGGCATCTAACCTAAAGGATTGGACATACCTTTTGGATGCCATAGATGTGTTTCAATGAAACATAGAAAATTCAACCGCATCTCGAGCATGCTCTTCATCAGGTTTACATGTTTTTCAATGTCAATACAAAAAAATTCCAGGATGACTTCAACTTTTTATTAGATTTCTAACCATGTATTTGTTAGAATTAGTCTAGATAACTGAGAGGGTGAGGGTGAATCAGTTGTCCCACAAATTTAACCTTTTATGCTTTTAATCTTCTTTATTAACTTACAATCAGATTAATGATGTAAACATTAAAGCATGAATCAAAAACACATGAGCATAAACAAATTGAACACACATAACACTAGAATTTTTATGTGGAAACCTAGTTAAGGGAAACAAGATTTGTACCCTATTAAAAGTAATTGAAAGAAATGAAAAGGCACTTGCCTTAGGGTTCACTGCCTAGAGCTCACTGCTCAAGGAGGCTCACTATCTACAGGAGGCTCACTGCCTACAAGAATTTATGTTTAATACATTAGGAATGAACTATGAAATAGCATCTTCTTTATGCCTAGTCCAGTTCCTTTGAAAGCTCACAAGACTTCTTCTCTACCCCAAACATTTCTTCACCATCTCTTCATACCTTATTGCTCTTGTTCCTCTGCTCTTCTCTTCTCTGCCTTTGTACCTTTCTTAGGATTTTGTCATTTTTGCTCAAGGACAACTTTCCACAATTCATTCACAAGTATTTATATGTTTCATCAACCTTGGAATGAACATCAAGGTCAGCACTACAACCATGCGAATCACTATGTTGTTGGCCAAACATAACTGAGACTTGAATATTCTTCCAACAACATGCCACGCTCTAGAGAATTGCTCTTAGATCATCCATAACACACTTGAAACATCCGGTCAGCCAAGACTGGGAAGACCAACCATACCAAGAAGAAAATCTTTACCAACAATCTCAAACTTCAATGCGGACCTCCAACATGGTAGTCACATGATCTAGAGACCTCCACAAGCACATTAAATTTAACAAAAACATCTGTACTACTCCAAATCACCAGAATCACTTGCATCTTCATCTAGAACCTCAAGAACACTGTCTACCATGACTGTCACACTAGAAAGATTGCTTGCAGACCTTCAAACCATGAACCACTTGAGTTTATGATACACGCTCACTTCCCAAACAAGCCTCTAGATCTACAGATCATAATATTTCAATGCGGAGAAATCCAGACCAATTTACTGTCACTCTATCTCTTTTGAACAACTACCGAAACCCAGTTCTGCTCAAATGGCCATAGCTTCTCCAAATCTTCATGCGGACCTCTCAAATCTTAAGTGGAGCTACTTCAGAAAATTCCATACACATTCATATGGTCTGCATACATTTATCTTCATTAATTTTCTCAATATCCTCAACATTCCAATCTTCTAAACAAGCAACAAAATGGAATACAGTTGACACCAATGGCAACAAAGATATGTTGACATCAATGACAACACTGATTAGACACATATTTGTAACAATCTCCCCCTTTGTCATTGATGGCAACATATGATGTGAAAAACTAATTCAACCATCAAGACAAGAACTTCTCCCCCTTTCTCTTATCACTTCTGCAACTACTTTCTTCACTGCTCCCCCTTTCATCAGCAACTAGTTTTTCACATGAATTCTCTTCCCCTTTGACATCAATGGAAAAGGGCACATATTTGCAATATTTTCTCCCCCTTTTTATTTTAGACTGATCTCCAGAATTTGTATACTAACTACTACTCCTAAGTAGTATCTCCTTAACACAAATCTAGATCACAAGACGTGACTATGAATTCCATTGGACTGATGCACCCTAGTGCATCTTAGTTCTGAGCAGGAGGGGTAACAACCCCTAAATTCTCTCTGAGATACTCAAAAGTATCCTTAGGAAGAGGCTTAGTGAAGATTTCCACAATTTGATCCTTTAAAGAAATAAACTCCAATCTGACTTCATTCTCATTAACCTTCTCTCTCAAAAAGTGAAACTTGATTGTTATGTGCTTTGTCTTTGAATACAACAGCGGATTCTTTGAGATGCTTACTGCACTTGAATTATCATAGAAGATTATGACAAGCTCTTCAAACATAATTCTAATATCCTTCAGCATTTGCTTCATCCATAGAATTTGAGTATAATAGTTTGTTGTTGCTATATACTCTGCCTCTACTGTAGATGGAGATATTGCCTCTTGATTTTTGCTCAGCCAAGAAACCAATCTTCTTCCCAAGAAGAATGCACCACCACTAGTGCTTTTTCTGTCATCCACATCTCCTACCTAGTCAACATCTGTATATGCATGAAGAGTGAAGTAATTATCCTTTGGATACCATAAGCCATAATCAAGTGTCCCTTTGAGATATCTAAAAATTCTCTTGACTGCTACAACATGGGATTCTCTAGGATCAGATTGAAATCTAACAACAAGTCCAACTGCATTCATGATATCAGGTTTGGTATGAGTTAGATAAAACAGTCCTCCAATCATTGATCTATACCTTTTCTGATCTGCCTTAGGTGAATCATCATCTTTACTTAACTTGCATCCAGTTACCATAGGAGTACTTATTAGTTTTGACTCCTCCATTCCAAACTTTTTCAACAATTCTCTCACATACTTAGACTGAGATATGAAGATACATTTATCTGACTAAGTGATTTACAGACCTAGGAAGAAATTTATTTCACCAAACATGGACATCTCAAATTCACTCTGCATCTGATCAGTGAATGTCTTGCACATACTCTCATTTCCACCAAAAATGATATCATCAACAAATGCCTCAACAATCAAAATATTCTCATGATCAATCTTGAAGTAAAGATTACTATCAACAGTGCCTTTGCTATAACCTAGCTTTAGAAGATACTTATCTAATCTTGCATACCAGGCTCTTGGGGCTTATTTAAGTCCATACAAAGCTTTTCTCAGTCTGCAGACCATATCTTCTTGATCAGACAACTGGAATCCTTTTGATTGCTCAATGTAGACTTTTTCTTCTAGCTCTCCATTCAAGAATGCTAAATTGACATCCATCTGGTATACCTTGAAATCTTTGAAAGTAGCAAATGCAAGAAATAATCTGACTGCTTCTATTCTTGCTACCAGAGCAAATTTTTTTTCAAAATCAATTCCTTCCACTTGAGAATATCCTTTGCATACCGACCTTGCTTTGTTTCTTACAACTTCACCATCTTCATTTAGTTTATTTAGGAAGACCTATTTAGTTCCAATCACATTTTTGTCCTCTGGTCTAGAAACAAGATCCCAAGTGTGATTCTTTTCAATTTGCATTAATTCTTCTTCCATTGCTTTTATCCAGTTTTCATCATTGTAGGCTTCACTTACTGATTTTGGTTCAATCTTTGAAATCAAACAAATCTCTTCTTGATCTTCAAAAATTCTTCTCCTAGTTTGAACACCTTTATTTCCATCTCCTATGATCTGATTTTCAGGATGATTCATCCTTACATACCTGGGAGTTTTGGGATTTGCTTGAACTTCTGTTTCTTGAGCCTGTTCCTCAACTTCTGCGCTATCCTCTTGAGTCATTAGATTTTCTAGATCAATCTAGATTTGGGTCTAGGTTTGAACTTGCCTTCCTTGACTTTGACTTGCATCTTGATCATTTGTTTCATATCTGCAAGACCTAGAATGTCATTCTTTGCTTTCATCAACTCTGACATTTGCACTTTCAACAATCTTTTTCAATCTCTTGTTAAAGCACTAGTATGCCTTACTTGGAGTAGAGTAACCCAAAAATATTCCTTCATCACTTCTTGTATCAAACTTGCCTAGATCCTCATCTCTTTTGATATAGCATTTACTATCAAAAACTCTGAAATATCTCACAGTAGGAGGATGACCAAACCATAGTTCATAAGGTGTCTTACCAGAATTTCCTTTGATCTGCACCCAGTTAAGAGTGTAGAGAATAGTACTCACAACTTCTCTTCAATAAACTTGAGGAACATTTATTTCCATCATCATGGTCCTGGCAGCTTCTTGAATGGTCTGGTTCTTTCTTTCCACAACTCTATTTTGCTGAGGAGTCCTAGGAGCAGATAACTGTCTTTTTATTTCATGCTTTTCAAAAAATGTATCAAACTCACCAGAGGTAAATTCTCCACCTCTATCGGATCTCAAACACTTTATCTTCACACCAATCTCATTTTCCACCATAACTTTGAACACCTTGAATTTATCAAGAGCTTCTAATTTTTCTTTTAAGAAGGTTACCCACATCATCTGGGAGTAATCATCAATCAGCAACATGAAATATTTGTCTCCTTGCACACTCCTGATTCTAGCAGGACCACATAGATCAGTATGCACAAGTTCTAACTATCCACTTGAAAATTGTTCTTTACTTTTGAATGAAGTTTTGTTCTGTTTACCCAATTGACATTCTCAACACATGCTATCAGGTTTCACAAGTTTTGGAAGATCTCTCACAACCTGAGTAGAACTTATCTTGACAATGCTATTAAAATTCACATGACACATTCTCCTATGCCACAACCAACTTTGATCTATCTGAGCAATCAAACAAATTTTGCTAGAACTACTTAAATGAAAGATGTTACCTCTAGTTTGAGTACCAGATGCAATTTCAGTTCTGGAGCTTTCTAGGATTCTATGTTTTCCATCCTTGAATTGGAGATCATAACCCTTGTCAACCAACTGTTCAACACTAAAAAGATTATGCTTCAATCCTTCCACATATAGAACACCATTAGTGTTATTCTTACCATCAAAAGAGATGGATCCTTTGCCACAAATTCTACCAGCTGAGTTGTCTTCAAATTTCACAATTCCACCTTATTTTCAAAGCTTACAAACTTAGTTTTATCACTAGTCATATGATGAGAACATCCACTATCAGTCACCCATTCATCCTTTTCAACAACTTGAGTAGCCAAGGCACTTTCCACATTTGTATAGCTAGCAAATTCAGTAGACATTGAATCTTCTTCTTTGATAGCAATGAACACCCAATCACCTTTAGTGGAACCTCCATGATCAGATTCATCATTTGTGACTCTTTCTCTAGCTTCTTGGACATAGTAGTATTTCTTTTGACCTTTATATCTGTTAGGGTTTGGATTTGAAACCCTCTCTAGACATCTTGAGGCAAAATGACCAATCTGTTGCAAGTATGGGCCTAACTGGTGTTGTCATTGATGTCAACATACTCCTATTACATTAATGATAAGGTTTGGATGAGCCGTGAGCTGAGGATATTGAGAAAATTAGTCTTAATCAGGAACAATGAGAACAATGATGACGGTAAGGCAAAAGTCCAAGATAGGATGAGGATAAGAGGATGCAGATTAAAGGGTTTGTAGATATGTGTCATTAGGTGATTTAGTAGAGATTTCAGAGGTCAGCATGAAGATATGAAGAAGTTGTGGCCGCTTAAGTAAAACTGGTTCTGGTAGGTGTTCAAAGGTGACAAAGTGTAACAAGAAAGGTCCGGTGAGATCCAGAAATGAAGTTTCCTGCTCTGCAGATTTGAGGGAGTATTAAGGAAGTCCTTGTGATGTGTCAACTCAATTGGTTCATGAATGGAAGGTCCAAAAGTATCCATTCTTTGGTGACAGTGGTGACAGACTGTGTTTTTGAAGCTCCAGATGAAAGAGAAGGATTTCAGTATGCAGATGAAGTGTGGATGTTCTTGGTGATTCAGAAAACCTTGTGAAGGACTTTGGATTGTGTCTAGCATGTGTTAGTGGTCCGCATTGGAGTTGGAGCTTGCTATTGAAGATTAACCTCCGGATGATGATGTTCTTCCTGAGACTGGCCGACCGGATAAGTTACACTTCTTGTGGATGTTCTGGTAGATGTTTGCTGACTTAGATGATTATTCCTAAGTTGATGTCTTGTATAAATAAGGGGTTGCGAAGTCATTTCAAAGTTGTCCTTGTGGTGATGAGAGTGTTGTAGCGAGGAGGAGAGTGAAAGGTAGAGCAAAAGTATTGGGCTTAATTGGAACTGATTCAAGCATGGTGAAGATGCTATTCTCCAGTTCATGTATGTGATATTTATTTCTTTATAGACAATGTGTCTCTTGTAGGTAGTGAGCCTCTTGTGAGCAGTGTGCTCGGGCAGTGAGCCCAAATTGGCATATGCCATTTTGTTCTTTCTATTCTTCTAATAGAGAATACAATCTTGGGTTAATCACCCATGGTTTTTTCCTTAACTAGGTTTTCTACGTAAAAATCTTGGTGTCTTATGTGTTGATGTGTTTCTACTTTTGATTTAAATGCATTATGGTTCATTATTAATATACTACTAATCACTAAGAAGATTTAAGTGTTTTATTGGAGAAAGTTTTGCACAACTGATTCACCCCCCTCTCAGTTGTGTGCCCTAAGTCTAACAATTGGTATCAGAGCTAAGTTCCTCTAAAAGAGCTTAACCGCTTGAGGAGATCCAGGATGTCATCCTACAAGAAGGATAGTTTAAAGTTTGATGGAACACATTTTAATCTATGGAAAGATTGCATGAAGTGTCACTTGCAATGCATGGGAATGGCATACTGGACCATGGTTACAACACAATATGTACCTCCACAGGGTGGTCCAAAAGCTCCAAATAAAATCATAGATGCTGAAAACAATTTGTGGACTATAGAAGCTCTTCTAAGCGCATTATCTGATTCAGAGCTCTCAAATGTTATTGACCTAACAACTGCTTTTGAGATTTGGAAAAACTTAGAACTTTTGCATGAAGGAGACCAGTATGTTAAATGTGCAAGGTTACAGAGTCTGAAAGGGAAATTTGAAAACCTGAAGATGAGAGATGATGAAAATATTACTACTTTTATGCCAAGAGTAAATGAGCTTATTTGTGGAATTAGAAATGTTGGTGGAGTCTTGGATGAAAATGAGATTGTTGGCAAAATTCTTAGATCCCTTCCTACTTCTTACAAAATTAAGGTTGTTGCCATTGATGAATTTAGAGTCCATACAACTGTCACAAGAGATTAATTGGCTGGCAAATTGGCTGCATTTGAAATGACCGAGTTTGGAGATAATCCCCCCAAGACTGAATCTGCATTCAAAGCTAGTGCCTCTGTAAAAGGTAAACAAAGGTTTGATCCAGGAGAGAACTCATCAAGAAAACTGTCATGGTATGAAAAAGCAAGAAAAGACTTGGAAGAAGAAGAAGTAGAAACTACTCAACTTGAAGCCCTCATTGCAAAGAGACTACCAAGAGGATCTGGTAAGTATGAAGGAAAATTGCCTTTTAAGTGTTTTAACTGCAATAAGCTTGGTCATTTTGCCTCAAGATGTCCGGAAAGATTTTCAAGGCCAAATCCTAACAGATCAAGGTTCCAAAAGAATTGTTACTATGTTCATGAAGAAGATGATAATGAAGGAGTAACAGATGATGAATTAGAGACATGAAACAAATCTGGAAGTGAATGGGTGTTTATTGCCATCAAGGAAGAAGAACCAATATCCTTTGTATCTATCAATCATAAAGTTGTAGAAAGAGCTCTGGCTACCCAAGTTGAAGAAAAGGATGATTGGGTCATTGATAGTGGTTGCTCTCACCATATGATAGGTGACAAAAATAAGCTCATAGATTTGGAAAGGTATGAAGGAGGAGTGGCGAAGTTTGGTGATAATTCTGCTGGTAGAATTAGAGGAAGAAGAACTATTTCTTTTGATGGAAGGAACAAAACCGGTAATGTTCTATATGTTGAAGGCTTGAAGCACGATCTTCTCAGTGTCGGACAGTTGGTGGACAAAGGCTATGATCTCTAGTTCAAGAATGGAAAATGCAAGATCTTTGAAAGCTTCAGAACAAAGATTGCATCCGGTACCCAAACTAAAGGTAATATCTTCCACTTGGTTGGCACTGGTAAAAGTTGCTTATTTGTTCAAGTTGATCAGAGTTAGTTATGGCATAGGAGAATGTGTCATGTGAATTTTGATAATATCATCAAGATAAGCAATACTCAGGCTGTAAGAGATCTTCCAAAATTGGTGAAACCTACTAATAGCTTGTGCAAAGAATGTCATTTGGGTAAGCTGAGCAGAATCACATTCAAGAGTAAGGAACTATCTTCTACCAGATTATTGGACTTAGTTCATACTGACCTTTGTGGCCTAGCAAGAATCAGGAGTATGCAAGGTGATAGATACTTCATGTTACTAATTGATGACTATTCCTGGATAATGTGGGTAGCTTTTCTGAAAAAGAAATCAGAAGCTTTTGAGAAATTCAAAATATTCAAGGCTATGGTAGAGAATGAAATCGGATTGAAATTGAAATGTCTGAGGTCTGATAGAGGTGGAGAATTCACATCTGGTGAGTTCATAGAGTTCTGTGAGAAACATGGAATAAAGAGATAGTTGTCTGCTCCTAGGACTCCACAGTAGAATGGAGTAGTGGAAAGAAAGAACTGGACCATACAGGAAGCATCTAGGACCATGATGATGGAAGCAAATGTTCCTCACATCTATGGGAGAGAAGCTATCAGCACTACAGTCTATACTCTCAATCGAGTTCAAATCAGAAGCAATACTAGTAAGACTCCTTATGAACTTTGGTTTGTCATCACTCCTACTGTGAGGTATTTTAGAGTTCTTGGTAGCAAATGTTACATTGAAAGAGATGAAAATCTAGGAAAGTTTGATGCTAGAAGTGATGAAGGAATATTCTTGGGTTACTATACTCAAAGCAAAGCATACCAGTATTATAACAAAAGACTAAGAAAAATGATAGAAAGTACAAATGTGAAGGTTGATGAGGGAATTGAGAAACCCTCAAGGTTTTATGAATATGATGAAGATGATCAGAATGGTGTTATGACTCAAGAAGCCCAAGCCTCATCTTTTAATCAGATTCAAGCTAATCCAGTATGTAGACACCTAAAAATGTCTTCTACCATCGAACTGAGTCCCGACATCCCTAAACATGTCAATTTCCCTCCTAACCAATTAATTAAATTTTTATTTAATTAATTATCCCTTCATTACCCTATTTTCCATCATATTATCCCCAAAATTGAATTAATTTCATTAATTCAATAGTCTAAAACCTTAGCCAATTGATTTAATAAATATGCAATATTTATTATTTCAATTTCCCTCTATCCTAAGTCCTAAATCCACCTCATCAATCCACCTCATCTTTCCACCTCATCTCTTCCACCTCACCATGTTGCACATATAATTAAATATTCTTAATATTTAATTAGCTAATATTCTCCATTATCCAAAAATAAATTTTTAATTCAATGGTCATCCACTATTGAATTCTTAATTTAATTATTCCCCACTATCATCCACTATTGAATTCTTAATTCACTTATTCCCCACTATCATCCACTATTGAATTCTTAATTCAATTGTCCCCCACTATCCTCCACTATTGAATTCTTAATTCAATTGTCATAACCCACTATCCTCCACTATTGAATTCTTAATTCAATTGTCATAACCCACTCTTCTCAAAAAAGAATTTTTAATTCATCCATTATGAATTAAAGATTCACAAAAAATGAGAGCCATTGATCTCATATTTTGATCCTCACCCTCCATTCCTTTTTCAAAAATCTATAAATGAAACCCTCACCCAAGCCATTCATAACAACTTCTTCTTTCATCAAAACCATGCTCAAATTTCTCTCAAATCTCTAATCTATCTATCCTCTAATCCTTCATCTACATTTGTGTTGAAAGCAAGAGCAATCCACATTTGAATCAAATAGGGTTATCTAATATAGGAGCTCTTGGGTGCAAGCTTCCTCCTCCCTTGATGAGATTGGGTCTTCATGTGAGGTATAACTTTGTGTTTTATGCATTTAGTTTATGTTTTCACTTCATTTTGTTTTCCTAATCTACATTGGCATGCCCGGTGGGACCCACAAGGTCTGAATCTAATCCTTTTTTTGGTGAGTTTTTGGTGTGAGTTATGTGTTTTTATAGGTGTAGCACCCTACGCAGTAGCGCTATCTCTGGTAGATATTAGCGCTATCCACTATTTTAGTGCCATCCATATGAAACATTCTCTATTCTAACTTCCACTCACAATTCTTCTCTTTAACGATCTTCCCGCTACTTTGTGTCTAAAATGATCTTTGTTTTGCAGGAAAAGTAGAAAATACAAGGGGAGGTTATGCTGAAAATTTTCTAAAATCCAAGCATATTTTTCGGTTATCATTTTGTTAGAGCTATTTTTGAAACTAACTTAGCTGTTTGTGCAGGTATTGACAAGTGTTTTTACGGGTCTTTACTATCATTTTATAGATACTAACAAACTTTTGCAGGATGTTTTTATCTCTAGTTTAGCAAAAACACTTCAAGTGGAAATCTAAAAATGAACCCCTTTGGCATGTTAGATTACACAACATTTTGATTTGGTGTAATAAAATTGAATAAACAACAACAAACAAATCTTTGTATGTGTGTGTGCCAAACATTTAAAATTTGGTGTTCTAAAATTAACAAATTGTGTGCCAACAAACAATCAAACACTTCGATTTTGGGTTTTAAAAAGAACCAACAAATTGCATCAACGAATTCATGGGGTTAAAAAGAATAATAATCTTGCATTCTTCACTCATTTAATCAATAAAATCATCTTAAATTGTGTGAAGTGTTTTCGTGGTTTGTGTTAGTAGCGTGAGAAGTGTATGCTCTTCCCTCGCACCATTTGGTGACCTTGGGAATCAAAAACTCCTCACAATACTTGCATTAATTACCCCCAACATAATCCAAAGAAATAAAATAAACCATGTTTAGTGTGATGCAATCATAAAGAATACGTATGCTCTCCCCTAGCATCTTTGTATGAACTTGGGGATCAAAAGTATTTTTGTGATTGTGTTGCTTTTGTTAATCCTTATAGGGCCTGCCATCCCGCTTCAAAAGGTGGGAATGACCCAAGTGGCATCAAGCTAAAGCCAAGCTCTTCCAAACCGCTATATAAAATAAGGTGTTTGTGACGAAAGTCATAGACAACAGGTGTTGTTTTGTTATACCAACAGCCAACCTCCCCCAAAACCCTCCAAGGCGTAACCCTTGGAGGCTGGGAGACTCCATAATGGAGAGTAGCGCTGCCACATGTATAACCACCTAAATGGATGCCCTTACTACAAACCATTGTTTAGCAAGCCAAAATCCTTCTATTTGTTGATGTAGAAGGGAAACCTTTGAAGCAGCCCTGATTCATGCGGTTCTTAGCTGAGGTAGTAGGGATAATCTAAAGGTTTGGTGAGGGACAAGCCTTATAAGAAACCTAGATCTTGGTATGCGTGAGAAGTGTGTGCAATTGTAAGGAGGAGTCGGTGCTACCAAGATCCTGGAGCTACCCGCTTTGAATAGGCGCAGCTAGGGGATTCAACAAATACTGTCACACCTTCGCCCTAGGTTGTTCAAAGTGCCTATTAAATAAAATCACACATCTTTTTTTTTCAAAACAAAGCAAAACCTTGATTATTGTGCTTGAATTGTTTGCAACAACATTGCTAAGAGACAAACTGAATCATTTTGATCACATTCCAAACAAAGAAAATCCAAAAAATTGCCATCAAGAATCTGTCTTTCTAGGACCTCGACAAACACTGCCGTGTTTTAGTGCCATATTTGTCTGATTTTGGTGCCATTTCACCCATGGATTGGTGCTATCTTCAGATTGACTTGCCTAAAACAGAGACCTATTCAATTGCGATCTTTACCATCTACTCTGCCATAATCCATAGTCACATCCCAAAAATCCGACAACAGTCCATCCATTTTCTTCCAAATTTTTCCAAAATCACACCTTCTCTTTTGACCTCAGAGGATTAATCAACACCATTGTTGGACCCCTTGGCTATATCAAACCCATTCAAATTCCTATCCACTTGTCTTCAGTGATTTTTTACATACCTTTTGGACCAAATCAAAATCCTTGTCACAAGAAATTCATTCCAAAAATCCCCAAAATCTCCCAAATCAAAACATCATCAAAATTTGTCATCCTTTTGAGCTAAAAATTGACCTAGATTTTATCCTACACACACCATACCTTGCTTGGAAAGTCAATAGTCTACCTTCTAAGTGAAATCATTATCCCTCTTTGTGTAAGGTCATTAGTCAACCCCAAACAAAGAAAGACATCCCTTTTGTGCAAATGACAAATCTAGGTCCTATCTAAGCTCAATTTGTTGACTACCAAAATCATCCATATCACACATCAAAGAATCAAACATCAAACAAAATCTCCTCAAAAACAAACGTCATCTTTGGTCCAACATTTATGCAAAATCAATATCGGCCATCCACATCACCTTTCGATTGAAACCTCTAGCAATACATCCACCACATCGCCTCTTCTACCTCACCCCACTATCACATCCATCTTTGGGTCCAACATAATCAATAAAATCCTCTAAGGTTTCCATCCCTATTTCATTTTCACATTGTAAATCAAACATATCCACTTGCATGCCCATCACAAGATCACAACACAAGAAAATCCAAGAAATGGCAGAGCAATATTCAGGCATAGGAATGCCTAATACCAACAGTCACAACATACCCATCAACCAATCATTCAACCAATCTACATACCCTTACATCCCCTCATATGGTACCAACAAAAATCCCTCCCATTACTTACAACAACTATGACCATCACCACCACCACAACACATCCCCCTCGTATCCTAGGATGATTTTGATGTCTTAGCCTTCACACAAGATGCCAATAACATGGACATGCTTGACAAAGTCCTAAGGTCAGATCCAAACATATTTCTAGATCATCTTCTCAAAATAGGTGTTCAACTACCCCCCATCATGACGTCATCACAACCATCTACCTCGACAATCACCTCTACCCCATCAAATAACCAAGCATCCACATCCAACACCCAACCCACTATCTCTCAAACGACAATGCCCATCATCTCTCAAACGTCCACACCTGTCATATCTACTACCAACACGACCTCTACCGCTACCATGTCTACCATTACTACCAATATCCCTAACCCCACCACGTCACAACCCGTCACCACATCCACTACTACAACAATGGTAAACCCTTCCATGCCACAAATTACCATGGGCATACAAGGCAACATTACACAAACAAGTACATCCACAAGTGTGCCTCTACCTAATCCCAACACCATGGCATATCTGAGACAGTTGTTCTCACAACCACCGTACAATACATCCAACCCATCCCACACCTACCAATCCAATGTCAATCCATCCACTGTCACATATCCACATAACCTCGTAACATCATCTACACAATATCAAACAAATCCCCAATATCAAACCCCACCCCACTTCCAACATCTCACCAACCAATAGGCATACATACAACAACCACAACAACCACAGGATATCAACACTATTGTATAAGGCTTAGTCCAACAGGTAGCGGACCTACAAACTGGGGGCAAATGCAAACATTATTCCTTTGAGGATATTTGCCTCTACCCATTTGATCACACATTATACATGCCCCCTTTTCCCAAGAACTTTGAGACACTTAAATTCGACAAATACAAGGGAAAGGGAGACCCTAGGGACCACCTTCAGGAGTTCTATATAGCTTACTTAGAAGTCTCTAATAATGACACCTATCTAATGAGACTATTCCCATGAAGCCTCGGCGGTCAAGCCTCTGAATGGTTCGCACATCTCCCCCCAGGTATTAGGACTTTCCCTGATCTTGCAGAGAAGTTTGTGAACCACTTCTACAATTTTGAGCATGAATGTCCATGACTGACCTTTGCAACACCAAACAAAAGAATGGTGAAGCTTTTGCTTCCTTCTTGCAAAGGTGGAGAGGCTTAGCAAGCAAACTCCCATGGCCCATTCCTGAAAAATAACTCGTCACCATGTTTGTGGCTAACCTCAATCAGGAATTAGGGTTTCATCTACAAATACTTTGTGCATCTACCTTTGAAGAGGTCATCGACAAAGGCACTACCATCGAACGAGCCCTCATTGCCAAGGGCTCCATCAAACTGTATGACCCCAAATCCAACAACAACAACAACAACAACTACAAATCCAATAACAACACCCCCAATACCAACAACAATGCCAACACACCATCAAATGACAAATCACATTATTGGGGGAAGAACAATAACAATCTGAATGATGGCATCACGGATGTGAAGGCCGTCCAACATATACAAAACCAAACACCTACACATACATATGCAACAAATGTCAATAACCAGAGAGGACCAACTAAACCACGCAAACCACGCAGACAATTCACACCCTTAGGGGAACCTGTCGAAGACATTCTTGATAGATGTCTCAAGCAAAATTTGATCACACTTCCACCCATTAGACCCCATCAAGAGAATGAACTAAAAGCCGCATGGTACAATGAGAACGACTACTGTGAATACCACCACATGGCGGGTCATAAAACAACCGACTGCATGTAACTCAAACATTGCATCCAAGACCTTATCAAAAAAAATCTAGTCAGTCTCGATCATAGCACCCAACCATCACCAAATGCCAACCTAGGAGCTTACAAGGATCCCCTACCTAATCATAACAAAGCCTCGTCATCCAACCAAACCTACAATATCACCCCACCACCCCCATCTTACGACTCTATCGTAGGACGTATAGAAGCATCATCCCATCATGTCAACATAGGCACCATCTGCACACAAGCACCTAATTGTGCTGTTACAACCCGCCATGGCCGTGTATCCATTCGCATAGCCCCTCCCACTGAACCAACACCTGCATCCACATCAGATCCCCTACCTCCTCGCCCAAACGTACGTGCACCACCTACCCACCAATATAACCTCCTAGAACACCTAGGAAAGACACCTGCACAAATTTCCATCCTCGAGTTGCTTCGCACATCTCCCCTTCATAAAGACGTCCTCGATAAAGCACTCTTGCAAACACAAGTCCTTGCCAACTTGAATGTAACAAAATTCCAAGCCATGGTAGGACACATCGCCTCACCCCATCATCTCACCTTCTCAGAAAAGGACCTACCCACCTCCAATCACATACATAATGATGCCCTGCACATCGAAGTCCGCATCCACAAGCACACCATTAAAAGAGTCTTAATAGATGGTGGTTCTAGCCTCAACATATGCACTCTAAAACTGTTAAAATACTTGGGCTACTCTGATGTGGTTGTCGACACCAGCGAGTGCATTACGATCAAAGGCTACGATGATACTGAACGACTCTTTGAAGGTACTATCAAGCTGCCCGTATAGGTGGGACCAAAAATCCTCGAAACAAAATGTCAGGTTCTAGATCTTGACCTCCCCTATAACATCCTTCTTGGCAGACCATGGATTCATGCCATGCAAGCCGTCCCATTCACCTTCCATCAATGCATCAAATTTCCTCACAACGGCACATAAGTCACAGTCTATGCTGACCCTCGCCCCTTCTAATGCTGCAGTTTTCTAGAAGGCCATAGCCAAACATTCTGCCCATATAATAAAGCCACCGCCGAAGCCAAACCAATAACATCAAACTCATATATCAACCTCGCAAACATCGCTTCCACTTCATCCTAAGCAACTCCACCACCCAAGGTCTAGATCAAGCTATCTGACATGGGATGTGGGGAATATGGCCTACACGGTACCTTTTGTGTGGGCACATTATCTAATCCTAAGACATTCAGCATCCCAACAATAGAGACAGCCAATATAGTCATTATCAAGTGCAAACCCTCGCCCACCTTCGAGCGGAAGCATCTCCTGGATCAGGATGTACTTGATGATATCTCATTTTGGCTTTACAAAGATGAGCCTGAGCAAGAAGCCCCCACAATCCCCACAAAAATCTACGGCAAGGGTTCTGAAATTGTCAAGAGCATGGGCTATAAAGGATAAGGCGGTATAGGCCTTCATGAACAGGGAATCGTAGAACCACTGCAGGCAACAAAGAATCCCTATACTCAAGGGTTAGAGTATGGTCAACCGCAACACATCCCCACTACTGGCGAGTGTATCTTATTCGAGGTCACTATGGCCTCCTTATACGTTGACAATGTTAACGAACCGGGCCTTTAAGACTCCTTTAGCCATTTCACCGACTTCTTCAACTCATCCATTTGTACCGTTTACTCTGTCACCACTCTCCCTTCACCCTCCAATAACTTGCCACTAGTCTACCCCAACCTCATTGATTGGGACCAACGGGGACCTCCTATCTTCGACATCGCACCTAACGATGAGGCCATCATTGTAATGATGGGGGTAAGAGATCACTTCCCTTTGGGAGATCACAGAGCCGAATACATCATGGAACTCAATCCGAATGCCTATTTCAGGGAGACAACCCCTGCTTCCAGTCATAAAAACATAAAAATAAAAAATGGATCTGATTGTGAAAACCGTTCCGCAGCAGTATCAGATCCTACAAAAATAAAAATAAATGACGTATCTCCTAGTGAAAACCTCCACGAGGCGCTCAAAGATGGAAGCATGGGCCTCCCTGAAATAGATAAAGTCTATCCTGACAGATCACCCATCTTGGTCGAACCAGCTCAGGAAATGAACCTTGGAATAGAGGAAGAACCCAAAATCACATACAGAGCAGAATCTCTCAGCATACAAGAACAAGAGAACTTCTTGTCCTTCACATGTAGAAATCATAATTTTGCATGGACCTATGCAGACATGCCAGGGCTAGATCCCACCTTGGTTGTTCATCATCTTACAATACATCCTGATGCAAAACCAGTCAAGCAGAAGCTCAGAAAAATGAATCCTCAGGTGGCTCTCTTAGTCAAGGTAGAACTAAAAAAGTTACTACATGTTGGGTTCATTCACCCAATTGATTATCTCGAATGGGTTTCAAATCTTGTACCAGTTGCTAAACCAGATGGCCGAATTCGCTGTTGTACCAATTTTAGGGATCTCAACAAGGCCTGCTCGAAAGATGACTTCCCACTACCAAACATTGACATGATAGTGGATCTCATAGCAGGATATGAAATGGTATCCCTCATGGATGGTTTCTCAGGATACAATCAGATAAAAATTGCCGAAAAGGATTAGCACAAAACAACCTTTATATGCCCATGGGGAACATATTACTGGGTGGTAATGCCATTCGGCCTGAAAAATGCAGGAGCCACCTATCAAAGAGCCATGACCATCATCTTCCATGACCTATTCCACCACGTCATGGAAGACTATGTGGACGATTTGCTAGGAAAATCAAAGACCAAAGAAGAACACTTAGAGGTGCTAGCCAAGATCTTCGATCGGTTGGAGCAATACAATGTCCGTTTGAATCCAAAAAAATGCGTCTTCAGCATCACCTCAGGCAAACTTCTGGGATACATAGTCTCGAGAAGAGGAATCGAAGTGGATCCCTCAAAGGTCAAGGCCATCACTGAGATGCCACCTCTAACAATGCTGAAACAGCTGCGAAGCCTATAGGGAAAACTCCAGTCTATCCATTGATTCATTGCCCAACTTGCGGATAAGTGCCAACCCTTCCAGCATCTGCTCCGAAAAGACATAGCCTTCGTCTGGAACACTCAGTGTCAGAGTACCTTTGACCAAATAAAAGAATTCTTGGCTAATCCTCATGTGCTAACTCCACCAAGGCAAGGCAAACCCCTCCTACTTTACATCTCTACAACAGAGACAACCATCGGAACCTTGCTAGCACAACTCAACGAGCAGGGGAAAGAAAGAGCCATTTACTATATCAACCACACCTTGATCTCATATGAGCTCAATTATACACAAATTGAATGAGCATGTTTAGCCCTTGTCTTTACATCCCAAAAGTTGAGACACTACATGCTCAATCACAAGACAAAGCTCATTGCTAAGATCGACCCACTGAAATATCTCCTAAATAGAGCTACCCTTACTGGTAGAATGGCTAAATGGGTCATGATTCTAACAAAGTTTGACATAGAATACATTGAGAGAAAGGCCATCAAAGGGTAGGTTATAGCAGATCAGCTAGCTGAAGCACCTATCCCTGCAGAGCATCCTACAATTGCAGACTTTCCAGACGAGGCCATCCTGACAATCACACCAACCACAGACACATGGAAGATGTATTTTGATGGATCATACACCCACAGAGGCTCGGGGGCAGGCGTCCTGTTTGTTATCCCTCAAGGAGACACAATCCCTAAATCCTTGAAGATCACATTTCCATGTACCAATAATGTAGTAGAGTATGAGGCCCTCATCACAGGTCTGCGCATGGCCATCTAATGGAAAATTAAAAAGCTACTGGTGTATGGTGACTCTCAGCTGGTCATCAGGCAGGTCAATAACAAATACAAAACCAAGGATGATAAGCTCCTTCCCTATAAAAAGATGGTCGAGGATTTCAAAGATTACTTCAAAGACATCCACTTCGAGCAAATCCCACGGCTCAATAACAAAGCAGCCAATGCCATGGCAACTATCGGATCTCTGGTAGACATGAAGAAGGATAGCAAGAAATGCGAGTTCCTGATCAAAGAACTCCCTATCCCAGCATACGATGTTCCTCAATCCGAACTAGTGTGCGAAGTCGTTGGTCCCTTATCCCCGTGGTACCAAGAAATATATCTATATCTCCACGACAACATCCTCCCCCCTAATCTATCCACCTCACAAAGAAAATCATTCATCCGTCGAGCCTCTCGTTTCATCCTTATAGGCGATACATTATACAAAAGGAGTCTTGATGGTACGCTTCTACGATGTTTAGACTCTAGGGAAGCCAAGGTAGCCTTAGAGGAGGTACACGCTGGCATCTGTGGGGCGCATTCAAGTGGACCCACCCTTTCTAAAAAGATCCTTAGGACCGGATATTATTAGCCCACAATGGAACAAGATTCCCACAAGTTTATCAAGAAATGCCTCCCATGCCAACAGCACAGCGATCTCATCCACGCGCCAGCATAGGAGCTGCAACCGATCACAACGCCATGGGCTTTCTCACAGTGGGGACTCGACCTCGTAGGAAAAATACATCCTCCATCTTCTAATGGCCATAAGTTCATTATCACTGCTACTGAATACTTCACAAAGTGGGTGGAAGCAATACCACTCACCTTCACCACAGGTATCCAAATCTCAAAATTCAACCTCCACTATATCATCTGTCGATATGGTATTCCCCATTCCATCGTCACTGACAATGCAAAGCCCTTCAAAAACCAAGAAGTTCGCACCTTGTGCAAAAAATTTGACATCAAACACCACTTCTCCACACCATATTACCCTCAAGGAAACGATCAAGCAGAGGCTTCTAACAAAACCATCCTCTGCATTCTCAAGAAGACAGTCAATGAAGCTAGCCGTGACTGGCACCTCCAACTCAACCCTGCCAAGCATCCGCACTCCTACAAGAGCTACCCCATTCTCACTAGTATTCAGATCTGAAGCCATTTTACCTATAGAGGTCGAGCTCCCATCTCTCCGAGTGTCCTTGCACAACATTATCTCTGATGAGGACTACCGCGTTGCAAGGTTGCATCAATTAGAACTACTGGATGAGAAACGCCTGAATGCATTGAATCACTTATAGGCATACCAAAACTACCTCAGAAGAAGCTACAACAAAAAGATCAGAACCAGAAAATTTGAGGTAGGTGACCTTGTCCTAATGGAAAATTAGAAGAACCTATAAGAGCGTCTGAAGCAAGGAAAGTTTGAACCTAATTGGCTAGGACCTTATGTTGTCACCGCCAATTATGGGTCAGGAGCCTATCAGCTTGGAACACCTGAAGGGTAGCCTCTAGATGAGCCGATGAACATCCTGCATCTCAAGAAATTCTATGCATAACCCATCTGGTACCCCAAGTCAAAAAATAAAATAACTCAAAAAAATCCACAACACCAAAAAAATTAGAAAATCAAGAAAAATCAGAGGGCAATAAAAACTTTCAATGGTGAACATCACTTCGGTGATGCCTTGGATAAGTACCATGGTGAAAACATGTTTCAGGCACCATGCGTAGTGGCCAGTTCTACCATCTAAGAAGTCCTCTTTCTGTCACGTCACTCCATATTTCACACACCCCATGGCTTGGAATTCTGAAACATCAAGTCCTATTGCCCAACCCATCCTATCCCATCCCAAGACCAACTCATGGAATGAGGATCTTTGTAAGCTCCCTTTGTACATCGCAAAATCAAAAATCCAAAAACATCGCAAAATCAAAAATCTAAAAACATCGCAAAATCAAAAATCCAAAAACCTCGCAAAATCATCAAAAATACAAAAACAATAGAAAATGCAGAAAACCCAAAAACAACACATCTCATTGCAATCATCAAACACACATCAATCTTCATCACATCACACCCATACCAAACCATTCCCACATCATCAAGTCTTGCCAGAACTACATATTCATTTCACCTGCATCTTAAAAGTACCTTGATCCTGTGGACATAGGGTATGTAGGTAGTTTGGAATACGAAGGATGTTTCCAGTACTCGAGTACATAAGATGCACCCATCCAACCTGCTGAGCTTACACTAGATCCAAGCATCGCATCACCCATCAAAGCATCATCCTTTATCAAAAATCATCAACTATCAAATCAGCATCAACCACAACTTCTCACCAACATATCTTGAGCCAATCTTACAACATCAACTAAACATCATCCAATCATCTATCAATTCCTGCCTTAGCATATATCTTTCCTACAATAGGTAGAATCTATCAAATCATCATCCATTTTGGCGAAAGATACAATGGTTACTTGTTTGGTTCGTTGGTCTTTTGGTTTTTGATTTTTATCTTTTGTCCTATTCGAAGATCACATCAAAGCTACCTTGATCTTATTATATCATGGTATGTGGTGAAAACATCTAGAATGGGGCATAGTCTTGCATTTGTATGTTGTGCTTGTGGGTTGGTCTCATTACTCCAAGCTAGTATTCATATCTTGATTGATCATAGGGCCAGTTCTAGCAAATTGATCTCCTTATCCATCTAAGGTTCATCATACCTTTTGTGTACTAAGGACTTATGCTATGAGTCCCCTTCCCTCGTCTAGACAAGGTTGTACTATCTTGGGCATGCATGGGATCATCCCTTTCTTTGCGTGTCTAGTCCATGCAATTGTTGGATAAACATCATAACCCTGGTCTTCTATACCTTGGTGAAAATATCCACTTTGCTATATCAAACCTAGGATTGATCTAAATCATTTTCAGCACAATGATCATCCACCAATCAATCTCCCAACATTATCACACTTTCATCTCACCTCTTATCCTCCAACCACATCTACCAATCTATTCCATCCATTTCGCGAGCACAACCGTGTTCTTGCAACCTGCCTATCCTCTCGAGGGGGCATCACCCTTACCAATTATCCTCAAACCTTACCTTATTCTTCTAAGCCAAAATCTTTTTTCTATCCAATCCAACTCTATGTTTTAACTTCTTTGAAATAATGTTCCTTAGCCGCAACACCATCTCAAAGAGGGGCAAATGTAGACACCTAAAAATGTCTTCTACCATCGAACCGAGTCCCGACATCCCTAAACATGTCAATTTCCCTCCTAACCAATTAATTAAATTTTTATTTAATTAATTATCCCTTCATTACCCTATTTTCCATCATATTATCCCTAAAATTGAATTAATTTCATTAATTCAATAGTCTAAAACTTTAGCCAATTGATTTAATAAATATACACTATTTATTATTTCAATTTCCCTCTATCCTAAGTCCTAAATCCACCTCACAAAATCCACCTCATCAATCCACCTCATCTTTCCACCTCATCTCTTGCACCTCACCATGTTGCACATATAATTAAATATTCTTAATATTTAATTAGCTAATATCCTCCATTATCCAAAACTAAATTTTTAATTCAATGGTCATCCACTAATTGAATTTTTAATTCAATGGTCATCCACTATTGAATTCTTAATTCAATTATTCCCCACTATCATCCACTATTGAATTCTTAATTCAATTGTCCCCCACTATCCTCCACTATTGAATTCTTAATTCAATTGTCATAACCCACTCTTCTCAAAAAAGAGTTTTTAATTCATCCATTATGAATTAAAGATTCACAAAAAATGAGAGCCATTGATCTCATATTTTGATCCTCACCCTCCATTCCTTTTTCAAAAATCTATAAATGAAACTCTCACCCAAGCCATTCATAACAACTTCTTCTTTCATCAAAACCATGCTCAAATTTCTCTCAAATCTCTAATCTATCTATCCTCCAATCCTTCATCTACATTTGTGTTGAAAGCAAGAGCAATCCACATTTGAATCAAATAGGGTTATCTAACCTAGGAGCTCTTGGGTGCAAGCTTCCTCCTCCCTTGATGAGATTGGGTCTTCATGTGAGGTATAACTTTGTGTTTTATGCATTTAGTTTATGTTTTCACTTCATTTTGTTTTCCTAATCTACACAGTAAACCAGGAAGAAGAAATGAGTTTCAATGAGCCTGATCAAGAATTAGAAGTGCAAGAAATTCCTAAAGTTCTCAGGTATGTAAGACTGAACCACTCTGAAGATCAGATCATAGGTGATAAAAGAAAAGGAGTACTAACAAGAAGGAGAATTGCTCAAGATTCAGAAGAGTATTGTTTGATTTCAAAGATTGAACCTAAGACAATGAATGAAGCTTGCAATGATGAAAATTGGACTAAAGCAATGGAGGAAAAGCTGGTGCAAATAGAGAAAAATCACACTTGGGATCTTGTTCCCAGACCTAGAAACAAGAATGTGATTGGAACCAAATGGGTCTTATGAAACAAACTAAATGAAGTTGGTGAAGTAATTAGAAATAAAGCCAGATTGGTCTGCAAAGGCTACTCTCAAATAGAAGGAATTGATTTTGAAGAAACTTTTGCTCCGGTGGCAAGAATTGAAGCAGTCAGATTATTTCTTGCCTTTGCTACCTTCAAGCATTTCAAGGTATATCAGATGGATGTCAAGTCTGCCTTTCTAAATGGTGACTTGGAAGAAGAAGTGTATATAGAGAAACTGGATGGATTTCAATTGTCTGATCATGGTGATATGGTTTGCAAGTTGAAGAAGGCACTGTATGGATTGAAGCAAGCCCCAAGAGCCTAGTATGAAAGATTGGATAAGCATCTTTTGAAGATTGGTTTCAACAAAGGTACTACTGACAGTAACTTATATTTCAAAATTGATCATGAAAACATCTTGATTATTGAAGTATTAGTTCATGATATCATCTTTGGAGGAAGAGATAGTATGTGTAAAACTTTTGCAAATCAAATGAAAAGTGAGTTTGAGATGTCTATGCTTGGTGAAATGAATTTTTTCTTGGGTCTGCAAATTACTCAAACAAAGAAAGGAATCTTCATTTCTCAGACCAAATATGTGAAAGAATTGTTGAGGAAATTTGGGATGGAAGATTCAAAGCCAATGAATACTCCCATGGCAACCATATGTAAGTTGAGCAAAGATGATGACTCTCCTAAGGCAGACTAGACAAAGTACATATCAATGATTGGAGGATTGTTGTATCTCACTCAAACTAGACCAGATATTATGCAAGTTGTTGGTCTTGTTGCTAGATTCCAAGCTGATCCTAGAGAATTCCATGTCATGGCAATCAAGAAGATTTTTAGATATCTAAAAGGGACGGTTGAGTATGGTCTGTGGTATCCTAGAGATCATGATTTCTCTCTTCATGCATATACAGATGTTGATTGGGCAGGAGATATGGATGAACGGAAGAGTACTAGTGGTGGAGCATTCTTTTTGGGGAAGAGATTGGTTTCTTGGCTAAGCAAGAAACAAGAGGCAATATCTCTGTCTACAACTGAAGTAGAATATATTGCAGCAGTAGGTAGTTGTACTCAAGTTTTGTGGATGAAGCAGATGCTAAGAGATATCAAAGTGGAGTATGAGGAATCTATTACAATCTTCTGTGATATTTCAAGTGCTATAAATATATCTAAGAATCTGGTGTTGCATTCAAAGACTAAACACATATCCATCAAGTTTCACTTTTTGAGAGAGCAAGTGAACAAGAATGAAGTCAGATTAGAGTTTGTGTCCTCCAAGGATTAGATTGCAGACATCTTTACTAAACCACTACCTAAGGACTCTTTTGATTTTCTCAGGGAGAAGTTAGGGATTATTGCCCCTCTAGTGATGAACTAAGGTGCACTGAGGTGCATCAGTCCGGTAGATATCACAATCATATCTTATGATCTAGATTGATGGGAGCTGCTACTCAGGGGGAGCAGTAGGTATGATTCTAAAGTGTTGGAATTGCAAGTATGTGCCCTTTGCCATTGATGTCAAAAGGGGAGAGAAAACATGTGAAAAACAAGTGGTTGTTGATCAAAGGGGGAGCAGTAAAGGGAAAGAAGACATGTGAATGGTTGTTGCTGATAGGGGGAGCTATGACAGTAAGAAGAAATTCTTGACTTGATGGTTAAAACAGTTTTTCACATCTTATGTTGCCATCAATGACAAACGGGGAGATTGTTGCAAGTATGGGCCTAACTGGTGTTGTCATTGATGTCAACATACTCCTATTGCATTAATGATAAGGTTTGGATGAGTCGTGAGCTGAGGATATTGAGAAAATTAGTCTCAATCAGGAACAGTGAAGAACAGTGATGACAGTAAGGCAAAATTCCAAGATATGATGAGGATCAGAGGATGTGTATTAAAGGGATTGTAGATATGTCTATGTAGGTGATCCGATAGAGATTTCAGAGGTCCGTATGAAGATATGAAGAAGTTCTGGCCGCTCAAGTAAAATTGGTTCTGGTAGGTGTTCAGAGGTGACAGAGTGTAACAAGAAAGGTCCGGTGAGATCTGGAAATTAAGTTTCCTGCTCTGTGGATTTGAGGGAGTATTAAGGAAGTCTTTGTGATGTGTCAACTTGATTGGTTCATGAATGGAAGGTCTGGAAGTATCCATTCTTTGGTGACAGTGGTGACAGACTGTGTTCTTGAAGCTCCAGATGAAAGAGAGAAGGATTTCAGTATGCAAATGAAGTGCGGATGTTCTTGGTGATTCAAGAAACCTTGTGAAGGACTTTGGATTGTGTCTAGCATGTGTTAGTGGTCCGCATTGGAGTTGGAGCTCGCTATTGAAGATTAACCTCCAGATGATGATGTTCTTCCTGAGACTGGCCAACCGGATAAGTTACACTTCTTGTGGATGTTCTGGTAGATGTTTGCCGACTTAGATGATTATTCCTAAGTTGATGTCTTGTATAAATAAGGGGTTGCAAAGTCATTTCAAAGTTGTCCTTGTGGTGATGAGAGTGTTGTATCGAGGAGGAGAGCGAAAGGCATAGCAGAAGTATTGGGCTTAAATGGAACTGATTCAAGCATGGTGAAGATGCTATTCTCTAGTTCATGTATGTGATATTTATTTCTTTATAGACAATGTGTCTCTTGTAGGCAGTGAGCCTCTTGTGAGCAGTGTGCTCGGGCAGTGAGCCCTAATTGGCATGTGCCATTTTGTTTTTTCTATTCTTCTAACAGAGAATACAATCTTGGGTTAATCACCCCATGGTTTTTCCCTTAACTAGGTTTTCCAAGTCAAAATCTTGGTGTCTTATGTGTTGATGTGTTTCTGCTCTTGATTTGAATGCATTATGGTTCATTATTAATATACTGCTAATCACTAAGAAGATTTAAGTGTTTTATTGGAGAAAGTTTTGCACAACTGATTCACCCCCCCTCTCAGTTGTGTACCCTAAGTCTAACACAATCTTATTACAAGAAAAACATTTGAATGGCAACTTTCTTTCATACTTACTGGGTCTTCTTGGTATTCTTTTGGCAATAAGAGCTTCAATATCTACAATCTTAATTTCATCATCTTCAACATCCTTTCTTGCCTTCACAAATCTATTTGATCTTCCTGAAGAACTTTCACCTAGATCATATCTTTGTTTTCCATACACACTGGCTTTAAATACAGATTCAGACATGGGAAGAGAATCACCAAACTCACTCATTTCAAATGTTTAAAGATTGCCAACTAACTAATCCCTTGTAACAGTTGTCACAGTCTTGATTTCTTCAATTGCAGCAACTTTATGCTTGTATGCTACATGTAAGGATCTGAGCACTTTGGCAACAATTTTTTATTCATCCAATACTCCACTAGCATTCCTAATACCGGTCACAAGTTCATTCACTTTTTGCATGTAGGAAGTAATGTTTTCATCTTCACTCATCATCAACCTTTCATATTTACCCTTCAGGCTCTATAGCTTGGCACATTTGACATATTTGTCACCCTCATATAGATTTTTCAATTTTTTCTAGATTTCACGGGCAGTTTTCAATTCTGGGACATTTTCCAATTCTGTATCAGTCAGGGCACTCAATAATGCTTCTTTAGCTCAAATATTGCATTCAATTTCCCTGAGTTCATCTAGAGTTGTAGGTCCATTCTTCAGAATTTTATACTCTTTCTCAGTTATCGACCAAAAGATATCACGTATACATTCTAAATGACACTACATGTGCGCTTACCAAAGGGAGTAATTTGTTCCATCAAATCTTGGGCTTTCCTTCTTATAAGTTGATATCTTGGATCTCCTCAAGCAGTCAGGCTTCTTTCAGAGGATCTGGCTCTAATACCAATTGTTGGAATTAGTCCAGACAACTGAGAGGGGGGTGAATCAGTTGTCCCACAAATTTAACGTTTTCTACTTTTAATCTTCTTTATCAACTTACAATCAAATTAATGATGTAGACATTAAAGCATGAATCAATAACACATGAGAATAAACAAATTAAACACACATAACACTAGGATTTTTACGTGGAAACCCGATGAAGGGAAAACCACGGTGGGGGTTAACCCACAAGATTTGTACCCTGTTAAAAGTACTTGAAAGAAATGAAAAGGCACTTGCCTTAGGGTTCACTGCTCAAGGAGGCTCACTACCTACAGGAGGCTCACTGCCTACAAGAATTTATCTTTAATATAGGAAGAATGAACTGCCAAATAGCATCTTCTTTATGCCTCAATTAGTTCCTTTGAAAGCTCACAAGAGTTCTGCTCTACCCCAAACACTTCTTCACCATCTCTTCATACCTTACTGCTCTTGTTCCTCTACTCCTCCTCTTCTCTACTCTGCCTTTGTACCTTTCTTAGGATTTTATCATTTTCACTCAAGGACAACTTTCCACAATTCATTCACAAGTATTTATACGCTTCATCAACCTTGGAATGAACATCAAGGTCAGCACTACAACTATGTGAATCACTATGTTGTCAGCCAAACATAACTAAGACTTGAATCTTCTTCCAACAACATGCCATGCTCCAAAGAATTTCTCGTAGATCATCCATAACACACTTGAAACATACGGTCAGCCAAGACTGGGAAGAACAGCCATACCAAGAAGAAAATCTTTACCAATGAGCTCAAACTTCAATGCGGACCTCCAACATAGCAGTCACATGATCTAGAGACCTCCACAAGCACATTGAATTCAACAAAAACATCCACACTCCTCCAAATCACCAGAATCACTTGCACCTTCATCTGGAACCTCAAGAACACTGTCTGCCATGACTGTCACACTAGAAAGATTGCTTGCGGACCTCCAAACCATGAACCACTTGAGTTTATGATACATGTTGACTTCCCAAACAAGCCTCTAGATCTGCAGATCATAATATTTCAATGCAGAGCAATCCGGACCAAATTACTGTCACTCTGTCTCTTTTGAACAACTACTAAAACCTGGTTCTACTCAGATGGCCATAGCTTCTTCAAATCTTCATGCGGACCTCTCAAAACTTAAGTGGAGCTACTTCAAACAATCCTCTACACAACCATATGGTTTGTATACTTATCTTCATTAATTTTCTCAATATCCTCAACATTTCAATCTTCTAAATAGGAAACAAAATGGAATACAGTTGACACCAATGGCAACACCGATTAGACACATATTTGCAACAGTATTTTTTCAAAAATTTGATAACATTAAGGTTTCCATCTTCGATTTCTTTTTATAATGTGTTCTTTTTTTAGAAAACCCATGTCTAGTATTTTTGGTGTCATTTTCACACATTTATCAAAATTTGAAACAAATTACATTTTTACACTCTAGAATCAATTCTATATACATTAAAAAAAATTGATTTTTGATTAGTTTTCAAAAAAAGGGGGGGAGCATGCTCAAATTTTTTATTTTTTAGGATGTGTCCACTTTGAAAATTCATAAAAATCATATATTCATTAAAAAATTAATAGAAAAATCAGGCATAAACTACATGGTGTTAGCTAATTCTCCACCAAAGCGATTTGTCAAATACTTTTAAAAAGTTGACATTTTAGGGGGAGCACACTAGACACTATGTTATATCTTTTTGACAAAAATAGGAGCACTTTGTGTGCTCCCCCTATTTGAACCTCTTAATCTCCACCATTTTTAGAATAAAATAATAGTTTAAAAACTAGATTCGGAGCACTACAAAACTTGTTCTTATCCATCTTCTAATTTTGAGCATGTCTATCTTCAATTTCTCATCCAAGATTAGTTTTTACTGATTTCAAAAAAAAGTGGCCACTTTTTACCCCCTTTTTGTCCCCCATTTCCATACACTTACCCTGTAATGCTACTGGAATCACTCCAGACTTTTTTGTTCATGACATTGCTATAAAGGCTTACTCTGAAAGTGTATTGTAACCTTGTTTAAATTAAAGAATAATACACTGGGTTGCTTTGGAGTGGGGTTTTTCTCCTGAAATGATTTTCCCCACATACACCTGTAGGTTATAGTATATTGTTCATTTAATGTTTATATGGGTTTCTACCAATTTCTCTTAGCCTTCTAGGCCACCTTCTACCTCTTCTCATGGGTGTGGTTCTCCTAGCTAGCCCAACTGTAGATAGTTTCCTTACCTAGAGCTGGCCATTTCTTCGATCCATGCTTAGCAGCCTTCAAATGATACTCCTAATGATTAAGGTGCTCTCACTAGTTGGGAGGCTATTGATGATTCTATCCTTGGTGATGTTTGGGGAACCCTGATGATAAGGATCATCCTTTTGGCATTTCTTTATCTTCTTAGTGTTGTTTCAGCGTAGCCATATTTATTGTCATCCTTATTTTGTACTTTGTCTAGTTAGACTTTGTGGGTGTGCCTTTATATTGCCCTACCCCTTTTTTTTGTGAATATTGTACTATTATTTATGTAATATAAAGTTAAATTTAAGAAATATTCATAAAAAAGATTGCCCAATACTTTCCTCTAAGACTAGTGTAGGAAGCATTTCTACGTACCTTGCTTCCTTTCACAAAGTGCTCAATTGTCAAACACTGATAGGGATTTTTTCAAAAACATAAAACTAGTGATTCAATAACATAGAAAAGTGCATATAATAGTGCAAAATAGAGTTTACATAAGACCAAAAACCCATGGAAAGGTGTTTTTTAATGATTATTCCATCTTTGACATATGAAATGTAATGTCAGTGTGTTATAATGCACTTGTGTTATAATGAGTATACTTTTATGTTTTATAATGCATACATTTTTTCTTTTGCTTGTGAATTATCTACCTTTAGGCTTGGATTTAGCTTGGATATTTGAGCCTAAGGGTTGGACTTGCATGTTGATTACCCAAATTTGTGTTTTGTAAAAAACATCAAAAACCATACAAATTTCAATCGTGCTCTCCATCAAGTTCACATATTTTAAGCTAATATTCCTAAAAAATACCACTATGATGTCAAGCTTCATCTTAGCTTTCTAACCATTAATTTTTAAAATATAAATATATTAAGTTTTGATCTTTAATTACTTTTAGTAGTGTCTTTATTTTTTGCCAAAAACACATGTATTATTTTTTATGTAGTTTTTGATCCCCTTGTCTACATTTCAAAAAAATAATAAATTTGCATTCTACACTTTATTCTACACATATTGAAAATTTTATTTTTTGATTTTTTTCTCAAAATTAAGGTGGAACATGCTTAGTCTTTTATTTTCATTCATACAAGGTATTTTAGTATCATTTTTTGTTATGTTGTTTTTAATAATAGAATTTATATCAACATTGCTATATCCATCTTCCTTTAGAAAACTAATATCATTATCATTGTGTGTAATTGAAGACTTACCTAGATTTGTTTCCATAATCAACTTTTCCATATTCTTCTCTTCCACATTCGCCATTTCCACATTTGCATCTCCTACATTCACCTCATCCATTTTGATCTCTTCAATGTTCTTCTCTTCCATAGTCACCAAATTGTATGCTTTAACATTCTTCATTTCTCAAATTCTCTCTCTTTTGTCTCTTTGCCATTTTTTCTCCTCTTGATGTGCTTTAGTTTCTTTACGTGTCATGAGCTTCCTTTTTCTTTGTTGACGTTTATGTGATCCCATAATTACCAAATTATCTTGATAAAATTAACAAATGATCTTTAATTTACTTTGAGATGGATCACTCTTTGAATATTCTAAAGTACAAGTGGATGTAGATCCTTTGTTTAATATATTAGTTGTGCTTGATTTCTCTAAAAAATTATTCATTTTCTTGATTCCTCTAAAAATTGTTTTTTTTTGTGTGTGATTCTACTTGAAAATGCTTCTTATGATTGAATAACTTAAAAAATTGAATATGATATGGATTAATGATGATGCTAATAGATTGTAAGAAACATCTACATAATTTTTTTTTATAGAAATAGTCATTGTTAGTCTGTACTCATAAAATAGAAAATTGTAGAAATGTTATCATACTACATTTTACTAAAAATGGGTTGATGACAATTATAATAGAAATGGGTACCCATTTCTAAATGCGTATGTATTTATTTTTAGGAGTACCCATTCCTTTTAGAATGCATACCCGTTATTTTTGAATTGGTATACATTTGTTTAAATTTGAAACCTATACTTTTTCTTTGGTTTTAGGCTTGGAATAGAATTAAAAACTCAACCCTTAGCCTTGGACCTATGTTGGTAAACAAACTTGTCACTGTAGATTTCAATGTGATTTGCCCAATGGGTAGTGACAAATGTTCCAACAGTTGGACAAGTTGTTACTAGACTAACAACTTTCCTCTGCGTTTGAGATGGGCAACTCTCTTGTATGATAGGGGTTTTTAAGGTTTTTGTGTAATTTTAACTTGAAAATACAAAAAAGAAGATAAAGGAAAACTAACAGGAAAGATGGTTGGAGAAACCCTAATAGAAAACATGTATGAATACTAATTTGGATTTCCTCAAATTTGTTAAGAGGGGTTTCACCATAAAAGTCATAAACTATGTTCCTAAACTTATATAATAAATTTCACAACAAAATTATATGTTTTTATGTGCAACAATGATGAAAGAAGGATGAAAAATCTCAACACATGAGGTGATAAGTTACTTCCACACATTCAAATCAAGACACCAAGATATAGTTGTGTTTCATTGCATAAATTGCACAATTTATAAATGTTTCAACAAACAACCAATGGTTTCAACAAAGAAAAAAGGGATTACTAATTTTACATATGAAAAATTAGTAATAATAACTCAAAAGTACATTCCAAACATACGATCCAAATGCTCTCTTTATTATCTTTGTGAAATTATACAACTCCAAAAACTCCTCTATACAAAGTATGAGCCCCAAAAGTCTCCAAAAGTTCCCTAAAAGGTTCTCACCCGCACACTTAGACATTTAAATATTTTAAAAGGTTTGAGGAACCTTATCAACCCCCATTTTCCTATGCTTGAAAGTTTCTAAATTCCTTATCAACAAATCCATTTTGAGTGCCTATCCAACAATCATCACGTTCCATACAGTGACATGTCTTTGAGGCATTCTGTCAAATAGTTCACATTCCTTATATTGGCTTCAACATTATGCATACATGTCTATCAGAGGGGATGCATTCATAATGTGCCTATGGATGTTCACACCCTATTCAAAAGATCTCATTTCAGCGTGAGGGCAAGGAGGAAACTAGTAGTGTCATGGACTTTGGCTTTACACCTATGAATTGTATTTTCTTGGAAGTTTCTGAAGCCTTTACAATGGATCCATTTTCTGTATACTCTACGATGAATCACCCTCTACTATGCATTGATGGATGTCCAAAACTTGCTTGATGTAGATTTTGAAAGTTCTTTATCTAATCTTAAAAAAATATAATTAAATCCAATTGTAGCAAAGAACACAAAAGAACTCCATACAACACTCCTCAGAATTGAGCTATAAACAAATATTACACAATGCAAAATATAACACTAAATTGCCCTCTTTTCATTATTGGATTACCATACAACAATCTCAATACATCTCTTTCTAGAGATTACAATGGTTATAAATATAACCGAGAAGAGCATAAAAAAAAACTACTATCCATGCAACACTTAAATTAAGTGATATGCAACAACAGTTTCTAAAATTAATCTCTTCTTTTCCCTATTTTTCCTATGCATCATGCATGAAAAAATAACAAGAAATCTAAATATAAAACTCCTAAATATAGCTCATTCTATATTTTTCCATGCGAGGCATCAATTATCAACATACTCCCCTTTGATGCTAAGCCAACTAACTGATCATGGAACTTCACTGCCTAGTCTTGTAGACCCTCTTAGTACTTATTCATTCCTTTTCACATGGAAGCTTTGTAAACTCCCAAAATATCAATCCTATCAATGGAATCCATTTCCCCTTTCATTACTTGCAACCAAACTTTATCTTCCTCATGCTTCTACACTATGCTAAAACAATTCAATTTCTTCAATTTCTTTACTACTCTCTACACTTGGATCTTCATTGTTTGGTATTTCTGCTATTCAATTCTTTTTCCTTTTTCTCAACATGAGAAGACTTATGTCTATAAAACATTCTGAACATACCTGTGACCTTTTGCCAATCAAATACATTTATCCAACCACAATTCATTTTCAAACATGTCATAGATTCATTTTTCAATTCTCTATTCCAACATGTCTTTTCACAATGATTTTTCAAACCACAAATTTTGCAAGGATGTAAATCCCAACAATTTTCTTTTCTATGTCCTCTATCACAATGGGAGCACTATAAATTCTGATTTTCCTGAACTACTTTGTTTGTACCTGTATCTATAAAATCATCTTCTTTTCCTTTACCTCTAACATATCCAAGGCCTTTATTCTTTGACCTCATGTATGGTTTTGTTGATGTATTTTTCATGCACATGAAAACTCAGAATAAAATACTAAGTATTCTATCCTCTCTTGAATAAAATCTCTCAAAGGCTAAATGATGTGATCCAATGAGACAACTCCAAGGTTCATGATATCTCAAGTTTGACTTGCAAATCAGATAGATCAGTGGTATGATGTGATTTTGCTGATAATCAAAAAAGGACTTACACTGAATTTAATCCTTATTCCAATAAAATATGTTATTCTCCTTGTGAAATGAAACTTCTTCTAACCGGCTATGAAAAGAAAATGCAAAAGGACAAGGGTTTAGAAAACTATTCTAAGGAGAATGAGATAATGAGATATGTCAATATAGACAAGCTCATGAAACCAAACTTTGCTTCACCATGATAACCAACAACTACACGAAGCAGGTGCAATCTTCTAAGGAAACTCAAGGATTTTCATATTGCAAACCTCCATCCAAACACCCACAGATGGTGCAGCTTGAACAAGTATTCACAACCAAACTAAAACAAATTGAGGTTCAGGCTAACTTTACAAAGTGGGTTGCCTTCAACAATCCATAAAACGTATGAACCAAGAATAATTCATCAAATATCTTTATATATATTCATTACATCAATGCACTTCTAATCTATCTCTAAGCTACTTGGAAACATTTCTCCATCATATTCAAGAATTTGAAACAATGCTAACATTCCATCATCACACAAATCACCATGAGAACCAACAATGAGCTTGTATTGATTTTGGAAAAGTATAATTACAATAATTTCATGTCTCTTCAATGACTTTGAAGAGTCTCCTCTAATCTACTTCTACTTTAATAGCATCTACTCCTACTCTTCTATCTTGATCTCTCCCTCTTACAAATGAGAGAAGTGAGCTCCTTTTATAGACCTCAAAATCACATGAACGACCAGGATTGATTTAAGAATCAATGGCCAAGATTGAGACAACAAGGCAGTTTGTTACAAAAATTACTATTTTTAGAACATTAAATGTGGACAGATGATGTGGTAGACTATGATTGGATCAATGTTGTGCACATGCCACCTCAACATCGAGAAAACCGGTTTAATTTTCTTTGTGTTCATATTGCTCGAAATGTTCTCCCAAATTTTATCATTTTTTGGAGTAGTTTTCGAACTTGGATTTTCACCTCTGGAACTTGGCTTCTTTAGACTTGTGACTTGGGAAATTTGAACTTCTTCATGTTGTCTTTCATGCAATTGGACTTTTGAATGTAATTCATGGATTAATTGATGAACTTTCTCATTTCTCTTGTTCTCGTGCAAATGATGATCTTGATGTATGACTTTTGGAGTTGGATCTTGATCATCTGGATTGGGTCTCTTTCATGTGATGATGATGTCCACCCTCCTCAAGCCACACTCTTCCATCCTTTGAACTTTCCCACGTGCCAGCTCTTGGCATTCTTCTTTACATTCATTATTCACCTATATGAACATCCTAATGTCAGTATCATGAAGCGATGCTTAATAATCAATCAAATAGGACAAATTTCATCGTCTAATGCATGCGGGATAAATTAAATATGCAATTTTACCTCGGTCTTATTGTAAGAAAAGCCAAAAATACAAATTTTGTGAATAAAAAAACTTGAATGGCTTCTCTTAAGACATGGTGTTGTTCAATTGTTATGTGTCTGAATTGGATTCTCGAACCCACTACGTGAGATAAGTGATGAATAGTGCAAGATTTGAAGAAACAATGCGTTCAGGAAGATATGCAAAAATCTCTACATGTCATTATTTTTAAGATTTCATGAATTATGAATTGCACCGTCATCATGGATATATGCCAAGGTGGGAAATATGAATTAAGACAAAATCTTGGCTATTCAATGCACAGTATAGGAGCACTGAGTTAAGCAGACAATTTAGTGTGTTGTGTATAGTTTGAAACTTTATTTATGCAGACTGACTAAAGATATGCACTCAAGAGGATATGTCAAATCATTGTGAATGAGAGTGAAATGCAAACCTCCTGCATATGCACGCCTGAGCAGAGATCTAAATGCCCTATGTATAGTGGGAAATTACACTCTTTGCACATCAATTACCAACCTGCACCCAAGTAGACTCTTCAGACCATTTAAGATGACGAGATAGACACATTTCAATGGACATCACATGTTTGCAAGGCTTCCTTGGATATGTGCTTAAATAATGATTCTTTGAAAACACGTACTACACGGGGACCGCGGAAGTTCGTTTGAGGCGGCCATTTTAGAGCATTATGCATTTGTGTTTAATCACTCTCAAGTGCTCCATGAATAGTGTTAGTGATATAAAATAAGTGGACGTTTAGATCAAGCCATTCCTAATCTCACCCCTAAATGGGCCTTTTGAATCTTTGAGGAATGATTCTAAACTTAGTAAAGATTGAGCGATTCCCTACGCATGTCTACACGACCTGTTAGGTGCTCCATGAATAGCACTCATAATGCCAGAAGGTGGCGAGTAGGTGTTTCAACATGTAAGGCAGACCCTTTTAAGCTTGTCCAATAATTCAAATTACTAAGTCACTTAAAAGATGCATTTAGGTGGGAGTTTTAGAGTATTGTGTTTGATTAGAAATTCAATAACTTGTGAGGTGACTACCAATATGTGCTTAAGCGGATGTTCATGTGCTCCATGCATATTTTGAAACTTATGTTTTGCACAATAGCCACCAGTCATGTGCTTAGGCAGACTTTTGGAAGGCCAAGCACAACCAGGAAAAAACTCAAAACGTAACGCCTAAGCATATATTTTGAACGACTCATATAGTAAGGATTTCTGCCTGTAAACAAATCACATAAACATGCTCAGTTTTCAATACTTTGATGTAAGAAGCAAGGCTTAATATTTAAAGAAATGATGAGACAAAATTGAATCTCCAATGTCCAAATCAGTATTATCATACTCTCTGAAACGCAATACATGTTTTGCATGCACTCAAGGTTGATATTATGAGTGAGTATAGGCCGATAAATGCTTAAAGGATTCTGCTAGTATTTTACTTACAAATGATACATTCCACCTCATCTACATCAGAAGTAATACTACATGAATTTTCCATGGTGCTAAGAATAGGGTGAATCAAGACTCGACAGATATGTGTTTTAATACTCCTCGCCATGAATAATAGACACTCTCCTTTTTTTATCATCCATACGCATGGAGAGTAGTGATCATTTAATCAAATGCTAAAAATAGTGAAGAGTCCTCCTATGCAAAATCATTTCAATGATGCTCTTCAAGTGGTCCCTTTTAATGAATATGCATTAAGGAGCAAAAGTTGGCGATGACATTACAATGTGATGAGTATAATGAGCTCCATTGGAGGTTTTAGACTTCATTACATTTGGAAAAAAAGAGTATGCATCACAAGCTTAAGATTGAGCTCCATCTTGGCGGCAATTCAAAGGTGCTGTGTATGAGTGAATGTTGAGCCTTCTTCGTAACTCATGTTCTAATGATTTGTTCATCTGCTTTGAAGTTTAAACAATGAGTGCTTTGCAAAACAGACTTTCACACTAATGATGTAGGAAATGTGCGACTCACGGAGCATTGCAAGATGAATTAAAAGGTGTACCAAAGAAAACAAAAGAATTGGTATCATTTTGGATGGGTCAAGGTGGGCCCAAAGCAGCCTTTGGAGCACCCTTTGTATACCCTAACACTTAGTCTTCATATTTGTCATACATTTAGGTAGGAACTAAAAACCATCGTGATATAATGTAATGACAACACGCTTGGGTAGCATTTTTGAATGGTTGCGTATAAAATGCTTTGTGCAAGGCCTAGTTAAAAGTCTGCTTTAGGTCTTAAGTGTAGATATGATATCTATATGCATGAAATGGAGCACAGATCTAAGGGTGATATGTATTGAGGTGCTGATTTGGTTGGAGCTTGAAATGTGTTCATAATGCATGAACCCTCCAAAGGTGCGCCTTGTAGATTTAGTCATTTTTTTAGGATTTCAGGATACACATCAGGATTCCAGACATATGAACCTTGAGCAAGAACTCAATGAGACAGGCAAATCCACACTACCAAAACTTACAAGCTCAGAGAAAACCCAAACGTAAAGCAAAATGAAGACAAAAAGTGAGAAAAAGAGTGGGTCCCCATTTGCAATGGGGCGATGTGTGATTAGGTCACAACATCTAGCGCCAATTCGAATAAATGTTCCTGAACATTTCAAAGAGAAAGACCCAATCCAAACCCATAAACTTCAAATAATTCCTTTAAAGTCATCAACCAACTAGGAAACACACTCAAAAGGGAAGAAGAATCATAGATTGGATTGAGACACTTCAAATTTAAACATTTTCATAATGGTGATTAATATAAAATCTCAAGTGTTCCAAAGATAAACAAGAATCCAACTTCAAAATTCTTGTGTACACCCACACGTTAGGCCAAATAAACATGAAAACTTGATCAAAGCATCAAAATCAAAAGCTTACCACAACTATTCATATCTCGAAGATCCAAGTGTGTGCAATTGAGTTCATTCCCATCCATCAGCAACTAAGATCAGCTCAGCTCCTTTGCATTAAGCTACATGATTAGTACACACCTCATGAACTACCTAGACATAGCCTCACTACCAGTGAGTGTCTATAGCCCTAACAGGTTTGTCTTGTAATTCCACTCGAGCAGAGCCCTACTGCTAATCAGGTGTCCATAGCCCTGGTAAAGATTACTCGATTGTCCATCTAACTAAGTTATAGTGTGTGAATGAGATTTTCTTTTCTTTTCTTTTGATTCTTTTGATTTTCAACAAGCTTATATTTGGCAGAGTACAATGCAATACTGGTACCCTTACAACACATGCTTTTTGAAGGCATGGGTTACGTTGATAACTCAGCAAGCTGGGTGTGGAATTCTGATGGCGAGAAAGATGGACCTTTAGATTTTTCACTTAATGCGAGATCACAAAGATTCACTTAGGTACCTGTTGTGATGCTCACAAGATGCCCCATTTTACTCCTTCGCAAAATGAGGACCCCTGCTGTGGCTTTGCTTTTGCTTTTGTGTGTGGGTCTGTTTGGTGGCAAAAGGGAAAAAGAGAGTGAAAGTTACAAACCTTGTTGAAAACAAAGAAAAAAATAACATTAAGTACTAGAGTAGAATATGGGTGGATTCCTTGTCAAAAATAAGTGAGGGTTGCTTTTTGAACCATGTTAAAATTCACAATATTTTGTAAGTTATGTCTGTTTTTTGGTAAATGTACAATGTGAGGGTTTGTAGGTTGCATATACAAGGTTGCTTGTATATCAGGTTGCATATACAAAGTCAAAACATACAAGTTCACTCATATACAATTTCCTTTGTATGTCGGGTTGCATATACAAGTCGCAAAAATGGGTTGTCAAGTTTTCTAAGTCATTTTACTTGTATGCATTTGGTTGATGTTTTATTTCAGTACAAACAGGGTGGACCCGATGGAGTTAAAGGTTTAAATGAGTATTTCGGTCAAGTCCATTGAATGTATTTTATATTTGTATATTTAGCGAACTTGAAACATACAAAGTGGATATACAACACTTTATGCATAGTGCAAAACTGAAAGGATTATGAAGTAAAGTTTTATTGTTGTATGTTTCAGGCTTTGTATGTATGTTTCGGGACATACAAAGCAGAACTCAAGAAAGATTAAAGTTTAGTTAAAGTGATGCATCATAACTCAATGTATATTGGAAGATGCATTGCACTTTATACATGCCACGGAACTGAAGGAAATATTAAAATTGGTTTTATTGTTGTATCGCGGAGATACAAGGGAAAGTAGCATGGTTCCCACCGCTTGCATAATGGACTTGCATAATTGCAATGTATATCTTTGATATACAAGCGCGATATGCAAAGTGAAAAGTGCAAATTAAAGATACAATGTGGATGTGAAAAAGAGAATTAAATACAAAGTAATATTTGCATATCTTGGGCTTTGTATCTAAGGGATCGATACAAGTGTTGAATGCATCGGATGGATATGTATCATTGACAAAAGAGTTTTAGAACATACCGACCATATGGGTTACGCCGATGGCAGAGATAACCAAACCAATAAGGAGTTACATCGGCATGAGAGGGGTGATCGGTGGGAGATTGTTGGATCACCCTGATGGGAGAATGTTACACCGATGATAAAGAGTTGCTAGCTGATAAGGTTGCATTGGCCAGAAAGATATGAGCGGAATGAAATTATTCAATCGACCAGACAAAGAAGGTTACGCCGATGGTGAAGGAAATGTAAAATGATAAAGTTACATTGGCCAGAAGTATGTGATCAGTGTGAAATTTATTGATCGACCTAATTGCGTGAGTTACGTCGATGAAGGTATACACAACGGGATATACAAAAGGTTTAAAAGTGCCAACACTGCAACTAAAGACCAAACTTGTGGCGCATTAATTGTTGCAATTAAGGCCAATCTAAAATTCTGATGAAGTGTAAATTGGCAAAGGCGGTGCGAATTTTAAATCCATTTTTTATGTCTATTTTGTAGGAATGCAGGTAGATATAAAGGTAGAGCTTTAATGGTGATGACATCATAGGAAGCAGATCAGATCATAAAGGATCTCAAAAGAGGTGAAAGATTTCAGTGAGAAGAGATATGCAGATGGAAAGAATCATTATTAAAAGAGCAACAGAGGATATTTTGGTGGCTGTTAGGGTTTCCAAAGGGCATCCTTACACTCAGTATGGGTATGCTACTCAGGGATATTTTTGGTGGGATTTGTTTTCCACCGATTGATGCTGCACTTGAAGGGTGGACCGTTGATTGACTAGGGTTTGTGGCTATATTGGGGATAATCAAATCTATATATTGAGCCCCTTTACTCTATAATGAGTTACATAGGGATTTGTAGAACAGAGCTGCAAGTTGTAATTTATCTTAGCATTTTGAATAGAGGGACCTTTTAGTTTAGAATAGAAGGAGGTCGCCTGTGTCTACAATAAGGAATGTGTGGAACATCTAGCTTCCTTACTGTATCTGTAAGATGTTTTGTAAGTTTTCTGTAAGTTGATTAATGAAGCAAGGATTCATTCATACATTGTAAATCATATATGACTGTGTGTTTTGAATACAAATAAATCTAGAATTCTGCATCTATATTCAGAGTGTCTTCTAGCTCTTCTTTGTATTTGAAATATTATCTCTCCGAAGCTTACAATCTTTAATGTATGTTCGTGAAAATGCTCAGGGCTTACATTAAAAGGTTTAGTCTGTGGATTTAATCAAGTTTGTTGTACTTCTTACAACATGCATAACATAACATTTAGATCCTGCAGTAGAATGAAGTTTAATTTAGATTTCTCTAACTTTTTCCAAACCATTTGAAATACTTAGCTTAAACACAGAAATTCAAAGGAGATTGTTTGATATTTGAAGGAAATATGAATAACTGAGTTGATATTTGATAGTTTTCTTAAATATTTGAAAAGAAAGCTTGTGTTAATATAAGTCATATAAATCTTTCTAATACAATAACAAATTTATGCAAAGGAATGAAGAAGATGTTGATATTTGTGATAGTTTGCATAGTTAGAGTCCAGTAAATCATAAAACACCTTAAATCACGTACGACCCCTTGCATATTACAGTTTCACATTAACCTACTGAATTATCCACAAGGTCAAGACCTGACCATACAGAAACTTGGGATTAAACAAATATTAATTGATTCCTTCATATCTTTCAAGACAGTTAGGTTCATTTTGTGAATTTTAACTTTTGTTATGAATGTCTAAAAATAATCATCAACAGTTTTTGGCACTAGAAGGAGGGCCTAATTAGAGTTAGGATTTGTTCTAAGTAGAGCTGGCTCATAACAATGGTAGAGTGACCAGGTCTAGATCCAATTCAGAAGATATATTTTTGCAATTACCCAATAAAAGGCAAAGTAAGAGTCCTTTGATTTGGAATCCTAGAATATCACATGCAGGAGGTTCATCTGGAACACCTCTTGGATCACCTTTTAGTATCCATAACCTTGTGAGTCCTGACAGTTCTTCATTTAGATCTTTGAATCTTGGTTTAGGTACTCCTAGAGGTCTCAGTTCTCTCAGAAATCCAAATCCACCAAGAAATCCAGGTATTCCCCAAGGTTCAGGTCAAGCACAAGTACGTACTGTTAGGGTTAGCCGGTAGAAGATATCAATTAAATGCAAATAAAGATTAAATAGAGGAATGGAAATACATAGAAATAATAACAACGAGAGACAAGTTTTAACGTGGTTCACTCAAACTCGGGCTACATCCACCAAACAGAGAGTCCAATATTATTATCCAGTAAATCAAACCAATTAGAATCAGCGGGCTTCCCCTTGACCCCGTCTTGGGGGCGTTGCCCCCAAACCCCCGCAAGGGGCGCTGCCCCTTGACCCTGTAGGAATTTGGGGGGGAAACCGCACTGATAAAAGGGGAGAAAATTTAACCTCCGAGTCTGATTAGGCTCCATATAACAACACATACAATGGCTTACTTTAATGTTAATTCTCCCATATAGTTCACTGATTATCATGAGATGCCAAAAAATTTGAAAAGATATTTCCTAAATATCAATTACATCAGGATCTAGAAGATCACATTAGAATATTTAAGGAGGCATTCTTTAGAGCCAGGTTAGAACATGAGGATGTTGTGTGCAGATTGTTTCCTTACACCTTCAATTAGCAGGCCTCTAACTGGTATGTAAACTTGCCTAATGGTTATATTTCTTCTTGGGCACTTATGGAAGAAACATTTTTGTCTAGATTTGGAGGACCAATAGATCCTTCCACCTTATATCATAAATTGGCCACAATAAAGAGAGGTGAAGGAGCGCTGATTGACAATTTTAATGATAGGTTTCAATAGGCCTATTCTAGGTTAGTAGCTCCTTACACAGTAAATGCAGATACATTGTTAGCCATGTATTACGTTGCCTTAGATCCACTAACTTCTATGTTTGTCAAAAGAAAGGCTGACATAGATACAATATCCAAAGCTTATAAGGAGGCAACCTCAATAAACCAGGATATGAGGCAAACAACTTATAATCCATTTCATAATGGAGGATATCTTGGGATGCAAAGTCAAACACAATCATGGAATGGAGCCCCTACACATAACACTTCATTATTGAATCCAGTTCCTACATACACACCTATGTATAATCCTGCCCCAATCTAGGCCATAGCCCCTTATATTGGTAGCACTGCCAATAATAATCAAAGTAATGGCCAATCTTTCTTCCAACCTCTTTGGGATACACTTGTGGCAAAGGCACAAGAGGAAAGGGAAGAAATCAAAGAAATTACTGCACACTTGAGAAGATTGACTACTGAAATGACACAACTAAGAAATGAAAATCTCTATGGTAGAAACAACCAAGGATACAGTCAAAACCATAACCAAAGATATAGTCAGAACTACAACCCAAACTATAACCAAAATTATAATCAGAATTATAACCAGGGTTAGAGTTCAAATCAAAACCAGAATTACAATTAGAATCAAAGTCATAATCCAGGACAACCAATGCAAAGTAGAGGACCTGTGGTAGATAAGAGGGCCTGGGGTAATAACAACAGAAATCAAAATCAGCCAAGGCCACCTAACACATGGAACACAGGGCCAAATAATGGCACTCTAGCTTCTCCATTTGAGAATTTAGATAATCAAGATTCAAAACAAACAGCTGGAATCCAAATGGCTAATACAACATTGAAGAATTGGTGCAGATTTCATAATACCAGTGCCCATGCTGAACTAGATTGTCCTCAGTACCATTTAGCAGCCAGTATTTTCAATGTAGATGTGCAGCCTCCCACTTCTAAGTTCTCATTCCCAAAGGTAATGAAGTAGTGCCCTCAGGATATGAGACTGCTTAGTCTTAAAGACTTTTACCTTTGCAACTGGAGAAGAAGAGGATCAATCGTTAGAGGATGAACCTTATTTTTGTGAAAAACTATATCCTAAATTGGCCTTTGAACTAAATGCATTTCAGTTTCCCTTTGAAACTAAAAATGAAGTGTTATATGAAACATAAGAGGTACAGGCTTTTTAGCAGTCAAACAAAAATCACACCTACAATTTGAGAAATAACACTAGGCCAGGAGGTCCTTTCACTACTTCTACTCCTAACAATTTCAATACTCCCCCAGATTAGAACACTAGCAATAATCTTGTTATGCTGAAGGCTAATCATCATGCAAATAATGGAATAGTATCACAAAAAGTCCAAACAGTTAAAACAGAGACAATAGAAACAATGAGATTGATGAGTTATTTATCTGAAGAGATAAAGAAAATTAAGGTCAATATACCTTTGTGTGAATTATTGAAAAGTTCAGAGGTCAGGAATGATTTCATAAAATCTTTGGATACATCTGTGACAAGTGAGGTTTCTATTGATGTGAATGTTCCTAGTAGAGATTCACAGCCCAAAGAGAAGAGTAAGAAAATTGAGCAGCCTTCCAAAACTAATGTGGTGATGTATGTAGATAAGAAGGATGCTCCTCCTTTCTTGTTAACCATTAGAATGTGTGAAAAGAACATACATAATTGTATGGTAGATTCTGGTGCATCAGCTAATGTAATGCCTTTAGGAATATGCAAAACTTTAGGGCTGACCCCTACCAAATCTGCTAATGTTGTTACACAATTGGATAAAACTGAGGTTAATGTGATAGGAGAACTAATGCATATTCAAATACAATTAGCCTCAGATCCTAGGGTGAGTCAGTTTATTGACATTCATGGAGTAGATATACATGTGAATTATGGGATGTTGTTGAGTAGAGACTGGTCTAAAACATTGAATGGATATATGGCCACTAATTTTTCACATATGTGGTTACCTTGGAGAGGTCTTCCAAATCAGATCAGGATAGAAGCAGAACCTAGGATGAAACACATGATTACAGAATACAATAGGACTAATGAGATATTGTATGCTTCTGTTGAGCTTGGTGTTTATAGAATCACTGACAAGGGAGTACAAATTGAAGAAATCCTGATGTTAAATTTTAAAGAAAAACATGTCAGTAAGGAAACAATATTGTTCATTGAGTCTGATGGAAATTCTTCTGATGAAGAAAACAATGCAATGAACAATTTTGGTCAGACCACTAGACAAGAAATGGAAAGGTGCATTAAACAAAATCTGCCAGTTCAATGCAAGTTATATAAAAACATGTGTAGACTCCATAATAAGCCACATTCTAAAGAGAATTGTGGAATGTGCAGAGATATTATAGAATACCAATACATAAAATGCACAAAGCAAGTAGGAATCCAAGAAGGAAGGGTTAGTCCTAATCAACTTGAGAAATACTTTTAGATTAACATAGATGTGTTGATCCTAGATCTAAAAGAAGGAACAAAGGACAAGAGTATTTGTCATTCTGATTTACAAACTGAAAGTATAAATAGGCAAGTGGGTCAAAATGAATTGCCCATGAATGAACAAGATAGCACCTCACATGTGATAGAAAAAGAAAAACATGCCAAGGTAAAGGGTCAAAAGAATAAAGATGACATGTGGACACTAAAATGTGATGGATCCAAGTCTAAACAGGGTGCAGGTGTAGGTGTGGAGCTTATAGATCCTCATGGTAAGTCATATTTAGCAGCATATAGGCTACAATTTTCTTCTACTAACAACATTGCAGAATATGAAGCTTTGATTTATGGACTTGTTTTGGCTATTAAGAAAAAGGTAAAAATGATTAGGGTATTTTCAGATTCTGAGTTAGTGGTGAGACAAGTAAGGAAATTGTATGCATGCAACTACAGAAAGATGGTTAGTTAGAGGCATAGGGTGTGGGGTTTGATAGATTCATTTGATGCTTTCAACATAGAACATATCCCTAGAGAGTTGAACCATAGACCAGATGCATTAGCAGTTGCTGCTAGCTTGTTAGAACCCTTAACACTGTTAGGTTTAAAAAGATTTGCTGTTGAGTTAGTAAATGTTCCTAGCATACCAGATAATGTTACTCATTTTCAGGTATTGGGAGGGGATCAACAAATTGTGGATTTTCTAACTTGTAATGAGGTCTTTGAAGCTCAAATTATTGATGAACAGGAATGGCCTGATGTGTCTTGGGATGAAGAAGACATAATCAACCTAAAAAGAAATTTCTTACCTAAGGGGGTGATCGAGTTAGAACATATTTTTTGACTTTGATGGAGTAGTAAGACAGAAGGATTTGCCCAAAACTGAGGGAGGTAAGTGTGATCCATATAACCTTGGCATAGAGCAAAATCCTCAGAATGTACTAATTGGAAAGGCTTGCTCTAAAGAGTTGAGAAAAGAAATTGTGAATGTTCTGAAAGAATACAAACATGTCATAGCATGGACGTATGAAGATTTGAAAACATATGATACGTCCATCATAACTCATGTGATACCCTTGAAACATGATGTTAAACCATTTAGGCAGAAACAAAGGCCTGTGAATGCCATTTTAAAACCTTTAATCTTTAAAGAAGTGAAAAAACTGTTGTTTGCTAGAATAATTTTCCTCGTCAGACATTCAGCCTGGCTAGCTAATTTAGTACCTGTGAGAAATAAAAGTGGAGACATTAGGTTATGTGTAGATTTTAGAAATTTGAATAAGGCATTTGAAAAAGATAATTATCCTTTGCCTCCAATAGATGAAGTGTTGCAAGCAGTGAATGGGGCTAAAATGATGTCTTTCTTGGATGGATTCTCAGGATATAACTAGGTCTTAATAGATAAAGAGGATAGATTGAAGACTACTTTTACTTGTAAATGGGGAAATTATGCATATAGAAGAATGCCTTTTGGTCTAATCAATGCAGGTGCCACTTTTCAGCGAGCTATGGACATTGCATTTCGTGGATTGTCAGGTAAGTGCATTGTTGTTTATATGGATGATTTAACTGTTTACTCTAAAGATGCATCCACTCATGCTGAAGATCTAAGAAAAATACTCAAAAGATGTGATAGGTACGGGATTTCCCTTAACCCAAAGAATTGTTCATTTAGTGTAACTAAAGGAAAATTATTAGGACATGTCATTTTTGAAAATGGGATATCTATTGATCCTGATAGAATAGAAGGAATAAAGAAATTGCAATTACCAAATAGTAATAAAGAACTAAAGTCATTTTTTGGTAAGATTAATTTTGTCAGGAAGTTTATTACAGGGTTTGCAGAAATTGTGCAACCATTGAATGCCATGCTGAAGAAGGATCCAAAGATAGAATGGACACTAGTAGCTAAAGTTGCATTTGAAGATATTAAGGAGGCCATTTCTAATGCTCCTGTGTTGACAAGTCCAGATTATACAAAGCCATTTTACATTTATTCTTTTGTATCTTCACATTCAGTTGTAGTTGCTTTGACACAAAAGGGAGAAGACAACGAAGAAAAACCCATAGCTTTCATGAGTGCACCCCTGAAGGATGCACAACTGAAATATCTTGATACATAAAGACAGGCATTTGCATTAATAAGAGCAGTGAAAAAGTTTAGACACTATATCTTACGCAATCAGGTTAAAGCCATAGTACCAGATGTAGCCGTGAAGATGCTGCTGATGCAGAATGAGCCTGGAGAGAGAAGAGCCAAATGGATTACAACATTGCAAGAGTTTGATATGGAAATTACCCCAATGAAGTTGGTCAGAGGACAAGCATTAGTGCAGACCATAGCAAACACAGATCCAAATTTGGTGAAACAGCAGTATGTGTTGAATACTAATGATGCATCAAGGTGGTATGATGATTTGAACACTTTTCTGATATCACAGAAATATCCAAGTAAGATGAAATCTTCTCAGAGGAGAGCTTTAAAGATCAAAGCACAGAAGTACATGCTACAAGGAGGTCTTCTATTCAGGAAGAACCATGAAGGAATATATTTAAGATGTTTAAATAGACTTGAAGCAGATAAGGTGTTGTTAGAATTACATGATAAGTATGGAACTGCTCATGGTTCCCATTTAGCTACAACTCATAAGATATTGAGAGTGGGATACTACTAGCCTTCAATGTTTAAGGATACAGAGAGTCACATTAAAAGTTGTCATACCTATCAAACTACAATAGATAAAGGAAGAAATCAGGCTAATCCATTACAGCCAGTGATTAAGTCTAGACCATTTACACAATGGGGCTTAAATTTCATTGGGATCATAAATCCTCCATCATTTGCAGGACATAAGTTTATACTGATAGTAACTGACTACTGTACAAGGTGGACTGAAGCCACATGTTGCAAGTTCTCTACTACTGAGGTCGTTATCAAGTTCCTTGAAGAAAACATCATAACCAGGTCTGGAACTCCATATTTGCTGGTATGTAATAAAGGCCCTACTTTTTCTTCTCTAAAATTTTCTAAATGGGCATTTGAGTATGGGGTAGTTTTAAAATTTCTTCAAATTATTATCCTCAGGGGAATGGGTTAGCTGAGTCTACAAACAAAATTTTATTAGATATAATCAAGAAGCTAACTGAATTGAATCCTAGAGAGTGGAACACATTGTTGAAATATGCACTGTGGGTAGATAGGACTAAGCCTTAGGCAATGCACCTTATCACTTAGTTTATGGGACTGATCCCATACTTCCAGTGAATTTAAGAATACCAGTCTAGAAGTTTGCTAATGAATATTTAGGCTTTGATGATCATAGAGAGGCCAGAATAATACAAATATTACAATTAGATGAGAAAAGAGATCAAGCCATTGAGAAATTTGCCAAACATCAAGCAGTAGTCAAAAGATGGTTTGATAAAAGAGCAAGAGACAAAATGTTTAGAATATCAGACTTAGTGCTGTGCTGGGATAAAGCACATGAAAACAAAGGGAATCATGGAAAATTTGACAAATTATGGTTAGGTCCATTACAGGTCACATAAATAATTGGAGACAATACTTTCAGGCTAAAGACCTTGACTGGGGAAGAGGTACCATTACCAGTTAATGGCTAGCACTTGAAACATTACTTTGAAGCTTGAGGTGAGGGCAGTTAGTCTCTGTGTATCATAATGTAAATAATGTACAATTTTGGGTTTTTTTTTGTTTTGTTTGTTGGTTGTTTGTATAGTCTGTTTGTTTTGTTTGCTTTGTTGTTTTCCTATGTGCTGGGGTCTGTATTTTGATTTAGAGTATGCAGGAGTAGATTGAAAACCATTGAAAACAATAGAAAATTCAAAACATTCAGGTTAATTATTTGAAATTTATGCATAACTTGTTGTGATTGTCATGAATGTAGAAAGTTGTTTGACTTGTGAAATTTTGTATTCAATAACTGTGGGTTGAGTATTCAAGGGAAGTTTCTCACAATGACACACCTAAAATCCTTGGGTTTGTTAAACCTACCAGTGTAGATATTAGGTGAAAACTTAGAGGTCACCCTTGCTACCATTACAATTCTCAGCTTAATTTCAGCAAGTGATCATTCCTTGCATCATGAAGTTACAACTGTAATATCTTATGAAATCTCTCTCTCTCTCTCTCTCTATATATATATATATATATGAATTTTATTAAAAATCTAGATTAAGCCATCTAAGTAACTCTACTGGGGCTATAGAAGCTTGCTAGCAGTAGGGCTCTACTTAGGAGAATTGTAACGATAACCTTGTCGGGGCTATGGATGCCTGCTGGCAGCAAGGCTCTATCCGGTTGGCTATGAGGGAATGACATCAACAATGTTGTCTAATATCAGCCACTAGTTTCTTCAACTGATTTTCAAGATGAAGATTATTAATCATGTGCACCCACTTAAACTAAAAGGAAGATTCATGCACCTTATTGAATACATTAAGTCTCAAGTTAGATAATGATTTGTAGAAAAGATAGTTGGAAGTTATGAATTTATTTCCATTTAGTTTTCTTTAATGGTTTTAATTTGATTTGTTTTGTTTGGTTGCTAGTTGTTGTGATGCTCACAACATGCCCCATTTTACTCCTTAGCAAAATGAGGACCCCTGTTGTGGCTTTGCTTTTGCTTTTGTGTGTGGGTCTGTTTCATGGCAAAAGGGAAAAAGAGAGTGAAAGTTACAAACCTTGTTGAAAACTAAGAAAAAAATAACATTAAGTACCAGAGCAGAATATGGGTGGATTCCTTGTCAAAAATGAGTGAGGGTTGCTTTTTGAACCATGTTAAAATTCACAATATTTTGCAAGTTATGTCTATTTTTTGGTAAATGTACAATGTGAGGGTTTGTAGGTTGCATATACAAGGTTTCTTGTATATCGGGTTGCATATACAAGGTCAAAACATATAAGGTCGCTCATATACAATTTCCTTTGAATGTCGAGTTGCATATACAAGTCGCAAAAATGGGTTGTCGGGTTTTCTAAGTCATTTTACTTGTATGCATTTGGCTAACGTTTTATTTCGGTACAAACATGGTGGACTCGACGGAGTTAAAGGTTTAAATGAGTATTTCAGTCAAGTCTATTGAATGTATTTTATGTTTGTATGTTTAGTGAAGGTGAAACATACAAAGTGGATATACAACACTTTATGCATAGTGCGGAACTGAAAGGATTATGAAGTAAAGTTTTATTGTTGTATGTTTCGGGCTTTGTATGTATGTTTTGGGACATACAAAGCGGAACTCAAGAAAGATTAAAGTTTAGTTAAAGTGATGCATCATAACTCAATGTATATCGGAAGATGCATTGCACTTTATACATGCTGTGGAACTAAAGGAAGTATTAAAATTGTTTTTATTGTTGTATCGCGGAGATACAAGGGAAAGTAGCATGGTTCCCACCACTTGCATAATGGACTTGCATAATTGTAATGTATATCTTTGATATACAAGTGCGACATGCAAAGCGAAAAGTGCAAATTAAAGATACAACGTGGATGCAACAAGAGAATTAAATATAGAGCAATATTTGCATATCTTGGGCTTTATATCTAAGGGATCGATACAAGTGTTGAATGCATCGGACGGATATGTATCATCGACAGAAGAGTTTTAGATCATACTGACCATATGGGTTATGCCGATGGCAGAGATAACCAAACCAATAAGGAGTTACATTGGCGTGAGTGGGGTGATTAGTGGGAAATTATTGGATTGCCCCGACGGGACAACGTTACACCGATGATAAAGAGTTGCTAGCCGATAAGGTTGCATCAGCCAGAAAGATATGATCAGAATGAAATTATTTGATCGACCCGACAAAGAAGGTTACGCCGATGGTGAAGGAAATGCAAAATGATAAAGTTACATCAGCCAGAAGTATGTGATCGGTGTAAAATTTATTGATTGACCCAACTGCGTGAGTTATGCCAATGAAGGTATACATAACGGGATATACAAAAGGTTTAAAAGCGCCAACACTGCAACTGAAGACTGAACTTGTGGTGCATTAATTGCTGCAATTAAGGCCAATCTAACATTCTGACGAAGTGTAAATTGGCAAAGACGGTGCAAATTTTAAATCATTTTTTATGTCTGTTTTGCAGGAATGCAGGTAGATATAAAGGTGAAGCTTTAATGGTGATGACATCACATGAAGTGGATCAGATCACAAAGGATCACAAAAGAGGTGAAAGATTTTAGTGAGAAGAGATATGCAGATGGAAAGAAATATTTTTAAAAGAGCAATAGAGGATATTTTGGTGGTTGTTAGGGTTTCTAAAGGGCATCCTTACGCTCAGTATGGGTATGCTGCTCAGGGATAATTTTGGTGGGATTTGTTTTCCACCGATTGATGCTGCACTTGAAGGGTGGACCATTGATTGACTAGGGTTTGTGGTTGTATTGGGGATAATCAAATCTATATATTGAGCCCCTTTACTCTGTAATGAGTTACACATGGATTTGTAGAACAAAACTGCAAGTTGTAATTTATCTTAGCATTTTGAATAGAGGGACCTTTTAGTTTAGAATAGAAGGAGGTCGCCTGTGTCTACAATAAGGAATGCATGGAACATCTAGCTTCCTTATTGTATCTGTAAGACGTTTTGTAAGTTTTCTGTAAGTTGATTAATGAACCAAGGAGTCATTCATACATTGTAAATCATATATGACTATGTGTTTTGAATATAAATAAATCTAGAATTCTGCGTCTATAGTCAGAGTGTTTTCTGGCTCTTCTTTGTATTTGAAATATTATCTCTCCAAAGCTTTCAATCTTTAATGTATGTTCGTGAAAATGCTTAGGGCTTACATTAAAAGGTTTAGTCCGTGCATTTAATCAAGTTTGTTGTACTACTTACAATGTGCATAACAAAACATTTAGATCCTACAGTAGAATGAAGTTTAATTTAGATTTCTCTAACTTTTCCCAAACCATTTGAAATACTTAGCTTAAACACAGAAATTCAAAGGAGATTGTCTGATATTTGAAGAAAATATGAATAACCGAGTTGATATTTGACAGTTTTCATAAATATTTGAAAAGAAAGCTTGTGTTAATATAAATCATATAAAGCTTTCTAATACAGTAACAAATTTATGCAAAGGAATGAAGAAGATGTTGATATTTGTCATAGTTTGCATAATTAGAGTCCAGTAAATCATAAAACACCTTAAATCACATAAGGCCCCTTGCATATTACAGCTTCACATTAACCTACTGAATTATCCACAAGGTCAAGACCTAACCATACAGAAACTTGGGATTAAGCAAATCTTAATTGATTCATTCATATCTTTCAAGATAGTTAGGTTCATTTTGTGAATTTTAACTTTTGTTATGAATCTGTAAAAAGAATCATCAACAGTACCTCTAGATTTTAAAAGTGTGAAAAGATATAAGATCTCAAAACAATTCAAGTCACTCCAAACAGTCGATTTATCTTCCAAGAACAAGCAACATGCTATTCAAACACTAACAATGGAGTCCACAATGAATCTATCCATCTGATGCAAGTTTCTCAAAGGAAAGCTAAGAGGTTAATAATAAGATTTAGATTTGGCATTTTAAACGTGATAATCACAAAATGTCAGTGTCAAGACAAAATATACAATTCCTTTCTGAGTCAAGTACAAATCATAACTTGTTGATAAAGTTAAAGAAAATCATCTTCAGAATCTAGGGAATTTCATGAACACTTATCAAAGAAATGAACTAGACATTTGATAAGAATCAGGATAAATGTTTAAAGTATAACAATGCTTATTTTACAAATGAGAAATCCACAAAAGAAAACCTAAACTAAAGCAACAACCCAAACTATGAAAAGCAAACTAAACTAAAAAATAACTAAACACGTCAAAACTACTCTAAAGCAATGGAAAGGAAAACCTACTCTAAGGAAACTATATACAAAGAGCAGATACAACTCAAAAGACCCGAATATATGCAAGACCCCAAATGATTTCTCAAAATGAAAAGCAGTAATAAGGCACATGTGATGGTTTGGATTTTGGCAAATTTGTCCTTGAATTCAAAGAAAAATTCTCTCACAACACAATCATCGAATTAAAAATTTTTGCCCATGATCAACAGTTGGGGCAACTCAAAAGGACCATGATTTATCCATATGTAGGTTGTCTTCCCTAAATTTCCATAGTCAAATTCATATGTTTCAAGTTAACAATTTGGAAATTCATGATCTTCGTCATTAAAAGAAAGGAAAGATACAACTTGGTGATCTTCATCCTCAAGAGAAAATTCATGCAAGTGTCGCTTATCAACGCGTCAGGAGGTCAAAGTTGGTGATGAATCATCCCACTCGCATCTGCAACATGCAAATCAACATTATAATTAATAGTGGGCATATCAAAATGAAAAGGTGAAAATAATAGAAATTTAGAAGCATGGAACATTTCACCTGTAAGCTCATCTTGGATTTTCAACAATGGGCCTAGCACCAACTCAAATTGTATTGTGTATTTGGCATCCATTTCTTCATCTTGTTCATCTTGGGATGACTTTGGTTGTACTTCATTCATGAGAGCATCGAGCTCCCCTTCGAATTGCACTTGATTCATAGACTTGTGGGTGATGGTTTGTAGCATATCTTCATGATTACCATCTCTTTCAAGGACTCTTGAAACCTCTTGCAATTCATTCTTAATAATCTCTTCAAGCAACATGAATGAATATATAACAAGAAATTCTTCTTCTTGCAATGAACTTGAGTCACTTTCTTCTTTGATGTAGGAATCAATATCTTGTTCATCAATTATCTTTGTTTGAACATATTCTATTCCCTTTTCAGCCTTTTTAGCAGGGGGTTCATTCTTACTTGGAAGAAGGTATGCAAATTGACTTTCCACTTGATTATCTAGTTCACTTGTGCTATCTTCATGGTTGAATAACATGGGAACATCTTCTCCGTTGGGTGGTGAATTTATTTCTTTAAGACATTTTCTCCACAAGTCATCTAATCTCAATTGTACTTTGGATTCTTCTTCCAATCTTAATTCTTCCTTCACTTGACGAACAACTTCCTGAAAAGATGAACACACTAGTTCTGAATGAGTGGTGTTATGAACCCTGCACCAACCTCCTAGAATCAACATTTCCTCTGCAGGCAGGTCCTTTTCAATACTTAGTCTTTTCTTGATCATTTCCTTAAAACTTATGAAGAATTCTTTTTCATCAAATAAAGTGTTGGGAACCACCTTTGTAGAAACAATTGGCTCATGTACTTGTGAAACATAAATTTTTCCTTGCAATGCTAATTCCATCCTTGATAAGAACATTAGGCAATATAGCTCTTCATGTCCATTGGTATCATGAATTCTACATCCCTTCCTTGATGCAAAGTCATCCAAACTCCTAGGATAGAGTTGTGCATTCAAAGTCCACTAAAGCTGAAGAATGTCATCTTGAGGATGATCCATATTGAAACACCTTGGAAATTTTGAGAAATACATCATTATTTTTTTTTTGGTATTTTCAACTTTTTACTTTTTTGGATTTTTTTGTATTTTCTAGCATAAAAGAGATCTTGGAAATCTCAAAATTGGCTTTGAAAGCTCGCTGAGTTCTAGTTCCACAATTTGGAGTTTGTTCACGTGCTCAAAGTGAAAGGAGCAATGCAATTTCTTGTTCATGCCCCTTTATCTTGAGTTGAGATGTATGAAATTATTCATTATGGCCTCCTCCTTGCTAAACTCTGTCAAGTGATATGAGGAGAGTGTTGGAATTAGACCAGACAACTGAGGGGGGGGGGATGAATCAACTGTCACACAATTTGAACTTTTTTTGCTTTTAACCTTATTTATTATCTTACTACAAGATTAGTAATGTAAACATTAAAGCATAGATCAACAACATAAGAGCAAAAACATAATTAACACACTTGACACCAAGATTTTGACGTGGAAACCCGGTTAAGGGAAAAAACCATGGTGGGGGTTAACCCACAAAGATTTGTACCTTGTTAAAAGTATACTTTAGAAAAATAGAAGGCACATGCCTTCGGGTGCATTGCCCAGAGCTCACTGCTCAAAAGAGGAGGCTCACTGCCTACAAAATTGATTTAGAACAGAATGAATTAACTAAAAAATAACATCTACTTCATGCCTAGTTCAGTTTCAATGAATTCTCAAAGACTTCTTGCTCTGCCCCAGATTCTTCTTCACTAACTTCACACTCTATACTGATCTCGCTCCTTTTCTTATTTGCTCTACTTCTGATCCTTTATTTAGATTTAATTTGTTTTGCACAAGGATGATGTTTGACAACTCTTCAACAAGTATTTATACACTTCATCCATCTTGGAATGATCAACAAAGTCGGCCAAACTTAACGTGGATCTTTACACTGTTGGCCAATCATAGCTGAGACTTGAATCTTCCTATATTAACATGCCATACTTCATAAAATGATTTTTAGATCATCTACAACACGCTAGGAACATCCGGTCGACCAAGACTGGGAAGAACAACAACAACCAAGAGGAAACCTTCAATCACAAGCTCCTTTGTCAATGCGGACCACCAACACAATAGCCACACAATCCAGAGAACACCACAAGCACAATTAAGTCATCATGAATAACCACACCACTTTGTATCACTAGAATCACTCGCATCTTCATATTGAACCTCAAGAACACACACTGCCATGATTGTCATACTAGAAAGATTGCTTCCAAATCTCCAAACCATGAACCACTCAGGTTGAGGGAACACACCAACATCCCAGACAAGCCTGCAGATCTACAGATCACAATATTCTCATACAGGACCAATCCGGACCAACTTCTTGCCAATCTGTCATCACAAAACAACTGCAGAAACCTGTTCTACTCAGAGGGACATAACTTCATCAAATATTCATGCAGATCTCTCAAATCTCAACTAGAGCAACAATAGACAACCATATACAAACCCTTTAATCCACAAACTCTGATCTTCACCTTACTAGAAATACTGATCATTTATCTACACTATCTTGACTGTTTCTGACAGAAAGATATGTTGTCATCAATGACAACACATCAGGCACATATTTGCGACAATCTCCCCCTTTGTCATTGATGGCAACATATGATGTAAAAAACTAATTTAACCATCAAGACAAGAACTTCTCCCCTTTCTCTTGTCACACGTGCAACCACTTTCTTCACTACTCCCCCTTTCACCAGCAACTACTTACTTCCAAGTTTTTCACATGACTTCTCTCTCCCTTTGACATTAATGGTAAAGGGTACATATTTGCAATCATCTCTTCCCCCTTTTTATTTCAGATTGATCTCCATCATTTACATACTGACTACTCCCTAGAGTAGTATTCTCAACATCAATCCAGATCTCAAGATATGACTGAGAATTGCACTGGACTGATGTACCTTAGTGTACCTTAGTTTTGATTTGGAGGGGTAATAGCACCTAGCTTCTCTCTAAGATATTCAAAGGTATCCTTGGGAAGAGGCTTGGTGAAGATATCTGTAATCTGATCTTTGGATGACACAAACTCCAACTTGACTTCATTCTCATTTACCTTCTCTCTCAAGAAATAAAATTTGATAGATATATGCTTTGTCTTTGAATGCAACATTGGATTCTTTGAGATACTTATTGCACTAGAATTATCACAAAAGATTGTGATTGGCTCCTCAAACACAACTCTGATGTCCTTGAACATTTGCTTCATCCACAGAACCTAAGTACAATTATTTGTTGCTGCTATATTTTTTGCTTCTGCAGTAGACAGAGATATTGCCTCTTTCTTTTTGCTCATCCAAGAGACCAATCTCTTTCGTAAGAAAAAGGCACCACCACTAGTACTTTTTCTGTCATCCACATCTCCTGCCCAATTAACATCTATGTATGCATGAAGAGTAAAGTCATTATCTTTTGGATGCCACAATCCATAATCAATTGTCCCCTTGAGATATCTGAAAATTCTTTTGACTGCCACAATGTGGGATTCTTTTGGATCAGATTGAAATCTAGCAACAAGTCCAATGACGTTCATGATGTCAGGTCTGGTCTGGGTCAAATAGAGCAATCCTCTAATCATTGATCTATACCTTTTCTAATTTTCCTTGGGTGAATCATCATCTTTACTTAACTTGCATCCGGTTACCATAGGTGTACCTACTGGCTTTGAATCTTCCATTCCAAACTTCTTCAATAATTCTTTCACATACTTGGACTGAGATATAAAGATACCTTTATTTGACTAAATAATTTGCAGACCTAGGAAGAAATTCATCTCTCCAAACATATACATTTCAAATTCATTTTTCATCTGGTCAGCAAATGTTTTGCACATACACTCATTTCCACCAAAAATGATATCATCAACAAAGACTTCAACAATCAGGATGTCCTCATGATTAATCTTGAAGTAAAGATTACTATCAATAGTACCTTTGCTAAAACCTATCTTAAGAAAATATTTATCCAATCTTGCATACCAGGCTCTTAGAGCTTGCTTGAGTCCATACAATGCTTTTTTCAGTCTAAAAACCATGTTACCCTGATCAGACAACTAAAATCCTTTCGGTTCCTCAATGTAGACTTCTTCCTCCAAATCTCCATTTAGGAATGCTAATTTGATATCCATCTGATACACTTTAAAATCTTTGAAAGCAGCAAATGCAAGAAACAATCTAACTGTCTCTATTCTTGCCACCGGAGAAAAAATTTATTCAAAATCAATTCCTTCTAATTGAGAATAGCCTTTGCATACCAACCTTGCTTTGTTTCTTACAACTTCACCATCTTCATTTAATTTATTCCGGAAGACCCATTTGGTTCCAATTACATTTTTGTCCTCTGGCCTAGGAACAAGATCCCAAGTGTGGTTCTTTTCAATTTGCATTAATTCTTCATCCATTGCTTTTAACCAATTTTCATCAGTGTAGGCTTCACCAACTGATTTAGGTTTAATCCTTGAAATCAAACAAATCTCTTCTTGATCTTCAATAACTCTTCTCCTAGTTTAAACATCTTTATTTCTATCCCCTATGATTTGATCTTCAGGATGATTCATTCTTACATACCTAGGGGTTTTGGGAATTGCTTGAGCTTCTATTTCTTGAGCTTGTTCCTCAACATTTGTATTAATTCCTTGAGTCTCTAGAGTTTTTAGATCAGTCTGCATCAGAGTTTGAACTAACCTTCCTTATTTTGACTCTCAGTTTGATCATCTGAATCATATCCACATCTAACCTAGAATGTCCTTCCTTGCTCTCATCAACTCTAACATTAGCACTTTCAACAATCTTTTTTAACCTCTTGTTAAAGCACCAGTAAGCCTTACTTTGAGTAGAGTATCCCAAAAATATTCCCTTATCACTTCTTGTATCAAATTTGCCTAAATCCTCATCTCTTTTGATATAGCATTTACTACCAAAAACTCTAAAATATCGCACAGTAGGAGGATGACCAAACCATAGTTCATAAGGGGTCTTACTAGAATTGCCTCTGATTTGCACTTGGTTAAGAGTGTAGACAACAGTACTTACAAATTCTCTCCAATAAGCTTGAGGAACATTTGTTTCCATCATCATGGTCCTGGCAGCTTCTTGAATGGTTTGGTTCTTTCTTTCCACAACTCCATTTTGTTGGGGAGTCCTAGGAGCAGATAACTATCTTTTTATGCCATGCTTTTCATAGAAAGCATCAAACTCATGGGAAGTAAATTCTCCACCTTTGTCATATCTCAGAAATTTCAAATTTTTACCAATTTCATTTTCCACCATCACTTTGGACACCTTGAATTTTTCAAGAGCCTCTGATTTTTCTTTTAGGAAGGTTACCCATATCATCCTGGAGTAGTCATCTATCAGCAACATGAAATATCTATCTCCTTGCACACTCCTAATTCTAGCAGGACCAAAGAGATCAGTATGTACCAGTTCCAATCATCCATTTGAGACTTGTTCCTTACTATTGAATGAAATCTTGCTTTGCTTCCCCAATTGACATTCTCTACACATGCTATTAAGTTTCACAAGTTTTGGAAGATCTCTCACAGCCTGAGTGGTATTAATTTTGACAATATTATCAAAATTCACATGACACATCCTCCTATGCCATAACCAACTTTGATCTATCTGAGAAATCAAACAGCTTTTTCTAGAGCTACTTAAATGAAAAATGTTACCTCTGGTTTGAGTACCGGATGCAATTTTAGTTCCGAAACTTTCCAAGATTCTACACTTTCCATCTTTGAATCGAAGATCATAACCTTTATCAACCAACTATCCAACACTAAGAAGATTATGTTTCAGTCCTTCCACATAGAAACCATCATTTGTGATATTCTTACCATCAAAAGAGATGGATCCTCTGCCACGGATTCTACTAGCTGAGTTATCTCCAAATTTCACAAGCCCGCCTTCATAATTTTCAAAATTCACAAACTTACTCATGTCTCCAGTCATATGATGAGAACATCTACTATCAATCACCCATTCATCTTTCTCAACAACCTGAGCAGCCAAGGCACTTTCCGTATTTGCATAGCTAGCATATTCAGTAGACACCAGATCTTCTTCTTTAATGGAAATAATCACCCAATCATTTTTTGGGGAACCTCCATGATTAGATTCATCATCTGTGACTCCTTCTTCACTAGTTTCTTGGACATAGTAACATTTGTTTTGATTTCAGTATTTGTTAGGGTTTGGTTTTGAAAACCTCTCCAAACATCTTGAGGCAAAATGACCAATCTTATTACAAGCAAAACATTTGAGTGACAATTTTCCTTCATACTTACCGAATCCTCTTGGTAATCTTTTGGCGAGAAGAGCTTCAAGATCAGCAGTTTCAAGTTCAATATCTTCAAGATCCCTCCTTGCCTTCAATAATCTGTTTGATCTTACAGAAAAGATCTCACTTGGATCATATCTTTGTTTTCCATAGACACTAGCCTTAAATGCATATTTAGATTTGGGAAGTGAATCACCAAACTCACTTGATTCAAAAGCTGAAATTTTGCCAACCAGATGATCTCTTGTAACATCTGAGACAGTCCTGATCTCCTCTATAGTGGAAACCTTATGTTTGTATGAATTAGGTAAAGATCTAAGTACTTGTGATACAATTTCTGATTCTTCCAAAGTTCCACCAGCACACCTGATACCACACACAAGTTCATTTATCTTTTGCATGTAGGTTGTGATGTTTTCATCTTTGCTCATCCTCATAGTTTCAAATTTTTCTCTCAGACTTTGTAACTTGGTACATTTGACATATTGATCACCTTCATACAGATATTCCAACTTTTTCCAGATTTCATAAGTAGTTTTTAGACCAAAGACATTTGTCATTTTGGAATCAGTCAGGGCACTCAACAAGGCTTCTTTAGCTCAAAGGTTATTTTCAGCATCTTTGACTTGATCGAGAGTTGAAGGACCTTTCTTTGGAGGTTTATACTCAACACTGGTTATTGCCCAATAGGCATTGCCCAATCATTGTAAATGGCACGCCATGCGATTCTTCCAAACAGAATAATTTGTTCCATCAAATCTCAGACTATCCTTCTTGTAGGTCGACATCCTGGATCTCCTCAAGTGGTCAGGCTTTTATAAGAGCATCTGGCTCTAATACCAATTGTTGGAATTAGATCGAACAACTGAGAGGGGGTGAATCAGTTGTCACATGATTTGAACTTTTTCTATTTTTAATATTATTTATTATCTTACTACCAGATTAGTGATGTAAACATTAAAGCATAGATCAACAACATAAGAGTAGAAGCATAATCAACACACTTGACACCAAGATTTTGATGTGGAAACCCGGTGAAGGGAAAAAACAACGGTGGGGGTTAACCCACAAAGATTTGTACCCTGTTAAAATTACTTTAGAAAAATAAAAGGCACATGCCTTCGAGCGCACTGCCTAGAGCTCACTGCTCAAAAGAGGAGGCTCACTGCCGACAAAATTGTTTTAGAATAGAATGAATTAACTAAAAAATAGCATCTGCTTCATGCTTGGTTCAGTTTCAATGAATGCTCAAAGACTTCTTGCTTTGCCCTAGATTCTTCTTCACTAACTTCACACTCTATACTGCTCTCGCTCCTTTTCTTCTCTATTCTACTTATGATCCTTTATTCAGATTTAATCTATTTTGCACAAGGATGATGTTTGACAACTCTTCAACAAGTAGTTATACACTTCATCCATCTTGGAATGATCAATAAGGTCGGCCAAACTTAACGTGGATCTTTACACTGTCAGCCAATCATAGCTTAGACTTGAATCTTCCTCTATTAACATGCCATGCTTCATAAAATGATTTTTAGATCATCTACAAGACGCTAGGAACATTCGGTCGACCAAGACTAGGAAGAACAACAACAACCAAGAGGAAACCTTCAATCACAAGCTCCTTTGTCAATGCAGACCACCAACACAATAGCCACATGATCTAGAGACCACCATAATCACAATTAAGTCAGCAGGAATAACCACACTACTTCGTATAACCAGAATCACTCACATCTTCGTACTACACCTCAAGAATACACACTGCCATGACTGTCATATTAGAAAGATTGCTTTTGGATCTCCAAACCATGAACCACTCGGGTTGAGGGAACACACCAACATCCCAGACAAGCCTCTAGATCTGCAGATCACAATATTCTCATACCGGACCAATCTGGACCAACTTCTTGCCACTCTGTCATCACAAAACAACTACAGAAACCTATTCTACTCAGAGGGACATAACTTCACCAAATCTTCATGCGGACCTCTCAAATCTCAACTGGAGCAACAATAGACAACCCTATACAAATCCTTTAATCCACAAACTCTGATCTTCACCTTACTGGAAATACTGATCATTCCTCTACACTATCTTCATTGTTTCTGATAGAAGGATATGTTGTCATCAATGACAACACATCAGGCACATATTTGCAATAGAGAGGCATGCATAAAAGTGATGAATGATAGAGCAATGAATGATAAAACACCAGAATATCTTTTGTATGCTTGGAACAAATGGAACGATTCATTGTTCTCGCCCTCCTTCTAGCACCAATTCTGTTGATGTGTTTTTTTTATGCACATGCAAACTCAGAATAAAATACTAAGTATTCTATCCTCTCTTGAATAAAGTCTCTCAAAGGCTAAACAATGTGATCCAATGAGACAACTCCAAGGTTCATGATATGTCAGGTCTTGACTTGCAAATCAGATAGATCAGTGGTATGATGTGATTTTGTTGGTAATCACAAAAGGACTTATGCTGAATTTACTCCTTATTCTAATAAAAAATGTTATTCTCCTTGTGAAATGGAACTTCTTCTAATTGGCTATGAAAAGAAAATGTGAAAGGACAAGAGTTTAGAAAACTACTCTAAGGACAATGAGATAATGAAATATGTCAAGATAGACAAACTCCTCATGAAACCAAACTCTGCTCCGCCATGCTAACCAACAACTACACGAAGCAAGTGCAATCTTCTAAGGAAACTCAAGGATTTTCATATTGCAAACCTCCATCCAAACACCCACAAATGGCACATATTGAACAAGTATTCACAACTGAACTAAAGCAAATTGAGTTTTAGGCTAACTTTGCAAAGTGGGTTACCTTCGACAATCCATAAAAAGTATGAACCAAGAAGAATTCATCAAATATCTTTACATATATTCATTACATCAATGCACTTATAATCTATCTCTAAGCTACTTGGAAACATTTCTCCATCACATTCAAGAATTTGAAACCATGCTAACATTCCATCATCACACAAATCACCATGAGAACCAACAATGAGCTTGTATTGATTTTGGAAAAGTATAATTACAACAATTTCATGTCTCTTTAATGACTTCGAAGAGTCTCCTCTAATCTACTTCTACTTTAACAACATCTATGCCTACTTTTCTATCTTGATCTCTCCCTCTTACAAATGAGAGAAGTGAGCTCCTTTTATAGACCTCAAAATTACATGAACAGTCAGGATTGATTTGAGAATCAATGGCCAAGATTGAGACAACAAGGCAGTTTGTTACAAAAATTACTATTTTTAGAACATTAAATGTAGACAAATGATGTGCAGACTATGATTGGATCAATGCTATGCACATGCCACCTCAACATCGATCAAACCGGTTTGATTTTCTTTGTGTTCATATTGCTCGAAATGTTCTCCCAAATTTTATCATTTTTTGGAGTAGTCTTCGAACTTGGCTTCTTCGGACTTGTGACTTGGGAAATTTGAACTTCTTCATGTTTTCTTTCATGCAATTGTACTTTTGAATGTAATTCATGGATTGCTTGATGAACTTGCTTATTTCTCTTGTTCTCGTGCAAATGATGATCTTGATGTATGACTCTTGGAGTTGTCTCATTAGATCACATCGTTTAGCCTTTGAGAGACTTTATTCAAGAGAGGATAGAATTTTATTCTGAGTTTGCATGTGCATTAAAAAAACACATCAACAGGTTCAATGGGCTCTCTAATTCCTTGCCCATGCTTTCCCAAACCTTCACCTTTATAACAAATTTTCTTCATGATTTTCAAACCAACATTATTATCAAAACAACTATCTATGTTAGCAAATTCATCATCATTTTCATCCTTACATTCTTTAGCAAAAGCAACTTCAGCAAACCTACCAAATGATTGATCAAAAGAACACAAATCAACAAACCTACCAAATGATTAATCAAAAGAACACAAATCATCTGTGTCACATGAGACTTCACAAAATGAAGGCTTTGATTTCAAACATTCATTATATTTTTGGCATGCTGTAAACAATTGTTTTAACTCATCATTTTGATCTTTCAATTTTAAATTTTCTTCTTCTAGCTTCTTCAACTTTTCTTGCAAATCTTCATTCCTTTTTTTAACGTTATTAAACAACTTCAACTTTTCTTCCAATCCTTCACTTTTCTTTTTAACTTTCTTTAGTTCATCTTTCAAAACATCCTTTTGACATATTAAATTTATATTTTCTTTCTTTGAGCTTTTACCAATCTTTCCCATTGCTTTTAACTCAACTAATTTCTTCCAATGGGTTCACACTTGCCAAGCTTTGCTTGAATTTTAATACTTGTTATAGATGCTGCAAAATCTTTTTCCATAACATCCCGATAAATCCATTCATGATTACACTACCACAACAACAACATGCTCCTCAAGAAATCAATTGTTAGAGAGATTTCGAAGCCAAAATCAATAACTCAAACCTACTCTGATACCGAATGTAGTTTGCCGTTATACCAAAACTTGCAAGTGTTAGTCAACATTGCAAACTAGCACCTTCACCTAGACCCAAAGTGACGGTTAGTCCACGAGATCAATTCTCAGAGGTGTGGCAGTTAGTCCAACACCCCCCCTCCGATGCAACTTGGGGGAAATGAACTTGGGTTGAGGCTCTGATACCATATGTAGATTTTGAAAGTTCTTTATCCAATATGAAATAAAGATAATTAAATCCATTTGCAGCAAAGAACACTAAAGAACTCCATATAGCACTCCTCAGAATTGAGCTATAAACAAATATTACACAATGTAAAATATAACACTAAATTGCCCTCTTTTCATTATTAGCTTACCATACAACAGTCTCAATACATCTCTTTATAGAGATCACAATGGTTCTAAATATAACAAAGAAGAGCATCCAAAAAAAAACTGCTATCCATGCAACACTTAAATTAAGTGATATGCAACAACAGTTTCTAAAATTAATCTCTTCTTTTTCCTTTATTTTCCTATTCATCATACATGAAAAAATAACAGCAACTCTAAATATAAAACTCCTAAATATAGCCCATTCTATATTTCTCCTATGCATCATGGATGAAAAAATAACAGTAACTTTAGATATAAAACTCCTAAATATAGCTCGTTCTATATTTCCCCATTTGGCAGGTCGTGGGTAGAAAGCTCGAAAAAGGCATGGAATTTGGTTCACACCTACAATTGCATTTGTCTGAAAGTCTCCATTGCCTTCTCAACAAATCCATTTTGTGTGTATCCTTCATTCGTTGCATTCCATTAGACCACATTTCTTTGAAGCATTCGCTCAAACAGTTCATATGCTTTAAAAAATGATTCACATGCCTTGTCAATGCTTTCACATTTTGTAGGCATGTCTTCCAGAGCATTTCCAACTATAATATCTGACAAAGATCCTCTTTCGATTATGCTTTTGATAGAGGTCCATACCCTGTTCTAGAGCTTGCATTTTGGCACAGTCTGAGAGGATGCTGGTAATGATTGTGAAATGCAGCTCTACACAGTGGATTACATTTGCTTGAGAGTTTCTAAAAATTTTAGAATAAATCCATTTTGCAATCATTCCATTTGATGATCTCTCTTTTAGGCATTTTATCAAACAACTCACACACCATGTCTATGCTTCCACATTTGCATGCTTGTCTACCAGCGTTATTGCAACTACAATATCTGATCCATTATGCTTCAATAGAGTCTTTAGTCTTGATAGTTACAAAGCTAGTAAGTATAGGCGACTTTTAAGGAATGTGCAGAGTGGGAAGTTGGCAACCTTTATTTGTATGACATGTTATTCTAACCTCTTTTCTCATCCATACACTTGTTGGGTCTTCGTCAGTAGCCTAGAAAGTTTTTAAAACTTTGGTGTGTTAGTTTTTATGATCAGATTTAAAGCAATCAGAAAAATGCAACACAATGAATAATGAACACAACAAGATACCCTGGGAAAACCCTCCAACTTGAGGGGAAAAACCCAGCAACAATATATCTCTTATATATTGAATGATAAGAATAGAAATCTACTTTACAATGGCCAAATCCAAGGCCTACAGGTATGGCTTCACTTCTTGAAGCACAAAGAATAAGTCCACACTTGATAAATCTGATTTGATCTTGAAATAACTTAATTTGCTCCTTAGAAGTCTGCTCTGCCTTAGAAGTCTGCTCTGCCTTGTGAATTTAACTTATAATTGAATGTCTTTGATTGAGAGAGCAATGACCTTGTATATATATGTATGTGTGTGTGTGTGAGGGACGCACCCTTTCACAAGCGGTCGACCTCATTACAATGTTAATTTGGTCAGCCTAAGAAGGATCCGACTGAAGCTAAAAACATCAACACTCCCTCTTAGCTGGGGAGGATACTTCCAGCTGCATGAGACATATCACCTCATCATGATGTCAACCACAATGGATGACATTCACTATGGCTTTCCCAGAGGGTAGAATCAAGGGATTTCACCTCAAACTTCTCTCACAGAGAAGAACTCGTTATCAAGGGATTTCACCTCAAACTTCTCTCACAGAGAAGAACTCGTTATCAAGGGATTTCACCTCGAACTTCTCTCACAGAGAAGAAATCGTTATCAAGGGATTTCACCTCGAACTTCTCTCACAGAGAAGAACTCGTTATCAAGGGATTTCACCTCGAACTTCTCTCACAGAGAAGAACTCGTTATCAAGGGGTTTCACCTCGAACTTCTCTCACAGAGAAGAACTCGTTATCAAGGGATTTCACCTCGAACTTCTCTCATAGAGAAGAACTCTTTATCAAGGGCTTGCACCTCAAATCCCTCTCACAGAGAGAAATGCATTAAAAAGGGCTTGCACCTCTAATCTCTCTCACAGAGAGAAATGCATTAAAGTACATCTCAAGGAGTCACTGATACTGATACTCCCTCTTAGCAAGGGCTTCATTCTCCACAACTCCAAGCTTGTCTCGAGAATGCACAAACTTTACTTTGGCAAGAGGCTTGGTGAGAATGTCTGTCATCTGCTCATCAGTGTTGATGTACTACCATATCTCTAATATAGTGGAATTTGATCTCCACATGTTTAGTTTTGTCATGAAACACTAGATTGATAGAAAGCTTCACCCAGCTTAGATTATCATAATGAATGATAGTCGGCTCCAACGATTGTCCAAACAATCTTTTAAGAAGCTTCCGAAGCTACACTGCTTCTCAAGCTACTGCACAAGCTGCAATATACTCAGTCTTTGCTGAGCTTAGAGCCACTAAAGACTGCTTCTTGCTACACCAGGATATCATAGTGGACCCCAAACTGAAGCAACATTCAGAGGTGCTCTTCTAATCAACAACACACTTGGCCCAATTAGAATCAATATATCCAAGCAACTTCAAGTCCATAGTAGGAGAATATCTCAAGCCATAACCAACTGTGCCACACAAGTATCTTAGGATATGCTTCACTGCGACTAGATGTATTTGCCTTGGTTCACACATGAACTGACTAAGTGCACTCACTGCATAGCAAATATCTGGTCTAGTATTAACTAGATACATCAAAGATCCAATCAACTACCTGTACATAGTAGGATCCACTAGATCTGAACTAGCTGCAACCTCTTTTAAATTTTGAAAATTGGTTTCCATAGGTGTAGACATGGATTTGCAATCCATTATACCAAATCTTTTTAGAATATCAATGGTATACTTCCCTTGACTTAGAATGATCTCATCAAGCTTCTGCCATACTTCTGAACCAAGGAAGTAGTGCATGTAACCAAGATCCTTCATTTCCAATTCAGAAGCTAACTCCTTACATTTGATAATGAGGTGATCTTTTCCAGTAAGAAATAAATCACCATAAGGAACCAAGATCAACTAGATTACCATCTTCTTCAGGTTTAGTAGGCATCCTCTAACTCTTTTAGTACTTGCATCAACCTTATGACCTCTTTGTCCAAGATTGGTTGCAATGCTTGCCTTAGAGAAAATTTTCCAGAGCACATCTCTGATATTGTAGAGAGTTTAGGATTGTCCTCCTCGACCCCAACCTAGATCACTCTATTCTGAATAGGTTTGCAGAGCTATCAATCAAATCCAAATAGATTATCTTGTGCAATTCTATTCTCAGCATCCAAAGAGGTCTTCCAAGGACATTTATCATCAGCCTTGCAAAGCTACAACCTTCACTTCTTCTCAGTGAGTCACAGAACTCCCTCTTGACCCCTGCCTCAGAGATTGCAAATAAGACTTCTGAAAGTAAACTCCCTCTAGCCACTAACTTAGTCCCATAGTTGCAAGTTGTGACTCCATGCTTGATCATTTCTTTGGTCAGCATAACTTCCTCACAAGATGCCTGAAGCTCTTCCTCCTAGTGCAATCTCTCATTACTTTCATGCTCCTCGATCGATCCTAGGAGCATTTTAGAGAGAGATTACTAACAGTTTGTAACTATCCAAAGAAATATCAAGGCTAGAATCATACAAGGTTTACTATCTCAAGTTATAGGATGAACACATAAGAATTTATGAACAATATTAAAACATGAATAATGAAATCAACCTATAAGTGAAATATGTAGCAAATATCAAAAGATAAAAATGAAGGGATAAAGAAACTTATCTTTATTGAAATCTGATATATAACTCTTTCTTCCATGTTTTACTCCTTTCGAGAGTGCTAAACTCAGCACAACAAAAGACTATCTGCAAAACTACAGATTTCTTAAATGCATTTAGCATGTAGAACCAACCCTCTCAAAGAGTCAAGGCTCTATCACAATTCATGCATTAGAGAATGATATCGATGTGACCAACTAATCACCATCGACATATTAGATCTCTAGCCTAGATAAGAGTGATTTCAAGGGTACAAACAACAAGGAGAAATAATTATCTCTTTATTGAGTTGTTGGTACACCAATGAGCTAGGCTTGTGGCTGTTCTCGTCAACACACCAATTAGACACGATGATGACAGAGGTTGCAACTTCATAAACTCCCACAACAAACTCCATCTTCTCTGTACGAGTCGAGATAACCAAAATAAGGAGAAGCCATGAAGAAAACAGGTCCATCGCCACCATGATCAATTGAAGAGAGCTGATTTCTCAATTCCGAAATCCTCATGAAGTAAGAAATAATGGTTTCTCCTTTTGACATTTTCACATGATGTAGTTGTTACTTCAGTGCAAGAGCCCAGCTGGTGTTGTTGATTTCGTACATCTCCTCCAAGGTTTTGAACATGTCCCTTGCCGTCTTCAACTTGGAGACGATTGGAACAATATGATCTTTAACGGAGTCAACCAATATCTTTTTCGCCTTGATGTCTTTCTTTTTCCACTGCAACTTCTCTTCTTCCTCCAAAGGTTTGGGAACTTTGGTTTCCACAAACTCGGCCAAGTCATTCTCTTCCAAGGTGAGCATGATTCTAAACTTCCATGATGTGAAGTTGGGTGCTCCTTCGAGTCTATCCTCAATTTTAAGACCGTTCACCATCTTGACTAAAATAGGGATAATAGAGAGTATTGCTGCAATGACAAATCTGATCACGATCTTCTTCAAACCCGCTCTGATACCATGTTAGTTTTTATGATCAGATTTAAAGCAATCAGAAAAATGCAACACAGTGAACAATGAACACAACAAGATACCCTGGGAAAACCCTCCAACTTGAGGGGAAAAACCCAGCCACAATATATCTCTTATATATTGAATGATAAGAATAGCAATCTGCTTTACAATGGTCAAATCCAAGGTCTATAGGTATGGCTTCACTTCTTGAAGCACAAAGAATAAGTCCACACTTGATAAATCTGATTTGATCTTGAAATAACTTAATTTGCTCCTTAGAAGTCTGCTCTGCCTTAGAAGTCTGCTCTGCCTTGTGAATTTAACTTATAATTGAATGTCTTTGATTGAGAGAGCAATGACCTTGTATATATATGTATGTGTGTGTGTGTGAGGGACGCACCCTTTCACAAGCGGTCGACCTCATTACAATGTTAATTTGGTCGGCCTAAGAAGGCTCCGACTGAAGCTAAAAACATCAACATGGTGGAAACCGATGAAGACTTTTGAAACCAAGATTTACTATCATCGGTGTTTTGAGATATTATTAAAAACTCATTGGTGGTTAAAGATGTTTTCAAAACTGCATATATTCTCGATAATATGAATCTCCTTTGTCAGCATTTAGAATTGGTTTCAAAACCTCTTAAACTGGCCAATATGTTTTTCAATCTGGTGTGGAGTCAAAGCAGCATGTGATCATATCCTTTCGATCAGTTCGTCGGTGGTTAAAGAGACTTTTAAAACCTCGTCAAAGATGAGAAATGGTTATGGAACCATTGAAACCTGCTGCCAATGATTTATTTTTGATAGGTTTGTAATAAATACAAACAATCCTATCGGGTGCCAAAGATGGTCATATAACTCAATTAAACTGTTGACGTGCACTTCGAACATAGATTGTTGTGAGTTATAAAACTCAATAAAACTGTCGATGTCCTCTCAAGCATTTGGCTTAAAAGTTTTTCTTGTAATCACTACATGCATTATATGATAGTGTCGAGCCTTTATATTGGTCTCAAAACCAATTTGAAATACCGATGAACATAATATACAAGCTCTTTGACACATGAAGCGTCGATCATTTAAATGTTCTTGGGGGTACTTGTGATACAAACATTTGAGATTCGGAAATGATTCTAGTAGTGTGGATATGAATTTTATTTCCTTGTTTGAGATCACCAAGCTTTGCATATGCATACAACATAGTAGTAAATGTGAAATGACCCGCGTTCATACCTGACTTAAATGCATTGGCCAAAATTGTCTCTAAACATATTCATAATGTCCATGTTGGGTGTATTCTATATCCATTACAAATCACAACACTAGAATTCTCACGGGCATTTTGTCAAACATTTCATGCATCCCCAATTCAAGACAAATAATTAAGAGGCCATACAACTTTAGTAATTTGAAAGCTCTAAGGACTACTAGAGATGGTGATGCTAATGAAGTGCAGGTCAAACTGTTTGATCAAGACACCAAAAGAATTCCCATGGACCCCTAAGATAATGTGGTTCTCTGCAATCTGTTTCTACCATCTGAGAAGGGAAATGATTTTCTTTATTTCAATTGAGTATGATACCTAAGTAGATGTTGCCACACTCCTTGACTTGGGTGTTATACCTGATTGCTCTTCAGAATGGAATATTGTGAAAGAAAAATAGGCAACCAATAACTTGTGTCAAACAAACTTGGGACCACATCGACATTACAAAATGATTGAGACATTAATGCAAGAGACATAATTTCTCTACTTGTAACAACATGATGACCTCGCATGTGATTTGACAAATAAAATAGGCAATGTAAGATAAATCAAGAATATGAAAAAGTCTAAAAATGACCAAGGTTAAAACGAGGCCAACAATCAACAAGTAGAATGTCATAGTAGTAACAAGAATAAAAACTGACTTTGACAATATGGCTGATGACTTTTTTTTATAGAATTTTTAAATAAAATTAAAACCCATTGTAAATGACAATGTCTAGTTTTCAAATATGTTTTTTTTAGTGTTGAACATATTTTTCTATTTATTAATTAATTTTTAAACAGAGAGACTCATAAACTTGAAATGACATATATTACTATTTTTAAATAACTTCTAATTTTTTTATTTTTTATTTTTTATGTTTGACCAATCTATACATCATTCTCTATATGATGAAGAAATTCATGTTACAATTAGTTTAGTTGAAATTATGTTCGTTGTACATGAGGGTTTTTTTTTTTTTTCTAAGTTAATTATAAAAATTTATTAAAAGATTACAAAAATATCTTGACCAAATTTCAACATCATATGCATCTTTCCACAATTTTTTTTTGAAAAATACTTTCATGTACGTCAAACTATGTTGGTCATACACATGCATGGTTTGGCCTAAAACATACTTTTTTTTTTAAATATCACTTTTTATATCCTATACAAAACTAACTTTGGTCATTTGGGAATTAGAATAAATTACATATTTGAAAACTAAAAATAAAATCTTACATTTCATATTTTTACACCATGTTAATATTCTATGTGTAAGTGCTTCAAAGTTTTATCCCAACTATGACAAACTTTGATTTTAAGGAAAAATATTTTTGCTTTTTGGCCAAAAAGTTGACCCAATTTTTTCCACTCACCCTCCACTTTAAAAATTAGTAAAAGATAATACATGCATTAAAAATTAAAAGAAAATATACTTGAACTAATACATGATCTTAGCTAACTTTCCACTCAAGGAATTTGTAAACTAATTACCAAAATTTTAAAAATGGGGGAGCACACATGATGCTATGTTATATTTTTGAGATAAAAATAGAACACTTTGTGTGTTGTAAACATTTTACTTTCTCAATCTCCACCATTTAAAAAAAATGTAGTTTAGAAACTAAATTTTGAGTATTAGTATTCTTGTTCAATTATCATGTCATTGAATTTTGAGCACAAGCTTTTCAAATTACTCATCGAAGTTTGACTTTCACTAATTTTAAGGGAAAAAGTGGCCACTATTGACCCCTATTAATCCCTCATTTCCATGCACTTACCTATCTAACAGTGCATAGATCATGAGGGTCACAAACTTTCAAATGTGCTTTAGGGGAGAGTATAGCATGTAGGCTAGCACATAGGCAACAAAGGTGTTAACCATTGTCTAATGCATGTAGCAACAAATGGTTAACATGGTGGCATTGAAACCTTTGTGATATGTAACAATATTTGAAACTTAATATGAAGAACCATACCAACAACTACTAACCTAGTATATAAACATTTTCTAAAATCGATGATTAAAGATGAAAAGATTAAAATGATTGAATTGGTATAGATGTGATCTATTTTAACAAAGATATTTGATTGACTGAACTACAATATTGTTATCAATGCCAAGGGTTATATATTAAACTTTATTAATTCACTTAATTCTAAAAGTAAATAACATTCATGCTAAAACAATTCAAGGTCGGGGTCACTATCCTAAATTTTAAAAAATACAATATCATGAAGTCCATTGATAACAAGAGTTCAAAACAAACAACTACCAATCATTAATTCAAACATGTCAAGTACAAGGTGGTATGTGATGACCGTTTCTAATAAACCATCTATCATTTTCACTTTTAAACATCTCCTATTACATGATACTTCCCTTTTCATTTTTGAAAAGACACATACACTAATGAAACATAAAGAGTGTATTAAAAACATGTCATAAATACAATAACACTATAATAATAAAAACAAATTAGTTTAGTAGAAACATCTAAGTATAACCATGATACTTAGATTGAATCAAAGCATATATGTCCTATAGTTAATAACATTTAAATATCAAATAAGTTTTAATATTTTGAGTGGCATGAAACATTCTTAGCGTGCTAAAAATTAAGACATTTAAATGAAGGAAAAACTAAAAAAATATTAAAATGCTAACAATAAACTATCTACAAGAATGGAAATTTTCTTACACAAACCAACAAGAAAACATCTATATTAAACACAAATCTAATTCAAGAAACATAGATAAAGTGGTAAGCAATTAGATGAATGCCCTTATGTATGTCTCAAAGATATATTGTGGAATGAAAAATCACATTAAAATATATGACAAAATTATAATTATGTAACCCTTTATAATTTCAACCCCTCTTTCCATTCATAACGAAAATTGTAAATTTTGAAGTGTGACTACTCCAGATTTTAGGAAGAAATTATTTTTTAAAATACCCTTGGGAAAAATATGTGGGATTTACTTGAACCTTACAAAACTAAATGGTAGGCCACGTCAAGTCAAACGAACTCTCCCCGCCGGTCCACCCAATAGAAAACAAAATACAACTACACGATAAAAATAAGATGCGTGGACTTACTGTAGAAATATTCGGGAATAGGACAGCTATTAAACTACCCTTAACTTGAGGTAATTGCAAGTCATATGCTTTCACTGAAAATTAAACCTCACCAGACACATGAAAATTTTAAACATGCAAGTGAAAGTTGTTGAGCTGCATTATTTTACTTGATGATAATCCGACTGTTAGATAAAAAATCTTTCTCATGTTCCACTTAATGTTGGATGGATCCACAGTCAATTTCATTTGGCATGCGAACAAGCTATGAAAAGGACCATTGTAAATTTGTAGGATGATTTCTTTCCAGTAATTCTAATTGTAGCACTAGCGCTTTCAACCCACAAAATATTATCATGCCCTAAATTCTAGCGTAACAGCAAAATCTCAAAACACTTGTTGTAACTACAATGTGATGATTCTTGCGCTCCAAGGAGATAATTTGCGACAAAATATGAGAAAGCAGTTGGTGCACCAATAAATGCTTACAGAGATGGATTAACCCATCAAGTTGGTGTCTTCTTCGGTTCGGAAAATGTGCCAAATTCTTATTTCGTTGGTGTTCACAGCTGCCACATTATCTCCTTCCATTTCTTAGGGAGTTCCATGCCGGCAACACTACAGTAAAGTACAAGAACGGCAAATAGAAATGGAGTTCAATGTAATAGTAATATATTTGTACTGCTTACCGAACTACCTAACTATAACACGACCGCCCAACAGATTTGTTGTAGCTGGGGACAATAGACGATGATAAGTATCGCATAGATGCTCTCTGCCCTTCAACCTTATCACCCTCTCTCATTGTCTGGAGAGCGCAGAGGAAAGTGCAATGTCAGCCACTTTCAAGACGTCCGGTGGCCTACTTTTGCCACTTTTGGTATTCGTACTATTTTTAGGACATTCTGCTTCTGGGAAGCATTCGCGGCTCATTCGACACTACAAATTCGATGTGGGTCATACATCCTTGCAACCATTTTCTTCATTCAATTAGATTGTAGCAGTATTTATTAACTGGATCTTGAGTTCTTGGAATGTTTGGGTTAAATTTTTATAGATATTTTTGTTTGTTTGCAGATAAAACTGAAGAATGTGACTCGTCTTTGCCATACAAAGAGCCTCATCACTGTCAATGGCCAGTTTCCTGGGCCTGCAATAGTTGCTCGCGAAGGTGATCGTGTAGTTATCAAAGTAACAAATCACGTGACCAACAACGTTTCGATTCATTGGTATGTTGAAAAGGTGGCCAGCAAGTAGAATTCTTCTGCAAATATCCACTTCATTCGGCCTATTTTTAAACAAGAGAGCGATATATTTAAGTAGAGTGGTTCATTCTTTAATCAATTCGCATTGCAAGAAGTTGAATTTCTCGTTTTCTTTTTCAGGCATGGAATTCGCCAGCTGAGATCCGCATGGGCAGACGGTCCTGCATATATAACCCAATGCCCAATTCAGAGTGGGCAGAGTTACAAGTACAAATTCACCATCAAAGGGCAGAGAGGAACACTGTGGTGGCATGCCCACATTTCGTGGCTACGTTCTAGTTTGTATGGACCCATTATAATCTTGCCCAAAAAGAATGCCTCTTATCCGTTTCCCAAGCCACACCACGAAGTTCCCATTCTTTTCGGTAACTTACAGTGATTGCAAACATTCTCTATCATTACCATAACTCACATAGTATATATACACCGTAACTTGAAATTAAAAACAATGTGGGTGTGTGCAGGAGAATGGTGGAATGCAGACACGGAGACTGTTATCAACCAAGCCATGCAAAATGGCGGAGGGCCTAATGTATCCGATGCCTATACCATAAATGGTCTGCCTGGACCCCTCTATAACTGCTCTGCTAAAGGTAAATTCATTGACCAAATGAAAGCATCAATATCACTATGAAGTAACGGATCGATTTGATTTTGTAGAACTACTATTGGTAGTCAGTCATGAAAATCAATTATGGATGGTATCATGAATTTCTTTCCTGTGTGGGAATACAATGCAGATACATTCAAGCTGAAAGTCATCCCAGGGAAAACATACCTTCTCCGCATAATCAATGCTGCTCTGAATGATGAGCTCTTCTTCGCAATCGCCAACCACACGGTAACCGTAGTGGAGACGGACGCTGTGTATGTAAAACCCTTCCAAAGCAATACCATTCTTATTTCACCCGGACAGACCACTAACGTGCTGTTAACGGCCAAATCGCAGCCACCTGCAGCCAGGTTCCTCATGTCTGCCCGGCCTTATGTTACAGGCGGCGGCACTTTTGACAACTCCACTGTGGCCGGCATTTTAGAGTACGCTTTCCCCAATTCCACAGCTGCTAAGTTCCCTTTGATAAAACCCGTCCTTCCAGCCCTGAATGACACCTCCTTCGCCACCAACTTCAGCAAGAAAATGAGAAGCTTGACCCCTCCGCCAGTTCCTCAAACTGTGGACAGGCGATTTCTCTTCACAGTGGGGCTGGGACTAAACCCTTGCCCTTTAGGCCAGACATGCCAAGGCCCCAACGGCACCATGTTCACAGCCTCCATCAACAACATCTCCTTCGTCATGCCCACCACTGCTCTTCTTCAAGCCCACTTCTTTGGCCACTCCAAGGGAGTTTACAACCACACCTTCCCCAACAATCCGCCCTTCCCTTTTAATTACACTGGCACGCCTCCTAATAACACACGCAGTCTGAGCGATACGAGGGTGAAGACCATCCCCTTCAACACGAAAGTAGAGCTAGTCCTGCAAGACACGAGCATTGTGGGCCCCGAGAGTCACCCGCTGCATCTCCATGGGTTCAATTTCTTCATCGTGGGGCAGGGCGTGGGCAACTACAATGCCTCCTCCGACCCGTCTAAATTCAATCTGGTGGATCCTCCGGAGAGAAATACAGTAGGGGTTCCTAGCGGAGGGTGGGTTGCTCTTCGCTTTGCAGCTGATAATCCAGGTATGTATAGAATTATTGGATACATTACTGTTTTTCTTTGACTGTAAATACATTTGAGTGATATTGGGAAAGTACAGGAGTGTGGTTCATGCACTGTCATTTGGAGGTCCACACGAGCTGGGGATTGAAGATGGCGTGGGTTGTTCTCAATGGAAATGGGAAATCTCAATCTCTTCCGCCGCCTCCCAAAGATCTTCCCTCCTGCTGATCAATGCGCTCACGCTCCTCACTCCTCGCTATTTATTTTTCCCTGCCCTCAGAGTAATAATCGGACATGTTTCCGATCTCGGCTTGCAAGTAGAAAAGAGTGTATTCCGGATAACGGCAAACAAGTTTTTCTGTCTAAAGTAAATTATCGTTGGTTTATTTTTCGGAGTCGGTTGTAATTTATTATTTTTAATACCATTGTTTTTGTCCTCTTAGATACGTATGCCTCGTTCTAATCTATTTTCAATTGTGGAAATGCATAAACATCATATGAAAATGATTGTTTTCACGCTTATCATTGAATTTTTCCGTTATCATAAACAAATACAATTGGTGGAAATAATACTCCTTTGCAAATCCTAACCAGATGCACCCGTTGAGAGATATTTAATAAAATACAACTATTTTTAACAAATATTTTAAGAAATAAATTTTGCTTTTTAAGATACAAGTTCATACATTTTTGCATATTCATTCTAATATTTATTTTCAAGGAATGACTTAATATATTTACATATTGATAAATTGTTTATTCTTGTGTAAAATTGGACTTATTTTTCAATTTTCCATAAATCTCCACCTCTACTTAATTTTATGTATTTGATCTCATCTCATTTATTTTTGCACACCTTACTTATGTTCTATATTTATTGCACCCCCATGTCTCAAAATCCATTCCTCACCTTGATCCTACCTCTCCATTATCTTGAGTCAATCTTGTAGGTACAAGATCGATCTCATACCTACAGATCTAACCCTTAAGATTCAAAAGTTCAAATCCACATTTTAGCCAACTCTTGTCCATTTAATTCTTGCTATGAGATGACTTAGTGCATGTGTAAAAAAAAATCAACATATTTCATGGTATTTAAAAGTATTCAATATGCATTTCTTTGATGATCCTCTCATACCCAGTTATCATTCCCATATTAAATAGAGAATCATACTAGAAACACTTTAATTGAAGCACAAAAAGTGAATAAGAATTTGCATAATAATTCTAGAGTGCTATCCTCAATCATTTCCATGATCATAAAGTCAATCATGTCAAAGGGTTCAACATAAGAGAACGAAACCCTTACAATTTGGTGATCTCCCTTAAGTGTTTCTAAACTTCACTAGTCTTTGATGAATCAAAATATGAGTGTACATACAAGTACTAGATCAAATTTGTAGGTCACAATCATATTCATTCCCACAAAAATGATGCAAATAGATTGAATCGACTCATAGTAGATTTGACAAAATATTTTGATTTCAAGGTTAAGTACAAACAAAAAGAAACCATTTTCAATTTTCAAATAGGTGGAATTTAATACAACATTAAAATTATTTCTTCTCCATCATTATAGAAATAAATACCCCTTATCCTTTACATTTATTTTCTTAACTTCAAATTTAATTATTCAATATTATATAATTAAGTAAATTAAATTTATGAAAAAAATATAATTTAATTAAGTAAATGAAATTTAAGACAAAAATTAATTTCCTTTACAATTATAAGTATATCATATAATTATAGTACAAAATACTAATGCAAAAGTAATTATAGTGTTAAAATAAATTTAAAAATTGCTTGAATTAAGAGTGAGGGATAAGAGGGGAGATTCTATGGTGAAATGGTGGGGCTTCTTGCCTGTAGTGCCAACAACCAAGGTTCAATCCTCACGGGGTTGCCCTCTACCACATCAAGAGTTGAGGAGGCCCCCAGGATTTTGTATCATGATTTACCCATAGCATGTGGAGTGAGGCATTTGCATGTCACCTAGGGGTACATCCTTGGTCTAACCTTAGTGTATGGGGTGTGGTCAAGTGGCTAAGGACACTTGGTTATCATGATGGAGATCAAGGTTCAACCCTCCATGAAGACACACTATCTATGAATTGTATGTATTCTATTGTTGTACCTGGTTCATAGCTCTAGTAAAAAAATGTTTAATCATGTTGAATAAAAAAGAGTTAGGGATAAGATAATAAAAGTTGAGGGGGAAAAGAGAAAAAGAAGGAATGCATCATGATATCCAATATTTTAAAAGAAATACATTTAAATATTTTTGGCAACAGTTTTTGTGAAATACATGTAAATGGCATCTTTGCTAACAAGTTTGTATTCTTTTAAAATGGTTAAGCAAGTTTATATTACTTGAAAAAGAGCTAGGTGGAAGAAGTCACACCCCAAAGTCCAAAAGAACTTACACCCCAAAGTCTAAATATGGCAAAGCCTAAAATATCAAAATACAAGACAATGAGACAAAGCCACTAAAAGGTGAGAGTTATGTTATCAGAAGGGGTTGTCATAGTCATTTGGTTTTCCTCATAAATATATGGTGTCTAGGTCCTCATGAATAGGCTCCCAACTAGTTATCATTACCTCTTTCTTGACAAGCTACTTGTGTCACAAGTAGATGAGATGGCCAAAGCATGACAAGAAAATTTGCTAGAATCCAACCAGCTAGGTGCCCCAAATGATGTGGCTAAGGGGAGGAAAAGGTGGGTGGGATGGTTGAATCTAGTTGTTAGTAGATTGACCCCTAGATCTAATATTCACTAGTTTATTTATTCTAGTTGTCCTTGTTTCCTATTGTCTAGGTGAGTTTGAAATCTGGTGAAAACATTTAGTTTTGTAACTTTTCTAGACAATAGCGTGAGACTAGAATGTTAGCACATGAAAATACTACAATGCTTCATGAAGACATCCATGAATCATGCTAGTTTTTGAGATAGAAAACTCTATCTTTTGGTGCTAGGTTCCTTTATTTTTATGATTTATAATTTTAAATTCATTTTTTTGATTTTATACTTTAGTTTTCTATAAATTAGCATTTTCCTACCCAGCTCATATTAATTGTAATGTAAAAGTTAAAGTAGCACTTTTTCTATATTACATTTTTAAGTTAAAGGTAACACCTTTTCTATAACACTCGATTAAACAAATAGGTTACATTTGTCTCTATTTCCCTTCCTCCACCAAATCCTATTCTTCCACCACCTTCTCATATTTCTATAGAGAGTAATAAAGAGTATGATATTGTTAAGCACCTATAGGCTACACAAGCTAAGATATCTCTTTTGGACCTAATACAAGCTTCACCTTCTTATCATAGTGCCCTTTAGCAGGCCTTACAAAAGACATCCATTTGTAATCTTTTGTGAAGCCCATAGATGTGTTTGCTATTCTTGAATGCTTTCATTCTAATTATGTTGATATCACTTTTTATTTCTCTAAACTCCCTTCTATTAAAGACTTGAAGTTCAAAAGCAAAGAAATGTTCTTATGATTATGATGGCTATAAACTCGACTGGGATTAAGCGAAGACTTATTGATAGTGGATCTAGTCGTAACATCTATAGTTTAGACCTCCTTAATTTTTTTTAATATTGATGCTTCTTCTAATTCTCCTTCAAATTTACCAATCAAAGGTTTTGATAATGTGGCTCGCTCAACTTTATGCACTATCAGGTTTTTTGAGTATCCCTTATGGATAATGATTAGGTTTCAATCAATGCCTCTTCTTTCTAGTCCTCAGCTAGGAGCTGAAGATTTGCACAAAGGTATATGTTGTGCAGTTACACAAGCTTTTTGATTTTGATTGCCCATTGGTCCATTTTTCTATCTGCAATATTTGTAGGCAACACATGTTCTTGGGCACGCCTGATCGAATCATCCATTAGTTGGAGATTACATCTACCCTCTCCTCTAATACCATGGATATTGTTCCAGATGGAGAATTTTTTCATGCCATCATGGTAGGATTGATATTTGACTACATTTTTTTAGTGGAACAATGGAGACTGGCACTGGACGAGTATGATCTTTTAAAGGGTGATGCTTTAGTGGGAGGTCTCTTCCCCATTAGTCTCATTCAAACTTCTCTAGTGGTCGAATGTGTGTACAAGACTATGAAGAAAGGGTTGCACTGCGGGTCTATGAAAGCCTTGGATAGTATACTAGATTCACATCATGTCCACTTCTCTCTAGTGGAGATTCACAACATTTATGAAGTATTCAAGGGAATTAGGTCTATGTGTGTCTATGCCCTTGATTAGGCTCCCTATCCACCAAAATCCATTAGTCACATAGGCCCCTCCCATGTTGTTGGAAAAGAAGACCCATCAGAATCAGCTATTCCTCTGTTTAAAGATATTGGTATCCCACCAGTGAATTAAGTAAGGTGTTTCAAAGTTTTTTGGGGGGTTTTGTTGGCACTCTCATCAGGATGGTCCATGTTTTTATCTATTATATCATTTTTTGGCTAAAGCCAGTGTATGGCTCACCCCTGCATGTAATTAGAGTTCTTTATATTTAATATAATATAGTTAGGGTGGTAAAAAATTTATGTTAAAAAAGTTTATGTGCTCTATCACATTACCTATTACATTAGGCCTTGTTACATTTCCTACTTAGGTTCATGTCATGCTCAGGAATCTTTCTTGTAATCTTCTTTTTGGTAGTCCATGGTTTCACACCATGGGTGCAACTCTATCTACCCTTCATCAATCTCTAAAATCTCTTTATAAAGGTATGTACATAAAATAACTGTTGATCCCGAGCCCTTTCAATATTGTTAATAGGATGAATTGGGTCACGTGAAGCCTGCTCTTTATTCTTGTCATAATTTTGTACCTTCTACAACAAACTCTCAAACGCCATTATCATCCTCTATTGATGATGATGTGCCTTCCTCTTCTAATACATGTCTTGGTGATGATTGGGGATCCTTAGACTTCATCCTTTGTGGCCTTGGTGAATATAAGATTGATCCTTCTCACTTCAACATTCCCACATTCAACAAGGATCTGTATTATCTTATTAGAATTGATCCTCCTTATCTAAATTCAACTATGGCTTCTTCTCCATCATGTGTATACACATCCCATTTTGACAAGGCTAGTAATGTTGATTCTCTCCCTCTTTCTAATTTGGAGATACGTTATGGGCCTAGATTCAAAATTCTTCCTAAACATGGATACAATGGAAATGGTATTAGGGCACATGGAAAAAGGAATTAAGGTACTTGTGGAACCTACATCACACTTTTCTATAGTGGATTTAGGTTACTAGTCTTCTCCTCTATCTACACCCCCTCCTCTATTATCTGAGGTCTCTATGGTTTCTTCTTTTCAAAAATTAAACCTGTTATGTTAGAAAATGTCCCCTTGGAAGCTTTTCCCTCTTAAGGTTTAGCTCCCAGGTCTTTAGATTGCATTTAGAGTGTCTTGTGTGTTAATTTTGAATCTTGATGAGAAAACCCTGAAGTCTTATGGCAAATAGGACACAAGGGTACTATTTTGATTACTCCTTCCTTAAATAGGGGGGAGGACTTGGGCACTCACGCCCTAGTCCTGCCCTATTTTGGGTCAAGCCCTAATTTGAAATGTCGGTTATATGACCATTGCTAAGTCGTATGCCGACACCAAAAGTTTGAATTACAAAATTCTTGGTGAGAATGTTTATAGTTGCACATATAAGCATGTTTAGGTTTTTATTTGTAAACTAAAAGATGATTGTGAACTTTATGCATACTTGTGATTTTAGAGCATTCATGATATTCATTGTTGTAGAGCAGAGCATTGTTATTGTGTTTGTGATTGAAGATTTGACTTCATCAAGTCTCATGTGATTGAAGAGCCTTCATTTATGTAAGATCTACACTTCAAGGTGACATCTATTGTGTTTTCTATCATTTATCATTTGGATTTTGCCTCTATCTCATAGGGATACGCACTCTTATCTAACAACGATGTTTAGAAGACTTGAATGTATCTCTGGGGCTTGATTGAGGCAAGCCTCTAAACACCACAACCCCCAATGACACTCCTTTATGATTGTAGGTTATAGATACCAAGTTTTGTAGAGTGGAGTTGCAGAGGAAGGTTGCAGATGACAAGGATTCAGGATTTGAAAGAAAGAAGCGAAATGGAGCATTTTCGGGACATGGGTGCCTAGGGCAATGTCCTCTGGAGTTTTAGAGATGGGAATTAGAGTTACAGGGACATTTTGTATTTGAAGAAGCTTCTACATCCCAAAAATTAGCCTGCACTAGACTAGGGTGCCCAAGGCAGTGTCCTCCGCATTTCAGGTGATGAAAACAGATGGAACAATGATTATTAGTGTCGGAAGGAGTTATGCATTCCGTGAAAAAAATAGTACCTTGGACTTTGGTGCCCAAGACATTATCCTTGAATATTCTAAATTCTGAACTTCAAAAAAGGGTCAGTTATTAATCTCTGTCCTTTTCCTTAATCTATAAGCATTCATCAAAATTTACCAGTTTATTCACTATTTTACATAATTAGGGTTTTAAGAGTATTTGAATAGTAAATTGAGACATTGATTGGTAACATCTAATCTTTTGCATCATTCCATGTGATATCCCAATCTGTTAGGTGAATGCTCTTGCTTAGTAGAGATTCAACTCGGTTGATATGTCCTTGAATGTTTGTGGTGAAGGGAGGATCTAAACCCATCAAACCCTCAAACCAAAACAAAATCAACTCCTTTTCACCACTAAACATTTTGGTGCACCCATGTTTTTGAATGTTTGCACCTTTTTTAGTGTTGTGTGATAGGTTTTCATTCATTCATTCTAAGTTATATTTGAAAAATTACAAAAAATTTGAAATTTGAAATTTTTTTAAAAAAATTTGTATCTTAGGTTTGCATGTTGACATAATTTGAATTAATTGGCATTTAATTTCTATTATTTTCATTAGATCTAATTTAAATTAGAAGAAATCATCATTAATCATTTGTTTGCATTGCATTTACATGCTTAAATTGGTGAAAATCACTTGAAATTATGCATTTTTGTTATAACCTAGTTTTTGTATTAGCTAGGGTTTGTAGTTAAAATCTTGTTTCAAATTTTACTACTATTTTAAACACTCATTTAGGTCTGATTTATAATCATAGTGTTGCACCATAGTGTCTTTCTTGCAAAGTCTCATGTCCAGGGTTTGAAAACCTTGCATTTTCACTAGATTTTGGCTTATTTTGCATATAGAATTGCATTATAGGCATGTTGTGAAGGACTTTGCTGCATTATTTAACAAATATTAAGGTTATCATCTGCTGCCCCTTCTCAAATTCCTTACAACACCCTTTTTATCAGGCTTCTACATTGAAAATTGGTTAAAAATTACATATTTTATGGTGCAGTCACAGTTAGCAAGGCCCTCAAAGAAAACAATCTAGATCGTGCAGATAGAGTAAACACAATGAAAACAACTCAAGATATGAAACAAATGCAGATTTAGTCATTCAATATATCATAGAATTCAAATACAATTTGGCTAGCAACATGCGGGATTACAATTAGGGCTCACATTGCCTAATTACAGAATATCAAAATATACACAAGATAAAGCTTTGAAGCTCTCTTGCACAAAATCCCAAACTATCAACTTGTAAAACTATCTAAGACTACTTTCCTAGGCATCTATTACATCATTATATATCATCTTTGAAACAATAGATTCCTTCGCGTCGGCCAAGGAAGATCACAAACTCCAATGAAGAGTTGTAACATGTGTACACGAATAGGTTAGACCTAAATGAATAGAACTCCTCTGCAAATGGATGGAATGATGTACGGATCACGAGGAAGGTCGGCCATGAACCCAACAACATTGAATGATGTGTCATTAAGCTTAGAAGATTATGAAATGCCCCGTAGGTCTTCTCCTTTAGCTGATTATCTAAGACTGTTAGGTTGCTTTGTTATGAGAAAATAGTCAATCTTCTAATAGTGATATCTTACTGATACTTGATCAAAATGCTCTAAATTTTGGATATGATGTGCATGAAGGTGTCTAGACGCTAAGTCCAGCACCGTAAGATTTGAAATGCAACCATGGTAGAATCCAGACCAAAATACAAAAATTGCTACTGACTAAACTACCTGAATTGAACCGAAAATGGAAAGAAACAAATTGAAATGCAAATGTTTTTGGTTGATGCAAGATTGCTTTTGAACTAGGGATGCTCCTGCATCATTTTAGGTGTATTTTCACTAGGTTTTGACCTACCATCACTCTAGAATTACATTAAAGGCATGTTGTGAAGGATATTGCTGCATCATTGGACTATTATTAGCCATATTATTTTCTACCCCTCATCAAATTCCTTACAACACCTTTTCTTTCACTCATTTGTATTAACAAAAGTTGAAAAATCAAGCATTTTAGGTCATATTTGTACATACTTTTGCATTTGTTTCTTGTATAAAATTTGAGAACCTTTTGAAATATGATTTGACATTCATTTAAAAACATACACATGGCTTCTCAATACAACAATAATGCTAGGTTTGCTCCTAGGCCTCATTTGAAAAGAAGAGCCCCTGAACTTGAAATAACATTTACACCTCATGACAAAGAAATGGTAGATAATGAAGGGCCTCTTTACATTATAGTAAACATAATGGAAAGACCTGTGCATGGAACACTTATAGACCCTAAATGCATAACTAATGTGGTTATGAAATATTTTCTTCTTAAAACTGATTTGGCACAAGATTTTTATGAACCATCGGATTTGAGAATTAAAACACATAATGGAGCTTTAATGAATACATTTGGGAAGATAACCTTATTGGTCTTGGTATATGTTAAAGTTGTGGATCAGTTATTTGATGTTATCCCCTTATCCAACCTCTTCCGTGTAAAACTAGGACATCCTTGGCTTAAGGCTATGAATGTCATCCCCTCAACTATTCAAAAATGCCTAAAATTCCCTTTTCATGGGGAGATACATACTATCCGCCGTAATTCATATCAACATCCAGCTAAGGACAAGAACTTCACTCTTGATTACTTTTGGTCGCGATCTGATAGAAACCCTAAGCCACGAAGAGACTAATATTTCCTAGAATATAGATGATACAAAGAAAAACAACAAGATGGAGTGGTCTGGCCTCCTTTACAAACAATAAGAGAAGAACAACATGCATTTGAAGATCCACTTAGAGCAAAAGGAAAAAGAAAAAATTACATAAGAATAAAACAAGACTATTATGACTATGATGAAGTAATTGGAATGATAGAAGTGGATAAGGAAAAGTTTCATAACTCACCTCATCCACAGAGAGATGGCATTTATGGTGAGGTTCCTCCTCCATCATCCTTACAAGGATCGAGAGATATTCATCGACAACAAAACATTTCATCAAGACCAATGAACTTTGAACATCGTGCTTCCTCCTCTAATATGCAAACTCCTATGAAACAACATGAAAATACCTTTGAAAACATAAGCAACAAGATAAGAAGAAATAGACAAGCAATAGAAAGAAGGAGAAGAAGTCAATCTTTTTCCCAACAAAATGCAACTCAACAAGAAAACATTCAACCTAACATTGAATCAAACCTAGACGAACTTAACATTGAACAAATTGAAGACAAGAAAAAAAGTTGGGCTATGGTATCTTACACACCTCTTTCCTCTAGCATTCGAGATTGGGAAGAGGATGACCTAATAGTTGATAACTTCTAGCATAAGCCTCTTGTAGGTAGGTATTATTTCTAACCCTTTACCTCCATGTTGTGTTCCCCTGATGATATGTTATGTGTTGTTTAGGCCTCCTAGGATGACCCTTGATTCTCTTGTAAGGTCAAGGATACCGAGAGATCGCCTCTATTGTGACCCTTCTTCTATTTGTATCATCATTCTTCTTATCACCTCTCCTCTATTTTCATTGTTGTGTGTTGTTTTTGACAGACATAGTGTTGCAGTTGGTGACTTGGGGGCACCCTCCTACGTGATTGTACCTAAGGCACTTATTTCTCCTCTCCCGATTAATTGTTTACCTTCTTCTAGTGGTTCTATCTAGCTGGGGGATGACAAAAAACATATAATATTGATACAGACCTAGTGTCCCTTCAACGAGAAATCAAAAAATGGACCTAGTCCATACATGACAACGGGGTTGATATATATTATCCAATGCTTGGCTAGTAGAATCACTCCATTTGATATTTTGATGTTGTCTTATCGCACTTACAAAACATAACAATACTGCTGCTCTGTGCACTTTGTTTATCTTGGATCTCGCCTTGCTTGTCTCTTTATGTAAATGATTACATGCTACATTGTCTATCATGATTATATGGTTGCTAACACCTTTTTTTGCAGGAAATTGTGTGTTTGTGGGAACATTTGGCGATTGTAAAGTGCATGTCACCCTTTGGGAGAATGGGCTTTGTGAGAGCTCGTGTTCCCGTTTGTGTTTTTTCTCTACCTTAATGTGCTTGATATCGGTACACGATATCAACCACCTCAAGGTGGGGGCATATATAAGGTAAGTTGTCTGATGATTTTGGTACTTACAAAGAGTGTTTGTAAGCCCTATGTAGAGGCGAGATGTTGTATCTCTAAGTGAGTGCACATATTTATTTTATATTGCAATCATTAAGCCCTCTGCAAAGGTGGGATATCATGCATATCTTTTTTATTTTAAGCCCTTTGCGGAGGTGAGGATGGTGTATTTCTCAAGGAGATTGCACACCATGTCATTTTCTAAAAATCCTTTGAGAAGGTAGGGTTGGTGTATCCTCCCTTGAGCATGTCTTTGGTGATTGTTGTGGTGAAGCCCAATCATTGGTGTGTACCTGTAATGTGCTTGAGATGGTAGTGAACCTAGCAATAGGTTTCTTCCATCACTTGTTTGTCATGTTTTCTCTGTGTCTTCCATGTGTGTGTGTGTGGCATGTTTGTTCCCAAGCATAGTCTCAAGATCGGTGGCAATGAGCTCCTCCTATGCTTTGGGATTTGTATGGCATGTTTGTTCTCAAGTGTAGTTTCAAGACTGGTGGTGATGAGCTCCTCCTATACTCTAAGATTTGTATTGTGTGTCTATTTCCCATATGTAGTCTCAAGACTGGTGGTGATGACCTCCTCTTACATTTTGGGTTGTGTGTTTACTTTCCATGTACTTGCATTTGCATTCATAAATGAGAAAATGAAAAAGAAATAATAATTGCATTCACTGTATTCATTGTGTTCTTGTCTTCAATGCTATCTTCTCCATGTTTTCCATGACTGTAACTGTCTTCTTCGTGTTTTGTGTGACTGTAACTATCTTCTTTATGTTTTACGTGCATGTTACTGTCTTCAATGTGTTTGGTGTGTCTTCACCATGCTTGGGTGTTTGCTGTGTTTTTTGACCTTACTTTAATGCATGTATGGGCCTTGCATTCATTCATAAATTAAAGTGGGGGCTAAATCTTATGTTATAAAATGTCCCTTTAGGGGCTTTTCCCTCTTAAGGTTTAGCTCCTGGGTCCTTATATTGCATTTAGCGAGTCTTGTGTCTTAATATTGAATCTCAATGAGAAAACCCTAAAGTTTAATGGCAAATAGGACCTGGGGGTACTATTTTGATGACTCCCACTTGAAATAGGGGGAGGACTTGGGTGCTCGCGCCCTAGTCTTGCCCTATTTTGGGTCAGGCCCTAATTTGACTTGTCGGTTATATGACCATTGTTAGGTCTTATGCCGACACCAAAAGTTTGAATTATGAAATTCTTGGTGGGAATGTTTGTAGTTGTATATATAAGCATGTTTAGGTTTTCATTTGTAAACTAGAAGATGGTTGTGAACTATATGCATACTTGTGATTTTAGAGCATTCATGATATTCATTATTGCAGACCATAGCATTGTTATTGTGCTTGTGATTACAGATTTGAATTCATTTTCTCATTTGATTGAAGAGCCTTCATTTATCTGAGATCTACACTTCAAGGTGATATCTATTATGTTCTTTTTATCATTTATCATTTGGATTTTGCCTCTATCCCACAGGGATACGCACTCTTATCTGACAATGGTGTTCGGAAGACTTGAATATCTCTCTGGGGCTTGACTGAGGCAAGCCTCTAAACACTACAACCCCCAACCACACTCCTTTGTGATTGTATCTTACAGGTACTGAGTTTCACAGAGTGGAGTTGCAGAGGAAGGTTGCGGATGACAAGGATTCAGGTTCCAAAAGAAAAAATTGAAACAGAACATTTTCAAGACATGGATGCCTAGGGTAATGTCCTCTGGAGTTTTAGATATGGGAATCAGAGTTATAGGGACATTCTGCATCTGAAGGAGCTTCTACATCCTGAAAATTAGTTTGCATTGGACTAGGGTGCCCAAGGCAATGTCCTTCACATTTCGAGTGATGAAAATAGATGAAACAGTGATTATCAGTGTCAGAAGGAGTTCTGCATTTCATGAATAAAATAGTACCTTGGACATGGGTGTCTGGGGAATTGTCCTTGAATATTCTGAATTCTAAGCTTTGAAAAATGGTCAGTTATTAACCTCTGTCCTTTTCCTTAGTCTATAATCATTTATTTGAATAGGGTTTTAAGTGTATTTGAGAATTAAATTGAGATATTGATAACATCTGAGCTTTTGTATCATTCCAAGTGATAGAACAACCTATTAGGTGAATGCTCTTGCTTAGTAGAGATTCAACTCAGTTGATATGTCCTTGAATGTTTGTGGTGAAGGCAAGATCTAAAACCATCAAACCCTTAAACCAAAACAAAATCAACCCCTCCTTTTCACCACTAAACAGAACCTTACATCACAACAAATAGGGTTGCTTCCTACTACACTTACTTCTTTGAGATCTTCTATTTAAACAAGAGAATATCTTGTCAAGGCTTCTCAAAGTCCTCTTGATCACTCTTCTTCCTTGTACATGCAAGAAATTTCATAAAAAAATTCAACCAACACTTCATTTCTATGCATATTATCAAGCACTCATCCATTCCACCAGTGAATACTGAGCCTTGAAGGATAAAAGTAAAAGCCTTCTTGACACTGTGCTCTTACTCAAGTCCTTCTATGGAAGCACATGTCTCTTCTTTGGATGACAAGGGACATTGAGGTTAACTTTAACTAGTTCATTTTGCATAATAAACATTATTCTTCCTCTATCATTCTTATAAAATGACATAGTATAGAGTCCACCTCTATCTTTCTTTCTTCTACTTTCTGATGAGGTATTTTCACCTCCCTTGTTTTATTATGTTGCTACCCACTATGTGGCACTTGCAGCTTTCTTTATTTCCTCATTGTCATTCATGGTGGTACAATTTCATGTGCAACCATACCTTTTATTGGTAACAACACAATATTATTCCATGTTGTCCTCACCTATGTTTTAGGGGCATACGTAACTTGTTCTTGGGGACTACATTATTTCTAAGGGTCTCCTCTATTTTTTTTCCCCTTTTCTTTATCTTCAAATATTCACATATTATACATGCAAACATTTTAAGGGGGCATATACTCTACTCACATGTGCGTCCATACATGCACCTTGCTTTATTTGTGCCCCCTAAGGCATTGCTTATTAATTCACCCCTTGTGGTGTTGTTTATTTGTACACTCCATTAAGTGTTCACCTCCTGCAGTGTTGGTTTTTTATACAATCCTTGAGGCATTGGTAGTCTATGATCCACCTAGCATAATATAGTTTGCTAGCCTATGTGCTTCATATTACTTACCTTTTTACACCCATGGTCACCTAGCATAACACAACTTTATATCCCATGATCCATGAGGGTGTTGTGATTTGCATGACCCCTAGAAACAAAGCAAGCTAGTGTCTAAGTCGCGTACTCTCTTTCTCTAGTATTGATTTCTTTCCTATCTATTTGTATTCATTCTGTCCTTGAAGCAATCAATCGACTCATTATATCTTCTCTCCACTTAAGAATTCCTCCAGATCTATTGTTTTCTTTATTTTTTTTATATTTTAGGGATGATACATGGTATTGAGACAACCTTTCACACTGAGGTCTCTTTCACTTTGTTGACTCAAAATTTTTCTTTGCTTACTATGTGTTTTTCTCCTCTATGTATGTATTGTTCATGTTTATATGTGTGTGTGTGTGTGTGATGATTTGAAATAGTGGTTTTGTAGGTTTATGCTTTCTAACACTATTGTCTTGTAGGTTTATGTTGTCTAATGTACTTGTTTTGTAGGTTCTTAGTCTAGGGGCTTGATTCCTCCACTTGAAGAGCTTTGCATCCTAAATAGTATTACTTTTTATGTAATTTAATTTTAGTATTTCACTTCTATACTTTAGCATATCTTGTCACCTAGTGTCATCAGTTCGCTAAAATGGGGGCTAAATGTAACATCAAAAATTGAATAGCCTTGCAATTTCATGCTATATTTTGGCCTTGCTTTAGTGTCCATCCCTTAGCATGTTTTATAGATCATTTTAGCATAGCCTTAGCTTTTTTCCTTCACTAGATTGCTAAATTTATCTATATGATTCTAAATCTTCTCACTATCTTGGGAGCATGTGTGGAATTTTGTGTGATTTCTCTAGGACACTAGCATGACATGTAGGTGTCTGCGTGACATGGTAGTGTCCTATGAGTTCTAAAAATTTCAAATGGAAGTTTCCTACCTAGCTACCTGTTGTCACTAGCTATAGTAGTTACCTATCAAGAAAACACCTTCAAGAATCAAATCTGACCCTTCACCTTCCCTACAAGCCCTATGCAAAAGCATTTTGTGAAAATCTCTCAAGCTCTCCCATTATCAAATCTGACCTCCATTGCTAAACTTGTTGAAGATGCATGCTACTGAAATAATACCATTATTGAACCTCTCTCAAGGATTTACATTGTGGCATAATGGTTGACTCCTTTAAAGAGATCATTTCTTATTCTTCTACATCATATTGGTCATGTTGTTCTTGTTCTTGCTTTAAATAATAGTGTTGCAATTTCTTTATCATATTTATTCTCTATTTAAATTGGAAAAATCTCTTGGTGTAGACCACCACTCATTTTATCATACACACACTAGGGTATTGTTCCCCATAGACCATGGTTGATACTCATAGATTTATTTATTATCATTTCTCTTAATTTATAGATGTAGATAGGATAGGAGCAAACATTATTTTTTATCTCTTTATTATTGGTTGTCTATGGTAGTCGAAAGACCAACATACCTGGGCTTGACCCAAAGGCAAGCTCCCAAATAGTCCCAATTATTGGCAAGAGACACTGCTATGTATGATAGGTGTTTTCATTGATGGTAAATAAGTCTATCTTACACATGGACGCATTACATAATTTGTTCATACCAGAAGTCAAAGTGAAGATTTGTCTAAGTCCAGGGAGTTAGAAATAGAGCATGTGACAGAGTCCAGTATCTTAGTCTGGATCTCTCTAGTGGTAAATCATAGTGTGCTGCGGATTTGAGGGAGCGATAAGGATTGTCAAGACTATCTAAATTCAGAAATTTAGTCTCCGGTGATGAAGGATTCAAAAGATATAAGCATCTGAGTATTAGGTTCCAGCTAGTCAGTACAGTCAGAAGAAGAATAGGCCGACCTAATATTTGATCTTGGTCCATATGAAGAAAAGTTGTTGGTTAAGTAATTTGTGATAACCAGTGGTATTGGCCAACATGATTAATGATTTGAGAACACAAGTCTTTGGTCCAAATTGTTGTTTGTACATGGATTCAGCTGACAGTTATTAATAAATATTCTAAGTCTTCTTAAAGCTGACTACAGTTGATTGAATCTCTTAATGCGGATATATATAGTTGATGGATTCTAATGTCTTAGGGTGTGTGGTGATGGAGTAAGTGTGAAAAAGGCAAAAAGAAGTGTGAAAGTGAAGATCTAAGCTCCGATTATGATCGAAGAGTGAAACAGGGCAGAGTAAGAATGAAGTGTGCAAGATCAGTATTCTGTGCTTAACCAGAACTAAATTTTTGCATTGGTAGATGCTATTCATTAGTTCAAACATTCTATAATCTTCTTGTAATCATATTTGTAGGTAGTGAGCATCTTGGAGTAGTGAGCTCTGGGCAGTGCGCCTTGAAGGCATGTGCCTTCCCCATTTGTAATTTACTTTTAACAGAGTATAATTTCTTGTGGGTTAACCCCCACCGTAGTTTTTCCCTTAACTGGGTTTCCACGTAAAAATCTTGGTGTAATGTGTGCTAATTTTATTTCAGCGCATGTGTTGTTGATTCATTCTTTCATGGTTATATCATTCATATGTTAATAAGTGGTAAAGAAGTTTAATTGTAGCAAAGGACAAAAGTTTTTGGGACAACTGGTTCACCCCCCCCCCTCTCAGTTGTCTTTCCTTATTTCAACAATTGGTATCAAAGCAAGGTTCCTTGGAAGAAGCTTACCAGCTTGAGGAAGATTTGGGAAGAAGTTTCAATGGGTTCACTTAAAGAACAACTTCAATTGGCTTCAGAAGATCTTGATTAGTCCAAAGAAGAAGTAAATGAATTGAATGCGAACTTTAAAGATGTTGATGATTGCATTGAGATGTTAAAAGAAAAAATAAAAAAATTTATGGAAAAGAGGAAGGAGCTACTTCAACAGCTAGCTAATCCCACTGAAAAAAATGGCATGAATAAGGCTTTGGAAGGAAAGACAAAGGAATGTGAGAAGCTAACAAAAGAAGTTTCTACTCTAAAACATGAGATGGAATCCGGGGTGATGAGGCTAACCAAGGAAATTGAAGAAAGGAAGAAGACTAAAGATAAACTGAATCAGTCTCTGAAAGAAAGAATAGAAGAATGCTGCAAATTAAATAGAATAGCTGGCCATCTAGAGTCTGATCTACATGAAAGCAGGGAAAATGAGGAAGAACTTGAAAGGCAAATTGTCATTCTCAAACATGACCTAGAAGTTGCAAATGAATATAAAGAGAAATTCAAGATAAGACCAGTTAAACTTGAAGTGCTACTTGAGAGTTAGAAGTGTTGGGAACAAGGCAGATAATTGAGAGGGGGAGGGGTGAATCAGTTATCTCAAAATTTCCTTAACTTTCTTTAATTTTTGTTATCTTAAGCATCAAAACATATAAGCATATGTGATCATTAGAACAAAAATAAAATCAATACACATAACACAAGGATTTTTATGTGGAAACCCCTATTAAGGGAAAAACCATGGGGTGACTAACCCAAGATTGTATTCTCTATTAAAAGAATAAAGGAGTACAAAATGGCACTTGCCAATTAGGGCTCACTGCCTGAGCACACTGCTCACAAGAGGCACACTATCTACAAGAGACTTACTGTCTACAAAACTTACAGAAGGTAATTAGGAGTTTGAACTAATGAGAAGCATCTACAAATGCTAGAGTTCAGGTCTGGTTAGGCACAATACACTGATCTGATGCACTTCATTCTTCCTCTATTTTAATGTTGTTGCTCTGTCACATACCGGACTTCGATTGCATCTCTCACACTTATCCCTACTTTTCTTTGCACTTTTTTCATCACTTGTTCACCACACACCTATATATTGGAATCCATCTGGTATATATATCCACATCGAGGATTTCAACAATTTTCTAGTCGAAAACAAGTACACTCAAGATATTTGCAAGTTATTGATCTGTCAGCTAAATCCATGCTTGATTTGTGATGCGTATCAGAAACATAGGCATAGAAGTCATTAATCATGCCAGCCAACAATGTATGTGTTAGATTCAAGATCGACAACTAAGAGGGGGGGTGAATCAGTTGACCCAAAACATTCTCTTATTAATTACTTAAATCCTTCTTGTACTTCAGTAGCATAATAATAAATCAATCATGGAAACATAATGCAACAATTCAAGAGCAGAAACACATTAACACATATGACACCAAGATTTTAACGTGGAAAACCCAGTTAAGGGAAAAACCATGAGGTGACTAACCCAAGATTGTATTCTCTATTAAAAGAATAAGAAGAACAAATGGCACATGTCAATTTGGGCTCACTACCCGAGCACACTACTCACAAGAGGCCCACTGCCTACAGGAGACACACTATCTACAGAGTGATAAATATTACATACTTGAATTGAAGAATAGCGTCTTCACCATGCTTGAGTCAGTTCCATTTAGGCCCAATACTTCTACTTTGCCTTTCACTTTCCTCCTCTCTACCATACTCTCATCTTCGCCAAGATACATTTGAAATGACTTCACAACTTATTTATACAAGACATCAACTTAGGGATAATCATCCAAGTTGGCATACTTTACAGAGAAAATACACAAATACAACTTGACTAATAACAAAAAGACTTCATGCGGATCAACACATTGTTAGCTACACAAATCTGAGACTTCAATCTTCTTAGAGGAACACGCCATGCTTCGTAGAACATCTTCAAGATCATCCACAAGATGTGTAACTCATCCGATCAGCCAAATTTAGGAAGAACAACATCATCCAGAAGTAATTCTTCAATTACGAGCTTAGTCTTCAATGCGGACCACCAAAACGTATTGGACACAATCCAGAGATCTCCACAAGCTTGCCTGAATCACCAAGAACATCCACACTACTTTTGCTTACTGAAATCATTCTCTCCTTCATCTGGAACCTCAAGAACATAGTATGTCATCACTGTCATATTCAAATAGATGCTTGCGGACCTCTAGACCATGAACCAATTGAGTTGTCAATTCACATTGACTCCCTAAACACTCAACCAAATCTGCAGAACAAGATATTGCATTTTCGGATCTCATCGGACCTATCTGTGTCACTCTGTCACCTCTGAACATCTGCCAGAACTGATTTTACTCAAGTGGCCATAACTTCTTCAGATCTTTATGCAGACCTCTCAAATCTTTACTGGATCATCTTAAGACACATATCTACAAACCCTTTGATGCACAGCCTCTGATCTTCATCTTAGCTAGGATCTTTACCTTACTGTCTTTACTGTTCTTCTATGTTCCTAATAGGACTAATTTTCTCAATATCCGCAGCATAGAACTCATCCAATCCTTGACATCAATGCAACAAGAGTATGTTGACATCAATGGCAACACCGGTTAGGCCCATACTTGCAACAATCTCCCCCTTTGTCATTGATGGCAACATATGATGTGAAAAATTGTTTTAACCATCAAGACAAGAACTTCTTCTTACTGACTGACATAACTCCCCCTATCAACAAAAACCATTCACATGTCTTCTCTTCCTTTACTTCTCCCCCTTTGATCAGCAACCACTTTTGTTTTTCGCATGTCTTCTCTCCCCCTTTGACATCAATGGAAAAGGGCACATACTTGCATCACTTAGAATCATACCAACTGCTCCCCCTAAGTAGCATCTTACCATCATCAATCCGGACCACAAGATATGACTGTGAGATCCACTGGATTGATGCACATCAGTGCACCTATATTTAGAACTAGAGGGGTAATAACCCCTAACTTCTCCCTGAGATACTCAAAAGAGTCTTTAGGTAGAGGTTTAGTAAAAATGTCTACAATCTGATCCTTGGAGGGCACAAACTCCAATCTGACTTCATTCTTGTTCACTTGCTCTCTCAAAAAGTGAAACTTGATGGATATATGTTTTGTCTTTGAATGCAACACTAGATTTTTTAATATATTTATTGCACTTGATTTATCATAGAAGATTGTGATAGGTTCCTCATACTCCACTCTGATGTCTCTTAGCATTTGCTTCATCCACAATACTTGAGTGCAACTACCTACTGCTGCAATATATTCTGCTTCTACAGTGGACAGAGATATTGCCTCTTGTTTCTTGCTCAGCCAAGAAACCAATCTTTTCCCCAAAAAGAATGCTCCACCACTGGTACTTTTCTGATCATCCACATCTCCTGCCCAATCCGCATCTGTATATGCATAAAAAGAGAAATCATGTTCTCTAGGATACTATAAACCATACTCAACTATCCCTTCTACATATCTAAGAATCCTCTTGATTTCCATGACATGAGATTCTCTAGGATCAGCTTGGAATCTACCAACAAGACCAACAACATTCATAATGTCAGGTCTAGTTTGAGTGAGATACAATAGTCCTCCAATTATTGACCTGTACTTTTTCTAATTAGCCTTAGGAGAGTCATCATCTTTGTTGAATTTATATTTGGTTGCCATGGGAGTACTCATTGGTTTTGAGTTTTCCATCCAAAATCTTTTCAACACTTCTTTCACATATTTTGTCTATGAAATGAAGATTCCTTTCTTTGTTTGAATGATTTGTAGACCCAAGAAGAAATTTATTTCCCCAAACATTGACATCTCAAATTCACTTTTCATTTGATTTGCAAAAGTTTTGCACATACTATCTCTTCCTCCAAAAATGATATCATCAACAAATACTTCAACAATCAAGATACCTTCATTATCAATTTTTAAGTACAAGTTACTATCAGTAGTACCTTTGTTGAAACCAATCTTCAAAAGATGCTTATCTAGTCTTTCATACCAGGCTCATGGGGCTTGTTTGAGTCCATACAGTGCTTTCTTCAACTTGCAGACCATATCACCATGATCAAACAATTGGAATCCATCTAGTTGTTCAATGTAAACTTCTTCTTCCAAGTCACCATTCAGGAAGGAAGACTTGACACCCATCTGATATACTTTGAAGTCCTTGAAGGCAACAAAGGCAAGAAATAATCTGATTGCTTCAATTCTTGCCACCGGAGGAAACATTTCTTCAAAATCAACTCCTTCTACTTGAGAGTAACCCTTGAAGACCAATCTAGCTTTGTTTCTGACTACTTCACCATCTTCATTCAGTTTATTCTAGGAGATCCATTTAGTTCCAATCACATTCTTGTTTCTAGGTCTGGGAACAAGATCCCAAGTGTGATTTTTCTCAATTTGCATCAGCTCTTCCTCCATTGCTTTAGTCCAGCTTTCATCATTACATGCTTCACTCACTATCTTTGGTTCAATCTTTGAAATCAGATAATACTTTTCTGAGTCTTGAGCAATCTATCTTCTTGTTTGAACACCTTTGTTTTTATCACCTATGATCTAATCTTTAGATTGATTTAGTCTTACATACCTGGGAGTTTTAGGAATTTCTTGCACCTCTATTTCTTGAACAGGTTCATTCAAACTTATCTCTTCTTCCTGATTCTCTGGATCAGTCTGGATCTAAATTTCAGAAGGGGCTTCGACTTCTTGGACCAAAACATCATTTTGATCATCTTCATCATATTCATAAATTTTGAGGGTTTTTCAATACCTTCATCAACCTTCACATTTGTACTTTCTATAATCTTTCCCAATCTCTTGTTATAACACCGATATGCTTTGCTTTGAGTAGAATAACCCAAGAATATTCCTTCATCACTTCTAGTATCAAATTTGCCAAGGTCTTCATCTCTTTTAATATAACATTTGCTACCAAAGACTCTAAAATACTTCACAGTGGGAGTGATGCCAAACCAGACTTCACAAGGGGTATTACCAGTATTGCTTCTGATTTGTACTCGATTAAGAGTATAGACTACAGTGCTTACAACTTCTCTCTAGTAGATCTGAGGAACATTTGCTTCCATCATCATGGTTCTAGAAGCTTCCTGGATGGTCTAGTTTTTTCTCTCCACTACTCCATTCTGCTGTGGAGTCCTTGGAGCAGACAACTGTCTTTTTATCCCATGTTTCTCACAGAATTCTATGAACTCTCCGGATGTGAATTCTCCACCTCTGTCAGACCTAAGACATTTTATGTTTAATCCAGTTTGATTCTCTACCATAGCTTTGAATATTTTGAATTTCTCAAGAGCCTCATATTTCTCTTTCAGAAAAGTCACCCACATCATCCGGGAGTGGTCATCAATTAATAACATGAAGTATCTATCACCTTGCAGACTCCTGATTCTTGCCAGACCACATAGATCAGTATGTACCAAGTCCAACAATCTGATAGAAGATTGTTCCTTATTTTTGAATGTGACTCTGCTCTGCTTACCCAACCGACATTCTTTGCACAAACTATTAGTAGGTTCCACCAATCTTGGAAGATCACTTACAACCTGAGTGTTGCTTATCTTGATGATATTATCAAAATTCACATGACACATTCTCCTATGCCACAACCTACTCTAATCAATTTGAACAAATAAACAATTTTTAGCAGTACCAACTAAGTGGAAGATACTACCTTTTGTTTGAGTACCAGATGCAATCTCTATTCTGAAACTTTCACAGATCTTACATTTTCTATTTTTGAATCAAAGATCATAGCCTTTGTCCACCAATTGTCCAACACTGAGAAGATTGTGCTTCAGACCTTCAATGTACAGTACATTATCAATTTTGTTCTTTCCATCAAAAGAAATAGTTCCTCTACCTCTGATCTTGCAAGCAGAATTATCACCAAATTTTACAACTCCTCCATATTTTAATCTATGAACTTCTTTTTGTCACCTGTTGTTGGTAAGTTTTCTTGGATCGGCAGAGGGTTTGCCAGTTCCTATGCATGAGCAGATCTGGCCAATAGAGTACGGGAGGTTGCGTGAGCTGCCTCCCCTTCACTTCTAGTTCTACCGCACCAAGGGGGGTATCCCTATTTGCTAAAGATGTAACATTGACTAGACCAACAATGACAAAAAGATTTAGCTTGACAGCAACAGGCAGAATACTCTCACATATGGACCAAGATCTACATGATAGATCACAAGGTTGGCAACATTCTTGGACTTATTTGTCTGGTCAGGGATGAGAGTATGCAGGGGGTTCCTAATCCTACTCCTACAACTAACAGGTGGAAGTTACAGAAAGATGGATATGATTGTTTGGATGCAAGACAAGGGGTTTTGGGTCATAATTACTAACCCAGGAGCAGACCGGTGCCTATCTCAGGGCAAGGAGTCAACTAGACGTATACAACAGATGGTTTGCAACTAGCATTCAAGTTTCAAGGGGTTGGATCTGATGTTCACCTTACAAACATCACCCAAGAATGGGTATTCAGCTGCCTCTACTTATAGATATCCTTGCTGACATACAACCTTCTCCATGTTTAACCTAAAATAATTTAATCCACTCCTTGAATGGAAGATAAAGATCAGACATGTGATACAGAACCTTGTATCCTAAAATCTATGAAACCCTTAGCAACCAGATTCAAAAGAAGGAAAGCATGCAACAAAGGAGACAGACAGATAAACACATGCATGAGAGCATTTTTCATCTATATCAACATGAAACTGAACATACGTGCAAAATACATTCATGATGCAACTCATAAACTCCAGAATGACATAAAACAACCTAGGATCGTGCCCTGTTCTTCATTATTTACACAAAAATGCCTAGTGGTGCAGGAGCACCAAGGGCTCGGAGCCCATGTATATACTGCACATTTTTGGTGTGATGTGAAATTTTCTTATAATTGCATTTTGGCGTGATAAGCCTTGGCGGGAAGAAGTTTTTGCTTATCCAAAGTGGGTCATCGGTGTGAGCCTTGGCATCGGGCTGAGGAAATAATTGTGAGCCGACAGTGTATCATCTCACCGATCGGGGTGATAAACATCGAGTTTCACCGATGTGGAGTTGGCCAAAGGCATCAGCGTGAGCATAAGCATCAGGCTGAGAAATTGATCGTGGGCCGACGGTTCAAGGTCATACTGATCGGGGAGACTGTGGTGAGGTGTCGCCGACAAGAAATATCGGCGTGAAATGCACCGTCGGGAGAAGTGTTAGAAGCTTCACCGATAGAATGGGTCACACCGATAGCAGGAGTACATCGGCATAAACTTTATCGTCGGCGCAAGTGTGACGAGGTCTAACTGATGGAAGGCTCATCGGTGAGAGATGTATTATCGGCGGATGAGGAGGAGGTGCTACCGACGGTCCAAGTCATGCCGACGGGTCAAAGTGCATCGGCGTAAGTGTTCCCATCGGCGAGGTTGGGAAATGTTTGACCGATGGTATTAGTCTCGCCGATAGTGCAGTTTGAAGGAGCCTTTGAGGCCATCAGAGTAAGTATGTATATCGGAGGACAACGGAGGAGTCACCCCGACAGTATAAGTCTAAGCGATGGTTTCTAACCATCGGAAAGAATAGCATATCGGTGAAAGAAATTAGGAGGTGGCCGATAAGAGAAGTGTTGCGGACGGTAATGGGAATATCTATTTCGGTAAGATATGGATGTGATCTTGCTGATAATGAAAAATGCACATGTTTAGGTGATGTATGGGCCTTGCGATGGAATTTTAAAAGCTGAATCGACAGTGGGAATACGAACTGTTCTGGAATTGGAACCGTCCTGTAATGGACATGGAATACTTATAAAATGCAGCATTCTTTCTGTATGAGGAGGAGCAGAAGAAACGAGAAAAAGATTTCAATTGGAGAAGCATTCTGATGTAAAGGCAATTTTTGAATAATAATCAAATTCAGTAGTTCAATCATTTGAGTATTTGTTTTTCTATTTACTATTCTGAAGTAGATTAGTCCTTTCTGTTTCTATAGTTTTGTTCTTTTTTGCAAACCATGACTCTGTATTGATGATGCCTCAAGTTCCATTTGTACAGTATGGAGGCCATCTTGCAGAGCCATGCTTTTGTTTGTTTTTTTCTTTTGTGTGGTGGTCGGATTGCCAGCTAGAGGAAATGCATGCCTGTTCTAGGCGAGCTCAGTGAGGAGTCCGGCTAGATAGACAAGTAGGATAAATAGATCTGCAGAGGTGGAAAAGTAGAGAGAAAGAAAGTGAGCACCAAGCAGTCCAGACCCTTGAACAGAGTGAGAAGGGTGGGCAACGGGCTCATAAAGTTATGTGCCATTGAGGCAGTATCTGGGAAGTAGTGAGGACAATGTATGTGTCCCACACCAAGCAGAGAAGTAGAGTTTTCCATCTCTGCAAGGAGTATGTCTTTAGCACTTTGAATTGGTAGGAAGCTTAGTGTTGTCAACAGTCTTGTACACTTACAGGATGCAGAGCAGGCAGCCTAGAGTCCTCCCTATCAAATTGGTATCAGAGCAGTAAGATTTGGGTTATTCCTAGATAGGAATAGAAGAGTTGTATGTCATCACCGAGTTCAAGTGAGTCTGTTAGTTCATCCAAGAAAATGGTGACTAATGCAGAGTTAGCAAAGAAGGTTGAAGATCAAGAAGAGGAGAATAGACTCCTACAAGAAAGACTAGCAGAAATGGAGAGTAAGCTAGGCTTAATGTTGCAAAAGACTGAGGAAGTCAGCCAGAGAGTTAAATATTCTGAGGATAAGGGAAAAGGTGTATCTGTAGAAGATGAAGAGCCCACACCTGATCCTAAATTGGAAGAAGAACCATTCTTGAAAGATTTGAAAGCAATGAGTGGTAAAACATTGGAAGGAGTACCACTTTTCAGTGGGAAAATGGACCCAGATTTGGTCATGGAGTGGATAGAAGGACTTGAAAATCACTTTGAATGTGATGGTGTAAGCGAGGCACAGAAAGTAAAGGTGGCCAAATCCAGACTCAGGGGAGCTGCCTTAACCTGGTGGAAATTTGTGCAGACTGAAAGAGCAAAAGAAGATAAGAAGCCCATAGCTACTTGGAAGGGAATGGTAGCTAAAATTAAAGAAGCATATATGCCAGAAGATTATGAAATACAGCTGCACAGGAAGAGACAGAATCTGAGACAGAAGGAATTAGATGTCAGTGCATACACTGAAGAATTCCAAAAGCTATGCTTAAGGTCCAAAGTAATGGAGGATGAAAGCATAAAGGTAGCAAGGTACCTTAATGGTTTGAAGTGGAATGTACAAGAAGAAATCAGTTTATTGTGCCCTACCACAGTGCAAAAATGCTATCAGCTAGCACTGAAAGTGGAGGAAAAGAATAAGAGGAAACAAGACTCAAATAGCAGAGGAAGGTCAGGAGGATCAGGCAGAGGATCCTATTTCACCAACATGAAGTGTTACAACTGTGGCAATCTAGGTCATCCAGCGTATAGATGTCCAGAAAAGGCCACATCCTCTTCTCAAGGAGGTGATAAGAGAAATCTCTATGTCCAAGATAATGCATCCAGCAGCCAGTCACCTGAGGTCAATCTAAACTCAGAAGATGGAGAGAACTTGATGATAAGGAGAACTTTGATGAAGGAACCAGTAAAGTCTGAACCAAGCCAGAGGAGAGCACTATTCAGAATCAAGTGCAAGATTTTGAATAAGGTATGTAAAATTATCATAGACTCAGGATCCACTGATAATATTATTTCTGATGAGGCAGTTAAGAAACTGAATTTGAAAAGAATTACTCATGCAAACCCATATAGAGTCACATGGTTGAATAAGGGTCAACATGTGGTAGTAAATGAACAAAGTTGGGTAGAGTTTAGTATAGGTGGCTACAAGGATAAGGTATTATGTGATATACTACCCATGGATGCATGCCATCTCTTATTGGGCAGACCATGGCAGTATGACCGAAAAGCAGTACATGATGGTGAGAAGAATGCCTATTCTTTTCAGAAGGATGGTGTCACCTATAAGATTCAGTCATTGGAGGATGAAGATGCAGTTCAGACAAAGAGTCCTAATATCTTGGTTGTGAGTGGAAAAGAGTTTCTAAATACTCTTAAGGAAGATGGTATTGGTTATGCCATCATAGTGAAACCAAAAGAAGGACAGCAGGGGAAGAAGACAGAGATTCCCAAAGAAGTGCAGCCTATACTGGAGAAGTATAAAGGCATAATCAGTGATGGTACACCAACCACATTGCCTCCACAGAGAGCAACAAGCCATCAGATAGACCTGATTCCAGGAGCATCTTTGCCAAACAAGGCACCTTACAAAATGACTCCAGATCAGCACAAAGAGATTTCCAGGCAAGTGCAGGAATTGCTAGATCAAGGATTGATCAGGAAGAGTATTAGTCATTGTGCAGTGCCCACAGTGTTGGCACCCAAGAAAGGAGGATCATGGAGATTGTGTATAGATGCCAGAGCCATAAACAAGATAACTATAAGGTATAGATTCCCAATTCCCAGAATTGAAGATCTCATGGACTGTATTAGAAAAGCAAAGTATTTCACCAAGATAGACCTGAAGAGTGGTTACCACCAAATAAGAATCAAGGAAGGTGACGAGTGGAAGACAGCCTTCAAGACCACAGAAGGACTGTATGAATGGCTTGTTATGCCATTTGGTCTATCAAATGCACCCAGCACTTTTATGAGACTCATGAATGAAGTCCTAAAGGATTACATTGGTAAATTTGTTGTTGTTTTTCTAGATGATATTCTAATTTTTAGTCAGACCAAGGAAGAACATCTAGAACATGTAAATACTGTTTTGCAAAAATTACATGATGAACAACTAACCATCAACCTGGAGAAGTGTGAATTCATGAAGCAGGAATTGGTATACCTTGGTTTTGTGGTGTCCCAGGGAGAGTTGAAGATGGACAAGTCCAAAGTAGAAGCCATATTGAGCTGGCCTACTCCCAGAGCAGCCACAGAGGTGAGAAGTTTTCATGGCTTAGCCCAGTTTTACAGAAAGTTTATCAGAAATTTCAATGGAATATGTGCACCTATGTTGGATACAATTAAGGGTGGAATGAAAGCAAAATTCAGATGGACACCAGCTACAGATAGAAGTTTTGAAAGGTTGAAGAAAGAGGTAGCAACACAACCTATTTTGTTGTTGCCTAGTTTTGATAAGCTATTTACTATTGAATGTGATGCAAGTAATATAGCTGTAGGAGCAGTGCTAAATCAGGAAAACAGACCTGTAGCCTTTTTTAGTGAGAGGCTGAATGAAGCAAAGAGTAAGTACTCTTAATATGACTTAGAGTTGTATGCTCTAGTCCAAGCATTGAGGAAGTGGAGACATTATCTCCTACCTAAAGAATTTGTGGTCTACACAGATAACCAAGCTCTGAGTTTTCTGAACTCACAGGATAAGTTAAGCAGCAGGCATATCAAATGGATGGAGTACCTGCAGACTGAGAGGCAATCAACATGCCTATTATTGGGAGGATTGGATGTACTTTTTCATACAAGTTATCCTTCAAGGAGAACAATATTTGGATTGGGCCGAAATAGTGGCTGACTGTCTACATCAGGGTTTGAGCGATTGTCTGGGCAACGGAGATTTCTATATGTCTTCGTACCTGTTCTATTGTCTAGGATCTACAAGAGATTGGTTTGACCTACCCCATGCACCCATAGCTGAGAATAGTAAAATTTATGAATATTATTCACAGTTGCAGCGAAAGAATTGTTATGAAAATTACGAAAGGGTTAATGATGTCTTCACTAGGAAAATGACTTATGAATTAGCAAGGAACCTAAGTAAAAGAATGTCTAGTGAAGCAATGCAACTGATTAGTATCTATGGTAGCTTCTTCATCCAATTTTATGAGTTCACTTACATCAGAGTTGGAGGATTTGATGGTGAACCTATGAAGTTACCTAGATATGTGTTTGATCGTTTCGTGCTGATGGAGGTATGTAGGCAACTGGCACATGTTGATAAGAAATTCCCAAAAAAAAAGGGGTTTTGGTATTTCTTTTCCTATTGAACTTGGGCATTATTCATGCCATTCAAAATCTGATGCCTTGAATTTGGAGGTGAACCTCAAAAGGTTCAATTTTCAGTCCTTCACTGCCAGGACTCAATTCGACAGTAAACGATTTGTCAAAGATAACCTAGATCCTGGAACAGGGCACTCGCACCTTCCTAAGCTGGAGGATTACTGGGAAGACTGTCCAGATGAATTTGAGGTTAGAAGAAGGCTGTGGTGTAGGTTTTCTTTGGGGCAGATAATTACACTCAATTTAAACATGGATATTTCTACAATTTCTGATGATGGAGAACAGGTGGTTGACCCACAGTTTGAAAAAGTAAAACACTTACCCATTCCAGAGGTGGACTGGAGCAAAAAGGAAGAGGACAGAATTGAAGTTAAAACTCTTCCAGTAATAAGAAGAAATAAGAAATGGTTGAGAGAAAAGAGACAGGAAGGGCTTCAGGATAAAAATGCCCAACAATTCTCTTCAATGCTTGGATCATCGCTTCCCATAGACTCTACTAATCAACCTCTTGCTATTTGTGGTGTAGGTGCTTCCAAGCCATCAACTGAGAGAAGCCCTATCACTAAGAGATCCAGAAGGGTCCTCACAGATATTCTGCCATCTCGTGTTACCAGGTTAAGGACTAAAGGAAAAATAAAGAAACAGGCTTCTAAAACAATAGTTGTTGATTTGAATTCAGAAGAAGATTCAGAAGGACCTATGGGTGACAAGGAGCTAAGCCCAAACAGAACAGAGGAGGTTGACACTGGGTTACAGTCATAGGCCATTCTGGAGACCCCTAAAATATTAATGATTTCAAATAAATCCTCTGATGAAGTGAACCCCAAGAAGACAACCTCAGCCCCTGTACCAAAGTGGCTAGAAAGTTCTATTTCTGATAAGAAAAAAGTGATTCCTTTTGTTGTCCCTTTAGAGGACATGGTAAGCAAATGTTTGGGGAAAACCCCCAAGTCCAAGAAACTCAAGACAACATCCAGGATAAATATTGATCCAAACACTAGTAACTGGAGTGCTGAAATTGCTAAGCCAGTGATAGAGGAAGAAGTGCATGACCCAACAGTGCATGATTTCACTGTGGAGAAAGTGGATCTCGATGCTGCCTCCAGAGCTGCAGATGTCCACCACCTTGAAGCTTCTACTAAGAGGATGGTCAGTCGAACATGGAAAGATGAAAAGGACAAGAAGGAATTGAAACAAACTCTGCATTCAATGGAAGAGTACATTGAGGCCATTAACAACCCTAACCCGCAGCTGATCTCACAGCTTCCCCTGTCTTTTGACCTGAAATCACCTGTCAACCAAAAGATGTTAGATCAGGTTCATAGAAGCAAAATGGTGACAAAAACATTTAACAGTTGGTTGGATAACATTGAGCAGAAAGGAACCGAATACATCCATGAGCTCAAGGGTATATATGACCTGACTACTGCCACCGTTGAAGATTTCAAAGCACAGGTTGCTGTTTGGGCGAAAGATGAGGGCAAGTGGACAAATGCAATAAACCAGATGGATGAAGTTCAAAAATATGGGCTGGCGAAGTTTTTGACAGAGAAAAGCCTGACTGGTTTGGACAAGGATTTGTTATATGTGAACAAAAAGAATATTGAATGGAGGAACTCCATATCCCAGCAAGGTCGTTTTGAACTTTCAAAGTTAATTAAGGAAATAACAGAATTCACTCAATCATTGCAACATGACTTGCAATGTATTGATATTAAATACATTAAAAATGATGGAAAACCAGTGGAAGATGTCGATGCAGTGGTCCAATCTTTCAAAGATAAAATCAGCTTCGTCAGAGAAAATGACAATGTTTTAATTGAGGACTTCTCCAGGATTTCTAAAGTTGAATCACTACTTTACCTCTGCATCGACGCACTTCCGGAACATAGAAAAATTTGGTAAAATGCGAAGGGAAAAGGAAGTTTGGAAGTCAAGAATGAAGCATATAGGTATTCCTAACTTCCTGAAGATTCAGGAGTTCGTTGCTGCTTTTCAGGAATGGAAGACCCAACGTGCTTCCCAGGCCACTAATAACAAATCCGGAGATACAAACCCATCATCCCAGTCATGACCTCATTGGCTCGTTTTTATTTTCAGTATCTTGATCTTTAAATTCAGTTATTAAAAACTAAATCCCATACGGGTCAGAGTTATGTTAACTCTGGGTTTAATTTACTCAAAGACATGATTAAGACATTCATATTTATAGGTTTTTGAAATCTTTGAAGGCAGAGATACAGAAGTTTAGAAAAGGAAAAGAAGGGAATTTTAGCAAAACGGTTCATAGTTTTACATTATGTGTGATGATTGTCTAAGTAATTTTCATCTGTGAATGAGAAGAAGAAACAATTGCTGCTTATTTGGATCTGTGCGTCTGAATGTGTGGAATTAGATTTTCTATGTGAAATCTCCTTTCATCTGGTAATTGTTCTTTATTTGGACAATTTTTCATGTGTTTTATTATTTACTGGTTCAACAAGTTCGTATGAATGTATCCATATATTTGAATATATCAAAAGTAGAATCTGTGCATTCTATTGCTCACTGTTACTATATAAACTTATCATGTTCATTACATGGTTATGTCTGAATATCAGTCTGCCTTAAGCATTTTCTGGTTAAAAGTGCGTTTGGATACTTGAATAGATTAAATTCACTGAAAATCTTAAAGGGAGCTATACCTAAATTCAGAGGGGAACTAATATAAAAGGTTCACCCATTTGTTGTTTAACTCATTTGCTCTTCAAAAGAGGGGTATAGAGTCAGAGTAAATTATTTTCAAAATAAGGATAAATCTGTTAACTAACAGTTTTTGGCGACTCTGCTGGGGATATATAGATAAAATCATTAATTAAAGATTGGTCACCTGAATATGAAGCAACAATGGTGCTTCCACATGAAAACATAATTCCTGTTCTGTAACCCAATCTTGGATTTCAAGATGAGCAGGAAGACATTATTGGCCAGTCGAATACCCTTGCTTGGCGTACTCGTCGGAATAGTGAAGATTACAGAAGAGCAAGCAGAGTATTAGAACAAGAAGAGGAATTGGTTGATAACCTGAGATTGCTATTACTCAGGCAGAGAAGAAGGCAGGCACGAAACGCAGCAAGAAACCAAGTCCTTGAAGCGCAAAGAAATCAAGAACAGTAAAGAAATCAATAACTACCTATCCAGCCTCAATATTTTAAGCTAGATTCTAGACCGTATACCAGGTCTTCGAGAAGAGAGGGAGTTGAGGACCCTACCTTTCAAGCACTGCAAAATCTTAATTTTCCTTATATCCCTACTCGTGCAAGAAGAGCTAGAAGTAAACCCCCTAGCCCTCCCAAACCTACTACTTCCCTTGTCTGTCAAGCTTTAACCCTTTCAGGCACCGTTATCCCCTTAGCTATAAACTTTCTACCCATGGCTCAACCTTGGGGAGTAGCCATAGGGCCTTTGAACCTAGGGGCTAACCTAAATCCTTCACCTAAAAATGCAAGAGAACATTTGCCTAGGTTCAACGGAGACAGTAAACAATCACCAGAAGAACATTTGTGTGCTTTTGCAGCAGCATGTAGTGTGTTAGGTGTACAACACCAAGATGTTTCCATAAGGCTCTTTGTGCAGACTTTGACTGAAACTGCGGCACAATGGTTCTACCACCTAACTGATTCCTCAATTTCAAATTGGAATGAAATGAAGACTACTTTTGAAAATAGGTTCAAAAGTGCAGAGGATGAGCATTACCTCCTTGTACAGTTGACTCAGCTTAAGAAAGAGATTCATGAACCTATGAGGGAGTTCGTGGCTAAATTTAATAGAATTGTGAACAAAATCCCTGCTACTAAAAGATCGTCTGGCGAAAATAAAAAATGTTTCTTTGTTAATTCTATGCCTCCCGATATTAGCTTCCATCTCAGGAGAGGTGTAATTACTGATTTACCAGCTGCACAAGCCTTAGCAGTCGGGTTGGAAGATGACCTCATTATGGCCGGTAAATGGAAGAGAGAGGTCCAGGTGCCAAATGCCCAGCCCTCATCATCTACGGATCCTGTATTGTAAAGGTTGGTGAATGATATGATTGCCTTAAAGAGGCAACTACCTAAAACTAGTGCCCCTTTCCAACAACCGTATCAAGGTATAAGTAGAAGGAATTTGAATCAACAAGCAAATACTGGTAGAGCTTTACCCCTGACATCAGCACAGCCAAGATTGGTTATTGAAGCTCCTCCTGGGAGGGGAAACATGTGTATTTTTCACTTGACTACCAACCATGATGGAAATTCTTGCCTAGAAATACTTAGGTATACTCAGATGACTACTACTCAAGATATGCTAGGGGAAGCCACAGAAGAAGAAAGGAACTTCGAGGAACCTAGCGGCTCTGAGATACACTTCCTGGAATATGAATCCGATTCAGAAAGGGGAGGTGAAATATTGGTAACCCTTGAAGATCCTTCATGCACCGTGCTCACTAGGAGTCAGAGGAATACGAGACCCTCTAATACTCAAGAAGTACCTGGCAAAGGTAAGGAGCCTTTAACTAGAACTCATGATGCTAATTTGAAGGCTCAAGAAAATAGATTGCTACATAGAAATGATCTAGATGCTTCTTTTGATATTGTAGATTTCTATAAGTCTGCAAAAATCCAAATTTCTCCTATTGAGTATCTAAGTTGAAACCTACTGAACTTGACAAATTAGTTAAACATGTTAAGGGTAGTCCTGCACAAACTAAATTTCAGAATCAATTGGAGGTTGATACTGAATCCCCCATTGCTAGACTATTTGCTTCCTCATCTGAGTCATCCTTGTCTGCCCCTAAAACAACTCCTAATTCATCAACCAATGCTCCTTATACTGATTTGAAACCCAATCCTTTCTATGTGTCTTTGTTTATCAATGGCCATAAACTTAGTAACTGCATTAGAGATTCAAGAGCCTCTTATAACATTATGCCTTCCTCTGTGGCTAAAGCCCTAGGGTTATCACTCACAAAAACATTTGGTAGATGTTATTCTATGGATGAAAAATAGGTTTCCTTGCTTGGGCAAATTAAGGATGCACGAGTCGCTCTTGCAGCTTACCCTGACAAAATGGTGAAATTGACTATTTGGGTAGCAGATATTCCTGCCAGTTATGGAATGCTTTTGAGTAGGACATTTTGCAAGGATTTGGGTGGACAAATCAAACTGGATTGGTCAAAGGCCACAATCCTAGTGGGGAAGCAAAAAGTGAAGCTGGAACCTGAGCCCAAGTGCAAGTTCACTGTCTACCCCTCTGATGATCCTAAGGCCCAGATTTTGTTTGAGGAATGTGAATTTGGCAACTATTTTCTCTCCTCTGAACAGAGCTATGAGTTAGATCCCAAAGAAGAATTAATGCAAAGGTCTATACATTCTGATGATTTATGGGTTATGGAATTTGATGACAGTTGTGCTACTGCTGGTTCAGGGGCTGGAGTTGTGTTGATCTCACCTGAAGGTGAAATTTTTTCTTATTCTTTTAAGCTAGAGTTCAAAAACACCAATAATACTGCAGAATATGAAGCTTTACTGCTTGGATTATTCAAAGCTAAAGGAAAGGGTGTGAAGGTACTTAAGGTGAAGGGTGATGCTGAACTAATTGTGAAACAGGTAAGGGGGATCTTTTCTATTAAGAATGAGAGACTAAGGCATTACAGAAACAGGGTATGGGATGAGATTGAATATTTTGATGCCTTCTCTATTGAAACAATTCCCAGAGATCAAAACTCCCAAGCAGATTCTTTAGTAGTATCAGCTTCTCTCCTTTTGCCACATTCGGATTTCAAAAAGGATTCTTATAGAATAGAAATGATATATCGTCCTAATGTCCCCGACAATGCCGAGAGCTGGCAAGTTTTTGAAAGTGATAATCAGATCAGAAAGTTTTTAGAAAATGCTGAAATGTTCCTGGGGACCTATTTTGAAGGTTCCGAAGCAGAGTGTAAAGAATTCAGTCCTGACCCTGGGATTAATCCAAGAGATGACATGATTCAGTTAAAGGGAAACAAAATCCCTAAAGGGCTAGTCTCTTTAGAACATCTGTTTTCTCGAAGAGATGAATATGTTAAAGGCAAACCTCCCTGTATTCCTGACAAAGCAAAGGATTATGAGAAGATAAATATTGGGGATAAAGCTAATCCTAAATGGGTATCCATTGGTAGGTGCTGTTCTTCAGAGGAGAAAAACAAATTGATTAAATTGCTAATCAAATATAAGGATGTTTTCCCCTGGTGCTATGATGATCTCAAAAATTTTAGACATGGACAGTTTCAACACCATATTCCTTTGAAAGCAAATGCAGCTCCATTCAGACAAAAGCTGAGGAATTATAACCCCAAAGTTGATGAAGCCATTTTTAAGGAGATTGATAAGATGTTGAAAGCTAGAATTATCTATCCAATCCATCACTCCACTTGGGTGGCAAATATTGTTCCAGTACAAAAGAAGAATGGAGAGATAAGGATCTATGTTGACTTCAGGAACTTAAATCAAGCCAGCCTAAAAGATAATTATCCATTACCTATGATGGACCACATCTTGCAGACAGTTGCTGGGTCTGAAATGATGTCTATGCTGGATGGTTTCTCAGGTTACAATCAGATAGGTTTGGTAGCAGAGGATCAACATAAGACTGCTTTCACCACACCTCGAGGAACTTTTGCCTATAATCGAATGCCCTTTGGCCTAATTAATGCGGGAGCAACTTTTCAGCAGACAATGGATTCATCTTTTAGAGACCTGAAGAATAAAATTATTGTTATTTACCTTGATGATTTGACTATTTTTTCCAAGAATAGAGAAGATCACTTGAGCGATCTAGAGTCTATCTTGCAAAGGTGTCAAAGCCATGGCATCTCACTCAACCCCAAGAAGTCAGTTTTCTGTGTGACTGAGGGAAAATTTTTGGGACACCTAGTCTCAAAAGACGGAATTAGAATTGATCCAGAGAGGGTCAGGGTAATTCAACAGCTTAGTCTCCCTTCAAATAGGACTGGAGTCAAGTCCTTTGGTCAAATCAATTTTCTCAGGAGGTTCATTCCTGGCTTTGCTGAGATTACAAAACACATTGTTGGGATGATGAGCGAGAAACAACCTTTCAAGTGGAATGAAGTTGCTAAGAAGGCATTTGAGGACATCAAGGAAGCGATTGCAAACACCCCCACTTTGGTAAATCCTAATTTTCAAAAGGATTTTATTATTTACTGTTATGCTTCGGAACACACCATGTCAGGTATTTTGTTACAGAAAAATGAATTGGATGAAGAGGTTCCCATAGCTTTTATGAGCATTCCCCTTAAAAAGCATGAGCTAAAATATTCTTTGGTTGAAAAATAAGCTTTCGCAGTGGTTAAAGTTGTTAAACAGTTCAGATATTATATTCTTCATTCCCATTCAGTTGTATTTGTTCCAAATTCAGCTGTGAAAAGTATTTTGACTCAGCAAGAAGTGGGATTAAACAATAGATCAACGTGGGTTGCTAAAATTTAGGAATATGATCTGGAAGTTAAGCCTACTAAGCTGATCAGGGGTCAAGGTTTATGTAAGTTGATTGCTGAGAACAAAGAACAAGAAGGAGAAGGACTCCCCACAGTTTTATTGGTAAGCTTGCAGGACCCATGGTTTCTGGATGTGGCACATTATCTTACATATGGGGATTGTCCTAATCACCTAACTCCTAAAGAGAAAAGAAACCTGAAGCTAAAAGCTACGAAATATGTTATTTGGGGAGATGTCCTTTATAAGAAAGGATTAGATGGAACTTTCCTGAGGTGTGTAGATAAAGAGCAGTAGAATAAGCTCTTAGAAGTTTTCCATAATGAAGCTTGTGGTGGACATTTTTCTTCTTCAGTTACAGCTTTCAAGATTCTCAAAAATTGTTACTACTGGCCAGGGATGTTTAAAGATGCATATAGATGGGTGGCCAATTGTGAAAAATGTAAAATGTTCTCAGGGAGGCCACAACTTGCAGCTCTACCTTTGAGGGCTATTGTTGTTGAAGAACCCTTTAAACAATGGGGATTGGATTTTATTGGGCCTATCTCACCCCCACAAGTGCAGGGCATACCCACATCTTAACAGCAACAAATTATTTCACAAAATGGGTTGAGGCAGCCCCTGTTAAAAGAACAACTTCGGAGGTGGTTTGTAATTTTCTCAAAGAAAATATTTTGGTACGATTTGGTGTGCCCCAGAAGATTGTAGCAGACAATGCTACCAGTTTCTCTTCAGTTGAAATGACTTCTTTCTGTTATGAACATAGTATATCTCTCTCCCATTCATCAGATTACTATCCCCAAGGGAATGGACAAGCTGAGTCTAGTAACAAGAATCTGATTACTATCATGAAGAAATTGGTGAATGAAAACCCCAGAGATTGGCATAAGAGGTTGTATGAAGCACTCTGGGCCAACAGAATAACTTCGAAAAGAGCAATTGGGATGGCACCTTTTGAATTAGTTTATGGGATAGGTGCCCAATTATCTTTACTTCTGGAACTATCCATAGCTAAGTTGCAAAGTGTAATTGAGGACCAATATTTCCAAGGTTCCCCGGAGAAGAGAATTATGTATTTAACTAAGATTAAAGAAGAAAGAAATGAGTTGGTTGACCGAATTACTATACATCAGGCCAGAGTTAAAGAAATTTTTGAAAGGAAAACAAGACCTAGGAGGTTTATGGAAGGAGATGAAGTATTACTGTGGGACAGAAGAAGAGAGCCAAAGGGTGCACATAGCAAATTTGACTCGCTCTGGAGTAGGCCTTTCAAGATTCACCAGGTATTGGGTCTAAATTCTTTTAAGTTGGAATATCCTGATGGAACTGTTTTACCCCTGTCCTATAATGGACAGGATCTCAAGCTGTATCGTCTGTAAACAGGGTCCCCCGTTTTGTACATAGTCTTCCCTTTTGTTTGGTTTTATGTTTTCCTTTCTCGTTTTGTTTTGTCCCATTCTGTTTCCTTTCTTCTCTATTTTTCTTTCTCTGCAAAACGAGAGCTTCTGAGTTCTTTGCATTTTGTCATAAAACGTAGTCCCCAGTCAGAGCCAATGTTACCTTTTGAGTCGCCCCTTATTTATTTATTCATTGGTAATATTTCCCGAGCCAAGAGCCGGTTTACCATGTTATATTTTTGGTCATACCTTTGTTTCCAGAGCTTCTAAGTTCTTCGCATTTTGTCATAAAACGTAGTCCCCAGTCAGAGCCAATGTTACCTTTTGAGTCGCCCCTTATTTATTTATTCATTGGTAATATTTCCCGAGCCAAGAGCCGATTTACCATGTTATATTTTTGGTCATACCTTTGTTTCGTAAATCGGCTCTTGGTCCTTCAATTTGTATTCGTTTGTTGTCTTTGTAGACAAGGTTACTTAAGGTTTGAACCTTTGAACCTGAACCATTCTCAAAGTTCAAAGTTCAATGGTTCAATATGTCTAAGTGTCTCATAAAGCAAGCTGTCGTTTTGTTTGTCTTATGCGCCTTTGAACTTTCAGGTTGAACTTGAACCTTCCGCTCGTACTCTATAGAGGGGTTCAAGGTTCAATGGTTCAACGGTCTTAAGGTTCAACACTCTCTATCTTCTTATAAGTCAGGTCATGCAGTTACCTTGTGTAATTATTGTATCGTTGAACCTTCCGCTTGTACTCTGTAGCGGGGTTCAAGGTTCAAGGTTCGACAGTTCACTGTTTCATAATTGGAAGCCTTTTACCAAAGCCGCGTAACTTTTGTTGGTCTACATAACCCTTGCATCTTTGAACCTTCGTATTGAACCATGTCTTTACAAGTTCAACGGTTCATGAGTTAAGTTCCTATTTTAGTAAGTCACTCCTTTGCTTATCTATATGGTCCGATTGGCATGTTTGAACCACCACATTGAACCAACGCATTGAACCACGTCCTAAAGGTTCAATGGTTCAATAGTTCAAAGATTTGGTGATTTTGGTCCTGTTTGTTCCCATGGCTTTCTAAGTCAAATTTAGCAGGAAAGTTGGAGGAAATTATGTCAGAAACTCATTATGAGACTGAGAGCTCTAATTTAGCGGAGACTACGGATAATCATTATACTTACGAGTGGAAGGTTCAAGTTCAACCTGAAAGTTCAAAGGCGCATAAGACAAACAAAACGACAGCTTGCTTTATGAGACACTTAGACATATTGAACCATTGAACTTTGAACTTTGAGAATGGTTCAGGTTCAAAGGTTCAAACCTTAAGTAACCTTGTCTACAAAGACAACAAACGAATACAAATTGAAGGACCAAGAGCCGATTTATGAAACAAAGGTATGACCAAAAATATAACATGGTAAACTGGCTCTTGGCTCAGGAAATATTACCAATGAATAAATAAATAAGGGGTGACTCAAAAGGTAACAGGCCAGTAATAACCCAAACACATGAGTTTCTTAGCTAAGGAAGGACCGCTAGAGTGTGTTCTGTAAATTCCTTCGTGTACGTCTTGTAAGGTGGTTTGGATTCTTCTCATTCTAAACAACAGAGTAAAGTACCATCTAGACCATGTCGGTATAGGGTGTCAGCAATAATGGTATAACGAGAGGTTTGTCGTATAAAGGTTCATCGTTGGTTTGAAGATAAGTCAGGTGGGAGGGTATTGTCCTTGAGGTAAGTGTAAACATTACCATACCAAGGTGAATCAGATCCAACTAATAGGCATATGGAATGGGTTTCAGGAAGATCATAAGCTAGTTGCTGAATTGATTCCACTAAGAACTCATACCGTGACTCATTCTCTGAGATTTCAAGAAGAGAGGCAATGGTTGCCATGGCATCTACCATTTTGTTTTCGATGCGAGCTATTTGCTCAAAAGAGATGATCACAAAGTATTCCTTAAAGTCCTCGACCATCCGCTTGTATGGGACAAGCTTCTCATCTTTGGTTTGGTAATCATGATTGACCTGATTGATCACTAGTTGAGAATCACCATAGACATGTAGCTCTTTGATTTTCCATTCTGTTGCCATCTTGAGACCAATGACGAAGGCTTCATATTCTACTATGTTGTTTGTGCATGGAAATAACATATGGTAAGACTTTGGTAAGGTGTCACCATGATGAGTTACAAACAAGATTCCTACCCCTGATCCATGGTTTGTGTAGGACCCATCAAAGTAAAGTTTCCAAGAATGTGTTGACACATTAAATAAGGATTCATCTGGAAACTCAAATTGCATTGGTGTGGTGTCCTATAGTGGTGCATCCGCTAACTGATCAGCAATGACTTGCCCCTTGATAGCCTTTCTATCTACATACTCAATGTCGTATTCACTTAGGAGCATTACCCATTTGGCTAGGTGACCTATTAGAGCTGCTTTGCTTAGTAGGTACTTCAGTGGATCTATTTTTGTAATAAGTTTGACTGGATGTGCAAGCATATAATGTCAGATTTTTTAGGAAGCAAAAACTACCACAAGACATGATCTTTCTATTTGAGAGTATTGCAACTCATAGCCCACCAATGTGCAACTGATGTAGTAGATGGCTCTTTCTTTATTTTCATAATCTTGTTGTGCTAGAAGGGCCCCAAGAGCTGTTGGTGTAGCAGATATGTATAGTAACAATGGTTTCCCTTGGATAGGAGGCATGAGAATAGGTGGATTCATAAGATACTCTTTTAGTTTGTCGAATGCCTCTTCATACTCCTCATCCCACCTAAATGGAATGTTCTTATCTAGGAGATGACTGAAGGGTTGACACTTTTCTACCAGTTGTGATATGAACCTCCGGATTGTTTGTAGCTTGCCCTGTAGAGATCTTAGTTGAGTAAGATTCTTGGGTGGTGGCATGTCCATAATAGCCTTGACTTTAGCAGGGTCAACCTCTATTCCATTTGTCGATACAATAAAACCTAAGAGCTTTCTTGAGGTGACTCCAAACACACATTTCTTTGGGTTCAATCTGACTTTGAATTGCTCAAGTCTCTGAAAGACTTTCTCTAACACATCCAGGTGTGATTCTCTTGTAAGTGACTTTGCTAGGATATCATCTACATAGTCTTCCATGGTGATGTGCATCATATCATGGAATATATAGTGGTTATAGCACATTAATATGTGGCTCCTGTGTTCTTTAGCCCAAAAGGCATGACATTCCAGCAAAAAGTACCCCATGGACAAATAAAAGCTATCTTATGCTGGTCTTTCAGTGCTATCCTGATCTGATTATATCCTGAGAAGCCATCCATGAGAGATAACATGGTATGCCCTGCTGTTAAGTCGACTATGATATCTATATTTGGCAATGGAAAATCATCCTTGTGGAAAGCTTTATTTAGATCTCTAAAATCGTTGCATAGTCTAACTTGACCATTAGGTTTGGACACTGGTACTATGTTAGAGATCCACTCCAGATAGTCTATAGCTTTGATGAACCCTATATCCAGTAGTTTCTTGAGTTCTTCTTTTACAAGCAGTGCAATGTGTGGATGCATCTTTCTAAGCTTTTGTTTCACTGGTGTCACTCCTGGATTTAATGGAAGGTGATGTAGAATCAAATCTGGATCTCACCCCGGCATATTTGCGTATGACCAAGCAAAATTGATTTGCATTCTCTTGAAGAATGGTACAAACTTAGTCTTTTCTAGTGGGGTTAGAGACTTAGCAAAGTGAATGATCTTAGGTTGTTCCTCTATTCCAATGTTAACAAGCTCTATGGATTCCAAAATAATCTAAGACTTCTCTTGGTGCATGTCATCAGGGAGAGTTTCAAACCTTCCATTGTCAGGTGCCACAGTTGGGTTTTCACCATCGAATGCATCCTTTCTTTTTACTATTTTGGGATCTAACACTGTCGTGGAGCGGTTTTCACTGTCAGATCCAATTTTTATTTTGATATTTTTGTGACTGGAAGGCTTGGCACCCTCTTTGAAATAAGCCACCATATTAATTTCAATGGCGAAACCAACTTTATGATCTCCTTTAGGTAGGTGGTCCCTAAGTTCCATATAGTCAATATAGGCATCATTGTTTTGGAACATATCTAGTTGCGGGGTTCCTTATAGATTCCAGTCAATAAGCTCAGGATGCACAAGGGGGAGGGAGTCAGAGGATATATCTGATTTGTTGATAGTTTGAATGGATATGCTAGGAGTATTGGTAGGGGGAGTGTTTGGGATGGTACTTTCCTCCAAATTGTTTATTGCGATAGAACTTGAACCTTCCTCGAAAGTCGTATTCTCAGGGATAGGCAAATCACACTCTAGTGGCCTATGCAGTAGCGTTTGTCCATCGCGGTAGGGGCTATAAGTTTGAATGGTATCAACCTCTTTGTCGTCATAGGAATGCTCTATTAGCTCATCCCACTCATATTCATTGAAATCTATGTCACTATTCTCTTGAAGTGTATGGATCATTTCCACAAGACAAGTATTTGTTTTAGCTTTGTCCTTATCCTTATATCCTAGACCTTTTGTAGTTCTAGCCAATGAGGATGACGAAGTTTTAATGGGTTCTATAATTCCTTCTTTTCTTAAGCTGATGGGGCCTTGTCCTTCGTAACCCATTCTGTGTAGGATAGATTCACCTCACCCATTGATTTTCGTTGGGAGCTTAGGAGGTTCTTGTTGTATGTTCTCTTCTTCTTCAGTGTAGAGCCATTGTAGGATATCTCTTTCCTCCGTTTCATCTGATAGGGTCTCCCATTTTACAAAGGGAGCTGTGGGAGGTGTAAGAGAAGCAGATGGCTTTGGAAAATGCTTGGGTCACCCAAAGGATCTAGGAGATAGAGGCATTTTTGCTATATTGAGGTTGTGCTCAATGGAATATTCCCCTACTCCTGTTTCTTTGATGGTAATTTTCTGCTCTTTGGGCTTGGATGAGGAAGCTTCAGAGGTAGAATTATGCTGTAGGATAGGGGATGTAGATGCTCAATTGTTTGGTATGATGCAATTAGGTTTTGAAAGGATAGAGTTGTAATGCTGAAAGGGGTCAGGGTCGCCTTGGATGGTGACTTGCTTGCCATTATGAGGGAACTTTATGTATTGGTGATAGGTAGAAGGTATAGCTTTCATGGCATGAATCCATGGTCTACCTAGAAGAATATTATAGGCTAGCTCCCTATCTAGGACTTGGCACACAACATCCTTTATCACCGGTCCCACTTGTATGGGTAATACCACTATTCCTTTGGTAGTTCTCTCCTCTTTATCATAGGCTTTGATAGTTATCTTCTTTCTTGGATCAACTACATTTTCAGAGAACCCCAATGTAAGGACTAGCTTCGGCATGCAAATATTTAAACTGGCTCCCCCATCAATGAGAACCCTCTTGATGCGGTGCTTATGGATGAAGGCGACAATATGTAAGGGGGTGTTATGAGGTTGAGACATTAAGAGGTCATCTTGTTCGGTAAATGATATGGTACTTGAGGAGGTCAAATTACCTACCATGGCTTGAGACTTCTCTTGGACCAAGTTAGTGGGTACAGTTGTTTCCACTAAGGCTTTATCGAGAATCTCCTTGTGGGAAGGAGATAGACGCAACAAATCTAAGATATAAATGTGGGCTGGAGTCTTCCGTAGTTGGTCTATGATGCTATACTAATGGAAGTTCAACTGAGAAGGCGATGACCGTGGAGGAATGGTATTCAACATGACCTTACCACTATGAGTAATGATACTGCAATCAGTTTTGTTGGGCTCTGATTGTTGGTTGAGCGTAACCACATTGATTGTGGTATGTGCTCTGATATGCAATTGATGGTATAGTCGAATGGCATACTTGCATAATTGGCATTACTATTCCCATTATTCTAATTTTGCCTATTGCGGTTGTTGTTGCTGCCATTGTTGTTGTTGTACGACCTGTCATGATTGAGAAGTTGATCCTTGTAAGCCACATATGTCTCATTAGAAGTATGTTGTTGAGTTCCTCATTGATTTTGATCAAGCACATCTTGAATAACATGTTTGAGACTAATACAATTGTTGGTTGTATGTCCTCTTCCTCTATGATACTCACAATAGTCGGTGTCTTTCCAATAGTGAGGTTTTATTTGAGGTTTGTAATCACTTGTTGGCGGTAGAGAGATTTCATTGTTGGCCAATAGCTTCCTTAATGCGGATTCTTGGGACTCACCCAGCGGTGTGAAATTTTGCCTTGGATTTGAGTTGAATCATGGTCTTGGCTCCTGAGAGAATGTTTTGTTGGGCATAGCATTGCTTGCCTATCCTTTGAGAGTGAATATTAGCTGTTGTTTGGAAGTCGCCACCTTGGCATCAACTACTCGATTGTTGACAACATTTTTATTTTTAGTCTAAAATTTTGATTTGTCAGTCATGTAGTTAGAGGTAGGTGTGTCCTTGTATAACTTGATTTTCCCCTTGGTGATCATAGCTTTCTCGATGAACAATCCCATTTCAATGACCTTTGAAAATGAAGTAGGGCATTGAATTTGTATTTGGTAGCTAAGATCGGAGTTGAGGTTATGGACAAACATCTTTATTAATTGCTTCTCAGGTACATCATATGAGCATTTACTTGCTAGTTGTCTCCACCTTTGTAGGAAGGAGGCGAATGATTCGCCACTCTTTTGCTTGGTGTTGCATAGGTCAAGCATAGAGACCTCATGTTCAATATTGTACGAGAAGTCTGTGATGAATTTCTTGACTAACTCATCGAAAGTTTTGATGCCCGGTGGAAGGCATGAGAACCACTCCATGGCTTGACTACCTAGAGATCTAGGGAATAGTCTCATTAAGAAAGTCTCATTGTGGGCTACTTCCATGCACGCGGCATTGAATTCCCTAATGTGATCTCTAGGGTCCCCTTTCCCTTTGTATTTGTCAAATTTAGGAACTTCGAATCGAAAGGGAAATGGTACCATGTTTAAACTTTTATCAAAGGTGTACAATGCAATATCTTCCAAGGAGTATGTTTTAGTGTTTGTACCCATCTTGAGATTTGTCATTTGTTGTGCTAGACCCTCGATTTGTTTCCTCATTTCTTCCATAGGTGTGTTTGGGTCTGTTGGATTTTTTCCCAACTGGATGCTTCTCAGTTATCTCTACAAGGTAGCCATCGTTGATCAATAGGATTCCCGAGCCAGGGGCCAACAGTATAAGAGATAGACTCTATAAATATCTCCTCTTCTTCTTTAGGCTCTGTAGAACCAAGGGAGGTATTCCCTATTGGACATCCATCATATATGCACATGGACTTGCTGGGATGTTGACATAAAGAAAATAAATCCTCTCTTATGCAGACCAGAACTGTGAAATAAGTGCAAAGGGGCTAGCTTTGGGCCTATGCTTAGTTGTGAATCAGAGGATTTTGGTCCTAAAACTACTTCTAATGTCCTAAAGGTTTGTATTTGAAGTTTGATTTTGTATTTGTATTTGGATGCAAGACTGGGACTTTGGGTTGTAACCTCAATACATGACCAGACTGGTGCCTATCCAGGGCTTGGAGTCAATAGACATACACATGTGAATGATTATCACAAACTTGGATCAATAACTAGATTTCAAGGGGAGATTTTAGTGTCTGCCTTACAGATACTTCCCAAAATTGAGTGCTTAGTCATTCATACTTGATGGTATCCCTGCTGCAACATACTTTCTCAATGCTTAACCTAAAACATTTAATTTGTTCCTTAAACAAAGGTAAGAGATTAGACATTCAACACAGAAAAACCATGTTCTTGAATCTTAAATAACCCTTAGCTATTCTGATTCAAAAGAAAATATGCCCACAACTTGGAGATAGACAACTAAACACATGCAACAGTGCATTTCTCATATAAACACAACATGAAACCAAAAAAATATATATAAAATATTCAACAAGTGATTCATAAACTCACAAGACACCCAAAACAGAGCCACCAACGAAGTTGTATCTTATTACAGCACCAAAATTTATCCAGTTTTCAACAACCTAAAATGAGTAACACAGTTTGCATTTTATAGCAAACTGTGTACTCAACAATAATTACATGGCAATTCAAAATTTCTCCAGATACACAACACCAAAAAATGGTGCCCAAAACATTGAATGCAACATGAAGAAGGAGGGAAAGTAGGTGGGATCAGAAAATGTGTAGCTGTCTGAGGGTTTTCCATTAAAAATGGTAGTTGGCCAGTCAATCATCAACCCATGCCTCTGCATTTCACCATTAATGGCCCAGCTACCCGCAGCTCCTTTTGGAATGCATAAGAAGTTTTCCCGCCTAAAATGCGGCCACAGATACAAAGAAAACCTTCGTTTCTTGAAAGTTTAAAACCGGCCGTCGATCTTCTTCCTATCGCCAAAATCAATGGCGCCAAAACACACTGAAAAGTCACCAACCAATCGGAACATGCCATGTAAGCACCCTGTGCTTCCATCACTGACTTTTCTGCCATCTATTTTGCCCTCAAAATCTTTGCATATGTAGCTGAAAATGAGATTGTATATACATACAATCACTTGCATACAAGGCGGACCCCAAAACATTATGAAACAACTTTGAATCTGCATTCAGGTCTAGGCCTTGTATGTATCTCCCTTTGCACATCGGCATATACAACACACTTTACATACAAGCCACATACTTCAAATTATGATGAAGCATATCACAATTGCTTTGAAGTCCAACTTATATCTTAACCTTTGCATCTTCACTTTGTATATTGCATATACAAATGCAATATACATTCTGCAGACCCCAGTCATTTATCAATCGGACTAGAGAAATTTGAAATCCGGGCCTTGTACCTTCATTCTCTTGTATATCGGCATATACAATGCCATATACATGCAAGTCATGGACCCCAACTTTGAATTTGCCAAGTTTGACTTTTAAATCGGGTCTAGCTTGTACATCACTCCTTTGAATGTTCGCCCTATATTTTGCACATACAAATGCAAACATGCAAGCAGAAACATACATGCAATCTGGACTCCTGCCTTTATCAACTACATTGCATACCCTTCGGGTCCGACCAATGCATCTCAGGAATGTATATCACACTTGCATATTTCGATATAAATTATGCTTTGTATGTCGAACATATACAAACCATTTTGTATGCCTGCGGGCCCCACCTCTTATATATCGATCCTTTACACATTTCCATTGTATATGCATTAGCTGTCGGACAGACCTTGGAGTTAGCTGCCGATGCATCCCATCTCGCCGATGACCCTCTATCACTGTAGCGAATGCATGTCACCCCGTTTGTATGTTGACTTTGTATGTGCATATACATTTACCATTGTATCTTTGCAATGCATGCTCCTTTGCATATTTTGCTTGTATGCCGCCAATGCATCTTTTGCTTTGCATGTTTCCATTGTATCTAGCCGTTGTATATCCAAACATACAACACAAATATACATGCAAACCCTCATATACAAATAGGGAATATTCCCCGAATCTACAATAGATCCCTCAATGCATATACAAACCTGATATGCATACAACCAATTTTTTCACTTTTTTGAAGGCCGATTGAACATTTTTGGCCCACCAATGTACATTTGGACTTGTACATACAAAGGCACATACACTCGATAGATTTCACCGCCACATAGAGTGATTTTAAAATTAGTATTTTTTCTTAAATGCGATGGGAAAAAGCGGTAAAGCAATGCATAAGGGCCGGTCAACCAATGAGCACCAAGGCATGCAAATACAACTTAAACAACCGAGAACCTGCTACAGGAGGTCAACAACAAAATTAGAGAATAAAGCGCAAGACCCTATGACTTAGAATTTTTAGGGTTTGAATGAAAAAACCTGCAAATGTTCAGGCTTAAAACCCTAATCCTAGGCGGGCACCAATAGGGTCTATGACTTTCTTTCCTTTGCCTTCACCGTTGTGGTGTTCATGATTATCCTCTACAGTCTCTTTGAGTTTTCTTAGATCAAAATTAGCAGAGAGCTTAATTCCAAGACTCACAAGATGATAAAAATACTTGTGAGGGTCCTCATGGAGCACTTTTTCAAGTAAATGTTGGAATTTCTGATCTTGGAGGTGTCCTTGATAATCTTTGTGAGAGATTTCCTCATCACTATCATGAGGGGTGACAATATGGTTAGATGATCCAGCCATTTCGAGTTGCTTCTAGTATTGAGATCTAGTAAGAACCATGCAAGGTGACGTGGGATGCGGTGGGATGAAACTAGAGATTTTGGCAAGATGTCGATGGAGACTGCAGAGAATAGAATACTTATGACAAGATTTGGCCAAGGGACTTTCTCGATCAATGATTCCAAGTAAGACAGCTGATACAAGATGATAGCCACCAGTAAGGGTACTTGATACCTGTCTTACTGTGTAGGGACTAGTCGTGCACCAAGACCACTAGCGAAGTTCTATGACTTTACTAGGGTTGCTTGAATCCAAAATGATAGGAAAAAAGGGGCCTATGCTAATCTAATATGGGGTACTTTTGACTTTGGACTAGGAAGCCCTGATAGAAGGTGAATGAGATGACCAACGGAAGAGGGATTTTGACGTGAAATGGATGAAAAAGTGACTGCAAGGTAAGACCTGGTCTCAGAACCTGGAACTAGGCTAAAATGGGTATCTAGAAATGATAAAATTTTTCTCTCGAAGACTGTGGAAGTGCTCACTGTAACGCATGCAACGGAACAGATGCTCCACAAAAAATGGTAAATGCACCACAATTCGGCATAGAAGCACCACATTGGTAAATATTAAATGTGCCGTAACAGGTAGTAAAAGCACTGCAAGTCAGTACAGATGCGCTGCAGGTCAGTGCAAATGTACAGCAACAGAGGACAAATGCACCACTCTGGTTTTCTTAGTATTTTGCAAGTTTTTGGCAATTTTCTAATGTTTTTGGTATCTTTGGTTGCAAGAAGGTATTTTTGATCTAATTTTATGAAATTATGGCAAGAAGACACAATAAACACAAAGAATGTTTTATGGTTTTTTTTTTTGTGATTTTTTGGCTCTTTTTGGACTAAAAAGAAAGCAAGTACAAACCTAGGTTTCAAAGGACAGTATAAAACTGAATTCTCACTATCTCTAGTGAAGCATCTTCAGGAGGTGATAACTACCCTTCCCTGCATTGGATTATAGGGGTTTTTGGTCTACTAAAGCAAAGGATGAGTAATAAAGGCAACCGTTCGAGTGGTTATACATGCAACAGCACTACTCTCTGTTATGAAGTCTCCCAACCTTCAAAGGTTGTTCCTTGGAGGGTTTTGGGGGAGGTTGGATGTTGGTATAACATAACTACACTCGTTGTTTGAATCTTTCGATCCAAACATAATTTATTTATAGTGGCTTTGTAGGGCTTGGCGTCTAGCCTGTTACCACTTAGGGTCATTCCTACTTGGACGAATGGTATCCAAGAGCAGGCCCCTCTAAAGGAAAAACGCATGCAAAAATGATATGTCTGGCATTTTGGTCACCCAAGATAGGGGAGAGCATAGGCCTGGTATCATTCCCAAAACACAGAATACAGTAGTTCTTTTCCCCTAGTTAAAATGAGAAAAACTAGATGAGCTATCTACTTGGGCAAGCACAGAAATTTGTTAACTTTGAAGTGATAACAAGATAGCAATGGTCCAGTTTTACCAAGATAGCAATAATGTGTTCAATTTTAGCCCAGATAGCATGAATTTGTTAACTTTGAAGTGATGATCGAGATAGCAATGGTTCAGTTTTACCCAGATAGGAATAAGGTGTTTAATTTTATCCAGATAGCACGAATTTGTTAACTTTGAAGTGATAATCAGATAACAATGGTTCAGTTTTACCCAGATAGCAATGATGTGTTCAATTTTATCTAGATATCAATATAGCAATGATTCAATTACTGCGTTCCTAGTTAAAACTATGTGAGATTTGCATGAGCATCCATTTACTTTCCCATTAGAAATTGAAGTGTGAGTTAACAAGTGCAACTATATGATTCTAAACCAATACCTAGCCTACAAAAACACATCAAGAGTGTTCCTACAAAGAGACATCAGCGTTAGCAAAAACTTCAAGGAAACCCTAAAAATCACTACCTAGATCAGATGCGTAGCTTCAGAGATTGAATGCGCAGAAACAGAGATTAGAAGCGCCGCAGTACATATGCGCTAAGACAGAGGTCAAAAGCATAGGAAAATAGTGTATACGCACCAAATTGACAAATGCATCGTATCAAAGGATAAATGCGCCAGAATAGAGTTTGTGTGCACCGAAAGGATGTATCCACTGGAACATATAGTATATATGTCAGATCAGAGACTATATGCACCGAAGGAACGTATGCATTGCAACAGATAGTAGATGCATGTTAGGATGTGTTAGATGCATGATTTCCTCCTATGTACGGCTTTCTAAAACACAAAAACTCAATTTTTGGGTTAAATTTGGGGCTAGGCCCCATGGTGGGTGCCAAAAATGTTGAGGGAAAATTGGATTCAAATGAATAATCAATATAATCAATATCAAATTACCCAAAACTCAACAAAATATAGAAACAAAAAGATTAATCAAACAAAAGAACCTCAAAAACTTTTGCAAACCTCAAAGCTTCATAGCTTCCGTTGGTTGCCTATCTCAATCGATCTTGCATGTATGAATAAGGCCCTTAGAGAGTGCACTTCCTTGCTATGATACCAAGATTGTCAATGGAGAACGACTATGATAATTTCGCCATGAAGATGAGCTTCACAACAATAATAGTAGTATGGTAATGAGTGTGATCACAAGCAATGAAGGAATTGGTGCCAAAGGCATGTTGTAATTCTTGCAGAGTAACGATATTTAAAGTTTGGATGAATGAAATGGAGGAACATGGTTCAATTTATAGACTTGGGAGAGAGGATCAATGGTATAGAAAGAATGAGAAGATCAACGGTTGAGAATAGTTGAGGTATGTGCGCGAATAAGACGAAGACAAGTGTCACACAAAAGCTATTTTATTTGAGTTAACTACTTTCTTTTCTAAAGATAAGACATGCTTTTCATAAATTAGAAAGTTTTTTTCTAATTTAAGAGATATTGATAAAAATAAGGTTGATTGAATAGATAACTTAACTTGAGATTTGCTTTTGCATGATTTGAGAGGAATTAAATAATAAATTATTTAATTTTGTGTGCATGAAGAAGAAGACTTATTTTTACGAAATTTGGAAGATATTTGAAGAATTAGAAGATAAGAAAGTAAATTAAATAAATAAATTTATTTAATTGTTGTGCATGATATGGAAGAATAAATAAAACATTTGATTATATTTTATTTTTGGAGATTGAGAGGATTTAAATAAATTTGTAGATACATTTAGATTAAGAACACACTATTTTATATCTATCTATTGGTTGCTATGGAGGTAGAACTACTAACGCAGGGGTTTGACTTGAAGGAAAAGCCCTAAACATCCCCAACATTTTTTCTTATCTTTAGCTACAGGTATTTGGGAGAGTATTCAACCACACGAAGTTTTTTGCTAGTATCTCTTCGGACCTTCTCTTGTCCATTCTATTATTTCAATTCATTTAGTTAGTTTATCTTTATTATCTTCATTTCTGTTATTATTTGGTATCTTGCTGATGCGTTCCCTTATTCTGGTTTTGCAAATATGGGCGAAGTGCTAGACTTTTCATGTTTCTAGGTTGTATAGATGACAGTGCTTTGCGCAAACATCCACATGATGAGATGACATTCTAGATAGTGAGCTTCATTTTTTTGATGCCAGGTTCCCTTATTCTTTGTAATTTACAATTCTGAATTCAGATTTTCGATTCTGTATTTCAATTTCCTATAAATTAATGTATTCCATTCCATCTCATATGAATGTAATATAGAAATTAACAATGGCTTAATTTTTATATTACACTTACAAAACTAAATAGTAGTCATTAAGACCAAGACCTAAATTTGATTGCCTTGTCAAAGAAATCTTTTGTGAAAATTATTTATTCAAAATTACCCTTCAAATGTCAAAATATATTTTATTTTTAAAATATATATCATAAATATATGTAAAATAGAATAATCTTTCTAAAGTTTTTATATATTTTATTAAAATATCTCTAAATACAGCCATAGAGCCATCAAATTTAAGAATTTCGGTGACACAGCCCCGTTCTAAGATGTCAAGTCAAACAGGCTCTCCCTGCCGTGTACGACAGTCCACCCAATAAAAAGCAAAACACAACTACACAACAAAAATAAGATGCGTGAACTTACTGTTAAAATATTCCGAAATAGGGCTGCTATTAAAGTCCCCTTAACTAAGGAAAAGCAAGTCATATGCTTTCACTGAAAATTATACCTCACCAATATGTTGATGGTTGAAAGCGCTAGTGCTACAGTTAGAAATAATAGAAAGAAATGATCCTTTTCTTAGCTTGTTCGCATGCCAAATGAAATTGACTGTGTAGCCATCAAGCATTAAGTGGAACAACAGTCGGATTATCATCAAGTAAAATAATGCATTCTGGATGCACATTTGACGTTGCTGAAAATCTCGAAAACTTGCGGTAACTACGATTCTTGCGCTCGAAGGACATGATTTGCAATAAATGCTTACAGAGATGGATTAACCCGTGAAGTCGGTGTCTTGTTGGCTTTGGAAAGTATGCTAACTACTTATTTTGTTGGTGTTCCCAGCTGCCACACCACCATCTCCTTCCATTTCTTAGGGAGATCCATGCCGGCAACACTACAGTGAAGTGCAAGAACGGCAAATAGAAATGGAGTTCAATGTAATAGTAATATATTTGTATTGCTTACCGAACTACCTAACTTCAACACGACCGCCCGACAGATTTGTTGTAGCTAGGGACAATAGACTATGATAAGTATCGCATAGATGCTCCCTGCCCTTCAACCTTATCACCCTCTCTCATTCTCTCGAGAGCGCAGAGGAAAGTGCAATGGCAGCCACTTTGAAGACGTCAGGTGGCCTATTTTTGCCAGTTTTGGTTTTCGTACTATTTTTAACTCATTCTACTTCCGGGAAGCATTCGCGGCTCATTCGACACTACAAATTCGATGTCGGTCATACATCCTTGCAACCATTTTCTTCATGCAATTAGATTGTATCAGTATTTATTAACTGGATCTTGAGTTCTTGGAATGTTTGGATTAAATTTTTATATATTTTTGCTTGTTTGCAGATAAAACTGAAGAATGTGACTCGCCTTTGCCATACAAAGAGCCTCATTACTGTCAATGGTCAGTTTCCTGGGCCTGCAATAGTTGCTCGCGAAGGTGATCGTGTAGTTATCAAAGTAACAAATCACGTGACCAACAACGTTTCGATTCATTGGTATGTTGAAAAGGTGTCCAGCAAGTAGAATTCTTCTGCAAATATCCACTTCATTAATTGGGGCTATTTTTAATCCTTGATCAATTCGCATTGCACGAAGTTGAATTTCTCTTTTCCTTTTTCAGGCATGGAATTCGCCAGCTGAGATCCGCATGGGCAGATGGTCCTGCATATATAACCCAATAGCCCATTCAGAGTGGGCAGAGTTACAAGTACAAATTCACCATCATAATCTATCCCAAAAGGAATGCCTCTTATCTGTTTCCCAAGCCACACCAGGAAGTTCCCATTCTTTTCGGTAACTTACAGTGATTGTAAACTTTCTCTATCATTACCACTCACATAGTATTACACCGTAACTTGAAATTAAAAACAATGTGGGTGTGTGCAGGAGAATAGTGGAATGCAGACGCGGAGAATGTTATCAACCAAGTCATGCAAAAACTAAACCTTTGCAACTGCCTTGGTGAAAATATCTGCAAGTTGTTCTGTAGTCTTGATATACCTGAGTTCTACTTCTTTCTTTTGCACCAAATCTCTGATAAAATGATATTTCAAATCAAAGTGTTTAGTTCTACTATGATGCACGGGATTTTTTGCCAATTTGATTGTGCTCATATTATCACAAAAAAGAACTGTAGGCTGAACTTGTTTTTCTCCAATCTCTTCAAGAATTTTTCTAAGCCATAATGCTTGAGTACCTGCAGAGGTGACTACAACATATTCTACCTCTGTAGAAGAAAGAGAAACTATGCTTTGTTTTTTTGAACTCCAAGAAACCAAACCAGAACCAAAAGTAAAATAATTCCCAGAAGTAGACTTTCGGTCATCCACACTACCTCCCCAATCAGAATTACTAAAACCAACTAGAGTAAATCCTTTAGAACTGTAGTAATGAATGCCAAAAGCAAGAGTTCCTTTCACATGCCTCAAAATTCTTTTAACAGCCTGCATATGTAATTCAGAAGGTTCTGTCATGTACCTTGAAACAAGAGAAACTGCATAAGCAATATCAGGCCTTGTGTGGGTTAGAAACATTAGACTGCCAACCACACTTCTATAAGCTGTCCCATCAACTCTTTCAGCACCATCCTCTTTACACAACACAACTCCATGAGAAATTGGAGTGGAGGCTGATTTACAATCAACCATATCAAACTTATTCAACATATCCTTGGCATATTTTATTTGACAAAGGAAAATTCCATCCTTACTTTGATAAACCTCCATGCCTAGAAAATATTGCATAAGGCCTAAATCTTTCATTTCAAACTCATTCATCATAGCATCCTTGAATTCATCCTTCATCTTAGAACTACTGCCCATATACAACAAATCATCAACATATAAACTCACAATAAGAATATCATTACCTTCTTGTTTGTAGTAGAGGGTAGGCTCACTCTTACTTCTCTTGAAACCATTTTGCTGAAAATACCCATCAATCCTAGCATACCAAGCTCTTGGTGCTTGCTTGAGGCCATACAAGGCCTTCTTTAGCTTGTAGACATAATGTTCTTTTTCTTGCACCTCAAAACCTTGTGGCTGTTCCACATAAATTTCCTAATCTAAGTACCCATTCAGGAAGGCACTTTTCACATCCATGTGATGAATGCTCCATTTCTTTTGGACTGCAAGGGAAATCAACATTCTAATAGTCTCTTGTCGTGCTACTGGTGCAAATGTTTCTTCATAATCAATGCCATACCTCTGTGTGAAGCCTTTAGCAACTAATCTTGCTTTGTGTCTTTCAACACTTCCATCACTATGGTACTTAATCTTGTAGACCCATTTAGTGCCAATCTTTTTCTTGTCATGAGGAAGCTCTGTAAGCTCCCAAATACCATTCCTATGAATAGCATCCATCTCTTCTTGCATTGCTTGCACCCAAACTTCATTAACACATGCATCTTCATAACATGATGGTTCAAAAATAGATTGTGAGAATAAAGCAAAATTTATTGTTTCACCTATAGGATTCTCTTCATGTGCTTGGATTGTACTTCTTTGATAGATATCACTTAAGCTTCTTACCTTCCTTGTAGGACTTGGACTTGAATTTGGACTTGTACTTGAAACTGAAGAAGTAGATGAGGGGCTATTTGGTGGATGTATAGCACTTGGAATTGAAGTATTAGCTGGCTGCTCATGATCAATATCAGCAATAATACCACCATTCAAAACAGATTTAGACTTCTCAACATGGTCTTTTTGATGACCATAAACTCCCCTTTCATCAAAAATCACATCTCTTGAAACAAAAATGCTATTAGTACGAGGGTTATACAACCTGTAAGCCTTACTTTGCTCACTATATCCAACAAAAATGCATGACTCACTTTTGGGATCTAATTTTTGTCTCTTTTGATCAGCCACATGAACATAGGCTAAACAACCAAAAACTCTAAAATGATTAACATTAGGCTTTTTTTCATACCAGGCTTCATAAGGAGTCATCATGTCAAGTGCTCTAGTAGGACTCCGATTGAGAATGTACACTGCTATAGCAACTGCATCACCCCAAAAAGAATTGTCTAATCCTTTGGTATGTAGCATACTCCTTGCCATTTCCACCACTGTACGATTTTTCCTTTCAGCTACCCCATTTTGTTGAGGAATCTGTCCTTAAGAATTTGATCTTACAACCCTTTTCATTTTCCACAAAGGCATTAAACCTTTTGAATGTATCAAAGGCTTCATCCTTGGCCTTCAAAAAATAAACCCAACACTTACGTGAGTAATCATCAATAAAAGTAATGAAATATGATGACTTACCCAAACTCTTTATCTGCATAGGACCACAAATATCCGAGTGAACCAAATGACTCTCTTGCATGTTTTCCTTTAGCACAACCTTCACAAACTTCCTTGTGTTTCTGAACCTTAGGCAAACAATAAACCAAAGCTTTTGAAGTGAGAAACATCAAACTATGAAAATTCAAATGGCCATATCTGAGATGCCATAGCCAACCCTTATCCTCATATGCCATATTGGCAAGATCGCTGCTATGTTCACCAAACTTCAATGGGAACATCCTATTCTTTGACATAGGCACTACTGTAACCACCCTATTGCCTTGATTTTTATCATAAATTGTACATTTCTGATTTTCAAATACCACCTTATAATTCTTCTCACACAACTGTCCAACACTTAATAAATTATGTTTTAATTGTGGAGTGTAATAAATATCAGTCACACATTTCTTACCTTCTTTTGTATTCACCTCCATAGCATATTTAGCTGCAACCTCCAAGGACTTGTCATCACCAAGCTTAATTTTAGATTTGAAACTTTTATCCATTGTAGAAAAAATCTTATCATTTCTTGACATGTGGTTAGAACAACCTGAATCTAAATACCAGACTTCTTTAGAACTATTTTTAGCTTTATCATATGATAAGAATAAATTACTTGGAGAAGCCTCATCATTCTCATTAGCAAAATTAGCACTTCTATTGTTATTACCTTCTTTTAATTTGCATTCCCTTTCAAAGTGACCATACCTATTACAGTGATAACATTGAACATTTCTTTTATCAAATCTGCTTCTGCCTCTTCCTCTTGGACCACCTCTTTGTCCTCTGTTTCCTCTTGAAGAATTCTGATTTTGACCTCTACCTTGGCCTTGATTATTTTTTTGTGCTTGTGCTAGCATTTTCATTCTTTGTAATTTGTACTTTGGAAGCAAAAGCCTTCTCATTACTTTCTCCAGATGAATCTCTCAATCTTTCTTCATGAGACATGAGAGATCCAACAAGCTGATCAAACTGAAGAGCAGTCAAATCCTTGCTTTCTTCAATGATGATGGCAACATTGTTCCACCTTGGTGTTAGAGACCTCAACACCTTTTTGATCACAACTTCATTGTCCATAGTTTCTCCAAGAGTAGCCATTTTATTAACCACATCTTTTACTCTTAGACAATAATCACTCACATTTTCACTTTCTTGCATCTTCAAATTCTCAAATTCTCTTTTTAATGTCTGCAACTTCACAACTTTGACTTGATCACTACCTTGGTAGGCTTCTTTTAGAGTCTTCCAGGCATCTTTAGCTGTCTGTGCACCTGCGATTCTTGGAAATAGGCTCTTATCAAGAGGTATTTGAATGTGAAATAAAGCCTGTGCATTCTTCTTCTTAGCTTCCTTCTTAGCTGTTCTATCATTGGCTGCAAGAACATTCCAATCAACTGGCTCTTCATATCCTGTTTCTACAATTTCCCATAAATCTTTTCCTATCAAAAAAGTCATCATCTTGATGCACCAATAATCATAATCAGATCCATTAAATTCTGGGATTGGCAAAGAGTTAGAATTTGACATGATAAATTTTCTAACTAATTAACCTGCTCTGATACCAAATGAAGATTTTTTAAACAAACAAATATAACAGCAAACAAACAAATAACCATAAAATGATATATGCAGACACAGAGAATAAATTATTTATTGCTGTTGATAAAAACCAGAGAGCTACAGCTCTTTATTACATTGTATTTATTTTCTACAAAGGAAACTATAAGAAAAAACAGAAATAAGAAACCAAAGATAGCATGATTTACATGCATCAAAGAAGAATGGAAAATTCCTAAATACAACTAACAACTAAGAAAATAGAAACTGCTATATCTGGTAGATCCACATCAGTTATCCAACAGAAGTAACGGATTGATTTGATTTTGTAGAGCTACTATTGGTAGTCATGAGTCATGAAAATCAATTATGGATGCTTGTCGTGAATTTCTTTCCTGTGTGGGATACAATGCAGCCTTATACCACCGTCATGTACTTTTGAAATCGTGTGGGATACAATGCTGAAAGTCATCCCAGGAAAAACATACCTTCTGCGCATAATCAATGCTGCTCTGAATGATGAGCTCTTCTTTGCAATCGCCAACCACACGGTAACCGTAGTGGAGATGGACGCTGTGTATATAAAACCCTTCCAAAGCAATACCATTCTTATTTCACCCGGACAGACCACCAACGTGCTGTTAAAGGCCAAATCGCAGCCACCTGCAGCCAGGTTCCTCATGTCCGCCCGCGGCACTTTTGACAACTCCGCAGTGGCCGGCATTTTAGGGTACGCTTTCCCCAATTCCACAGCTGCTAAGTTCCCTCTGATAAAACCCGTCCTTCCAGCCCTGAATGACACCTCCTTCGCTACTAACTTCAGCAACAAGATGAGAAGCTTCACCCCTCCGCCAGTTCCTCAAACTGTGGACAGGCGATTCCTGTTCACAGTGGAGCTGGCACTAAACCCTTGCCCTTTAGGCCAGACCTGCCAAGGCCCCAACAACACCAAATTCACAGCCTCCATCAACAACATCTGCTTCGTCATGCCCACCACGGCTGTTCTTCAAGCCCACTTCTTTGGCCACTCCAAGGGAGTTTACAACACCAGCTTGCCCAACAATCAGCCCTTCCCTTTCAATTACACTGGCACGCCTCCTAATAACACACGCACTCTGAACGACACAAGGGTGAAGACCATCCCCTTCAACACGAAAGTAGAGCTGGTCCTGCAAGACACGAGCATTGTGGGCCCCGATAGCCACCCACTGCATCTTCATGGCTTCAATTTCTTCATCGTGGGGCAGGGCGTGTGCAACTACAATGCCTCCTCCGACCCTTTTAATTTCAATCTGGTGGATCCTCCGGAGAGAAATACAGTAGGGATTCCTAGTGAAGGGTGGGTTGCTCTTCGGTTTACAGCTGATAATCCAGGTATGTATGGAATTATTGGATACGTTACTCTTTTTCTTTCACTCTAAATACATTTGAGTGATATTGGGAAAGTACAGGAGTGTGATTCATGCACTGTCAGTTGGAGGTCCACACGAGCTGGGGATTGAAGATGGCGTGGGTTGTTCTCAATGGAAATGGGAAATCTCAATCTCTTCCGCCGCCTCCCAAAGATCTTCCCTCCTGCTGATCAATGCGCTCATGCTCCTCGCTATTTATTTTTCCCTGCCCTCAGAGTAATAAGAGGACATGTTTTCGATCTCGGCTTGCAAGTAGAAAAGAGTGTATTCCGGATAACGGCAAACAAGTTTTTCTGTCTGAAGTAAATTATCGTTGGCTTATTCTTCGAAGTCGGTTTTATTACATAGTCAAAGGAATATTTATTATTTTTAGTAGAATTGTTTTTGTCCTCTTAGAAACGTACGCCTCATCTAATCTATTTTCAACTGTAGAAAACCTAAACATCATATGAAAATTATTGTTTTGACGCTTACCAAGGAATTATTCCAGTACTATAAACAAATACAATTGGTGGAAATAATACCCCTGTGAAAGTCCTAACAAGACAAAGCATTTTAATTAAAGCACAAAAATTGAAAAGAATTTGCATAATAATTCTAGAGCATCTACATCTCTAAAGATTGTTGTCCTCGATCATTTACGTGATCATAAAGTTAATCATGTCAAAGGGGTCAACATAAGAGAACATAGCCCTTACAATTTGTTGATTTCCCCTAAGATTTTCTAAACATCACTAGTCTTTGATGAATTAAAATATGAGTGTACATTGTACTAGATCACAATCATATTCAATTCCCACAAAAATTATGCAAATACATGGAATCGACTCATAGTAGATTTGACAAACTATTTTGATTTCAAGGTTAAGTACAAACAAAAAGAAACAATTTTCAATTTTCAAATAGATGGAATTTAATACAACATTAAAATTATTTCTTCTCCATCATTATAGAACTAAATACCCCTTATCCTTTACATTTATTTTCTTAACTTAATTTTTAATTATTCAATATTATATAAATATACTTTAATTAAGTAAATTAAATTTAAGAAAAACATTATTTCCCTTCACAATTATAAGTATATCATATAATTATAGTACAAAATACTAATGCTAAAAGTAATTCTAGTGTTAAAAATAAATTGAAAACATTGCTTGAATTAAGAGTGAGGGATAAGAGGGGAGATCCTATGGTGAAATGGTGGGGCTTCTTGCCTCTAGTGCCAACAACCAAGGTTCAAGCCTCGCGGGGTTGCCCTCTACCGCATCAACAATTGAGGAGGCCCCCAGGATATTGTATCCTAATTTACCCGCAACATGTGGAGTGGGGCATTTGCATGTTGCCCAAGGTTACATCCTTGGTCTAACCTTTAGTGTATGGGTGTGGTCAAGTGGCTAATGCCACTTGGTTATTGTGATGGAGATCAAGGTTCAAACCTCCCTAAAGACTCAAAAAGTGTTTACCCACATTGTTCAATAAAAAAAGAGTGAGGGATAAGATAATAAAATTTGAGGGGGAAAAAAGAAAAACTAAGGAATGCATCATGATATCAAATATTTAAAAATAAATCCATTTAAATGTTTTTGGCAACATTTTTTTTGTAAAATACATGTAAATAACATCTTTGCTAACATGTTTGTACTTTTTCTAAATGGTTAAGCACTTATATTACTTGAAAAAGAAAATAATATAACTCCTATTCACAAAAAAGAGTTGGGTGAAGTCACACCCCGAAGTGCAAATAGCCAAGCCTAGAATATCAAAATACAAGACAAGACAAAGCCACTATAAGGTGAGAATTATGTTACTAGAAGGGGTTGTAATAATCATTTGGTTTTCCTCATACATCTATGGGGTCTAGGTCATGTTAGGAATAGGTCCCAATTGGTTATCAATACCTCTTCCTTGACAAGCTAAGTGTTATAAGTAGATGAGATGGCCAAAGCATGACAAGAAAATTTACTAGAATCCAGCCACCTAGGTGCCCCTAGTCATGTGGCTGAGAGGAGAAAAAGATGGGTGGGATGGTTGAATCTAGTTCTTAGTAGTGTACACATGAAATATAGTTTCAAAAAAAGATTTCAAACACTATGTAACAAAACCTCAAATCTATATTAAATACACCTCTGATTAAGCATGAAATTGAAACACTAAATGTATAAACAAAATGACGTTACCCATATCTGTATTTCATTGCATTTCAAATGAGTGTATTTTCTTTGAAATAACAAGATGTGGATGCTCAGATTGAAACGATTGCTACGAAGTAATATCATTTTAATGAAGAATAAAATATAAATGGTGGAAGAAAGGATGGGGCTTATAAAAAGGATGATGAGGATGGGATGATGCCCCCTCAAGAGGATAGGCAGGTGTGAAAGACATGGGTAGACTCTTGAAATGAAGGGGAAGAAAAAAATGAGAGGAAGTATTAGGACAGTGATGTCGAGCTGGTTTGAACAACCTAATATTAGATATAGCATCTAACACTATGGACCAAGGTATAATGACCAAGGTGACAATGTGTCAAATGCATAAAGGACTGACTCGCAAGCATAATAAATAAGAGAGTGTACTAATATAGCATAAGATGGGTGAAGGCCTTGTATGTATACTGAGTGGGACACAAAATAGGTACAACACATGAAAAGATACAATCATGCCCCATTCAATACTAGTCAAAACACACCAAGATATAAAGAATCAGGGTGAGCTTAAAGAGGTATGAAGAAGAATGACATCAACAACAATAGAAAAGCAACAACCACATAACAAAAACACACTGAACCTCTAGCCAAGAAGGTGGAAGTGAGAATGAAGCCTGATAGGGGAAGCGATATTTCTCACAAAAGGTAGTAGATAAGTGATGAAGAAAAATGATAAGAAGGCAAAGGATTCAACTAATGAATGTTGTCGATGTTACCAAAAGATCACAGTTTATGTGTAGAAGAATGAGCATTGTCAAATGTGATGTACTAATTGTCACTATACTTGCAAGTGCATGAAGTGGTGGATCAAAGAAGAAGTACTCATCTGAGACATGGAAGAAGAAAAGGAGAAGATACCAAAAAATTTCCAAAGCCCAACATGCATTGCCCCTAGCATAAGACAAAACCAATGGATCCAATAGACAAAAAAGGCACTATGAAAAAAGGGAAATGCATGGAAAGGGAAGTGAGTAAAAAGGAAGACCAAAAATGTGACAAGAAACGAAAACAAGATATCATAGAGAGGACCTAAAGGATAATGGAGCGACTTTACACATGGTACCTGTGAATAGGTTTTCACCATGGTACTGCAAGCCCAAGGTGCCACCAAATGTTGTTTTCACTAGAGGATGAATTTTTTCTTTACTATTTTCACTCTTTTTTTAGAATATTTCTAATATACTTTGTAGATCAAGCATAAAAGTGTTTGAGGTGAATGATATTCATTGGCTCTTCAAGCTTTTGACCATCAAGGGTTGCTAACTGGTAAGCAGGGTGTGTGCAAGAAGTTGAGTCCACTTTTTGGCCAAAAAGTGGGAGTGTTTTCCCTGATTTTTAGAATTTGTCACATTTGACCTAAAAATTTGAAGCACTTAAAGGTGGAATCTTGAAAAAAGTTAGTAAATATGAAATGTAGTACTCAACGTCTAGTTTCCAAGTATGTAATTTTTTTTAATATCTAAATGATACAAATTGATTTTTAATAGGCGTTTCTAAAAACCACTGTTTAAAAGTCACTTTTTTTTACTATACCATGCATGTGTACGTCATCCATATTTTGACCTAAATAATCATATTTTTCTAAATCCTTTCGGGAAAAGATTTGCAACTCAACGAAGCACATTTACCATATTTTTTTTGTAATTTTTTATTGAATATTTGTTTTTGTTAATTTTTTATTGGCCATTTTTAGTGTTTTAAAAATCATCGTGTACGTCATGCATAAAATGACCTAAACTTATCATTTTTTGAATTTTTTTTTCAAATTAAAAAGAATCGTCTGAAGTACGTTTTTGTACAATTTTTTTACAAAAAAATAATTTGATAAAAATTTATTAAAATATTAAAAAACCCTTATAATTCAAGTTTATGGACCTATTTCATCATAAATTAATTAAAAAATAGAAAAATAATCCAATTGTAAAAAAAATACATATTTGGAATCTACAATGTCTCATCTATAATGGGTTTTAATTTCATCAAAACATTTTGCAAAAAAGCCCTTCAAACATATGCTCAAAGTCACTATTTTGTTGTTACATTGATAGGACCTTCAACTTGTAGGTCAAACCCGGTCCAAAGCCAATGGTCGGGTTTCCAAGCCTTTTTTCCAACCCAAAACCCATAGAAAAAATTGAGTCAGAAATTCAAATTTTATGAAACGAGATCTCGTTCTAGAAACGGGATCCCATTTCATAAAAGATTAATATTTTAACCTTTTATGAAATGGGATCCCATTTCTAGAAAATGAGATCCCACTTTTGGCTTACGATCCCGAAACATAACAGGATCCCATTTCCTAAAAAGCGGGATCCCATTTCATAAAAAGCAGGATCTCGTTTCATAAAAAGTGGGATCTCGTTTTGGTTTACCCAATTTTAGTTTTTTTCCTAAGTCTGAAACTTCCACATTAAGTGGACTCATCTTTGTGCATTTACCTAGCACTTGCTCCATACTTTACAATGACAATATAAGGGCCCTACCAATTAGGCTCAAATTTCCCCATTTTACCATGATCCTAAATATTTCTCTGATTCTCCTTAAGAATTATATCACCAATTTCAAACTCTCGACTCTGGATTTTTGATTATAAATTTGATGAAGGTGATTCTAGTATGCTCGTAAATAGTTCAGAGCATGGAGGTGCTCCTCATCAAGAAGTTCTAACTCATGCAAGTGTGCAAGCCTATTCTCCTCATCATCAATGAGATCATGTAAAGATACATGCAATAATGGTAACTCAATCTTAATTGAAAAGATGGCCTTGGAACTAAAGACTAAGGAGTATGGAGTAGCGCTAGTTGGAGTGTGAATGCTAGTATGATAAACCCATAAGACAGGAAGAAGATGGAGATGCCAATCACGACCATCTTCATTGACAATTTTCTTGAGGATTTTGAGCAAGGTCTTATTAGTTTCCTTAGCTTGACCATTACCTTGTGGATAATATGGAGTGGTCCAATGTTGTTAAATATGGAAATGTTCACAAAGGGTATGAACATCATGATTCTTAAGGGATTTTCCTTTATCCATAATAATAGACATCATGGGAATTCCATAACAACAAATGATATGCTGGAGGATGAATTTGGAAATCTTCTTACTAGTGGTATATGTGATAGGAATGGCTTCAACCCACTTGGTAAAATATTCTATGGTAGTAATGATAAACTTATGACCATCAAAAGAAGACAGATGAGTCTTGCCAATGAGATCAAGGCTCCATTGAAAAAAATGCTAGGGAGTAGTGATAGGCTGCAATTCTTGAGATGGTGTATGAATTAAATCTCCATGTTGTTGATAGGCTAGACATCTTTTTACATAGTGGCAGGCATCATGCTCCATTGTTGGCCAGTTCTAACCTTTTATTAAAAGCTTCCTACCTAAGACCATGCCACTAGTATGGGCACCACAAATACCATCATGGACTTCCTTAAGTGCAAGAGAAGCCTCTACCATATCTAGACACCTTAGTAATGAACTATCAAAGCCTCTTCGATATAAAGTATCCCCAAGATTAGTGAAACGGGTTGTACATTAGATGAAGGTCCTACATTGAGTTCGGGAAAGGTTTGGTGGCAAGGTTTGATCATGGAGATAAGTATAAATGTCATAGTACCATGGAGAATCAGGACCAACAAGATCACCAACAAAACCAGATTCTAGAGTATCATAAGTTGGTATTAATAAATATTCAACAAGAAAATCATAATGATGATTCTTCTATGGTATTGGAAGAACAGAGCCAATTGTTGCCATGGCATATGCATCTTTATTATTGGAATGAGAAACACATTCAAACTAGATGTTCTAAAAGTACAACTTAAATCTATCTACCATTCGCTTATATGGGATCAACTTTTCATCCTTTGTTTGATATGAGTCATTTACTTGATTTATTATCAATTGGGAGTCTCCATAAACAAGAACATGTTGGATTTTCCATTGGATTTCTATCTTAAGTCTAGCGAGGAGGGCCTCATATACAGTAATGTTATTTGTACATGGGAAGCCCAACCTTAAAGATTTGGGTATGAAATCTCCTTGATGTAACAAACAAAATTCCAGCACCTACTCCATGATTTGTGCAAGATCCATCAAAATAGAGATTCCAAATAGATGACTCTTCAACTATAAAGATTGATTTATCTAGTAAATCCACAACTAAAGGATGATCATCTAAAAGAGGTGATTCTATTAATTTATCAGCAATAACTTGTCCTTTAATTGCTTTTCTATCAACATACTATATGTCAAATTCACTTAGTACCATGACCCATTTTGCCAAACATCCCATGAGAGAAGCTCTAGATAACAAATACTTAAGTGGATCAATCTTAGCAATGAGTTTTGTTTTATGGCTAAGAATGTAATGCCTTAATTTTTGTGTGTAAAAGATAATTACCAAACATGCTCGTTCCATTGCTGAATAACTAAGCTCATATCCAACTAGTGTTTGACTAACATAATAAACAACTATTTCACTCCCTTGTTCATCATGTTGAGCTAACAATGCCCCCAATGCAACAGGTGTAATAGATATATATATATATATATATATATATATATATATATATAGGAGCAAAGGTTTATTCCATTGGAGCCATAAGAACTGGCAGTGATGTCAAGTATTCTTTGATCTTATCAAAAGCCTTTTGACATGATGCATCCCCTTGAAAATTAGCATTATTTTTTCAATAGATAAGAAAATGGGTGACATTTATCTGCAAGTTGTGCTATAAATCTTTTGATAGCCTATAATTTTCCCTGTATGCTACAGAGTTGTATTAGATTTTAAGGAGGTTGCATTTCCATTATAGCAGTAATCTTTATAGGATCTACTTCTATTCTTCATGGAGAAATTATGAATCCTAAGAGCTTATAAGGCCTAAAAATTTGGCCAAGCGAGCTAGAAAACTAGCTCGGATAGGCCCAATCTACCCCATTTTGGGACCTCATAGATAGAATTTTAGTCCACCATTGACCTCAGCATTGCTACCACTACCCACAACAAGAACGCCTCCCTCCACCTATCTCTACCCCAAAATGCTACCATGTTGCTGTCATGCCCACATTTCCCATGCGGTCACAACATGCAACACATGTGTCATGTCCACATTTGTCATGTGGTCATGACACGAAATATCAAAAAAATTTACACGCATCCCTAGAAACCCACTCACACGCTTCAGCGTGCTTGGTGGCAATACGCATAAGGCGTAAACATGTCAATCAGAAGGCGGGTATTGTGAGTATCTCTCACAAACCCTGTGCGATGGTAGCCTACTAAGGGGGTTTATACAGCGTGAGGAGCGTCGCCATTAGGGTTAGAATCGATTTGATTCGAACCCTAAGTTTTCCTAAATGAGCAGCATGATTTCGACATGTGTCAAAATCAAAACCCTAGTGCTAAAGCCTAAGAAGATTAAATAATATCTCCTCAAAAAACACTTTACAATGTGCAAACGATAAATTATTAAATCAATGCACAAATAAATTTAATCAATTTATTATCTCTAAATCCCAGAGAATTTCGGCGGAATAACGCCTCTTGGGCATATATGGGAATTATTTTAATTAAAGTTTTCTTACCAAGGTCCTCCATGATTTACTAAAGTTAATTAAATTACTAACCACAATAGGAGGATTAATTATTACCCAAACAATATCATTAACTAATCTCCTTAGATTAACATAGATTTAATCGATGACACTATCGACAAGGCTCTCAATTTAAATAATTAAAAATCTAAAGTTTATTAAATAACCCCTTGCTATTTTAAAATTAAAAGAAATAACGTTCCCATAAATATTTAATTATTCCCCTTTCAAAGATTAACATTAACATTAATTTTCCCAAGGCAATCTAAAGGATTCAGGATAAGTTAAATTAATTTCCCCATAATAGTTTAACATTAAAAATATAAAGGAAAGAAAGAATTCCACCCTCTTTAAATATTTTGCCCCATAGGATGAATTCAAATTCAAGTCAAATAATAAAAGGGGACAAAAAAGGGGAGACATGGGTTCACGTGTACCCATCTCTCCTAATTTAAAATTAAGTTAAATCCCCACTTCTCAAGGGAAAATAACATAAAAACTTACCCAAGCCCTAAAAGCTCTCTAATTAAAAAAACTAATTTCCTTATGATACCCTAAAGCAAACCCTAACTTGAGTTTAGGTTTTTTTTAAAATCTAAATTAATTACATTTTTAACTATTTACCTATACTTGATGGAACATATGTGTGGGAGCTCTGTGTAGTCCCGCGGCCTATAGCAAGCCATGGTCTGCATGTGTTTGTTCTTTGTTGCATGTGTTTTTATTTGCAGATCAGGCTCTGTGGGGTTGTTTCCAGTGAGGGGAGGGGTTTTTTAGCTTTTGGGGGGGTCTTTTTTCTCAAGTGTGTGCATTGTTTGGTGTAGGTGTGGGGTGCGGGGGCTTGAGGGGATTTTATAATGGCAAGGTTTGTGCCTTTGGGTGAGATGTCAGGGGATGCTGCTATGGCAGAAGTTGGTGACAGGTTTCCTCATCCATCCCCTCCTGATGTTGGGGTTTTTAGCACTGGTGCTTTGAAATTGCAAAAGATAAACGGATGCTTGGTGAGAGCTCAAGCTCGTCTGAAGCTGGTGATTCAAATAGAGGTAGTAGCCGAGGGACTGGAGTATTATAGAAAACATGTTTTAATCTGGAAATTTATGGGATTGAGGGTTTCGATGCCTTTTCTGGAACCCTAGATTCGTAAGTCATAGAATCTGAAAGGTGATTTTGACATCTTGCTAGCCGTGAATAACTTCTTTCTGGTGGTTTTTTCATGTATCTCTGATCGTAACAAGGCGTTTGAGGGAGGGCCCTACTTTTATAATCAAGTTGGCCTTATAGGCTTTAACTCAGCTGAGGAGCTACCCTTGAAGGTCTCGGTGTGGGTTCATTTTCCTCGATTGCCGTTAGAATGTTGGAGACATGATATTCTACAATCAATTGCGTTGCTGCTGGGGAAGCCTATTGGCCTGTGTCAGCAAACTCTAGAAAAGCAATTTTTTTCCTATGCCTAGGTATGTGTGGAGATTGATCTGAGCTAGCCTCTACCAGATTCTATTGATCTGACTATTAGGTCTAGCTCCTGGACTCAACAGTTAGACTACGAGACTTTACCCTTCAAGTGCTAGTTGTGCCATGAGTATGGTCATCTTCAAAGGAGGTGCCCCTGTGCCTCAGGTGCTAGTGGTTTAGCTAATGTGAAGGACCCATCTAATCCAAGGGTGGAAAAGGGTAAATCACCCATGCAGGGGGTGGTACCAGATAAAGATGGTTTTTTGCCTGTTAAGTCACGAAACAAGAATCAAGGTCTGAAGAGGACTCTTCAAGATCATCAAGAGGAGACTTTTAACAAGTTTGAGGCTTTGGATGGATTAGTCCATGAGGAGGGGGTTTCTTCTAACATGCATGTTGAAGCTTCTCCTTTAGTTGATCATAATTCTGAGTCTTTACCTATCACTACCTCAGCCCTTGTTCCTGTGGTGGCTTCCAGGGTGGTGATGAATTCAATTGTTCCTCCTCCTAATGCTGGGATTGGTGACTCTTGTGGTTTGGTGGAAACCCCTATGGCCTCTTCGGCTGAAAGGGTGAGTTTAGTGGGTGGATGGGGTTTGGAAGACTTTGGCAAGAATAAAGCCCTCTCTACTTCACCTATTTTGGGTTTACAACAAAAACCCCTAAAAAAGAGTGCTCCTGATAAGCCCCAGAAGGTGGGGAGGAAGAAGGATCAAGAAAAAGTCAAGATGGCTGGGGAGACATTGGTGGAATCTGGGTTGGTGAAGACATTGGATACTCACTTCTCTCACCCTTAGTGATGATTGTGTTATCATGGAATGTAAGGGGTATGAATAGCATCCCTAGACAAAAGGCTATTCGGGACTTGGTTAGTGCTCATTCTCCGAATGTAGTTTTCCTCCAGGAGACGAAGTTATCTATGGATGGTATGATGCAATGTGTGTCTAAGATTTGGAATAGAGGGTTTTGTCAGTGTGTGGGTGCGTAGGGTAGCTCTGGGGGTCTTGCTTGCCTCTGGGATCCTTGGCAAATTTCTCCTATTTGGTGGTTCTCTAGCAAATTCTCCATTTCTCTAGTTGCAATTAGTTTGGAGACGGGGGAAAGAATTCTTCTTTCTGACATTTATGCTCCGACGAATGTTCCTAGCAAGAGTCTACTGCGGTCACATATCAATTTTCTGAGATCATTGGATCCTTTCCTTCCCTGGATTATGGCAGGTGACTTCAATGCAATTGCCTCTCTAGAGGAGAAAAGGGGGGGTGTGCCTCATTTGGACCCCTCGTTTGATCTACTAAGGGATAATTTGGTTCAGCTTCAGCTTGTGGATATCAAACCTTTGAATGGCATGTTTTCTTGGAAAAATAGGAGGCTTGGAGATGATGCCATTTTTTAATGGTTAGACAGGTTTCTTGTTTCTAGTTTTTGGGTGGGTGATAATTGGCTATCAAGTTCAAAAATTTTAGATTGGTGAGGATCTGACCATTGGCCGATCAAATTCTCTACTTGTTTGGCTAGTGGTCCTAAAAAACAAACTTTTAGATTTCAACATATGTGGCTCAAGGAGGAGAGTCTTCTTGACTTGGTTTCTAGATGGTGGACTGAAAGACAACCTGCTTTTGGTATGACTATGTACTCATTTGTGAAGAGGCTTCAATATGTGAAGTATAAATTGAAACATTGGAATAAGTATCAATTTGGAAATGTGTTTCAAAGGAAAAGGGTTGCCTAGGAGCGCTTGGATTCTATTACCAGCCAGATTCAAGATTAGGGTCTTGATGTAAATTTAAGCAGGCTAGAGGATAATGTGGTTAAAGACCTTGAGGAATGGGAGCTTCGTGAGGAATTTTTTTGGAAATAGAAGGCTCGTGTCGATTGGCTTCAGGAAGGGGATAGGAATACTTTCTTCTTTCATAAATTGGTGAAGGTACGTAGACAAGGTAACTTTATTTCTTCTCTCCGCTCTCTTGGGGGTTCTATTCTTTCTTCCTCTTCGGGGATCTCTAGTGAGGCAGTTCATTTTTTCTCCGCTCTCTTTTCTGAAGATACCCTGCCTGCTAGTGAGGAGGAAGCTTCTATCCTGGCTTGTATTCCTCCTTTGGTGACTATGGATATGAATGCTTCTCTTCTTAAACCATTTCTTTGAAGGAGGTTGAGGATGTGGTGTTTCAGTTGAAAAAAGGGAAGGCTCCTAGTCCTGATGGGTTCCCGGCTGAGTTCTTTCAGGAATTTTGGGAAGTGATCAACCTTGATCTTTTGGAGGTGGTACAGGAGTCTTTAAGGAATAAGCAAATGTTGCGAGCCACGAATGCCACGTTTCTTTCTCCTATCCCAAAATGCAAGGGTGTTGATTCTCTGGATCTTTTTCGACTAATTGCTTCATGCAATGTGGTGTATAAAATCATTACAAAGCTAATTGCTAAGTATTTGAAGCCATCGCTGGATAAGTTGATCTCGGAGGAACAAGGGGGCTTCGTTGCGAGTAGACAAATTTTGGATAGAGTAGTTATTGTGGCTAAGACCATTCACTCCATGACCTCTTCTAAGGAAAAGGCTATGTTTATAAAGTTAGACATGGCTAGAGCTTATGATAGAAATAAATGGGGCTTTTTTATCAAAATTCTCAGAGCCTTTGGGTTTAGTGGTGAGTGGATTGATTGGGTCATGAGCTGTGTGAGGACTTCATCCTTTTCCATTCTTATAAATGGGGAGTCTTCGAATCTATTTGGTGCTTCTAGAGGTCTTCGGCAGGGGGACCCCTTATCCCCATATTTGTTCATCTTGATGGCTAAAGGCTTGGGGAGATTCATTAAGTCCCATGTTATGGATGGGCACTTTTAGGGATGGAAATGGAGCAACTCTCTTCCTCCTCAAACTCATCTTTAGTTTGTGGATGATACGGCTTTCATGGGTGCTGCTAAGGTGGCTGAAGTAGTTGCTTTATGATAGATTTTGGATTGTTACCTTGCTACCTCAGGTCAAAACATTAATGAAAGTAAGTCTTGCATTTATTTCTTTAATACCCCCATGCTTATTCAGTAGCGTATTGCCAGGATCCTAAGGTTTTAGGTGGGGAAACTTCCCTTTATATACCTTGGCATCCCTCTAGATGTGCGCCCACTTACCAGGTGTTTTTGGAAGGATGTGATTGATAAATTTCAAGGGCTGGTTTGTCATTGGACCTATAGATGGTTATCCACAGCTAGCAGAGTTACTCTGTTGAAGTCTGTGGTGTAGGCCCTTCCTTTATACGGGTGCTTCATGTTGTCTGCTCCCTCAAGCTTCATCAAAGATTTTGAGGGTCTCTGTCGGTAGTTTCTTTCGTCGGGTAATCTCCTTTCGAAGAAGTGAATCTTGATTAAGTGGGAAGTTATATGCCGGCCAAAGAAGGATGGTGGTTTGGGTTTGCGTAGGGTAGATTGGAATGGGTAGGCCTTGGCTACTAAGCTGTACTAGAGATGGTGTTCATATCAGCATTAGTATTGGGCCAGGATCCTTACTTTCAAGTACCTTGGGGAGGTGGATGGCACTGAGGTTCCTCGATTTAGTCTCTCGAGGAAAGGTTCTATGATATGGGATACTCTCAAGAGGGGGGCTACGCGGGTTAAACAAGGCCTATTTTGGATCTACAATAGAGGCTCTGATGCTCTTTTTTGGCATGACTCCTGGGATGGCTTCCCACCTATCCTTTCCTCGCATCCTCACCTGGGGGACTTATATAGGATTTTTGTTCAGGTTGGTTGGAGTAGAGTGATGGATTTCAAAGCCCTTCAGGCTTTGGGATAGACCATTGTTTACCAGTGGAAGGATATGTAGGATTGGCCCATGGGTGGATCTTTGGAGGATAGGAGGGAGTTGTCCTCCATTTTGGTTGATAGAGTCTGTTGTTCTCTTCCAGAGCGGGATGTGTTGTCTTGGGGTCTGGATCCTAAAGGGAAGTTCACTGTTGCTTCAGGGTATCATGTTTTGGACAGACAGGCCTGTGGTAGTGCTAAGGTTCCTATAGGATTCCAGGACAACACTGAGAGGGGGTTGAATCAGTGTTGTCTTATTTTTAGAATTTTTAAAATTGGCAATGAGGTTTATCAAAATTGAACTAATTACTTAAACAATTAATCAACAAATGATCAATCACATAAATCACATAGGGCAAATGAAGCTATGGAAGACACCAAGACATGAGATTATGACACCTAAAAATTACAGAGTGGAAAACCCTCCAGGGGTAGAAAAACCACTCAAAATGCCTCACTGGTTACAATGTTTAGAAGCACCAACTTCAAGGAGCACCAACCCCTAATTCATTTAGAAGCACCAAACCCTAATACATTTAGAAGCACCAACCCCTAACACATACTCAAATTAAAACCAAGAATTCAGAGGGTTTCTCTGTTTCAATACAAATCACTTCTTCTTTCACATGTGTCTGTCATATCACCATACTTCTCATCAACTCAAATCATAAAACTTATCATCTGTATTTTCTCTTCAAGAGGATTTTCAAAATATATTCTGCCATGTATGATAATCCACCCAACAACTTTAATGTTCCTGTAAAACCATTATATACAAGATGACTTTTCATAATTTGTCTCTCCAAAATTATTTCAATCCTTGATATTCTTGCATCTTCAAAAATGGTCTCTTCAAATTCTCTGTCCTGCAAATCAATTTTAGAGTGCATAAAATCTTTCATATTCTACAAAATAAATTCAATCACTTGCAACAAAAAAATCATTTGCAAAAACAAAAATAAATCTTCAATGTGTCATTTATTTTCTTTTTCTCCTCTCTGCAAAATCCCTTCAATTTCTTCCCACAAAAGCAAATATTCTCCATCATACATCATTCTCAAAATATCTATTCACCTGCAAATAACCTTTGGTTTTCTTCAATAAAATATTGTCAATCTTCCTCAAAAAAAAATTATTCTTCAATCTGAAAAAAAAATCACATTGAAATCCTCTGCACCAAAAACATCTGCAAACAATTTTGACCAATTTGATATCTTAAATTGCCCTAAAAAAATAAATTCAATTCCCAAAAAAAAATCCTCTTCAAATTCTTCTCTGCAAATATGATCTTCATAAAAGACCATTCTTTTGCTCTCAAAAAAATAAAATCTTCTTTAAATTCTCTACCCAAAAATCTTCTCAAAAAGATTAGAGAAGAAAAAATCATTTTAAATAAATTCTCTAAGCTTTTCTCCTTTATTGCAAATAAATCCTTATAAACTTTCTCTTTTATTGCATATAAATCCTTATAAGGAATTTCCTTCTTTATAGCTATTTAATGCCTTGAAAAGCCCGCAAGAGAAAGCTTAAAATTAGAAAAGAAAAAAATCTTTATAAAAACTACTTAAAAGATTCCTGAAATTTGCCTTAAGAAAAGCCTTGAAAATAGGAAATAAAGGTTTTAAGACTTATTCAATACTTAAAGAAAATCTCCACTTTATAAAGTGCATTGAGCTCCCCCTTAAAATAAGGACCAATTCTTATAAGGAAAGGTCAGTTTTTAATGTCATAAATGGCCTTTTCAAACTTTTCATTCCACCTTTGATTTTCTTTTCCCGCTTGAAACACATGTGGTAACCGGTGTATTTGGTAACACCTAGAAGAGAGGGCAGTCACAACAATGTAAAAGAACCCCTTCAGCAAGTCACTTAAGTGACTCAACTATAAATCATAAGAAATAGAGGGCCAGCAGTGAGAAGAGTAAAACCATATCACTTAGCACATTTAAGTCATAAAAACAATGCACTTGGCTAATAAAATTAGTCATTGAACATTAAACTTTATTGACTCCAAAACACCTATAGCTCTTTAATCTTTGAAGACAATATCCTTATTGCTTGCATATATGTTCTGAAATTTTACAATGATCCTTCACTTGATATGAATAAGTTAAAAACATTACAAGTTGTGATTACTTCCTTGACTTGACGTTTCCTTGTCTTGTTTCCAATCTCCAAACACTGAGATACTGAGCCTAAATCAAAATCATAGAAGCAGAACAATATGAATATGAACATGATGAAATGACTATGATAAGCAACTCCTCAACTCCTAATGATGTACTTTTCAAAGCAACTCAATGACATCAATCCAACATCAACATGACAACCCGAAAGAAACCTCAACAAGATGAACTGTAACATAATCCCCTGACATGAAGTATGAGCATCAAACCTTCTTATTAACATGATGAGAACCAATACCAAGACAATACCTAATCATCATAACCATCTTCTGAATCCACAACCTGATGACATCACCTGTCAATAATATGTGAGCATCAACAAATGATGTGATCAAGTAGATCAAACAAGTCCTATTATAAACATGAATCTTGTATCTATCATAACTTAAATTTGTGTATATGAATGCACAAGAAATGCATGAAAGCACACAAGAACATGAAGAAACTCCAAACAATATTATGAGTCCATGATCAACTTCAAGCAAAACCAATTATACTATAAAGTCCCAATGACCCCAAAATAATGACCTCTGCATTAGACCCATATGGTCAACCTATGAACATCATGGTTGCATGAGATGCACTTTGTCAATTAACTTTGCATCATAAGACATGCATTTATATGAACTGAAACAACAATCATATCAAACCATGAACATGATGAACAACCCCTTGTCAATATCAACACCTTGTGATCCTACAAAACCTTTTGACATCAATGACAATCAATCTCCATCAGTTCCTTGGTGGAAAAATATTTGGAATAAACTCTCTTGGCTAAAATGCAATTTATTTTCTTGGCTGGTGGTTTATGGCAAGTGTTTGACTTAGGATAACCTCTATAAGCGAGGCTCCTAAGGTCCTTCATTATGTTTCTTATGCCTAAAAGATGTTGAGACTATTTCACATCTTTTCTTTCAGTGCCCATTTGCTAGGACTATTTGGCATTTTTGGTGGGGAGCTTGGAACTTGTAGTGTAGGCACCCTTCTTCTCTGGAGGAGTTTTGGCAAAACATAGGGCCCATTCTGGTGAGGACTTCATTTATGCACATAGCGTGGCCAATTGGCCCTAGTCTGATTAAATGGCACATCTGGCTGGAGTGCAACCGCAAGGTCTTTCTGGATAAGAAGTTGCTGGTAGGTCAAGTTTGGTCTCGCATTCTTGGGGCTTTATAGGAGACCTTGTATGCTAAATGTAATCTGTCAGCCCCGGTAGATCTTGGTGATATTGGAGTGATTCGTAATCTAGGGATACTTGTTGGGGGTACCGAAAGGCCCAAGATTGGGTGGAGTAGGTGTTCTAGAGGGAAGGTCTTTAGGGGAGGGAATTGGCTACCCCCTCCCACTGGAGTCTTGAAAATTAATAGTGATGGGTCTACAAGGGGTAATCCTGGGCACACTCGCATTGGTGGGGTGGGAAGAGACAGTTTTGGGGTGGTTGTGTTTTTCTTCTCAGAATATAGGGGCAACACTCCAATAGTCTTATGGAGGCCTTGGCTATTCTTTTGGCTTTGAAGAGGGCATATGCCCTTGGCTAGAAAAGAATAGTCAGATTCTCAAGTGGTGATAGACTTGATAAATAAAAGGCAATTTGATGATGTTAGTTGGTAGCTTACGGTGGTGGCTAAGCAAATCACAAGTCTTGGAGAATTACTTGATTCTATCACCTTCTCTCATATCCCTCGAGAATGAAATAAGGTGGCTGATGGGTTTGTCAAATGGGCTTCTGAGAAGAATGGGACCTGGTTGGTGGATGATTGGGACAGTTTACCTGTGGATCTTGCTCAGGATTTGGAGGATTTAGTTACAGCGGATGTGAGATGTTGCATGACCACTTCTTGATTTCTTGTTTGATGTTTCTGGGCCCGTTTGTGCCTCCTACTACTTTTATGCTCTGTACTACTCTCTTTGATTAATAAAGTTTTTACCCTCTTTTATTTTAAAAAAAGCAAACCCTAACTTATCTCATTCTAATATTTTCTCTTCATTTCTATTTCCTTCTATATTGCCTTGCAGGATAGGGTTTCTACAAATTTCCAAGGGCAGCCATGGAGATCTCAAAGGTTTATACAGTGTTTTAGCATACCTATGTTTTCTTTTATTTTAATCTAACCCCATTTTTTTAGGTATGTATATATATATAAGTTTGTGTGTGTGTATACATATATATACATCCCTATCGTTATATACACAGTGAGTATGCCACAGAAAGTAGTGTTTTACTTGCAATCCATATATATATTAAAATTTCTGCAGGTTTAAAAAAATAGTGGAAGGTGGATTATAGACCCAACGGCCGGAGGCCGAATGCATAATAAACAACGGATATAAATTAGCAGCGCTGCTGCATTTTTTTAGAGGATAGGGGTTTGGTTTCTTGGTGGGGGGCGGACCTCCCACCCACTCCCCCACAAAAACACATAAACGTCTGTCCAAAAAAACAAATAGCAGCTATAATGTGGAATTTTGGTCGACTCATATAATGTGGGATTTTCCTTCTTTGTAAACTTTTATTTATTTATTTGTGTTCTAATGTATATATATATATATATGCAGAGTCATTAGATATATATATATATTTGTTTCTATAAATTTCTTTTAAAACATTCTATCTTATTATATTTTAAAACAAATTTATAGAAACAAATATATATATCTAATGACTGTGTGTGTATATATATATACATATATATTTCTTTGAGTAAGCACATTTCCTATATTGGTATATATATATATATATATATATAATATTCTAAGTTATTCTATATAGTCTCATTTAAAATGAAAAAAAAAATAAAACACTTGCATAAAGAACATTTATGGAAGAACTTAACTTGTTTGTATTTAGCTAAATATTGCACTCAATAAAGTCTCTAAGTTACAACAGTGAATTATTTTCCAACAGCAACTAAAGTAATCAACAATTTTACACAGCAACACTTTCTCCTACTTAATACACATATAGCTTTAAACAGCAACATAATGTCTCTTCTATTTTTTCTTTCTCTATATTATTTCTATTTGTAAGCATAATGCAGAAAACCCCTTTTTTGTCCCTTTTTTTTCATAGAAACTATATAAATTCCTTTGCTAAAATAAAACTATAGAAAGTCATTATTACAGGAGCATGATATATTTTTCCTTTCTTTCATAAACTTATTTTTATCATATATATATATATATATATATATATATATATATATAAACATTTGAAAACCAGCAATGTATATATTTTCCATTTGCAACTTTCTCACATGAATACATACAGCAACACACATTGCATTATTGAAATCACAAGAAGATGGGATATAACATTAAAGCTCATTTAAACAATTACATATTAAGAGAGCATTTTCTCTCTTTTCTTTTAGTCCAACTACAAATAGGCCATTCTTTAGCCATGGCTCTCAAGTAGCCAAAATAACATTACAACACCAACAAAATAAGACATCACCCAACCTCCAAGGGTCACCAGATAAACCTGCAAGAAAACTAAAACAATGGAGAAAGATCCAAGCCACCAAAAATGCTCTCCTCCCTACCATAGACCCACAAGTGGGTCACCCTCGAGCTTGGAGGTCAATCTTCACATAGGTCTCAAACCACAACACAACAATAAGCAAAACACACAAATCATGAAGAACACTCATAAGGTTTACACAACACAAAATCTATAGGAAGGGATTTGAAGGGGTAGGGGAGTGGATATCACTCTACTCAGAGGATCACTCCACAAAAATCCCAAAGTCTCAACACAAAATAAAGCCTCAAGCCCAAAATGAAACTCCATATATATATGAATTTCACCATGGCACTCATGCTAACAAAAATAGTCCATACTCCAATAACTTGCCCTCAAGGCCACAAAATACCAATACCAGGAGGGTGACCTCGAGGAGGTTCACTCATCCCCCACCCAAACATGGATGGACACACCAAGATTCGTAGTCTCATCCCAAAACACCCAAAAACTCCACAACAAAGAAGAAAACAAACACCCAAAGCATTTCAAGCACACAACTAAAATTAACAAAGCATAAGGAAGGATAGAATGCCTTGAGTCTTATCTTAAGAGCCCAAAAATGGATGAAAGTTGAAGAAGAGCCCACAATCCTTCTCCAAGCCTCCAATCCTCCAAAATCTCTCCAACTCTCCAAAATCCCTCTAGAAAAATTAAGCAAAAAAAAGAACCCCATTCCCCTCTCAAAGAGGAATTAAAATAGGCTTCATTCCAAATCCTTGAGGAATGACAAGGTGACTCATGTCACCTTCTCCTTCTTCTTCCCATCCCACTTGGAAGGGAAAAGGAATGTGGGGGTGACATGTGTCACCCTCCCATCCATTCAAACCTCACCCTCTCCACATGCGCTCTCACACATGTGTGAGTAAAAGTGGAGAGGTGGCATCTCTCCAAATGGGCTCCAAGAGGATAAGGGATGACACATCTCATCACCTTATTCTCTAAAGGGAGCCCCTTCATTCCAAGATGCTCTCAGGGTGTTGCCACAATAATGGGTTATACTTTCTGGGACATACTGATTTTTGCTGAAATCACATATTTTTAGAAAATATAATGATTTAAGTCCTGAAAGGTTCCATTTAAATGATTTTAATTGAAGAGGGTTTGATCAAACCCCCTTGGATAGAACCCTGCTAGTTTTAAAGCATACCTATAATGGAGTCTCCTCTACACCTATCAAAATGTTGATAAAAAACCACTTTTGATTTATTTTTTGAGGGATCAAATGAATTCATTTAAAATTTATGCTTTGTAAGTATGTAGTCCTTATTATAAACTTCCCAAAAAATATAATTTTAAATATATTTAATTTGATTATTATATTTATTTTTTATTTTTTGTGAATGTATGTTTTTCACTGAACATCAAGTTCTCTATTCTATACACATGGAAAATTAGTAAATAATTGAAAAAAAATTCTAAAAAATATATTATCACTAGGTATTGATGTCCTTGTTTCAACAAAAGAAAAAAAATTGAATTTCAATATATATAGAAAAAGTTATGTTTTACAGAATATGCTTATGTCTAAATTATAATTGGTTTGACTTAAAAAATTAATTAAAAAATATAAATTCAAAAAAACATTATGAAAATAAATACATACACTATATATCGGTGTTACCAATCTAAATTAAAAAGAATTAGAATTTTATCCTTTGTAGACAAAAAGTTATGTGCTACAAAATACACATCACTTTAAAAAAATATTGTTTACTATTAAAAACAAGTTGTCAAAGGAGATGCAAAAAACTTTACAATTTAACTCCAATTTTTTAAAAAAAATATATTTAGAATCTACAAACAAAATCTCACAAATCACTAGTTTGCATCATCTTCAAATTCCTAATGTTTTAGTGGCTATAGGTGTCAAAACGTGAAGATTTAGTTCAAAATATTGATTTCAATGTCAAGTTTGGCCAAAAAGTGTAACCCATTATTGTGGGATGACCCTTTGTTTGTTTCAAGACAGACAACTGAGAGGGGAGGGTGAATCAGTTGTCCCAAAACTTTCCTTTTATTAACCACTTAAATCCTTCTTGTAATTCAGTAGCATAATAATAAATCAATCATGAAATCCAATGCAATAAATCAAGAGCAGAAACACATTAACACATATGACACCAAGATTTTAATGTGGAAAACTCGGTTAAGGGAAAAACCACGAGGTGACTAACCCAAGATTGTATTCTCTGTTAAAAGAATAAGAAGAACAAAATGGTACATGCCAATTAGGGCTCACTACCCGAGCACACTACTCACAAGAGGCCCATTGCCTACAGGAGACACACTGTCTACAGAATAATAAATATTACATACTTGAACTAAAGAATAGCATCTTCACCATGCTTGAGTTAGTTCCATTTAAGTTCAACACTTTTGCTCTGCCTTTCGCTCTTCTCCTCGCTACCACACTCTCATCTTTTCCAAGATACTTTTGAAATGACTTCACAACTCTTATTTATATAAGACATTGACTTTGGGATAATCATCAAAGTTAGCATACTTTATAGAGCAAATACACAAATACAACTTGAATTATTACAAAAGACTTCATGTGAATCACCACACTGTCGGCCACACAGATCTGTGACTTAAATCTTCTTTGAGGAACACGCCATGCTTTGTAGAACATCTTCAAGATCATCCGCAAGATGTGTAAATCATTCGATCAGCCAAGTTTAGGAAGAACATCATCATCCAGAAGTAATTCTTCAATTACGAGCTCAATCTCCAATGTGGACCACCAACACAAACTGGACATAATCTAGAGACCCCCACAAGCTTGCTTGAAACACCAAGAATATCCACACCACTTCTAATTACTGAAATCATTCTTTTCTTCATCGGGAACCTCAAGAACACAGTCTGTCATCACTGTCATATTGGAATAGATGCTTGCGAACCTCCAAACCATGAACCAATTGAGTTGTCAATTCACATTAACTTCTTAAACACTCCATAAAATCCACAGAACAAGATATTGCATTTTCGGATCTCACCGGACCTATTTGTGTCATTTTGTCACCTCTGAACATCTCCTAGAACCGGTTTTACGCATAAGGCCATAACTTCTTTAAATCTTCAGGCGGACCTCTCAAATCTTTACTGGATCACCTTTAAACACATATCTACAAACCCTTTGATCTACATCCTCTGATCTTCATCTTAGCTAGGATCTTCACTTCATAGAGCTTCACTATTCTTCTCTATTTCTGATAGGACTAATTTTCTCAATATCCTCAGCACACAACTCATCCAATCCTTGACATCAATGCAACAGGAGTATGTTGACATCAATGACAACACCGGTTAGGCCCATACTTGCAACAATCTCCCCCTTTGTCATTGATGGCAACATATGATGTGAAAAATTATTTTAACCATCAAGACAAGTACTTCTCCTCACTGACTGACATAACTCCCCCTATCAACAACAACCATTCACATGTCTTCTCTTCCTTTACTGCTCCCCCTTTGATCAACAATCGCTTTTTGTTTTTCACATGTCTTCTCTCCCCTTTTGACATCAATGGCAAAGGGCACATACTTGCATCACTCAGAATCATATAGATTTCTCCCCCTGAGTAGCAGCTTCCCATCATCAATCCAGACCATAAGATATGACTGTGAGATCCACCAGACTGATGCACATCAGTACACTTTAATTTAGAACCGGAGGGGTAATAACCCCTAACTTCTTCCTGAGATACTCAAAAGAGTCCTTAGGTAGAGGTTTAGTAAAAATGTCTACAATCTGATCCTTGGAGGGCACAAACTCTAATCTGACTTCATTCTTGTTGACTTGCTCTCTCAAAAAGTGAAACTTGATGGATATATGTTTTGTCTTTGAATGCAACACTAGATTTTTTGATATATTTATTGCACTTGAATTATCATAGAAGATTGTGATAGGTTCCTCATACTCCACTCGGATGTCTATTAGCATTTGCTTCATCCACAATACTTGAGTGCAACTACCTGCTGCTGCAATATATTCTTCTTCTGCAGTGGACAAAGATATTGCCTCTTGTTTCTTGCTCAGCCAAGAAACCAATCTTTTCCCTAAAAAGAATGCTCCACCACTGGTACTCTTTTGGTCATCTACATCTCTTGCCCAATCCGCATCTGTATATGCATGAAGAGAGAAATCATGATCTCTAGGATACCATAAACCATAATCAACTGTTCCTTTTAGATATCTAAGAATCCTCTTGATTGCCATGACATGAGATTCTCTAGGATCATCTTGAAATCTAGCAACAAGACCAACAACATTCATAATGACAGGTCTAGTTTGAGTAAGATACAATAGTTCTCCAATCATTGACCTGTACTTTTTATGATCAGCCTTAAGAGAGTCATCATCTTTGCTCAGTTTACATCCAACTTCCAATGGAGTATTCATTGGTTTAGAGTCTTCCATCCCAAATTTCTTCAACAATTCTTTCACATATTTGGTCTATGAAATGAAGATTCCTTTCTTTGTTTGAGTGATTTGCATACCCAAGAAGAAATTTATTTCCCTAAACATAGACATCTCAAATTCACTTTTCATTTGATTTGCAAAAGTTTTGCATGTATTATCTCAATTGGAAACAAGGTAGATAACTGAGAGGGGGGTGAATCAGTTATCTTAAATATTTTAACTTTCTGTTCTTCCTTTATAATTAGTGCAGCATTAAAACATATAAGCATACATAACCATGAGAGCAGAAATAAAATCAACACATATAACACAATGATTTTGACGTGGAAAACCCTGTTAAGGGAAAAACCACAGGGTGACTAACCCAAGATTGTATTCTTTGTTAAAAGAATAAGAAGTACATAATGGCACTTGCCAATTAGGGCTCACTACCTGAGCACACTACTCACAAGAGGCACACTATCTACAAGAGACTCATTGTCTACAAGGATTTAGAAGGAAACCAGATGTTTGAACTGAAGAGGGGCATCCACATATGCTGAGGTTTAGTTCTGGTTAGGCTCAATATATTGATCTACTACACTTCATACTTCCTCTTCTTTAGTGCTACTATTCTATTACATACCAGACTTGTATTACTGTATCCACACTTCTTTCTACCCTTTTTTCGCACACTATTTCTCCACCCACACCTTCATACCGAAATCCATTTGGTATATATATCTACATCAAGGATTTCAACACCTATCTAGTCAGAAACTAGAATATTCAAGATATTCACAAGGCACTGATCTGTCGGCTAAGTCCATGCTTGATATGTGATGCGTATCCAAGAAATAGAGTTAGAAGTCATCAATCAAGTCAACCAACCATGTATGATCTCTCAATTAGCTTGACCACCATCAATTTTTCATCTGGATTGAAGTCTGATGCTCTGTTGGTCAGTTCTTCCTCAGTCTACTCTACCTGTTAGGAACCCAACACTTAGATGCTCATCTCTTTTCACTCTTTCATCACCGAAGGCTCAATCTCTAGAATGTAGCAGTCATGGTACTCCTCTTGACTTCCCCAAGTCCGTACTTTGTTGAGATACATCCTCTGAGAGATCTGGACCTGATTGTCGGACCTTGCTGCATGCTCTGTTCTTGTTCACCGGACTAAAACATTATTCAATCTGACTTTCGGTAGAGACATACTATGTGCTGGGAATGTGTGGGATAAGCTTTGTTGTCATCAATGACAACAATGATGAAGCCACATAGTGTCTCTTTCCAACAATCTCCCCCTTTGGCATTGATGGCAACACTTAATGAAAGATGACTAAGTGTCGTATTAAACTCCCCCTTGGCTAATTCTCTATCTTATGTGCACTTTTATTAGAGCTCCCCCTTAGCTGGATTCCACATTTTTCACTACTCCTCACTCCCCCTTTGACATCAATGGCAAAGGATGGGATCCGCACACCAAAATTTGCAAAAACCAACCTATGGATAGCTGCATAAGTATATGTACACGTTATACTTACATATACTTAAGTATATTTGCAAAGGTAGTCTTCAACTATACAACTTCTGTCACCCAACTCTGCTTCATTCTATCCAAAATTGAAATGTGACCACTTAAAAAAAATGCAAAATCTTTTGCCCTCTTTAAGTCTGCCGGATCACTAGTCCGGGCTGTGGTCTGAGCATCGGTTAGGGCCTCATGCATTGCCTCTAACTTAGGGATAATTATCCCTCTTAGTTCACTCATTCTACTTATTCTATTCTTCTTCTCCTTCTCAAGCCTTTTTATCTCATTTATAGTGGCAATAGCCTAGCACTCTTGATTCATTATGGATGAGGTGAGAGGATCAAAATTCTGAGATAAACTTGACAGTTTACCCTCTTGTTCTTCCACCTTCTTTGCAATGTCTTCTATCACTATGAACCAAGATAAACAAAATTTGTATAATTCTCTACCATCTTTAAGAGCATTTTCTAGGCTCTTTATCCCAATATCTAGATTTCTCCTATCATTTGCTATGAGTCCCTACACTTTAAAGAATTTCTTTCCCAAAAAATCTTTCCAGGCTTTCTCTTCTACTAATTTCTCCAAAGAATCAAAATGTGTGTTAACAAAATTAACAAGAGATTTCAGATTACTAGATGAAGAGGCCGAAAAATCCTTTTGGAAGCATGGCATGATTTTCTCTAGCACACCAGATGCAATTTCTATTAGCTCACAATCTTCCATGTGAGACTTCAGAAGCTTCTCTTTTGCTTTATCTTGAGCAAAAGATGCTACCTTCATTGCTTGGACCAGAGAGAGTCAGAATTGAGTGGTCCTTGAAATAATTCTGGTTCATCTATTTCTAACATTTCTTTGTTCAAGAAGCTCTTTACTACTTCAGCAATGTCTCTTGCCAGAGACAGAGTCTTCTTTCCTTTTCCCACCTCAAAACTATCATCTGGGATCTTCACTGTTTGATCTTCTTCTCTTCCCTTTACCTCTTCTCCTTGACTAATTTTCTCTTCTTTTCTTTCTTCACCTTCAGTTCTGGAGTCTACTGGGGGATCCGAAAGAGAGATGTTTAATTCTTCATGGACTTCCTCTTCTAGAATAGAGGAATCCAAGTCCTTAGTCCTCTCCTCACTTATCACATTTGGCTCTTCTGCATTTTTCTCAAGAGATTCTTCTTTTGATGTACTTAGTCCTTTGTCATTCATAGTAGAAGGTGCATCATCTATGTTCTCTATAACAGGAAGATTGAATCTTTTAAATGCATTCCAGAAGATGTCTTCAGTCTCTTTTGCCACCTGATCAGTCTCTCCGAGCATAAGTTTGTTCATTCTTGCTTTGCTCCAAAACTCATCCTTGCAGTCCTTGAAGATCATGGTCATTTATTTTGGAGTAATGGAAGGATAGAGATGAATTGCAATATGTTCCTAGATCTCCAAATCCTTTTCCTTGCCATTGTTTTTTCTGAGTTCAAGTACCTTCTCTAAACTTTTGGGAATTAGAGAAATGATTTCAATGAATGCTTTGTTATAAATGTTTAGGTACTTAACTGTTGCTTCTTCCAAAATCCTTTTGTCTGTGTCACTATACTCATCATAAAATTCTGTCATTGGTTATAGATTCCCATCCACAGTGACTGCCTTAATGACATCATCAACAGAAAGAATAGGCCTTTCAACAAATTCTTCTGCTTCTTCTTCCTTGTTTTCACCGGCAGAGGATTTCCCAGAAGTTTTCTTTTTCTTCTACATTTTCTTAACCTCCTCATCAGTCTCTGTCTCTTCATCATCCTTTTGGCTTGTGTATGACCTTGTGGCCTTGGTCTTTGTTCTTTTCTCTCCTTTTCCAGATGTCTTTGCTTCCGGTTTTGAGGCTTTTGGGCTTTTAGAAGTGGCAGGTGCAGAGCTCTTTAATGATCTAGTCCGGGAGGCGGCTTGCACCAGGACACTTTCTTTTTCTGCTTCTTGTCTCTCCTTCTCTGCTCTTTCTACCTTCTCTCTATTGGCATCAACTGCCTCCTTTGATATACCATATTTCTTGGCAATTTCCTCCACTTCCCTTCTCACTTTCCTTTTTATCTCTGGTTGTCTCAATTCAACATGTATTTTCACACTTAATTCTTGAAAGGTTCCAAACCTTTCTGCCTCAAGGTCCTTTGGCTGACTTAGTAGGTGTTGAACAAGCAGCTCCAGAATTTTCTCATCTACCTCATAGCCCATTGGCATAATCTAGACTGTTCTGGGTTCCACTGCCTCCATTAGGCATTGATCAGTGTCTACCATGAAGCACACTATATCCTTGTATTTTTCAACTAAAGATTGGGGGATTCTCTCTCTGGCCTGCATCATGCCTTGAAAGTTTTTGAAGTATCCCCAGAGTGTTGTACTTTGAGCCTTGGCATCACCAAGCACATACATATAATCTCTTATTTGTATGGCAACCGTGATGCAGAGGTGGCACAAGGGAAGCACAACACAAAGAAAGTTTTTTCTCCTTAGCCCACTCACCCACTTCACTTCTTCAATCCAACACAATCAAAGGCACATTCAAGGGTAAATGAAGGATTCGTTACTTAGGTTCTTGTCCAACTCTCAAGGCTATGTCTACACCTTCGTACAGGTCTGAAAACACCTTACCAACATTTGGTTTGATCACAAACTTCATTCAACTCTCTAACCTTGACTAGGCCTAGTGAGGCTACTAGCCCTCCAAAACTAGTTTTCTTCACAACAAATGACAAAACCCCAAAGGACTAGGCAAACAAATGGTGATTTTGGATAACCTCTATGGGACTCTAACAAACCTCCAAATCTCCAATCCCAACTCTACTCCAACAGTTCTGTCGTACCCAACCAAATTTTTTGCTTCACTAAGGCATTTTGAAACAAGTCTAGAAAATTTTTCGTCAAAAAGTCAAAAAAGCAAAATTTCTAAAAATAGACATCGAGTTAGGTTTTCTAGGTTTCTCGAGATATGGATGTTGGCAAAACTTTCTAAAAATAGAAAGTTTCTAAAATAGAATCTCCAACTCAGGTGTCGCGCTCGATTCTCATTGGTCAATTTTGCTTCACGATCGGCGCGGTTCAAACAAAATCTTCAAACGACCAAGTTTTCTCTACTGGGTTATTTTTGCTTTTTCAGAAGCTGAAGCACGAGCTCAAAAGTCATCAACACAGAAAAGTTCACCTGCCAAATCTCTTCAATGAGTTTCCAACATTGTTTCAACGACGCAAAACTGACAAACGGTCGTCGACTCGATGATGCATGCAAAACGATGCAAGATGGATCCAAGGTGAAATGAAATGTTGGAAAATCATAAATTTGACTAAGTCTGGTGAAACCAGGTGCCCCAAGTGGCTTGGGGTGCCCATCCTCTCATGTGTTAGTTTTTTTTTTCACATTTTTCGAGAAACGTCGAAAATGCTTCCGTCAGCTCATTCCCGGTTGGTCAAGCTTGGTTAAACTCAGTCAAAAGGCCCATAAAAGCAAGAGATTCATCTCAGATATGCTCAGGCTATCCAATCTACCCTCATCCTGATGCCTGTTCGTGGAATCATGAAATTGGCTAAGTCTGATGTCCTGAAATCCTGAAAATTTGACTAAGTCTGAAATCTGGTGGATCCTCAAAAATCTAGAATCTGCATGTCAAATCCCATGGATCTGAGACCTATCTCAAACAGGACCTTCGAATTTTGGTGAAATTCAAGATTTGCGGCAGAAATTGAAAAATTCCAAAAAATTTCTAAGGCATGGAAAACCAGGCGCCCCAGGTGGCTTGGGGTGCCCAAACTCTCCAGAGTTAGTTTATTTTTGATGATTTTCTCAAAAAACATGAATCTCCTTCCGTCAGCCCGGTCTAGTTCAGAGTTGATCAGTTTGGCACATTTTTTGAGGTAAATAGAGAGTACAATCAGCTCAGTTTTCATCAAGCTTGCATATTTGCTAGATCATTAGACTCAGTTTCATCCCAGTTGATAGAAATCGACAGCCAAACAGGGGTCCTGTGCCTCTGGAATGCGCACGCAAACCAAGAAATTGGAAAAATTGAAAAAATAAAAAAAATGGTCAAGTGTTGGGAAACCAGGCGCCGCAAGAGGCTTGGGGCACCCAACTTGAGCAGTGTTAGAATATTTTTATGTTTTCAATGTTTTCCGACATGCTTTGTTACCAATCTTCGTCCGTTGGCAGTTTCCGGGAGGTCAAACTTGGTCAAACGATGTCAGATCGTCGAACGGAGGCAGGGGATGGAATCTCAGTTGATCAATCTCCAAAATGTCAGGATCAGTTAGCTTTTTTAGTTCATGATCGACATTTTTCCACCTTGTCAAAGTCGGAGACAGGCCATATTTAAGTCAAAATAAGTGTTGAAGTGTCGAAAATGAAGAAAATTTTGTTAACACTTCTTCCAACTCACGCATTCGATGACATCATCAAAGAAGATATTTTTTGTCATCTTGCACATGAAGCCATAAGCTCCTACAAAATAGGGATTCTTCCTATTTGAAGACATGCACTTGGATTTATGCTTTAAAAGATGCTTTCTTCATGGATGAGGATGAAGTTTTCTTCTCACACAAGTAAAGCTGCTTTTTCGACCAAAAGATATAGAAAGACAAGCTTTGGCTTCTTTATTTCATTATCTTTTGCAGGTTGCATCCAGAGGAAAGATTTTATTTTTCAACAAAGATTCGAAGACCCAAACCAGGTGCTTTTTCAGTGTTCTTCATAGATTCGGGTTGAGGAAGAAGAGAGGCTTGCTTTTTCAGGGTCCTTGTTTCAAGGAGATCATTTTTCATAAATCCGACTAGAGCTTTTTCAGTTTTTGTCGAGATGGGTCCATCCAGATTATCATCCTCTTGAATATTGGGAGTTGTGTTTTTTTTTCGGGAAACTACTTTTTTCTTGCTTTTTCTGGAAAATCTCCGCTTTTTTAAAATCCGATAATCTGGGTTGCTTAGAAACGGAATTATCTACAAAACCCATGTGCCAGCTTTTTTTCGCTCAGAATTAGCTTTTTTAGAAGAAATCAGCAAAAGAATATCAATGGATGACATCACCAATAAAGCAACAATAAAGATGTGGACACAAAAAGAAATCAGCTTTGAAACATATGCTTTTTGTTTTAAAGCAGCTCATCCATTCTTTAGAAAAGAAGTCACCTTGTGATAGTTGGAATCTTTTTGCTTTAAAGCATTTGTTTATTGTATCTTTGTCTTAGAATAGTAATAAAGCTTGTGAGTTGGCAAGTTAGGGTTAATCAAGGAGATTTTAGGGTTCCCTACTCCTTTGATTTTAGCATAAATAAGGGCATCCTTGCCCATTGTTTGTAATGACTTTTGTGATAGCAAATTTGCTGTGCTTATTCTAGCCTGCAAACATTGTTATTCCAGGTGTTTGTTCACTTTGTGTTCAGTGTTCTCCGGTGTTTGATCGCTTACTATATGCCTACCTTTTGCTGCAGTATTGCTGTCCTGGAGTTGTATTAAACTTTCTGATATTGAATAGAAGTCTCATGCCTACTTTACTTTGATATTCTATATCGATTCATCAAGTTTTCATCGTCAGATGTGTAGCTTTTGTGGCTTTCTTTTTCAGCTTTCATCATTAAAGTACTCTTAGTCTTGTGGTGTAAATCTGGAGGAAAATTACTTGAGTTTTTGTGTTAACAATCATTCCCCATTCACTTTGAACTTCCTTTGCTCTGAATTTACTCAGGAGGTTGAAAGCGTCTTTAGTCTATGCCAGTTGTAGTAGAAGTTTTATTTAAAAAGAAAAAAAAACCTCTTCTACAGCATTTAGAGTTTTATAACCTTGTGCTCTGCAGCTAAGAATCAAAAAGAAGATAGGCAACGTTTCATTCAAGTTATCTTTTCAGCGAACATCAGCAAGAAAGGTAACTCCGCCTTCCAATAGGAGAGTTTATCTATGCATAGCTATCCGTTTCCAAATCGCATACCAGAGGTGCGAATTGAAACACCAACAGTTTTCTGGCGCCCACCGTGGGGCACGAGGCATAAAACTTCAAGCAAGCTTAGGCTTATGACACAGTAATGACTCTCTGGCATCCTTCTGCTCTAGTTTAACAACCAAATCTTACACCACCTGTTATTCAACCAAATCCTGTACGAGTGGAAGGAGAGCAAATAGACATCATTAGCAGCCTTAGAAGTTTCATATTTGCGCAAAAGGAAAGTCTTGATCAGTGGAGAAACGCAGTTGCTATCCTTGACGAAGAAGAACACAAAGTAGATCTTGCAGCAAGAAGACTAGTACTACCACCTCCTGCGTGGCAATAGATAATCTTGGCACATGGGGTTTATTCAAGAAAGGGAAAAGGTGGTGCTACGGATCCTTTCTTTCAAGATCTTGACTCTGCAAAAGTTGGAGAAGCATCCAACATAGCTCGAGAAATTCAGATAGTTCCTGAAGTCAAGCAGGAAGAATTACCAGAAGAACCAATAATCCAGCCTAGAGCAATGGGTAATACAAATAACAACAATCACAATGATCCAAATCAAAGGCAACTGCCACCATTGCCTTGGGGTAATAACATTGGACCTTTGGCCCTACAAGCACATCATGATTTACCAAAGGGGTCAAGGAAGCACTTTCCTCAGTTCCATGGTGATGGAACTCAACATCCTGATGAACACATCTCTACATTCACAATGGCTTGTGCTGTTTTGCATGTATCACATGAAGATGTTGCTGTGTGTCTCTTCATCGAGACTCTCGTGGGAAATGCTGCCGATTGGTTCAATCATCTGGAACCAGGAATCATTACAAGTTGGGCAACTATGAGCAAGAAATTCTTGGCAAGGTTCAAGCCTGCCGAAGATGGTCACAGATTGTTCGCCCAACTCTCAAATTTAAAGATGGAAAACAATGAACCAATGAGGGAGTTTGTGGCAAGGTTTAATCACCTAGTTACACATCTTTCTCATACTCTTAATCCATCTCCACAAATTCTGTTGAGCAGTTTCATTAACGCTCTTCCTTCTGAGATAGCCTTCTTTTTGAGATCGGCTAATGAAACAGAATTATCCAATGCACAAGAAAATGCCATCAAGTTAGAGGATGACATGATTACCTCTGGCAAGATGAAAATGGATTCAATTAGGCCTCTAGTCTAGAGTTTTGCAGATCCACTGCTACATAAGGTAGCAAATGAAGTGACTATCATGAAGAGACAATTGCCTACTCAGGGGCAACTCGCGTAACAGCCGTATCAGTCATCGCAACAACCATACCAACCACAGCAACAGTATCAACCTCAACAACCATATCAGCTTAAGAGGAACAATTTTCAGCCATTCAATAACTATAGGCCCAGGTTGCTAGCACCACCACCAAGACAAGCAGTTGATGTTACTCAAAATGCAGTATTTTGTTCCTTTCATGAAACTAATGCACATATTGGAGCCACGTGTCCCGAAAATTTAAGGATGAATCAAATCATGGGATATGCTGATGCTGCACCTATTTCAAACATTGTTCCTTCCCCAAGTGCGAATGTTGTCTTACCACAGACGGAAAACTTCGATGGCAACTCTACCACGGGATACTTCCAGAACGAACCCATTATAATGAAGGAAGGAAAAGACGATTTTCGTCAATATTCTCTTGTAATGAATCATGAAAATCTTTCAACTCTTGTGTTTACATGTACTCAACATTTTAAAGCACAGAAGGAAGGAGAGGATAGACAAAGACCAAAAGAAAAGGAGAAGGAAGTGGCCTCCACTTCTAATGCTCAGCCATCACGTGGAAATGTTCAGACCGCTCAAAATTCATCTTCAACAAATTTTGATATAGTCGATTCCATGATGAAGACAAAGGTACAGATTTCTCAGCTGGAGTATCTTCAAGACCATCTAGATCAACTGGATAGAATAGTCAAATATGTCAAGAAAGATACTGTCGTGCAGCCCACATTGCTAGAATCTTCTATTCCGACAGGAGAGAAGCCAAAGCCCTTCTATATTTCTCTCTATATAGGAGGTTATAAATTGAACAATTGTATCATTGATTCAGGAGCCTCAAACAATGTCATGCCTTTACAGGTAATGAACGCTTTGGGACTCTCATGCACCAAAATGCATGACAAGTGTTATTTGCTTGAGTTTAAATCAGTGCCATTGGTTGGACAATTGAAGGATGCTCAAGTTCGATTAGCGGCTTGCCCAGAGAAGAAAATAATGATGACTATCTTGGTAGCTGACATTCCAGCTAGTTACGGGATGCTGCTAAGCAAAAGCTTCTGCAAAGATCTTGGAGGAGAAATACAATTGGATTGGTCATCTGCTACCATTCCTTTAAAGAAAGGAAGTTTCAAATTAGAACCAGAAACCAAGTCATGGTTCACGGTGGTGAAATCTCAGGATCCTCAAGCACAAGTGCTATATCAAGAGACAGGTCCTGGTACATATGTTATGATGTCTGAGATAACCAAAGAAAATCAGGAGGTTGTCTATGTGGTTGACGAATCAGAAGAAGTATCCGAAGAAATGTGCAACTTGCAAACTTTCTTTGAGGAAGAAGTGCAACAATCTTCACAAGAGCAAAATTACGAGGAAGAAATCAAATATGTTGCAGAAAGCAATGAAGAATCTAATTTGTTCTTCTCATCTTTTGAAGGTTGGTTTGAAGAACCTGTGTCAGATATATCCAAAGAAAAGATCAAAGAAGCATTAGAATTGGAGCAAGAACAAGATCTTCTTCATTTTGAAGATGATTCATCATTGGAGGAATTTCTCAAAAATGGAGATCATATGGAAGATTCATCATTGGATCTTGATAGCTTTCTACATCACTTGGAGAGTGATTCTTCAGTAGAGGATACTGTAAATTTTCTTTTACAGTTTAGCCCGTCTTCATCTTTGCCTCAAGAAGTTTTTATACACACTAGTGAAGAAGATGATGCTAAACCTTTGAAGGTTATCCCTGAACCTATGAAATCAAGAGACATCATAGATACGATGAAGTCAACACAAAATACAACATATGAAGAGGCTGATGGAGAAGAGGAGTTCATGGAATATTCAGTTTTGGTCACTAAAAAGGATGATATTGAAAAATCAGAGATTATTGACAAATGGCTTGTGAGATACGCCATGTGTGAGATTGATCAAGAAGAAGAAGAGGAAGCATATGATTCAGATGAAGCTGTCTTTGATTCCACTCCTTTTACAAAGCAAGAAAGATACATGAAAGCTGAAGAAGAAGTGATGATGGATATCCGCATTGAAGAAGAGTACTCTACAGAGGGTGATGAGATTCCAGGTAATGAATGGGAAAGTGAGCTATCAGGTGAAGATGTTCAAGAGTTTAAGCATTCAGATCTTGACGATTCATCAAATTGTGAAGAGTGGATGGACGAAAACACAACCAATAAAGAAGCTCTTGAAGCACTTGAAAAATGGGCAATGACAGTTATGGATCCAATAAGCCAAGAATCAGTGATGAGAGTCATGTATGAGCAGCTTGCACCTTTTCCATAAGATGATGCATTGACTGAATACAAAGTTGCGTGTGTACAAGATATAAATGAAACTCATATTCAATATGTGGTGATGACCATTCCCACAGATGTACTTTGGCCACAAGACTTTCCTGTATATCTTCAAAAAGAAGTTCTGTATCTCCACATATTGCAGAGGTTGCTTGCATTGGAGGAAGATGCTCCACCTGATCCCTGGCATATCAATCAGTTTCTTAGGAACTTCTCATGCCCTGAACGTGAATACCCTCCTAAATCATGGCTCTTTGAGAGGATGTTGCAGAAAAAGAAAAGTTTTGTGCTACCAAGACAATCTTCATAGCTAAAGAGAGATGGTTCTTACTTTTCTGAGTCGATTGATGGTTTTATGTGACAGTCCTAATTTCTTCTCATCCTCGCTCAGGAGAAAGAGCGCGTGAAACACTTTTGTTCTTGTAATGTGTTTCCCCTTTCTGTGATGTGACCGTTATGTCGTAATGTTTTTCCCTTTTCCGTAATGTGACAGTTGTGTTCCTTGTGCGTTGTGAAGTTCCAACTTCTTAGGTGATTTTAGGAAGTCTAGTATAAGGTGATGTAGGGAAAAGTCTTGTTCTAGGTGATTAGGAATGTAACCTGACTCTATTGCCCAATGGATAAGGCACTGGTCCAACTTGCAAAAACCCAAAGATTCTTGGTTCTCCTATGCAGTAAGTATTCACCATGGTCCCTAGACAGAGCCAATTGTTGTACCCAACCAATTTTTTTGCTTCACTAAGGCATTTTGAAACAAGTCTAGAAAATTTTTCGTCAAAAAGTCAAAAAAGCAAAATTTCTAAAAATAGAAATTTCTATTTTTAGAAATTTCTAAAAATAGACGTCGAGTTAGGTTTTTTGGGTTTCTCGAGATATGGATGTTGGCAAAACTTTCTAAAAATAGAAAGTTTCTAAAAATAGAATCTCCAACTTAGGTGTCGCGCTCGATTCTCATTGGTCGATTTTGCTTCACGATCGGCGCGGTTCAGACAGAATCTTCAAACGGACCAAGTTTTCTCTACTGGGTTATTTTTGCTTTTTTAGAAGGTGAAGCATGAGCTTGAAAGTCATCAACATAGAAAAGTTCACCTGCCAAATCTCTTCGACGAGTTTCCAACATTGTTTCAACGACGCAAAACTGACAAACAGCCGTCGACTCGACGATGCACGCAAAACGATGCAAGATGGATCCAAGGTGAAATGAAATGTTGGAAAATCATAAATTTGACTAAGTCTGGTGAAACCAGGTGCCCCAGGTGGCTTGGGGCGCCCATCCTCTCATGTGTTAGTTTTTTTTCACATTTTTCGAGAAACGGCGAAAATACTTCCGTCAACTCGTTCCCGGTTGGTCAAGCTTGGTTAAACTCAGTCAAAAGGCCCATAAAAGCAAGAGATTCATCTCAGATATGCTCAGGCTATCCAATCTACCCTCATCCTGATGCCTGTCCGTGGAATCCTGAAATTGTCTAAGTCTGATGTCCTGAAATCCTGAAAAATTGACTAAGTCTGAAATCTGGTGGATCCTCAAAAATCTAGAATCTGCATGTCAAATCCCATGGATCTAAGACCTATCTCAAACTTCCTGAAAGTATATTTCAAAATATTTAAAGTATAGGATATACGTCAGACAGGACCTTCGAATTTTGGTGAAATTCAAGATTTGCGGCAGAAATTGAAAAATTCCAAAAATTTTCTAAGGCATGGAAAACCAGGTGCCCCAGGTGGCTTGGGGCGCCCAAACTCTCTAGAGTTAGTTTATTTTTGATGATTTTCTCAAAAAACATGAATCTCCTTCCGTCAGCCCGGTCCGGTTCAGAGTTGATCAGTTTGGCACATTTTTTGAGGCAAACAGAGAGTACATTCAGCTCAATTTTCATCAAGCTTGCATATTTGCTAGATCATTAGACTCAGTTTCATCCTAGTTGATAGAAATCTATAGCCAAACAGGGGTCCTGTGCCTCTGGAATGCGCATGCAAACCAAGAAATTGGAAAAATTGAAAAAATAAAAAAAATGGCTAAGTGTTGGGAAACCAGGCGCCCCAGGAGGCTTGGGGCACCCAACTTGAGTAGTGTTAGAATATTTTTATGTTTTCAATGTTTTCTGACATGCTTTGTTACCAATCTTCGTCCATTGGCAGTTTTCGGGAGGTCAAACTTGGTCAAACGATGTCAGATTGTCGAACGGAGGCAGGGGATGGAATCTTAGTTGATCAATCTCCAAAATGTCAGGATCAGTTAGCTTTTTCAGTTCATGACCGACATTTTTCCACCTTGTCAAAGTCAGAGACAGGCCATATTTAAGTCAAAATGAGTGTTGAAGTGTCAAAAATGAAGAAAATTTTGTTAACACTTCTTCCAACTCGCACATTCGATGACATCATCAAAGAAGATATTTTTTGTCATCTTGCACATGAAGCCATAGGCTCCTACAAAATAGGGATTCTTCCTATTCGAAGACATCCGCTTGGATTTATGCTTTAAAAGATGCTTTCTTCATGGATGAGGATGAAGTTTTCTTCTCACACAAGTAAAGTTGCTTTTTCGACCAAAAGATTTAGAAAGACAAGCTTTGGCTTCTTTATTTCATTATCTTTTGCAGGTTGCATCTAGAGGAAAGATTTTATTTTTCAACAAAGATTCGAAGACCCAAACCAGGTGCTTTTTCAGTGTTCTTCATAGATTCGGGTTGAGGAAGAAGAGAGGCTTGCTTTTTCAGGGTCCTTGTTTCAAGGAGATCATTTTTCAGAAATCTGACCAGAGCTTTTTCAGTTTTTGTCAAGATGGGTCCATCCAGATTATCATCCTCTTGAATATTGGGAGTTGTGCTTTTTTTTTGGGAAACTGCTTTTTTCTTGCTTTTTTGAAAAAATCTCGGCTTTTTCAAAATCTAATAATCTAGGTTGCTTAGAAACAGAATTATCTACAAAACCTATGTGCCAGCTTTTTTTCGCTCAGAATTAGCTTTTTTAGAAGAAATCAGCAAAAGAATATCAACGGATGACATCACCAATAAAGCAACAATAAAGATGTGGACACAAAAAAAAAATAGCTTTGAAACATATGCTTTTTGTTTTAAAGCAGCTCATCCATTCTTTAGAAAAGAAGTCACCTTGTGATAGTTGGAATCTTTTTGCTTTAAAGTAGATTGCTTTAAAGCATTTGTTTATTGTATCTTTGTCTTAGAATAGTAATAAAGATTGCGAGTTGGCAAGTTAGGGTTAATCAAGGAGATTTTAGGGTTCCCTACTCCTTTGGTTTTAGCATAAATAAGGGCATCCTTGCCCATTGTTTGTAATGACTTTTGTGATAGCAAATTTGTTGTGCTTATTCTAGCCTGCAAACATTGTTATTCCAGGTGTTTGTTCACTTTGTGTTCAGTGTTCTCCGGTGTTTGATCGCTTACTGTATGCCTACCTTTTGCTGCAGTATTGCTGTCCTGGAGTTGTATTAAACTTTCTAATATTGAATAGAAGTCTCATGCCTACTTTGCTCTGATATTCTATATTGATTCATCAAGTTTTCATCGTCAGATGTGTAGCTTTTGTGGCTTTCTTTTTCAGCTTTCATCATTAAAGTACTCTTAGTCTTGTGGTGTAAATCTGGAGGAAAATTACTTGAGTTTTTGTGTTAACAATCATTCCCCATTCACTTTCAACTTCATTTGCTCTGAATTTACTCAGGAGGTTGAAAGCATCTTTAGTCTATGCCAGTTGTAGTAGAAGTTTTATTTAAAAAGAAAAAAAAACCTCTTCTGCAGCGTTTAGAGTTTTATAACCTTGTGCTCTGCAGCTAAGAATCAAAAAGAAGATAGGCGAAGTTTCATTCAAGTTATCTTTTCAGCGAACATCAGCAAGAAAGGGAACTCCCCCTTTTAATAGGAGAGTAGTTTATCTGTGCATAGCTGTCCATTTCCAAATCGCATACCAGAGGTGCGAATTGAAACGCCAACAAGTTCAAAACCCCCACTAGGTCTTTAGGCCTAATTGATCACTTTAGGCCTGGGTTACAAAGCAAAGGGTTCAAATTGGGTTCATAGGTCAGGGGCAAGAATTTAGAATGTCTCTACCAGGTCCCTACAACACAAAACCACCATTCTTTCATTCACCATGTTTGGATTCTATCACCTACAACAACAAATAGCATAAAACAGGCCAAATACATGCTAATACTTGACCTAGGGCATCAAATTAAAAATAGAAGACTGCATTTCCCAACAAAAAGCTTTTGGAATCTTATAGTACATACCCCTAGCCTGCATTTCACCAGTTTTTGTGAATTTTCATTGGTGGGAATGCATTCTAGGGCCGGATTTCTATGGTTGCCCTAGAAAACAAGGTTTCTAGACCTATTTTGAAAGAAAAATCAATAACTTTTTATCCTGACCACTTTAGGACCTCAAACTAGTTGCATTAGAACCCTGACTCCAAGAGCTTTCAGAAAAGGTACATTAGACCAAGAGTTCAGTCTGTACAGCAACACATTTTCTTCAAAAAAATAGTCAAATTCTTGATTTTTGTGCCCAAAATTGCATACAAAATCTCTTCCTCCATACTGGAGTAATATGTTTACCATATTAACCCATCTGAGTTGGTATGCAACTTGCAAAATCAGTTTGAACTGTCCAAAAAGAGTTGCAACCGCCTAATGTGTCATAATACATTGAAAATATTTGACACTATGGTATTTTTGCATTAACACTATGGTTTAGCTTGTCCAAAGGAATCAAACCATCCTCCATACTCCCAAAACATGATAAAACACACAAACAATAAAAAAAACTCAAAAACTAATCCTTTAGACCTTCTAGGCCTGATTGACACAACAAGGATCCCAGTGGACTAAGCATGATTGAGCTTTATAGGGTCACCTCAATCATCTTGACCACACAAAAGGGACCATACAAACATGGCTAAAGCCTTATTATAACACATACAATCAAAACAAAACATAGCTTGTCAAAATGCATCAAAAGTACTTGAGGTGTCAAACTGCTCCTAGGTGCCCTGCACCATACACCCACTGTCAAAGAGAACTCAAGTCTCTTGAGTTGGAATGTTGTCAAATGTGAAACCTGCCGTCTCAATGTCTACCCTACTCATCCAAGTGGCATCCTCCTGAGGTTTGTTTAGCCACTTCACCAAATAGACATGATAGGTGTGCCTTCTAGTTTGTTTTGCAATCCTCTTGTCCAAAATGCACTCAATCTGATTTGGAGAGGAAGGAATGAGTTCCTAGAGTGTCTGATCAGTTTGATCTTCATCAACAATAGTCTGAGGATCAGATCCTTTATAGGGATAAAGGTCTGAAACATTAAAAATTGGAGACAAAGCAATGCCATCCGGAAGTCTGATTTTATATGCATTTTCTCCACATTTCTTGAGCACTTCACAAGGCCCAATCTTCTGCATGAGTAGCTTGGTATGTTTACCTGTAGGGAGCCTCTCCTTCTTCAGATGGACCATTACCAAATCACCTTCCTTGAACTGCAAATCCCTTCTTTTCCTGTCAGCAAACTGTTTGTACTTCTGTGAAGTGGACAACAATTTCTGTTGTACTTGTTCATGGACATCTTTCATGACTTGAATGAAGTCTTTAGCCAAGGCACTGCTATTTTCTAGTCTTTTAACCTCCCTAAGTTCCAAAATACCCCTTGGGTGAGTGCCATAAACAATTTGGAAAGAAGACAGGCCTGTGCTTCTATTGACAGTGTCATTGTATGAGAACTCTGCCTGAGCCAAAATTGAATCCCAACTAGCACCCTACTCCTTTGTTAGGCATCTTAGGAGGTTGCCAAGTGACCTATTAATCACCTCTATTTGTCCATCAGACTGAGGGTGATAGGCAGATGATAATGACAAGTTTGTACCTAGTCTCTTCCACAGTGTCCTCTAGAAGTATCCTATGAACTTGGGGTCTCTATCTGAGATTATGGACAAAGGTAAACCATGTAACCTAACTATTTCTTTGAAGAAAATACCTTCTATGTGTGAGGCATCATGTGTGGTTTTACATGGGATGAAGTGAGCCATTTTTGAGAACCTATCTATAACCACAAAAATGCTGTCATACCCATTCTTTGTCCTAGGCAAACCAAGTACAAAGTCCATGCTTATGGAATCCCAAGGCTTTGAAGGAATAGGTAGAGGAGTGTATAAACCTGCATTTGATGTATGCCCCTTTGCTCTTTGGCAAATTTGACAAGTTTCAACAAACTTCCTTACATCGGTTGGCAATTTTGGCCAAAAATAGTACCTCCTAACCAATTCTAGGGTCTTATCAATACCAAAGTGGCCTGACATGCTACCACAGTGCTTTTCCTTTATTATATTCTCTCTAACAGACCCTCTTGGGATACACAACATGCTACCCTTGAAAAGATATCCATCTTGCAACAAAAAATCAGAAAAATCAGTATTATACCTTCCTGTCATGGCCTTGCAAGAGAGGTATGGTTCTTTGAAGTCCTCATCTGCTGCATACTGATCTTTGATGGCTTGAATACCTGTACTTTCCAGCTATATGGTTTGCACAACAAGATTTCTCCTACTTAAGGCATCGACTACCTTATTGGCCACTCCTTTCTTATGTTTTATGGAGAAGGTGTATGCTTGGATGTACTCCATCCACTTGACATGTCTGTGATTCAACTTTTGCTATCTATTCAAGAAGCTTAATGCATGGTTATCAGTAAAAACTATAAATTCCTTTGGCAATAAGTAGTGTCTCCATTTCCTCAATGACTGAACCATGGCATATAACTCTAGATCATAGGTGGAGTAGTTTTGTTTTGCCTCATTTAAATTCTCACTAAAGAATGCTACAGGCCTCCCATCTTGACTTAAGACTCCCCCAACAGCCGTCTTACTTGCATCACACTCTACCACAAAGACCTTGTCAAAATTAGGTAGCACTAGGACTGGTTTTTCTAAAAAAAATTTCTTTAATAGTTCAAAGGCTTGAGTGGCCTCATTTGTTCACACAAATACACATTTCTTGCCCCCTTTTATGGTGTCAACAAGTGGAGCACAAATGCCACTAAACCCTCTAATGAACTTTCTATAAAAGTTGCATAAACCATAGAAACTCCTTACCTCTGAGGCTGTTGTAGGTGTTGGCCAATTAAGAATGGCTGCAACCTTACTTAGATCCATTTTTAGGCTGCCCTTGGAGATGACAAACCGCAAAAATATCAACTCTTCTTGTAGGAAGACACATTTGTCAAGATTGATTCTCAACTTCTCCTCTTGAAGCCTCCTGAGCACTTGATGGATATGCCTTATGTGGTCTTCCTTGCTATCACTAAAAATTAGTATATCATCCAAATATACAACAATAAACTTGTTAAGGAAAGGTTTTAGCACTTCATTCATCAATCTCATGAAGGTGCTTGGTGCATTTGATAAGCCAAAAGGCATGACAACCCATTCAAATAGTCCTTCATTGGTTTTGAAGGCGGTTTTCCACTCATCCCCCTCCCTTATCCTGATTTGGTGATAACCACTTTTTAGATCTATCTTGGTAAAATACTTAGCCCTACCCAAGCAATCCATTAAATCTTCTATTCTAGGCATTGGAAATCTATACCTGATAGTAATCTTGTTGATGGCCCTGGAATCAATGCATAGTCTCCATGTTCCTTCCTTCTTGGGTGCAAGTACTGCAGGCACTGCACATGGACTAATACTCCTCCTGATAAGTCCTCTATCCAATAAGTCTTGGATTTGTCTTGCCACTTCAGCATTTTGCTCTGGGGTCAACTTGTATGCTGCTTAGTTTGGTAGGGTGGATCAAGGGATGAGATCAATGCAATGACTAATCTCCCTCTTTGGTGGAAGGGCATCCTTGCCTTCATCGGCTATCACATCCTGAAACCTCTCCAATAGTTCTTCCACTTCCTTTGGTCCAATCCTCCTAAGAGGTTGCTGCACTTTGACCTTCTTGGGATTCACATCCTTGGGCTTGATGACTACTGCAAAACATGGTACTTTCTCTTCCTTGAGGTTAGCCAAAAACTCTTTTTCACCTACGAACATAACTGAACTAGAAATGACTTTCTCTGTGCAATCATCAATCAAATGAGTCATTGTAAACTTTTCACCATTCTTGGACAAATGAATTACATTGTTCTTACCATCATGTTGGGCACTTGTGTCATGTTGCCAAGGCCTTCCAAGAAGAAGGTGGCATGCATCCATAGCCACTATCTCACAAAGAACCTTATCATGATATTCACCTATCTTGAATTCAACCCAACATTGCTCTTTCACCACAATTTGTTGTTCCTTGGTTAGCCAAAAGACTCTATAGGGGTTAGGATGAGGCATTCTTTCCAATCCTAACTTAGTCACCATTTCATTAGAAGCCAAATTTTTAGAGGAACTTGAATCTACTATTACCTTGCAAACTTTTCCTTTCACCTTGCAAGTGGTTCTGAACAAGTTGTTTCTTTGGGGCTGCTCCTTGGTGGCTGGCATGATGAGGGATCTATTAAACATGATGCATTCTCCACTCTCAAGTGCTGCAGACTTGGAAGAGGCTGTTTGGTAACTAGTGGCGCTTTGATAGTCCTCTTCTTGAAGGAGTTGTACTCTTCTTTCTTTCTAATTTGCAGCAGTGTTTCCAATCTTCTCCGGGCACCTAAAGGACTGATGTCCAATCTGATTGCAAGAGAAACACCTTCCAATAAACACATTGGGACCTTTGCCCCCACTTCTTCCTCTGCCATTTCCTCTCCCTCTAAACTGACCCTTATCAGCACTGTTTTTATCAGCATGCCCTTGGCTGCCTTCTTGTGATCTGCCACCTTGGAGTCTAGAGAAATTATCTCTATTTTGAAATCTGCCCCTGCACCTAAAGTTCTAATTTCCTCTGCCTTTGTTGCTACTGCCAAAATCCCCTTTTCTTCTCTACTTATCCTCAATCCTAAGTGCCATTTGGAAGCACTTATGGACTGTCTCCAGGTTAAAGAGAGTTAATTCATCTTGAATGGAGAACTTAAGGCCATTGAGATACCTTGCAAGCTTCTATTTTTCATTCTCAGGCATCTTGGCTTTCAATGTCATCTTGTGAAACTCCTCTATGTAGGTGCTCACGTCCATGTCCTTCTATCTCAAGTTGTGCAACTTCTTGTTCAAGTTGACTTCATAATCCTCAGGGACAAATTGCTTCTTGATTTCAAGTACCATCTTCCTACATGTAGAGATAGGATTCCTATCATCTGTTATCCTTTCATTTTGAATAAAATTCCACCAACTCAAGGCTGGTCCTTTCATTCTTGATTTGGCAATCTTCACTTTCTGATTTTCTGCCACTTCTTCACATTCAAAATAGTTCTCCATTACCTCAATCCAATCAAGGCACTCCTCTGGATTCATCTTACTCGGAAACATAGGTAAGTCTGCCTTAGTGTCCTTCCTACTCAACTTTCCAAGTGCATCTAGGAATTGCCTCTCTGACATGCCTCCTTGTGGCTCTTCCATTGGCACTTCTTCTTCCTCATCTTGATCCTCTTCATCTGAATCCAAGATGACCTCTGGCTTCTTCTTCTTGTCTTTGTCTTTATCCTTCTTCAACTTTTCTATCTCAGCCTCCATCCTTTTGTTCTTGGCTGCTTGCTCTCTCACTATCTTTGCCAATTCGGCATTTGTCACCTTTGAAGGAATTTCCTCCTCTTCTTCTCTATCTCCCATCTCTTTGATGGCTCTGATACCACTTGATGCAGAGGTGGCACAAGGGAAGCACAACACAAAGAAAGTTTGTTCTCCTTAGCCCACTCACCCACTTCACTTCTTCAATCCAACACAATCAAAGGCACATTCAAGGGTAAATGAAGGATTTGTTACTTAGGTTCTTGTCCAACTCTCAAGGTTATGTCTACACCTTCATGCAGGTCTAAAAACACCTTACCAACATTTGGTTTGATCACCAACTTCATTCAACTCTCTAACCTTGACTAGGCCTAGTGAGGCTACTAGCCCTCCAAAACTAGTTTTCTTCACAACAAATGACAAAATCCCAAAGGACTAGGAAAACAAATGGTGATTTTGGATAACCTCTATGGGACTCTAACAAACCTCCAAATCTCCAATCCCAACTCTACTCCAACAATTCAAAACCCCCACTAGGTCTCTAGGCCTAATTGATCACTTTAGGCCTGGGTTACAAAGCAAATGGTTCAAATTGGATTCATAGGTCAGGGGCAGGAATTTAGAATGTCTCTACCAGGTCCCTACAACACAAAACCACCATTCTTTCATTCACCATGTCTAGATTCTGTCACCTACAACAGCAAATAGCATAAAACAAGCCAAATACATGGTAATACTTGACCTAGGGCATCAAATTAAAAATAGAATACTACATTTCTTGACAAAAAGCTTTTAGAATCTTATAGTACATACCCCTAGCCTACATTTCACCAGTTTTTGTGAATTTTCACTGGTGGGAATGCATTCTAGGGCCGGATTTCTATGGCTGCCCTAGAAAATAGGGTTTCTAGACCTGTTTTGAAAGAAAAATCAATAGCTTTTGATCTTGACCACTTCAGGACCTCAAACTAGTTGCATTAGAACCTTGACTCCAAGAGCTTTCAGAAAAAGTACATTAGGCCAAGAGTTCAGTCTGTACAGCAACACGTTTTCTTCAGAAAAATAGTCAAATTCTTGATTTTTGTGCCCAAAATTGTATACAAAATCTCTTCCTCTGTACTGGAGTAAGATGTTTACCATATTAACCCATCCAAGTCAGTATGCAACTTGTAAAATCAGTTTGAACTTTCTAAAATGAGTTGCAACCGCCCAATGTGTCATAATACATTAACAATATTTGACACTATGGTATTTTTGCATTAACACTATGGTTTAGCTTGTCCAAAGGAATCAAACCATCCTCCATACTCCCAAAACATGATAAAACACACAAACAATAAAAAAAAACTCAAAAACCAATCCTTTAGACCTTCTAGGCCTGATTGGCACAACAAGGATCCCAGTGGACTAAGCATGATTGAGGTTTATAGGGTCACCTCAATCATCTTGACCACACAAAAGGGACCATACAAACATGGATAAAGCCTTATTATAACACATACAATCAAAACAAAACATAGCTTATCAAAATGCATCAAAAATGCTTGAGGTGTCAGACTGCTCCTACGTGCCCTGCACCAAACCGGTCTATCATTTTGCCATACCCAGGCACTTGTTCTGGGTAGCTCATTCATATAGTAAAAGAAGAGACATAGTATTAGGCCACCATACTTAAATGAGTTCTTCTTATCCTTCTTTATTTTCTACAAATTCTCTAACAATTGGCTCAGAAGAAGTTTGCATAGATCATAGTCTGCATTTTCCCTTAGCATCTGATATGCAGTATAAATTGCAGTTCCAGATACAAAGCTCTCCCTGCTAGAATGATATATTTTGTAGCCAATTATTATAGAGGCAAATTTGATATCTAGATCTATGATATCTTCTATTGTCATTGCTCTCTTGTCAAACTTTGATCTGGTAGCCTCACTAACTATTTGGTTCTTGACGGATTTGAGAGAAGGCAACCCACCGGATGAGTGCAAACTGATTACTGCCCTAATGGCATCTTTTGTTATCTTGAATGGCCTCATCAACCACATGAATTTGTCATGTATTCTGCTAAGAACATACTGGACCCATTCATCCTCTACAAAACAGGGAAAGTGGATGCAATGTCTAAAATGCTTATCCCGGATGGCCTTGTATTGAGGTTTAAGTTCAAATGTTTCATCTATCAATTGCTTGTGATAGATATCCATCAGTTTGGATTCCCCAAATTCCTCAATATTGGTGTGTATGTATACCCTAACATCTTCTACATGCAGAACCCCATGCAGAATACTAGAGAAGGCACCTAAGGGATCAACTTCTAGGGGTTTGTAAGGATGTTTCTTGAACTTAGGGCGTGGCCTATCAGTGATCTTAACAACATTTGGAGTAGCCATCTTGCAAAAGATTTAGAATAAGATATTTAAGAATGGAAATACCTTTTTACGCTTCTAGGGTTCACAATATGAGCCGGAAAAGATCGCTTGTTGAATCAGATTCTGCGATTGATCTTTGAGAGGGTTGATCTTGTTTGCAGAGCTCTTTCTTCCTTCTTCTTGAATGCAAATGTGCAAATGATGAACAATAGAACCCTTATATTTCTACGCAAACCCTAATTTCATATTGCAATAAATGCACACCTTAAGTCATTCTAGTTCCCTTGTTTTGACTTTGTTCTAAGAGAGATCCTTCCGAATCACTGAGATGCACTTAGATTTATTCTTAGTGGTAATTGACAATGTATCTCCCTTTCTCCATTCATTCCATTTATCCGCAGATCAAGATATTTCAATTTTGAATCATATCGGATCTAACTGTGAAAAACCTACTTTTACCAGATGACTAACAAACCAGATCAATCTTGGATGATCAACCTCTTCAAACCCCTTGCAGATCTTTCATATTTTTATGGAGGGTTATTTAGATATTTCTCTGAGAACCCTTTAATCTGCAGCATTCCATGTGCCAAATTTAGGCACCAATTGACTAGATGGGGGAATTTATTCTCCTTGGTGACTCCCCCTGAGCTAGAGCTTATCTTACTTAGTTTCCGGAAGGAATATCAGCACTAGATTCTGGTGCGAATCCATCCCTGACATTTTATGTACTTCTCTTCACCCAAATTGTGTTCATCTTTCTTTGAACTTCATCTGCATTCACTTTTTCTTTTCCTTTGTCTTGATTTTGATTATGATGCACCGGACCCTTTTTACCCTGAATCTTACTTCTGTAGAATTTGGCAATATGACCGGATCTATTGCAATTATAGAAAACAACATTTCTTTGCATATTTGATTGATATCATCTTGATCTGCAATGATTAGCCATATGTCCCATTCTATTGCATGCAAAGCATCTACCATTGAATGAATTATTTATTTGCATATTTCTACACTCATGAGGTTTGTGACCATACCTTTTATAGTTAAAACACTATTCAGAGAAGGATGAGTTAGTCTAACTTATTCTTCTTCTACACTGATTTTCTTTATGACCAAATTTATTGCAATTGTAGTAGTATCCATTGAAGGATGGATATATTTGAGCATTTGGTTGTCTTACTGGAGGTCTTCTAGGTCTGTTCCTTAGATTTCCTAATCCAAAGTTCTTCTGACCAGATCTGGAGCTTTCACCTTTTTCATACCCCAAGCCATACTTGTCATCTACCCTCTTTTGGCTTTCAAGAAGAGCTTCAATTTGAGTAGAGCTTATCTTGAATTTCTCTTTGTATTCATTTGTTGTTTGAAGATCCCTTTTAAGAGTGTCTATCTGATTCTCAAGTTGTTCTTCATTATCTCTAGCTTATTCAAGATCAAATTCTAGATACCTGATTATTCTATCTATTTTGTGGTAGTCTTTTGACTTTTCCTTGAGAGATTGTTTTAGATTGTCTTCAATTTTTCTTTTCTCTTCAATTTCTTGGGTGAATTTCATAACCCCTGATTCCATTTCATGTCTCACCATAATGACCTCTTTTGATAGCTTCTCACATAACTTGTTTTTCTCATTTAGATCTTCATTAGTATCATTGGCTTCACTTTGACTTGCTAATTGTTGAAGTAGTTCCTTTCTCTTTTTCACAGAGATACTCAATTTTTCTTTTAGTTCATTTATGAAATCATCAACTTGTTTGAGTCTTTCCCTCAAGTTATTGGCTTCAGAGTGAGATTGCTCAAGATCATCTAGGACAGATTGAAGTTGTTCCCTCATACCATACATATCCATTGAGATTCCCAGACCTTCCTCAAGTTGTTAGGCTCTGTTTGGAGGAACTTATCTCTGATACCAATTGTTGGAAACAAGGTAGATAACTGAGAGGGGGGGTGAATCAGTTATCTTAAATATTTCAACTTTCTGTTCTTCCTTAACAATTAGTGCAGCATTAAAACATATAAGCATACATAACCATGAGAACATAAATAAAATCAACACACATAACACAATGATTTTGACGTGGAAAATCTTGTTAAGGGAAAAACCACGGGGTGACTAACCCAAGATTGTATTCTCTGTTAAAAGAATAAGAAGTACAGAATGGCACTTGCCAATTAGGGCTCACTGCCCGAGCACACTGCTCACAAGAGGCACACTACCTACAAGAGACTCACTGTCTACAAGGATTTAGAAGGAAACCAGATGTTTGAACTGAAGAGGGACATCCACATATGCTGAGGTTCAGTCCTAGTTAGGCTCAATATACTAATCTACTACACTTCATACTTCCTCTTCTTTAGTGTTGTTGTTCTATTACATACCAGACTTGTATTGATGTATCAACACTTCTTTCTACCCTTTTTTCACACACTATTTCTCCACCCACACCTTCATACCGAAATCCATTTGGTATATATATCTACATTAAGGATTTCAACACCTATCTAGTTGGCAACCAGAATATTCAAGATATTCATAAGGCACTGATCTGTCGGCTGAGTCCATGCTTGATATGTGATACGTATCCAAGAGATAGAGTCACAAGTCATCAATCAAGTTAGCCAACCATGTATGATCTCTCAATTAGCTTGACCACCATCAATTTCTCATTTGGATTAAATTTTGATGCTCTATCGGTCAGTTCTTCCTCAGTCTGCTCTACCTGTCAGGAACCCAACACTTAGATGCTCATCTCTTTTCACTCTTTCATCACCGGAGGCTCAATCTCTGGAATGTAGTAATCATGGTACTCCTCTTGATTTCCCCAAGTCTGAACTTTGCTGAGATACATCCTCTGAGAGATCTGGACCTGATTGTCAGACCTTGCTGTATGCTCTATTCTTATTCACCGGACCAAAACACTATTCAATCTGACTTCCGATAGAGACATACTATGTGCTGGGGATGTGTGGGATAAGCTTTGTTGCCATCAATGACAACAATGATGAAGCCACATAATGTCTCTTGCCAACAATCTCTTCCTCCAAAAATGATATCATTAACAAATACTTCAACAATCAAGATATTTTCATGATCAATTTTGAAGTACAAGTTATTGTCAGTAGTACCTTTGTTGAAACAAATCTTCAAAAGATGCTTATCCAATCTTTCATACTAGGCTCTTGGGGCTTGTTTGAGTTCATACAGTAATTTCTTCAACTTGCAGACCATATCACCATGATCAGACAATTGAAATCCATCTGGTTACTCAATGTATATTTCTTCTTCCAAGTCACCATTCAGGAAGGCAGACTTGACATCCATCTGATATACTTTGAAATCCTTGAAGGAAGCAAAGGCAAGAAATAATCTAGTTACTTCAATTCTTACCACCGAAGAAAAAGTTTCTTCAAAATCAACTCCTTCTACTTGGGAATAACCCTTGCAGACCAATCTGGCTTTGTTTCTGACTACTTCACCATCTTCATTCAATTTATTTCGGAAGACCCATTTGGTTCCAATCACATTTTTATTTCTAGGTCTGGGAACAAGATCCCAAGTGTGATTTTTCTCAATCTGCATCAACTCTTCCTTCATTGCTTTAGTCTAGCTTTCATCATTGCATGCTTCACTTACTATTTTTGGTTCAATTTTTGAAATCAGACAATTCTTTTCTGAGTCCTGAACAATCTTTCTTCTTATTTGAACACCTTTGCTTTTATCACCTATGATCTGATCTTTAGAATGAGTCAGTCTTACATACCTGGGAGTTTTGGGAATTTCTTGCACTTCTATTTCTTAGACAGGTTCATTCAAACTTATCTCTTCTTCTTGTATTTCAGGATTCTCCAGATCAGTCTGGGTCTAAATTTCAGAGAGGGCTTGGACTTCTTGAACCAAAACATCATTTTGATCATTTTCTTCATATTCATAAAACCTTGAGGGTTTTTCAATACCTTCATCAACCTTCATATTTGTACTTTCTATAATCTTTCTCAATCTCTTGTTATAACACCGGTATGCTTTGCTTTGAGTAGAATAACCCAAGAATATTCCTTCATCACTTCTAGCATCAAATTTGCCAAGGTCTTCATCTCTTTTAATGTAACATTTGCTACCAAAGACTCTAAAATACATCACAGTGGGAGTGATGCCAAACCAGAGTTCATAAGGGATCTTACCAGTATTGCTTCTGATTTGTACTTGATTAAGAGTATAGATAATAGTGCTTATAGCTTCTCTCTAGTAGATCTGAGGAACATTTGCTTCCATCATCATGGTTCTAGATGCTTCTTGGATGGTCCAATTCTTTCTCTCCACTACTCCATTCTACTGTGGAGTCCTTGGAGCATATAACTATCTTTTTATTCCATGTTTCTCACAGAATTCTATGAACTCTCCTGATGTGAATTATCCACCTCTATCAGACCTGAGACATTTTATGTTTAATCCAGTTTCATTGTGTACCATAGCTTTGAATATTTTGAATTTCTCAAGAGCCTCAGATTTTTCTTTCAGAAAAGTCACCCACATCATCCGGGAGTGGTCATCAATTAATAACATGAAGTATCTATCACCTTGCAAACTCTTGATTCTTTCCGGTCCACATAGATCAGTATGTACTAAGTCCAACAATCCAGTAGAAAATTGTTCCTTACTTTTGAAAGTGACTCTACTCTACTTACCCAACTGACATTCTTTGCACAACTATTAGTAGGTTTCACCAGTCTTGGAAGATCTCTTACAGCCTGAGTGCTGCTTATCTTGATGATATTATCAAAATTCACATGACACATTCTCCTATGCCACAACCAACTCTGATCAATTTGAACAAATAAACAACTTTTTCCAGTACCAACCAAGTGGAAGATGTTACCTTTTGTTTGAGTACCAGATGCAATCTCTATTCTAGAACTTTCAAAGATCTTACATTTTCCATTTTTGACTCAGAGATCATAGCCTTTGTCTATCAACTATCCAACACTGAGAAGATTATGCTTCAGACCTTCAACATATAGTACATCACTGGTTTTGTTCTTTCCATCAAAAGAAATAGTTCCTCTACCTCTAATTCTGCCAGTAGAATTATCACCAAATTTTACAACTCCTCCTTCATATCTTTCCAAATCTATGAACTTATTTTTGTCTCCTGTCATATGGTGGGAGCATCCACTATCAATGACCCAATCATCCTTTTCTTCAACTTGGGCAGCCAGAGCTCTTTCTATCATTTTATGATTGACAAATTCAGAGGGCATTGGATCTTCTTCCTTGATGGCAATAAACACCCAATCACTTCTGGATTTGTTTCCTGTCTCTAATTCATCCTTAATCATCATCATCTTCATGAACATAGTAACATTTCTCTTGGAATCTTGATCTATTTGGATTTGCCCTTGAAAATCTTTCCAGACACCTTGAGGCAAAATGACCAATCTTGTTGCAGTTGAAACATTTGAAGGGCAATTTTCCTTCATACTTACCAGATCCTCTTGGCAATCTTTTTGCAATAAGGGCTTCAAGGTGAGCAGCTTCTGCTTCATCTTCTTCCAAATCTTTTCTTTCTTTTTCATACCATGATAGTTTCTTTGAGGAGTTCTCTCCTGGATGAAACTTTTGTTTGCCTTTCACAGAGGCACTAGCTTTGAATGTAGATTTAGTCTTGGGGGGTGCATCTCCAAACTCGTCCAATTCAAATGCAGCTAATTTTCCAACCAATTGATCTCTTGTGATATTTGAAAAAGATCTAAATTCTTCAATAGCAACAACCCTGTGTTTGTAAGCAGGAGGTAGGGATCTAGGACCTTTGGCAACAATCTCATCTTCATCCAAGATTCCACCAGCACACCTAATGCCACAAACAAGCTCATTTACTTTTGGCATAAATGAAGTGATATTCTCATCTTCATTCATCTTCAGGTTTTCAAATTTTCCTTTTAGACTTTGTAGCTTGGCACATTTAACATATTTGTCTCCTTCATGCAGAAGTTATAGTTTTTCCCAAATCTCATATGTAGTTTTTAGATCTATAACATTTGTCAGCTCTGAATCAAATAAGGCACTTAATAAAGCTTCTTTAGCCCAAAGATTGTCTTCAGCATCTTTGATTTCATCTACAGTTGTTGGACCATTCTTTGGAGGAACATACTTCTTTGAAGTCATGATCCAATATTGCATTCCCATACATTCCAAGTGACATTCCATGTGACTTTTCAAAAGAGTGTAATTGGTTCCATCAAACCTCAGACTATCCTTCTTGGTGGAAGACATCCTTGATCTCCTCAAGCAGTTAAGCTCCTTTTAGAGGAACTTAGCTCTGATACTAATTGTCAGTTTCAAGACAGACAACTGAGGGGGGGGTGAATTAGTTGTCCCAAAACTTTCCTTTTATTAACCACTTAAATCCTTATTGTAATTCAACAACATAATAATAAATCAATCATGAAATCCAATGCAATAAGTCAAGAGCAGAAACACATTAACACATATGACACCAAAATTTTAAAATGGAAAACTTGATTAAGGGAAAAACCATGGGGTGACTAACCCAAGATTGTATTCTTTGTTAAAAGAATAAGAAGAACAAAATGACACATGCCAATTAGGGCTCACTGCCCGAGCACATTGCTCACAAGAGGCCCACTGCCTACAGGAGACACACTGTCTACAAAATAATAAATATTACATACTTGAACTGAAGAATAGCATATTCACCATGCTTGAGTCAGTTCCATTTAAGCTTAACACTTCTGCTCTGCCTTTCGCTCTTCTCCTCTCTACCACACTCTCATCTTTTCCAAGATACTTTTGAAATGACTTCACAACTATTATTTATACAAGACATTGACTTTGGGATAATCATCAAAGTTGGCATACTTTACAGAGAAAATACACAAATACAACTTGACTTATTACAAAAGACTTCATGCAAATCACCACACTGTCGGCCACATAGATCTGGGACTTAAATCTTATTTGAGGAACATGCCATGCTTCGCAGGAACATCTTCAAGATCATTCGCAAGATGTGTAAATCATCCAGTCGGCCACCTTTAGGAAGAACATCATCATCTAGAAGTAATTCGTCAATTACGAGCTCAATCTCTAATGCAGACCACCAACACAAATTGGACACAATCTAGAGATCCCCAAAAGCTTTCTTGAAACACCAAGAATATCCACACCACTTCTGATTACTAAAATCATTCTCTTCTTCATCTAGAACCTCAAGAACATAGTCTGTCATCACTGTCATATTGGAATAGATGCTTGAGGACCTCCAAACCATGAACCAATTGAGTTGTCAATTCACATTGACTTCCTAAACACTCCATAAAATCTGTAGAACAAGATATTGCATTTCTGGATCTCACCGGACCTATTTGTGTCATTCTGTCACCTCTGAACATCTCCCAGAACCAGTTTTGCTCATATGGCCATAACTTCTTCAAATCTTCATGCAGACCTCTCAAATCTTTACTGGATCACCTTTAGACATATATCTACAAACCCTTTGATGCGCATCCTCTGACCTTCATCTTAGCTGGGATCTTCACTTCATAGAGCTTCACTGTTCTTCTCTTTTTTTGATAGGACTAATTTTCTCAATATCCTCAGCACACAACTCATCCAATCCTTGACATCAATGCAACAAGAGTATGTTGACATTAATGACAACACCGGTTAGGCCCATACTTGCAACACCCTCACATATGTGTGAGAGCATTGGAGGAAGGTCCCACACACTTGGGGTCTTGAAGACTCCCCAAGTCTTCAAGGTGATGGGATTCCATGCCTTGGAAAAGGGAAATGGGTCTTGTTCCAAGGCATGAATCATCTCCCACACTTATTCAAATTTAAATTTTCGCCACTTTACTTTAGGATAAGGTTAAGGTGACTAAACAGAGGTAACCCTAGGGTTTGGCATGCTAAAATGGGCCCTAGACCCTAGGGGTACGATCGAGGGTTAATTTTAGCCCATAGTAAACACTTTAGGAGTTAAAAATTCACATAAAATGGCCACAAAAATAAAAGACACCAATTGGTGTAAATTAAAACACATATTTTACAACACTTCAATTAAATAATATAAAAGGGTCAAATCTAAGCTAAGTAATAAAATGCAGACATTTACAAACACATCATACAGTTCACACATGATCTTGGTCCCCCTAGGACTAGATCGGTCTAACACAGGAAACACATTAGGTGTGAGATCGATCTCTGATTTTTTGTGGCCTGGAAAATCACCTGTGCACTTGAACAAATAGATTAATCTAACATATTGGTATATCATAGCCAAAGAAAGAAAATGCATACACTCATGCCATCGCATAATCTTTTAAAACATTATAAAAATCACATCATAATTAAGATTCATAATTACATTCCTATCTACTATCTCAAGATAAAAATTGCATAGTAAATCCATATAATGATCTCACAACTAGTATCTCTAATAGTACCAAAATGCATATCACATGTCTAATCATCATCAATGAATCAAAATCATGATATATTCACATCACAACCTTCCAAGCATAGCTAACCAAAATAAAGTAATATAGTCTAGAGAATCTACATATCAGGATCAGCAGTCCCCAAATGTCTAAATGTCATCAACTATAAATGTGAAATAATTGAAATAAGGGAGTGAAATAAATAGGCCTCACATCCTCCCCCCTAAGCCTAAACTTCCTCCTGGAAGTCATCAAAGAGGTGAGGATAAAGTGTCCTCAATCTAGTTGCATCCTCCCATGTCGTTGTGACCTCATCATACCTATCCCACTGAACCCTAACCTGGTCCAGCTCTCGGCCTCAAAGGCCCAGCATCTGATGATTCAATATGTGAATTAGCTCCAAAGACAACTACCCATCCACCTCTAGCTATAGAGAACTCCATTCCAATACATGAGATAAATCAGATATATATCGTCGCAAAATAGACACATGACACATATCATGGATGTGCGACAGGCTAGGTGGCAAGGCTAGACGGTAGGCTACAGGTCCTATCTTCACCAAGATCTCAAAAGGCCCAATGAACCAAGGTAAGAGCTTAGAGCCCTTTCCATAATGGATTGGACTCTTATGCGGCCGCACTCTCAAGAAAATTATGTCACCGACTAATAAGCTCTGATCTAGTCTCTTAGCATCGACATACTTCTTCTATCGATCCTGTGCCTCCTAAAGCCACTGTCTAATCAAGGTCACCTACTGCTCCATATCCTATACTAGCTCTGGCCCAATGGTAACCATGTCCTCTATATGGTCCCAACTCAACAGTGTCCTACAAGGTCTGCCGTATAAGGCCTAATAAGGAGGCATACCCAACAAGCTATGATGCCTATTATTGTAGGCAAACTCAACTAGATACAGATACTCCTCCCATCTAGACTAGTGGTCCATAACATACATGCAGAGCATATCCTCTAACACTTGGTTCACCCTCTTTGTCTAACCATCTATCTCAGGGTGATAAGCAGAACTAAAGTTGAGTTGTGTGCCCAATGCCTGCTGTAATGCCTTCCAAAAGGCTGATGTGAACACTGAGTCCCTATCAAAAATAATGTGGTGAGGTACCCCATGTAATCTCACTATGTCATCCAAGAATACTCTTGCCACTGCTGGTGCATTGTACGTCATGCATACAGGTGAGAAATGCGCCACCTTGGTCAACTTTTTAACTGTCACCATGATGGCATCATGGCGACAAGATGACATAGGAAGACCAATAATGAAATCCATGGAAATGGTGTGCCATTTCTACTCAGGTATCTCATGAGGGTATAAAAGATCTACTAGATGCTAATGCTCGGCCTTGACCCTCTGGCACTCAAGGCATCAAGCAACAAACTCTATAATATCCCATCTCATACCCGCCCAATGGTACAATTGTCACAAGTCGGCATGCATCTTCTTCACCCCTGGGTGTGTTACATAAGGTGCTCTATGAGCCTCTGCAAGAACTACTGCACATAGGTCACCTGTACGGGGTACATAGATGCATTGTCAATGTCTAAGTAGCCCATCTGCCTCTAGGGAATAACCTGTAAACTTGCCCACAAGGGCCCTCTGTGATTGGATCTCCTGCTGCACCTCAAGAAACCACTCATCCTCTGGCAAATGATGTATGATGCATCCTCTCAAGTCCACACTTAGTGTCAAGGTCAAGATCTCGTGGCACCTCTGACTCAATGCATCTATAACCACATTCTCCTTCCCTTTAATGTAGTGGACATCAAAGTCATACTCGCAAAGAAACTCCATCCAACGCCGTTGGCATGCGTTTAGATTCGACTATGTGAATATGTACTGTAGACGGTGATGATTTGAATATATCTCAAAATGATGACCCAATAGAAAGTGCCTCTAATGAACAAGAGCATGAACCACCACTGCAAGCTCTAAATCATGTGTGGGGTAGTTTAGCTCATGGTTCTTGAGCTTTTACAACTCATATGTGATTGCTCGAGCCCCTTGCATCAGTACAGCTCCTAATCCCTCTAATGCAGCATCCATGCAAACCATGAAATCAGATGCTGGATTAGGAACTACTAAGATAGGAGTGCCGGTGAGATGCTCCTTGAGGACCCTGAAGGCCCTCTCGCACCGCTCAGTCCATGTGAAACTCTTCCCTTCCACTGAAGGGAAGTGATGGGGTGTGCTATCCTGGAGAAGCCCTCAATGAATCTGCGGTAATACCTAGCTAACCCCATGAAACTCTTGACATCTGTCACACTGGTGGGTGCTGGCCAATCTTTGATAGCCCTAATCTTTGATGGATCTATGGAGATACCATTGCCAGATAGGATGTGTCCCAAATACTGCACCTCTCACTTCATAAAGTTGCCATATAGATGCTTCTCTCTCAAGCACTGTAAAACCTTATGTAAGTGCTCCTAATGCTCCTGAGTAGTGATAGGCTGTAATTCTTGAGATGGTGCATGAATTAATTCTCCATGTTGTTTACACGCTAGACATATTTTTACATAGTGATAGGCATCATGCTCCATTATTGGCAAGTACTAACCTTTTCTTAAAATCTTCCTAGCTAAGACCATGTCGCTAGTATGGGAACCACAAATACCATCATGGACTTCCTTAAGTGCAAGAGAAGCCTCTATCATATCTAGACACCTTAGTAATGAACTATCAAAGCCTCTTTGATATAAAGTATCCCCAAGAATAGTGAAACGGGATGTGCATTGGATGAAGGTCCTACATTGAGTTCAGGAAAGGTTTGGTGGCAAGGTTTGATCATGGAGATAAGTATAAATGTCATAGTACCATGGAGAATCAGGACCAACAAGCTCACCAACAAAACTAGATTCTAGAGTATCATAAGTTGGTATCAATAAATGTTCAACAAGAAAATCACAATGATGACTTTTCTATGGTATTTCAATAAGAGAGCCAATTGTTGCCATGGCATATGCATCTTTATTATTGGAATGAGAAACTCATTCAAATTGGATGTTTTGAAAGTACAACTTAAATCTATCTACCATTCACTTATATGGGATCAACTTTTCATCCTTTGTCTGATATGAGTCATTTACTTGATTTATTATCAATTGGGAGTCTCCAGAAACAAGAACATGTTGGATTTTCCATTGGATTTCTATCCTAAGTCTAGTAAGGAGGGCCTCATATTCAGTAATGTTATTTGTACATGGGAAGCCCAACCTTAAAGATTTGGGTATGAAATCTCCTTGAGTGAAACAAATAGAATTCCAACACCTACTCCATGATTTATGCAAGATCCATCAAAATAGAGGTTCCAAATAGATGACTCTTCAACTATAAAGATTGATTCATCTGGAAAATCCACAACTAAAGGATGATCATCTAAAAGAGGTGATTCTGTTAATTGATCAGCAACAACTTGTCCTTTAATTGCTTTTCTATCAACATATGCAATGTCAAATTCACTTAGTACCATGACCCATTTTGTAAAACATCCCATGAGAGAAGCTCTAGATACAAAATACTTAAGTGGATCAATCTTAGCAATGAGTTTTGTTTTATGGCTAAGAATGTAATGCCTTAATTTTTGTGTGTAAAAGACAATTGCCAAACATGCTCATTCCATTGCTGAATAACTAAGCTCATATCCAACTAGTGTTCGACTAACATAATAAACAACTATTTCACTCCCTTGTTCATCATGTTGAGCTAACAATGCCCACAATGCAATAGGTGTAATAGGTATATATATATAGGAGCAAAGGTTTATTCTATTGGAGCCATAAGAACTGGTGGTGATGTCAAGTATTCTTTGATCTTATCAAAAGCCTTTTGACATGATGCATCCCATTGAAAATAAGCATTATTTTTTCAGTAGATAAGAAAATGGGTGACATTTATCTACAAGTTGTTCTATAAATCTTCTGATAGCCTGTAATTTTCCATGTATGCTACAAAGTTGTATTAGATTTTGAGGAGGTTGCATTTCCATGATAGAAGTAATCTTTGTAGGATCTACTTCTATTCCCTATGGAGAAATTATGAATCCTAAGAGCTTATGAGGCCTAAAAATTTGGCCAAGCCAGCTAGAAAACTAGCTCGGATAGGCCCAATCTACCCCATTTTGGGGCCTCACGGATAGAATTTTAGTCCACCATTGACCTCAGCATTGCTAGTACCACTACCCACAACAAGAACACATCCCTCCACCTATCTCTACCCCAAAACACTGCCATGCTACCACCTAAGGTGAGCCACTAGTAGACCACCTAGATCTGCTACTTGATGGGGTGGAACTAATCAATCAGGCCACCTCAACCTACCTAATCATCGATTCACCACCCAAAGACCACTAGAGGGCCACTAGCCTTGATTTTATTTGCCTAAAGGATCTAATTTTTTCTTTTTGGCATATCTTGAGCATACAGAGTAAAAAACTCACAAATGAAAAGGTGTCGGAAAGTTAGTTCGAAGAATTTTCTAGTGGTACTAATATTTTTTCCAAATTTTGCTACTAGTGAATTTAATTACTATATGAAGTTTGAATCACCCATTTTGGCTCTTGAGCTCATAACTTTCACCCAAAATCTCTTTTTTGAAAATAAATAAATGTTGGAAAGGTATTGAGGAGGTCTACATAGTCATCCATGTAATTTTTCTAGATAAAGCCCCAAGTATTTTTATTCAATTTGACAATTATTTGCATTCTAGTTGATATCTTGGACATCCAAGCACTTGGAAAGGTTAGATTTCCTTGGGTGGGCTTCATTTATCAACATTGATATATATTGGATGTTTTTCATATCTGATTTTATCATTTGAGGAGATATCAAGGGTTTTTCTATTCATCTTTTTGTGGTCACACTAATTAAGGATAATTATGAGTAGGGAAATAACATCCTAGCACATAATGAGTTCCCACACACTCTTTGGACTAGAATTTAGGAGATTTATGGAGACACACATCTCTCTCCATTCCCAAATGATCTTGCTATGGATTTCTTAATACCCCTTGATGATGCAAATAATATACCCTTTGATGATAATTCTTTAGATGAGCTTTCATATTTGGTAGGTCTTGCCAATTCAGATGACACAAAGATTTCTCATATTGCTCCTTCTCCTATCAATAACATATCTCCATCACCTATTTCTACTTCAGAGTTTAGTGTTTCTTCTTTGAGAAATTCTAGTGATTCTTTGAAGTGGGACCATTAAATAGTCTTTTAGATCCACCTCATTGAGATTCCTATCTATCAAACATTACATCCTTGTTTATGGTGTCTCACATTTCAAATTTGGAGGACACATTTGAGGGTTTATCTCTCATCTTTAATGGTAGTGATGTCATCACATATTCATTATTTTCATATGCAGTTCAATATCTTTCCTCTCCTAGTTCTACTACTTTGATTGGACATTTTGTTCCTAATTTGGAGGAGATGCCTTTTTCCAACATAAGGTTGCTAGAGTTGTATTATGAGGTACACATTTGGATTTGGGTTTCATTTTCATTCAGATTGTGGGTGTTGGCTCTACACCCACCATTAGTTTTGTTTCTTCCTGTAATATAGAAAAAAGTGCTAACTTTAACTTCTACATTACATTCATATGAGTTGAGTAGGAATATGAAAATTTACAAAAATATAAAGTACAAAATCAAAAAAATGAATTCAAATTGTATGTTGTAGAAATAAAGAAACCTGGCACCAAAATATGAAGTTCATTGTCTTAGATGGTACAATGACACACAAACATTTATGTAAATCACTATAGTCCTTTCATGTGCTATCATTTTAGTCTCACATTGTTGTAAAAAAAAGTGCAAAACTCAATGTTTTCACCAAACTTCAAACTCACCTGCATAGCAGAAAATAAGGATAACCAAAACAACAAACCAACAAATTCCAAAAATATAGAAATAATATAATAGAGCTAAGCTAACTAAATTAAATGAAATATTGAAATGACAAGAAAAGGGGAAGACAAGTGAGAGGTGGGGGGGTGAATTAGTTGTCCCAAAAAAAATTGTCCTTTGCTGCAATTAAACTTCTTTACCACTTATTAACATATGAATGATATTACCATGAAAGCATGTATCAACAACACATGAGTAGAAACAAAATCAACACACATAACACCAGGACTTTTACGTGGAAACCCAGTTAAGGGAAAAACCATGGTGGGGGTTAACCCACAAGAAATTATACTCTGTTAAAAGTATTTCAAATGGGGAAGGCACATGCCTTCAGGGCGCACTGCCCAGAGCTCACTCCTCCAAGAGGCTCATTGTCTATAGAAATGATTACAAGAATATTATAGAATGTTTGAACTAATGAATAGCATCTACCGATGCAGAAATTTAGTTCCAGTTAAGCAAAAAATACTGATCTTGCACACTTCATCCTTACTCTACCCTATTTCACTCTTCGATCATAATATGAATTTAGATCTTCACTTTCGCACTTTTTTATGCCTTTTTCACACTTACTCCATCACCACACACCCTAAGACATTCAAATCTATTTGCTATATATATCCGCATTAAGAGATTCAATCAACTATAGTCATCTTCAAGAAGACTTAGAACATCTATTAAGAGCTCTGTTCTATTGGTTGAATCCATGCACAAACAACAACATAGACCAAAGACACCTGTTCTCAAATCATCAATCATGTCAGCCAATACCACTAGTTATCACAAATTACTTAACCAACAACTTGTCTTCATCCGGACCAAGATCAAATACTAGTTCAGCCTGTTCTTCTTCTGACTATATTGACTAGCTGGAACCTGATACTTAGATGCTTATATCTTTTGAATCCTTCATTACCAGAGGCTAAATTTTTGGATTTAGATAGTCTTGACAATCCTTATCACTTTCTCAGATCCACAGCACACTATGATTTACCACCAAAGAGAACTGGACCAAGATACTAGACTCTATCACATGCTCTGTTTCTGACTGCCCAGACTTAAACAAATCTTCCCTCTGACTTCATGTATGAACAAATTATATAATGTGGATGTGTGAGATAGACTTAGTTGCCATCAATGACAACACCTGTCATACGTAGTAGTGTCTCTAGCCAACAATCTTCCCCTTTGGCATTGATGGTAACACTTAGTGAAAAAATGACTAAGTGTCAAAACAACTCCCCCTTTTAATATGTACACTTATGCTTTTCACTATTCTCCAGTGCTCCCCCTTTGCTAGATTCCTCATTTTTCACTACTCTTCACTCCTTCTTTGACATCAATGGCAAAGGCTGGACTTTTTAGATGTAACAATTCCATAATCTCACATTCCTCCACAATGGAGTGTATATGTTGTATAACTTTATAGCCAAGAGTGAATATTGCCTTGTGGTCCAATAGTTCCAATGTCTATAATTGAGCATCAAACTCGACAAAATCTGCATACCAAAATTAAAAAAAATTGGGCATATATACAAACAACCCTATGACTTATTTACATAAGTTTGAACACATCACCAAAGACATTCCTCAACAGTGCCAACTCATTGTCCCAACTCTTCTTCATGTTGTTCAAAACTGAGATGTGACCACTTAATAAGAATGCTTCAGACTCTGCTTTCCACAAGTCATTAGGATCACTTGACTTAGCAGTAGTTTGGGCTTTAGTAAAAGAATTGAACATTACTTCCAATTTGGGGGAAATTAGTCCTCAGAGCTCACTCATCCTTGCCTCAATGCTCTCCTTCTCTTTTGTCAATTTCTTTATTTCTTCAATCAAGTTGATTGTCTGACACTCCTTGCTTGCCACAGATGCTATCACAGGATCAAAAGATTTGGATACACTTGATAGTTTCTGCTTGGACTCCTTTATTTTAACTTCAATGTCCTCTATAACTTTAGGAAAAGATAAGAAAAATTTATATACATTTCCTCCTTCTGTAAGAGCATTTTGAATACTATTTACATTGGTATTTAGTACAATTCTATCTACTCCAATCATCCCTTTTAGAGCATCAAATCTTTTATCATAGAATTCATTTTGGACCTTGACCTCTGTAGACTTCTCTAAAGATTCAAAATGAGAACTTACTGAGTTTATTAGACTTTTTAATTGGCCAGAGGGAGATGTTGAAGAATCCTTTTGAAAGGTGGGCATGATCTTCTCCAAGATTTCTGATGCCAGACCAAGTAGCTCACTGTCTTCTATGTGAGACTTCAAAATACCTTCTCTAGCCTTAGCTTGTGTGAGAGAGGCCCACTTTATCTTTTGAACTGGTGAAAGACTATCCAAATTGATTGGACCTTTTAACTCTTCTGCAACTAGTTTATCATTTTCCAAAATTTATGTCATTGCTTCTGTAGTGTCTCTTGCCCAAGATGCTGATGTATCTATTTGATCCTTATCGGTACTATCAACTGGATTGTCCTTCTTGTGCTCTTCATCAACCTTTGTAATCTCTTCTTCTTTTTCATTTTTGGCATTACCCCTTTCTGCTTCTTGGTCCTTAGCTTATTCTATTTCATGCTCTTTATTCTCCAATGAATCATCTTTAGTTTGAGGATCTGTTCCAACATTCATCTCTATATCTTCTTTATTTATTGCTTCCTCTTCTGGAACAGAGGGGTCATCTATCTCAGTTTTTTGCTCATTGATCTTCAATTCTTCAACATCCAGAATTGAGGGATCATTCCCATCATCAATTTCTTTTACTTGTTCTAATTCCATCATTTCTTCATCTTCTTTATTCAATGCTTCTTCTAGAATGGAGTTATCATCTACTCCATCTTGTTGCTTATTTTTCTACTACTCTTCATCATTCAGAATTGATATATCCTCAGTATCAACCGGTCCTTCTATAACCACATAGAACTTGTTCTTGTCCAGTGCTTTCCTTAGAATTTGTTCAGTTTCTTGGACAAATTCCTCTATATCTCCAATCATCAACTTATTCATTAGGATTTTGCTTCTGAATTCCTCTTTGACTTCTTCAAAAAATTTATCTGCTTCTTTTCTAGAAATCACCGAACACAAACTAGATAATACATGTTCCCTTAACTCCAGATCTTTTGCTTTAGGTCAGCTTCTTTTCTTAACTCCAGAATGTCTCTTAAACTCTTGGGAACTGTTGGGTTTTTTTCCAAACTAGATGCTTCCCAGTTATCCCTACAAGCTAGCCATCATTGATCAACATGATTTCTGGGCTAGGGACCAACAGTACAGGAGATAGACCCTATAAATATCTCCTCTCCTTCTTTAGGCTCTACAGAACCAAGGGGGGTATTCCCTATTCAACATCCATAAAATATGCATGTGAACTTACTGGGATGTTGACACAAAGCAGATAAATCCTCTCTTATGCAAACCAAAACTATAAAATAAGTGCAAAGGGGCTAGCTTTGGGCCTATGCTCAGTTGTGAAATGGAGGATTTTAGTCCTAAAACTACTTCTAATGTCCTAAAGGTTTATACTTGAAGTTTGAATTTGTATTTTGTATTTGGATGCAAGACTAGGACCTTGGGTTGGAACCTCAATACAAGACCAGACTGGTGCCTATCTTAGGGCTCAGAGTCAATAGACATACACATGTGAATGATTACCATAAACCTGAATCAATAACTAAGTTTCAAGGGGAAATTTTTTAGTGTCTGCCTTACAGATAATTCCCAAGACTGAGTATGATACCTTTCCCAATGCTTAACCTAAAACATTTAATTTGTTCCTTGAACAAAGGTAAGAGATTAGACATTCAACATAGAAAATCGATGTTCTTGAATCCCAAATAACCCTTAGCTATTTAGATTCAAAAGAAAAGATGCCTACAACTTGGAGACAAACAACCAAACACATGCAATGATGCATTTCTCATATAAAAACAACATGAAACTAGGAAAATTATGAATAAAACATTCAACATATGATTCATAAACTCACAAGACACCCAATAGAGCCACCAGCAAAACTGTACCTTATTATTCCACCAAAATTTGTCTAGTCTTCAACAACCAAAAAAATGAGTGACACAGTTTGCCTATATAGCAAGAACGAGTACTCAGCATTAAGTACAATGTCACTTCACAATTTCACCAGATACAGTGTACCAGCAGAATGGCACCTAAAATATTCAATGCTCCACGCAGAAGGAGTGGTTGAATTAGGGAAGTGTGCCGCCGCTTGGAGATTTTCCTTTAAAAATGGTAGCTGGTCTGTCCATTCATACACATACTTCCACAAATTTGCCATTAATGTCCAACCCACCAATTTCAAGATGCAACAATGGTGTACATGTTCTTGAAGTTCCTTCCATTTGAAAAGCAACTGCAAACACAAAAATTCCTCCTTTGAACATTTTGAACAATGACCGTCAATTCATTTCCTTCCGCCGAGATCTGCGGCTTCAATTTGATTGGGCAATCTAGTCACCAGCTTTGAAAAGTCATCAACCAATGAAAACACGCCACGCAGGTATCTTTTTGCCCCTTTGACTTTTTGCAGCGTGAAGATACATTTTACCTTTTTCATCCATTTTTCCTTTGTATACACAATTGTATATACATACAACTGCCTTTGGACACGTGTTAGCCTGACATTGGATCACTATTGCTAAGCATTTGCATCTCCATCGGCGATCCATTGTATCTTCGTTTGCATATGAAATTGTATGTGCAATTGTATATACATACAATTGCCAAGCATACAAGCGTAGACCCCAAATATTTATGAAACAATTTGAAATCACTATTGGGTCCAGGCTTGTACATTCCCCTTTGCATATAGCCTTGTATATTACAGTGTACAAATGCAATATACATACAACCATGGGATACATTGCATTTATCAACCAGATTGGAAAAATATTGAAATTTGGTGTTGTATCTACACTTTTGCATCTCACATTGTATATCGCACATACAATGTGCAACATACAACCCGCGGACCCCAACCACTTATCTGCCACAATAAAATTTCCTTCGCATCTAGGATTGTATGTGCATTTTCTATTTTGCATTGTATATAGCACATACATACAATTCGGGACCACCATGCTTTTGAAGACCGTTGACTTTGACTACTTGTTGGCCTCGTTTTCAACTTGCCAATTTTTAAACTTTTTGTGTCGAAATGACAAATCTAACCATGCTTTGAACCTTTCTCCAGAGTCAAATTTTCAATTACAAAACACCAATGTCACATTTTTCCTACATGTGTCATTGAGATAATTTATTTCTAAAATGTCACAATCTGTTTCCCTACATTGAACTTTGCATAATAACATCATTTCAAAGCAGAGATACTCATCATTCCACTAAGTTTCTCGGGCACACTTATCCAGTTTGTGGCATTTTATGAAAATAATTAAATATTGAAAATCTATGATAGATGGTACAAAAAAATGTTTATGGCAGTGTTCGTGACTCCATCTCACCTAATCTGGTAACTTTTCAGGTCAAGAAGTCTTACGGTTTGGGAGATTTCAAACTTTCAATTTTTCGGCGGGTAGTTGGCAGAAACAATTAAATCATGGTTTCTGTAAGAGCTATAGTAGAATCATCTTGTAGGATGTTTCATAATGTTAATACGGACAATGTAGGAAAATTTCATGACGATCTGACCTTCCAGTTGAAAGTTATGTACTTTTCACCATTTCTCGCTCCTGCATAAATTCAAGTTCACAAGTTGTAAATTCACCTAAGGCAAAAAGATATCACTTGTGAATTTGGCTAAGTACACGTTGACTTTTACTTTTGGTGAAGTGAGCATCTACTTTCAATTTTGGCTAGCTTGTTGGCAACTTTAAAAAAAAAGTGAAGAAGGGGAGTCACTTTTAGTTTTGACTAACTCAATGGAAGGTACAAGTTGTAATTTTCATTAACTACTTGTGCAAATTTATAAGTTGTGAAAAGATAGTTAAAAGGTTGAGGTTCTGAAAAATCATAACTTATAACATGGAAGTTATGAGTTGAGGTTATGAAAAATGAAAATTCACAACTCAAAAGTTAGTTATTCCTCGCAAACTACACCTCCAGCTCCCGATAAATTGGATGGTATTGAGGTAGTTATTATAACTACCTACGAAATGTAAACCAGGCATGAAGTATCCAGAAAAGTAAACTTTAAAGTTGATTATGGGCAAGTTAAATATGGTATGAGTGGCTTAACACGGGCACAATGAACTGTGTGATCAAATCCTTCGAGCAAATGCACTTATTCGGCACATATTGGATTTGTTTAACCGGTTTTTGAAATTGTCAAAGAAAATGTGTTTGCAGATTTAAAACCAGATTTCTTGCCACCTTTACTAGCATCCTAACAGCCTATGTTGAAATGGGAGCTTTGGAGCAGTGATAATCATCAAAGCATAATAGAACAAGGGTTTCTGTTGAATGATATTGTTAGAAATTCTTTGACAGACATGGTGCTGCAAAATGCTTAAATGAAATGTCGTCTCTTGGAATCCAATGATAAGAAGGACGTACATAATGGCTTTGATGAAAGGACTTTAGAAACTTGTAAGTAAATGCAAGCGCTGGGTGTAAAGCCAAAATTTTCAACCTTTGCCAATATTATGTGGAGGATAAAGGAAACTTGCAATTCCTATTGTACTCAGTGTGGAAGGATAAAAGATACACATAAAATGTTTGACAGAATACTTCATAGAAATGTGGTCTTACAGAATGTAAAGATTGTAGGATATAAATATAAAGATTGTAGGATGTCCACTGTCAAGGCTTTTGATTCTTTCAAAGAAAAAGAGACTGGTAGTTATAAAGCTAAGTTCTGCGACCATTTGCCTACACCAGTGTAAAGATATAGACATCGATCAATTATTCTTTTGTCGAATGTTACAGTTACAAGTGCCTTTGTTGACCTGCATGCAAAATGTGGAAGCATAGACAACACTAATGAACTGTCTGACAGAATCCTTCGAAGAGACATCATCTCATGATATGCAGCGATTATGAGACACGCACAAGAAGACATCTCCCAGTTCGTACCAAATGAGAAATTCGCAGTATAGTATGGCCATGCATAACAGAAATAAGGTTTTTGTCAGATATTATTGCGAATAATTTGGAAAATATGCATGCAAAATGTGGAAGCTTACGGAAGGCACGTGAACTATTTGACAAAATGAATCAAAGAGTTGTGATTTTTTGGATTGCAATGAGTGCAGGATATGCAATGCACGGCTATGGCAAGGATACTTTTCAATTCTTTGAACTAATGAAGCACTCTGAAACATGCCTTGATCATGTAACCGTTGTTTGTGTTTTATTTGCATGCAGTCATACAGGTTTAGTGGACAAGGGCTATGTATACTTCAATGCCATGACTCACTCTTATTGCATTATGCCTACGTTAGACCATTATGTTTGCATGGTTGACCTCTTTGCCCATGCTGGTTATCTTGAGGAAGCTCTACATTTTATCATCAAGATACCAATTAAACTTGCAATGGTTCTGTGGATGTGTTTGCTTGGTGCTTGTAGATCACATAAGAATATAAGGCTAGGAGTATATACAACAACTCTCCTTTTTGAAGCCGATTTCTAAGAATGCTGCACCTTATCTTCTTTTGTCAGACATCTATGCACAAGTGGGTAGCTGCGGTGAGGTCCGAAGGGTAAGGAGATTAATGAGAGAGAGAGGAATAAAAAAAAATTCCTGAGTGTAGTTGGATTGAAGTCCATAAAGTGGTACATGCTTTTTTTGTGGGAGACAGATCACACCCACAAACACAAGATATCTATGCAAACTTGGACAAATTGTCTAAGGAGATGAAGGCTGCAGGGTCTACTTATAAGATGTATTTGTTAAAGGCTTTGAAAACATTCTAGCAAGTACAATTTGCAAGTGTAAAATCTGTATCACAGCATAATGGAAGGATGATTTTTGTCTGTTCAAAATGTTTTAGCTGACATATATGCAAAATGCAAAAGCGTTGCCAATGCACAGGAGCTTTGACAGCATGCCTCAAACAAATTTGGTCTCAGGAAATGCAATGAATATAGGATATTCATAGATAGAATCGACAAGGTGGGTTTATTGAATGTAATGATTGTTGGATATGGAATGCATAGAAATATCAGAATGAGTAGGAAACATTGGGTGATATGGCGGTTAAAACCACGAGGACTATGAATTCAAATTACATGTTTGCTACCATCTATGAGGATAAACTATGCATCAGTTTAAAGAATACTTTTGGAGACATTTTCTCTGTTATGACTATATAGTCATCAAGACAAGGTGATGTTTGAGGTCCTACAAAAAGACATGAAAATTGGGAATGCACTAAATCAAAAGAAGACAATGATAGAGGAGGATTTGATTTGGAAGTTGGCAATATCATGCTTTTGTGTGCAAAATGTGTATGATCACCCTTGACCATGAAAAGTGCTATGAGGTGATTGGTAACATAGGAAAGATACAATTTTGCAGAGCATTGTTTTCAAGCAGAGAGATAGCATCATTATGAAGAAAACTTTAGATTATTTTCAGTGTTAGAAACATCTTCATGAAGCATTTTCATCAATTCAATAGGTTATCAAAATTGCAAATAAGGTGGTTTTAAGGCATGGAATACACGTTTTGGTGATTGACCACCAACATCCATCTAATCAAACAGAAATAGGGTTTATGTTGTAAGAAGAAAATGCAGTATCTCCTTCAACTAGCCCTCTCTACAGAATGCTTTGAGATTGATGAGTAGTGGATGGCAATGGTATTTTATGATTGCAATTGAGATGAGAATCTAAGATTCAAATATTTGGAGGAGCTGTCAAGATCTGTCAAGGATTGATTACTTGAATGGAGCAGATGGAGAAGCAGAGTAACTTAGCGAAATCCACAACCCAAAACTTACAAGTTTTATTTACCTTTTTGTGAAAGTGACTTATGTCACTCATTGTAACTGAAGGTTAGAAAGTGAACCTTATTTCAGTAAAAGTGATGGTAAAAGTAACCAAAAATAAGGTTCATTATATTTTTGTATTTCAAAAAGGTAGTTATTAGGTAGTTGTAAGGTAGTTACAAAGTGGTTACTAGGTAGTTATTAAGAACAAACCTATAAATACAAGGCTTTTTCATATGTAAAAGGGAGGGGGGACTCTTTTGAGAGAACTCTAGGAAAGGGGAAACTCTAGAGAAATTTTCAGAGATATCTCGAAAAGCTTTGTGTTTACACTATGTATAAAAAGGATTTTGGAATTGTATAATTTCAAAGATAATGAAAAATACAGTTTAGTTCATATGCTCTAAATGTGTTCTTATGTTATCATTACTAATTTCTCGTATGTTGAATTGGTAATCCTTTATGCACATGTGTAATACATTGATTATCTATGTGATTGAAGTGATGAAATACACCCATCTCCTAGTATCTTGTTTTGGATGTGCTTGTATGACCTATCTCTTCTTATGTTGAGGTTTATTGTACTCCTTTCATCATTGTTACACGTTTCAACCCATTTGGTAATAACCCCTTTTGTCATCATTATTAGTTGTGGAATCTCACTTGGTTTTCGTATGTCTACTGTTGGGGTTTTTGTTAGTCATCTGTTCCCAGTTTCGTGTTTTATCCTTTATGTACTTTCAGGTTAAAAGTACACAAAAACCCACAAATACCCCTATCATACGAGGGAGTTGTCCCTCTCAAATGCAGAGGAAAGTTGATAATTTGATAACAGCTTCTCCAACTGTTGGGACTATTTAGTCACCGCTCTAAGGGCAACGAGTCATTTTCAAAGGTTATTTCATGGTGACAAATCTGTTTACCAACACTGCTCCTACCTTGTATAGTTCATTTGTATCTTTACTTGTATGTCTGATTGTATATTGGGTACATACAACCCCAATATACAACCGCAGATTTCACCCAACTCATAAATGCAGTTTACTTTTTGGCCACATCCACTTGTCCATCGTCTTGTATATGCAGTTGTATATCAGAGATACATACAACGCATGATACAAGGAAATGCCTTTGAATTTTTAACTTTGCCTTTGCATCAACATCCACCAAGCCTAATTTAATGAAATTTGAAGTCTGGGATGGAATGTTTTGCATTGCATATCCCTTTGTATAAATCACATACATACAATCCTTTTGCCAAAAACCCGTGGGCCCGACCACTATTTTCAACCCGATTTGAATCCTTTTGAAGTCCGGCTATTGTATATCACCCGTTGTATATTCGAATATACAACAAAATGTACATGCAATACTTTTGATACAACCGCGGAATCTAACCTGGAATATGCGATATACAACCACATTTTTACCTTCAGAAATGCACCCAAGTGCCAAATACAAACCTGATATACAACAATGATTCATACAACCATTTTTTCACTTTTCTGAAGCTAATTGATCTTCTCTCGAGTCCGGCCAATGTACATCTACACTTGTACATACAAAGACACATACAAGCGGCCATATACAAAGATACATGCATAAAAATGTGAAGGCCAATGGACTTAGAATTTTTTTGGAAGTTTACAATGAAAATGCCTACGAATTTTTAGCTTGAAACCCAAACCCTAGGTAGGCACCAACATTGGCTCTATCTAGGGATGCATGCCTCTTGCAGGCATGACGAGAACTCCAGATCTCTGGGATGCAGTCCGGGCCTTATCCATTGAGCTATAGAGTCAAACACTGCACCAACCTGCATCATAGATAACATTTTTGAAACATACTTAGTGGCCCAGGGCCACCAAAAAGGAAGAACCAGTAGCCTCCCGTGTCAAATACCCAATTTTCATCTGATTTCACTAGATCAAGCCTGAAGATACTCCCATGATCTACCCACAAACAACCCTTGTCATTTGCATGTTCAACCATCTCATTGAGCTTGCCCTTGTCAGCATTGCCTCCGTCAATCTGCACTTTAAAATTAAGCATTGATCTACATACATTGTCATACCCTTCAGCATCAAGCAATGTGTGAATGCCATAGTCATCAAACAATGCACTTTCATATAAAATATAACACATATTATCATCTGTATCAGCAATATGCATTGTAAAATGATCTCCCAGCTGGACTAAAAACTGAAAGCACTCAAAGTCCACCATATAGCTAGGATCATCAAGCCTCATTTTATCATAAGTTGGCATATCAAAGAAGAAGCTTTCACATTCACATTTGTGCACCTCATGCAAACAACCTTTAGCTACACCAAATAGGAATAGCTCAGACTCTGGCACCTCTCTGCAATAACCGTCATGATATATGTTGGTCTCTCTTTCATTAGGATGAAAATTAGAATCCTCCTCAATAACAATGCTTAGATTCCCACCATACTCAAACAGATCCTCCTCAGCATATGTATTATTTGCATGGAAGAGGGTTGACCCAAATGTCTCAATTTCATTACAGTATGTCGTTGGTTCATGGGCAGCAAAACATGCATTTTCATTACTAATGAATTCCTTGTGTGGAGGAGTATTAGCCTGTGTGTCATAAACAAAACTATAATCAAATAAAGAACAATCATGCTCAGTACTACTGTTTGTTTCAATGTCTAATTGTTCTTCATCATCTCCATATGTCTGAATAAAAGGCAATGATTCAAACATGGAATTGCTCCTTTGTTTTCTTATTTCTTCTCTATCTTGCGCACAATACTCACAATCATCTCCACAAACCCACTCAAACAAGTATTCATTTCTGTCCATAACCTCATCATTGTTTTCAGAACCAGATACCTCAACCTTGAAATGGGAGTCACCACTGATCCTCTCGTCGGCCTTCTTCACTGGTGAACAATCCAGTTGAGTATTGTTATCATCATTATGTTCAAACATAACATTCTAAACTTTTATATTTTCATTTTCACATTTATCTTCAAATGATGCCATGATCACTTGGTCATTTACAACTACACAACTGCTATTCATACCAAAGCGTATGGATAGGGAATTTTGTATGTGCTCATTCCTCATTTTTTTTGTATTTTCTAAAAACTTGTACGCCATCTGCACATTTGTTATCTTGAATTCCGTCAACAACACACTACAGCCCTTCTCAAAAGCTTCAAAATACATACTAATGCATGATAGAGTATCAGGTCTAAAGTCTTCAGGGATTTGTGAAAGGGCAATTGCAAATCTATGACTAAAATCAATATTGGACTCTTCATCTTGTCTTCTAATTTCTATTAACTTTACAACAAGATCAACAGGTTCTCTTGTAAATTCCTTTCTAAAATAGTCAACAATTTCATCCCAACAGGCAAAGGATCTCTTTGGAAAGCTCAAATACCAATCTCTAGCTCTAGAACCAAAGGATCTAACAAAAAACCTCATCCACATATCCTCATCTCTAAATGAGTGTTTCTCCATGAAACTGTGAAAGTTTTGGATATGTGCACCCCCATCACACACACTGTGTCCACTAAATCTAGGCATCTGATTGTAAATTTGAGCAGGCATACTTTCAACTTTATAGTCAACCCATGACAAATCTAGTTGGTCATACAAAGGATCAAAAGACCTGACAAGAGGTTTAACATTCTGACTGGCAGACACAACATTATTACTATTTAACTGAGCTTGCCTAGCCTCTAAGGATATCAACCTATTCTTTATCTCTTCAATTTTTTTACACAACACTTCATTCCCCTCTTGGCTAAGTATAGGTGAATACATACTTGGATTCATATAAATTTCACTTTCATACATCTTATGCCTACCTAAGACCGAGGGATTCCCTTTGGCATTTAACATATGCAATAAAACAACAAATACAAGTGGGAAAGAGCCGTGTACCTTTTCTCATCCAAATGCTAAAGTCTTGAACAAAACATTTTTAGATCACAACAACATACATTGGCCTTTCATGTGCACTGAGAACTTTTTTGCAGAGTCGCCACCTCTCCAAAGAGGATAAAATTTTCAAACAACTAAAAGCTCATCATAGAACAAATATTTTTCTGAGTTCATTCCACTAGTAGAGCACCATTATTCACATTAAAGATCCAGATATTCAACTCCCTAGCAGAGTCGCCAATTTGTTGGTGACTCGAATGGGCAAAAATAACACTTTTAATTTAACTCCCCAGTAGAGTCACCACTTTGTTGGTAACTCGGATGGGCAAAAATAACACTTTTAATTCAACTCCCCAGTAGAGTCACCAAATCTATTGGGTTTTTTCCCAAACTAGATGCTTCCCAGTTATCCCTACAAGCTATCCATCATTGATCAACAGGTTTTTTAGGTTAGGGGCCAACAATACAGGAGATAGACCCTATAAATATCTCCTCTCCTTCTTTAGGTTATGCAGAACCAAGGGGGGTATTCCCTATTCAACATCTATAAAATATGCATGTGAACTTACTGGGATGTTGACACAAAGTAGATAAATCCTCTCTTATGTAGACCAAAACTATAACATAAGTGCAAAGGGGCTATCTTTCGGCCTATGCTCAGTTGTGAAATGGAGGATTTTAGTCCTAAAACTACTTCTAATGTCCTAAAGGTTTATATTTGAAGTTTAAATTTGTATTTTGTATTTGGATGCAAGACTGGGACCTTGGGTTGGAACCTCAATACAAGACCAGACTGGTGCCTATCTTAGGGCTTGGAGTCAATAGACATACACATGTGAATGATTACCATAAACCTGAATCAATAACTAAGTTTCAAGGGGAAATTTTTTAGTGTCTGCCTTACAGATACTTCCCAAGACTAAGTATTTAGTCATTCATACTTGATGATATCCCTGTTGCAGCATACCTTTCCCAATGCTTAACCTAAAAGATTTAATTTGATCCTTGAACAAAGGTAAGAGATTAGACATTCAACACAGAAAATCCATGTTCCTGAATCCCAAATAACCCTTAGCTATTTAGATTCAAAAGAAAAGATGCCCACAACTTGGAGACAAACAACCGAACACATGCAATGATGTATTTCTCATATAAAATCAACATGAAACTAGCAAAATTATGCATAAAACATTCAACATATGATTCATAAACTCACAAGAGACCCAATAGAGCCACCAGCAAAACTGTACCTTATTATTCTACCAAAATTTGTCCAGTCTTCAACCAAAAAAATGAGTGACACAGTTCACCTATATAGCAAGAACGTGTACTCAACATTAAGTACAATGTCACTTCAAAATTTCACCAGATACAGTGCACCATTAGAATGGCGCCTAAACCATTCAATGCTCCATGTAGAAGAAGAAGAAGGGAGTGGTTGAATTCAAGAAGTGTGCTGCCGCTTGGAGATTTTCCTTTAAAAATAGTAGCTGGTCTGTCCATTCAGACCCATACTTCCACAAATTTTCCATTAATGGCACACCCACCGATTTCAAAATGCAACAACGGTTCACATGTTCTTGAATTTCCTTCCTTTTGAAAAGCAACTGCGAACACAAAAATTCCTCCTTTGAACATTTTGAACAAAGACCATCAATTCATTTCCTCTCACCAAGATCTATGGCTTCAATTTGATCGGTCAATCCAGTCACCAGCTTTGAAAAGTCATCGGCCAATGAAAACGCCCACGCAGGTATCTTTTTGCTCCTTTGACTTTTCGTAGCGTGAAGATACATTTTACCTTTTTCGCCCATTTTGCCTTTTTATATGCAGTTGTATATACATACAATTGCCTTTGGACACATGTCAGCCTGCCATTGGATCACTATCGCTAAGCATTTGCATCTCCATCAGCGATCCATTGTATCTTCATTTACATATGAAATTGTATGTGCAATTGTATATACATACAATCGCCAATCATACAAGCGCGGACCCTAAATCTTTATGAAACAATTTGAAATCACTATCAGGTCCAAGCTTGTACATTCCCCTTTGCATATCGCCTTGTATATTGCATTGTACAAATGCAATATACATACAACCACGAGATACATTGCATTTATCAGCTAGATTGGAAAAATATTGAAATCTGGCGTTGTATCTACACTTTTGCATCTCACATTGTATATCACACATACAATGTGCAACATACAACCCGCGATTCGAACCACTTATTCGCCACAACAAACTTTCCTTCGCGTCTAGGATTGTATGTGCACTTTGTATTTTGCATTGTAAATAGCACATACATACAATCCGGGACATACAACTGTGCGGGCCCACCATGCTTTTGAAGACCATTGACTTTGACTGCTCCAGCCTTGCATAGTTCATTTGTATCTTTACTTGTATGTCTGATTGTATATTGGATACATACAACCCCAATATACAACCACGGATTTCACCCAACTCATAAATGCAATTTACTTTTTGGCCGCATCTGCTTGTACATCGCCTTGTATATGTAGTTGTATATTAGAGATACATACAATGCATGATACAAGGAAATGCCTTTGACTTTTCAACTTTGCCTTTGCATCAAAATCCACCAGGCTCAATTTAATGAAATTTGAAGTCTGGGATTGTATGTTTTGCATTGTATATCCCTTTGTATAAATCACATACATACAATCCTTTTGCCAAAAACCTATGGGCCCAACCACTATTTTCAACCTGATTTGAATCCTTTTGAAGTCTGGCTATTGTATATCACTCATTGTATATTCCAATATACAACAAAATGTACATGCAATACTTTTGATACAACTATGGAATCTAACCTAGAATATGCGATATACAACCACATTTTTACCTTCAGAAATGCACCCAAGTGCCAAATACAAACCCGATATACAACAATGATTCATACAACCATTTTTTCACTTTTCTGAAGCTGATTGAACTTCTCTCAGGTCTAGCCAATGTACATCTACACTTGTACATACAAAGACACATACAAGCGGCCATATACAAAGATACATGCATAAAAATGTGAAGGCCGACAAACTTAGAATTTTTTTGGAGGTTTACAATGAAAATGCATATGGATTTTTAGCTCAAAACCCAAACCCTAGGTAGGCACCAACAGGAACTTCTGACAAAATCTCCACTAGAGCTCTATTGAATACATTCAGGTACTTCATAGTGGCATCCTCTAAAAGTCTCTTGTCATCATCACCATAATGATTATAAAATTTAGTTAATGGCTTTAGATTCCCATCTATAGTGATTGACTTAACAATGTCCTCTACAGAAGGAATTAGCTTCTTAGCATTGGCTTCTGGCTTATGCCTTTTGCTTGATTTTGTGCTTCTGGAGGGCTTCTCCTTAGACACTTTAGTAGCTTTAGTTCTAGAGGCCTTCAACTCTTAACCTCATCATCTGAGTCAGTTTCTTCTTCATCCACTTTCTCCACACTGACATATGTTCTTTTGCTTTTTACTTTAGTCCTTTTTCCTTCCTTACCGGAGGATTTTTCTACAACAGGAGAAGGTGATGTGCCAGAGGTTATGCCTATACTCCTTGTAGTTCTTGGCTTAGAAGAGGATTCCATCAAAACACTTATTCTCTTTCTTGCTTCTCCTTCTCAACTCTCTCTATTATTTCTCTATTTTGTCTCACAACCTCTCTTGTTATGCCAATGATTTCAACATACATTTCAACTTTCCTTTGAATCTTTCTCTTAGATTTAGGCTTCTGAGGGTCAACATGTAGATTCACATGAAGCTCTTTATAAGTCCCAAATCTCTCAACAGAATCATCCTTGGGTTTTCTCAAGAGATGTTGAACATACATATCCAAAATTTTCTCATCTACCTCATACCCCATGGGTATGACCCAAACAGTTCTAGGTTCTACTGCTTATATTAAGCACTGATCAGTGTCCACCATGAAACATATTTCATTCTTGTATTTCTCAACAACCAATTTAGGGATTCTTTCCCCAGAATGCATCATATTCTAAAAATTCTTGAAGTATCCCCATATTGTAGTTTTTTGTGCTTTAGAGTCACCAATGTTGTGTAGATGATCTCTTATCTGAACAACAACTGGCTTGTCATTAGTCTAGTGCACAGCCTTTATTCCAGGCACCTCATTCATGAAGTAGAAAAATAGACATAGAACCAAAGTACCCTATTTAGAGGTGTTTTTCTTATCTTTCTTGATTTTGTTCAAGTTCTCAATTAGTTGGTTCTGCAATAACTCACATAGGTCATAGTCTGCATTTTCTTTTATCATTTGGTATGCAGCATATATGGTCATTCTAGAAATAGAGTTCTCCCTGTTGGAGTGATAGATTCTATAACCAATTACCATTGAGGCAAACATAATATCCGGATCAATAATGTCATTGATAGTCATTGCCCTTTTGTTGAATTTGGGACAAGTTGCATCAGTTACGGTCTGGTTCTTCATGGATTTTAGCATGGGTAAACCACCAGTTGAATTTAACCTAGTTACAATCCTAATAGCATCCTTTGTAATCTTGAATGGTTTCAGTAGCCACATAAACTCATCATGCATTCGGCTCAAGACATATCAAACCCACTCATTCTCATCAAATGTCAGAAATTCAATGACCTATAGAAAATGTTTGCTTTCTAGGGCTTTGTATTTTGGTTTCAAATCATAGTTATCATCTCTTAGGTAGTTTTTAAATAAATCCAGCAATTTTAGGTTCCCAAATTCATCTATGCTCACATGAATATAGGCCCTAATATCTTCAAAATGCAATACACTATATAGAACATTTGAAAATGCACCTAGTGGGTCGACTTCTATTGATTTGTGTGGATGCTTTTTAAACTTTGGCCTGGGTTGCTCAGTGATATCCACAACCAATGGAGTAGCCATTGCAAAAAGATCACAAGTTAAAAACTTTTGCAAAAAAGTACCTTTTTCTTCCATAGAATTAGGGTTAGCTGATGAATTCACTGGTTGCACTTTAAATCCTTGAAATATTAGCTCAGATACTCTTCTACTTGCTCTCTTCTAATGCAAAGTGATCCAAATGATAAAAGGATGACCTTTAATGCTCCACAAAACCTAATTCTCCATTGTAATAAATGTGTTTCCCTAACTTCATATGGTTACTCTGTTTCTTGATGCAGTTTCTCATGAATCTCTCTGCAAATCACCATATCCACTTCTTTTCTTCTAGAAATCCTTTCAAATGATTTGCAGTAACCCAAATTATCTTCTCTCATCATGCAAGATTTAAGCACCTACTTACTGGCTAGGGAAATAGGTTTTCAATGCAGCTCCCCCTGAGCCAGAGCTCCTCATTTAATTCCCGGAGGAGCTATCAGCACCAGATTCTGGTGTGCAGCCATCACCATCATTTCTTACACTTTTCTTTACCCATGTCTTGTTCATTTCATTCTAAATCTCATTTACATCAACTTTGCCCTTGCCTTTGTCTTATCTCTGCTCATCTAGTTTTTTGTTTACCAAACCTCTTCTTTCATTATTCCTACTTCTATAGAATCTTGCAATATGACCAGATCAGTTACCATTGAAGCACACAACATTTCTTTGCCCATTTGATTGATTTCCTCTTGATCTGCACTGATTAGCCATATGTCCAAATCTATTCATACAAAGCATTTGCCATTGAAGGAATTGCCATTAGAGTTATTCATTATCATACTTTTGCATTCATTGGATCTATGACCATACCTCTTACACTTGAAGCATTGACTGGAGAAGGATGGACCACTTTGTTTTACTCTGCTTTTGTACTGAGTAGCTCTATGACCAAATTTATTGTAGTTGAAACAATTTCCATTGAAGGATAGATACCTTTGAGCATTAGGTTGTCCTATTGGAGGTCTTCTAGGTCTTTTTCTCCCATTCCTTAATTGAGAATTTCTTTGTCTAGATCTAGAGATTTCACCTTTCTCATATACCCAAGACCATGCTTATTATCAACCTTCTTCTCGTTGGCAAGAGACATTGTGTGGCTTCATAAGTGTTGTCATTTATGGCAACAAAGTCTATCCAACACATCCGTAGTACATAATATGTCTATACCGGAAGTTAGATTGAAGATTGTTTTGGTCCAGTGAACAAGAATAGAGTATGTAACAAGGTCCAACAATCAGGTCCGAATCTCTCAGATGGTGTAGCTCAACAAGTTGCAAACTTGGACAAGTCAAGAGGGGTATCGTGAGTATTGTATTCCAGGGATTTAGCCTCTAATGATAAAGAATGAAAAAGATATGAACATCTGAGTGTTGGGTTCCAGTCAGGTAGAGCAGATAGAGGAAGAACTGACCGGTAGAATATCAGACTTCAATCCAGATGAGTCAAAGGTGTTGATCAAGCAATTTGTGGGATCATACATTGTTAGCTGACATGATTAATGACTTATATGCCTATGTTTCTGATATGCATCACAAATCAAGCATGGATTCAGCCGACAGATCAGTAACTTGCAAATATCTTGAGTGTACTTGTTGCCGACTAGAAAATTGATGAAATCTTCGATGCAAATATATATACCAGATGGATTCCAGTATGTAGGTGTGTGGTGAACAAGTGATGAAAAAAGTAAGAAGAAAAGCAGGGATAAGTGTGAGAGCTGCAATTCAAGTCCGGTATGTGACCGAGCAACAACATTAAAACAGAGGAAGAATGAAGTGCATCAAATCAGTGTATTGTGCCTAACTGGAATTGAACTCGAACATTTATAGATGCTTCTCATCAGTTCAAACACCTGATTACCTTCTGTAAGTCCTGTAGATAGTGAGTCTCTTGTAGGCAGTGTGCCTCTTGTGAGTAGTGTGCTCAGGTAGTGAGCCCTAATTGGTAAGTGCCATTTTGTACTCCTTTATTCTTTTAACAGAGAATACAATCTTAGGTTAGTCACCCTGTGGTTTTTTCCTTAACAAGGTTTTCCACGTAAAAATCCTTGTGTTATGTGTGTTAATTTTATTTATGTTCTTATGATCACATATGTTTATATGTTTTGATGCTTAAGATAACAAAAAGAAAAAAAGGTTAAGGAAATTTTGAGATAACTAATTCACCCCCCTCTTAGTTATCTACCTTGTTTCCAACAATTAGTATCAGAGCTAAGTTCCTCTAAACAAAGCCTAATAGCTTGAGGAAGATCTGGGAATCTCAATGGATATATATGGTATGAAAGAACAACTTCAGTCTACCCTAGATGATCTTGAACAATCCCATTCTAAAGTCAATAATTTGAGAGAAAGACTCAAACAAGTTGATGATTTCATAAATGAGCTAAAAGAAAAACTTAGTATCCTTGTGAAAAAGAGAAAGGAACTACTTCAAAACTTAGCCAATCGGAGTGAAGACAATGATACTAATAAATATCTGAATGAGAAAAATAAACTATGTGAGAAGCTGTCAAAAGAGGTCATTATGGTAAGGCATGAAATGGAATCAGGGGTTATGAGATTCACCCAAGAAATTTAAGAAAAAAGGAAAATTGAAGATAATCTAAAACAATCCCTCAATTGGAAAATAGAGGACTGCCACAAAATGGACAGAATAATCAGGCATCTTGAATCTGATCTTGAAGAAGCTAGAAATAATGAAGAACAACTTGAGAATTAGATAGACACTCTTAAACAAGATCTTCAAACAACAAATGAATACAAAGAGAAATTCAAGATAAGCTCAGCCCAACTTGAAGTTCTTCTTGAAAGCCAAAAGAGGGTAGATGATAAGTGTGGCTTGGGATACGAGAAAGTTGAAAGCTCCAGATCTGGTCAAAAGAACTTTGGATCAGGAAATCAAAGAAACGGGCCTAGAAGACCTCTGGTAAGACAACCAAATTTTCAAAGATATCCATCCTTCAACAAATACTGCTTCAATTGTAACAATTTTGGTCATAAAGCAACTCAGTGCAAAAGGAGAATAAATTAGAATAATCCATTCTTCTTCGAACAATGTTTCAACTGCAAAAGGTATGGTCACAAATCTCATGAATGCAGAAATATGCAAATAAACAATTCATTCAAGGGTAGATGCTTTGCATGCAATAGAATGGGACATATGGCTAATCAATGCAGATCAAGAGGATATCAATCAAATAAGCAAAGAAATGTTGTCTGTTACAATTGCAATAGATCCAGTCATATTACCAAATTCTACAAAAGCAGAAATCATGATAGAAAAGGTCTGTTGCAACATAATTAGAAACAAGATAAGGGCAAAGGTAAAGTTAATGCGGATGAACTTCAAGAGGAGATGAGCAAGATTTGGGTAAAGAAGAGTACAAAAAATATTAGGGATGGATCCACACCAGAATCCGGTGCTGATATTCCTTTCGAAAGCTAAAAAGGTGAGCTCTGGCTCAGGGGGAGTCATAGAGAAAAACAAATTCCCCCAGCCAGTCAACTAGTGCCTAAATTCGGCACATGGAATGCTGCAGATTAAAGGGTTCTCAAAAAAACATCTAAATAACCTTTAGTAAAAATACGAAAGATCCGTATGGAGTTTTGCAAGATCTTAACCGCTCAAGTTAATCTGGTTCTGACAACTATCTAGTAAAGCAAGATTTTCAAAGACAGATCCGGTATGATTCAGAATTCAAATACTTTGATCTGTGGACCCATGACATGATTGAAGAAAAGAAGATACATTTTCAATCCTCACTGACAATGATTCTAAGTTCAGCATAGTGACTTGAGAAGATCTCTCTCAAAATAGGGCAACCGAATAACTTAAGTTGTGCTTTTATTACAAAAGGAAATTAGGGTTTGCGCAAGGATAAAAGGGTTCTTTCACTCATTATTTGTAGATTTGCATTCGCGAAGAAGAAAATAAGAGCTCTGCAACAAAGTTTCTACAATTCACTCAAGATCAACTGGAAAACCAAATTCAACTAGCGATTTGTTCCAGCTCCTACTTCGAACCCTAAAGTGTGAAAAGGCACTTCCATTCTAAAAATCTTTCTTTGAATCTCTTACAAAATGGTGACTCCAATGGTTGTCAAGATCACTAATAGGCCGTGTCCTAAATTCAAGAAACATCCCTATAAATCTCTAGAAGTTGATCCTTTAGGCGCATTTTCTAGCATTCCTTATGGGGTATTACATGTAGAAGATGTCAGGGTCTATATCCATGCCAACATTGAGGAATTTGGAGACTCAAAATTGATGGACATCTATCACAAATAGCTAATAGATGAGAGTTTTGAACTCAAACCTGAATTCAAGGCCCTCCAGGATAAACACTTCGGACATTGCATACACTTTCCATGTTTTGCAGAAGATGATTGGGTCAGGTATGTCCTAAGCAGGATGCATGATAATTTGATGTGGTTAATAAGGACCTTCAAGATAACCAAAGATGCCATTAGTACAGTGATTGGACTGCATTCTTCTAGTGGGTTACCTGCACTTAAATTTGTCAAGAACCAGACAGTAATTGAAGCCACCGGATCTAAATTTGACAAATAAGCCATGACCATAGATGACATCATAGATCTGGATGTCAAGTTTGCCTCAATGATAATTGGCTAATCTATCATTCTAGCAGGGAGAATTTTGTGTCTAGGACAACAATCTATGCAGCATATTAGATGTTAAGGGAAGATATAGATTATGACCTATGTGAACTTCTCCTAATTCCTTTAAATATTGTTGTCTAATACTGTGTTTGTTATTTTATTATATGAATGAGCTACCTGGATCACATGGTTGGGTATGGAAAAATGACAAACCAGTTACAATTCAGATTAGAGATTATATGTATGGACTTGGTGATGCTCAAGCCAAAAACACAGCTCTCTAGGGTTACTTCAATAACTTTCAGAGCATGATGAAAGCCAAAAAAAGGATTCCTCAGTCCATAGTCGATAAATAGAAGGACACAATGTGCTTCATGGTTGACACTGACCAATGCCTAATGGAGGCAATTGAGCCAAGGACTATGTGGATAATGCCTATGGGATACGAGGGCGATGAAAAAATCTTGGAGCTACATATTCAACACCTATTGAGCCAGCTTAAGGACACTGAAGTAGAAAGGTTTGGCACCTTTTAAGAACTAAGTGTAAAAATACATGTTGAGTTAAGATAACCAGAGATAAAGAGGAAAGTAAGAAGGGAAGTTGAAGAAATTGCCAAAAGATTTGGCTTATAGAAAGAGGGAGTAGATGCAAATAAAGAGAAAATGGAGAAGGCTGAGAAAGAAAAACAAGAAGCAAAGAAAGGAGATGTTCCGATACAAGCCTCCTCTTGGACTAGATCTTCTAAGAGCTCTACACCTTCCACTCCTAAAAGCTCAAGGGCCACCAAACCAAAAGTCAAGACATCCGGAAAGGAGAAAAGAGGACAAAGACCAAAGCCACAAGGTCATATACAAGCCTTAAAGATGATGAAGAAACACAATTCGATGAGGAAATCAAGAAAATGAAGAAGAAGAAAACATTTGGGAAATTCTTTGCTAGTAAAAATAAGGAAGAAGAGGCAGATGAATTTGTTAAAAAGCCCACTCTTTCCATTGATGACATCATCAAGGCAGTTACTGTGGATGGGAACCTACAACCACTAATAGAGTTCTATGATGAATACAGTGATACTGACAAGAGACTTTTGGAAGAAGTTATTGTCAGGTACCTGAACATCTACAATAAAGGTTTCATTGAAATTATATCCTTAATTCCTAAGAGTCTAGAAAAAGTACTTGAACTGAGAAAAGAGAATGCAAAGGCAAGAGACTTAGAGATTCGGGAACAAATAGCAATTCAACTTTATCCTTCTATCACTCCAAAACAAATGGACATGATCTTTAAGGACTGTAAGGATGAATTCTAGACTAAAGAAAGAATGAATAAACTTATGCTTGGAGAAACTGACCAAGTAGCAAGAGAAACAAAAGGCATTCTCTGAAATGCTTTCAAAAGATTCAATCTTCCTATTGTAGAGGAAACAGATGAAGAACTTTCTACCATGGATGTTGAAGGATTAAATGTAACCAATGAATAATCTTCTGACAAAGATGTAGAAGGATCAAAAGAGATAGATGAAGAGAAGTCTAAGGACTTGGATTCCTCTGTTCTGAAAGAGGAAGTTCATGAAGCAACAAACACCGATGACATCTCTCCTCTGGATCCTACTGCAGACATTCCACACTCTAAAGCTAAAGGAGAAGATAGAAGAGAAAAGAAGGTGATTCAAGAAGAAGAGGTTAAGGGAAAAGAAGAAGAACAAGAAGAAAAGACTAATGATGACTGTTCTGATATCCCAAAAGAAAAGAAGACTCAATCACCAGCAAGAGACACTCCAGAGGCAGTAAAGAAATTCTTAAACAAAGAAATGATGGAGATAGATCAACCTGAGCTATTTCAAGGGCCACTAAATTTTAACTCTCTCTCCCCAGTTCAGGCAATGAAAATATCATCTTTTGCTCAAGCCAAAGAAAAAGAAAAACTCCTGAAATCTCACATGGAAGACTGTGAACTATTGGAGATTGCATCTAGGATGTTGGAAAAGATCATGCCATCCTTCCAAAAGGATCCTTCGGCCTCACCATCTGGTAACTTGAAATCTTTGGTAAATTCTGTTAGCACTCATTTTGAATATTTAGAGAAATCGGTAGAAGCAAAAGTCTAGAAGGAGTTTTTAGGAAAAAGATTCACTGAAGTGCAAGGATTGATTACTAATGATAGGAGGACCATAGACATTGGAATAAAGAGCCTTGAAAATGCTCTTAAAGAAGGTGGGGACATATACAAATTTTGCTTATCTTGGCCCCAAGTAACATAGGACATTGAGAAGAAAGTGAGAGAACAAGAAGGTAAACTGTCAAGTTTATCTCAGAATTTTGATCCCCTCACTACCTCTCTAATGAATCACAAATGCCAGGCCATTGTTATCATCAATGAAATAAAGAGGTTGGACAAAGAAAAGAAGAACATAATAAACAGAATGGGTGAACTCAGAGGGATAATTATCCCTAAGCTAGAGGCAATGCATGAGGCCTTGACAAATGCTTAGACCATAGCTCGGACTAGTGATCCGATAGATTTAAGAAGGGCAGAAGCATATGCATTTTTGTTGAGTGGTCACATCTCCATTCTAGATAGGATGAAGCAGAGCTGGGCCACAGAGTTTGTACTATTGAAGGCCATTTTTGCAGATATAGTTAAGTATATGTAAGTATAACCTATATATATATATACTTATGCAGCCATATATAAGACAATTTTTGCAAATTTTGGTATGTGGATTCTGCCCTTTGCCATTGATGTTAAAGGGGGAGTGAGGAGTAGTGAAAAATTTGGAATCCAGCTAAGGGGGAGCTCTGATAAAATAGTACAAAAGATAGAGCATCATCCAAAGGGGAGTTACTGCAACACTTAGCCATTTTTCACTAAGCATTGCCATCAATGCCAAAGGGGGAGATTGTTGGCAAGAGACACTGTGTGGCTTCATAAGTGTTGTCATTGATGGCAATAAAGTCTATCCCACACATCCTTAGTACATAATATGTCTATACCAGAAGTTAGAATGAAGATTGTTTTGGTTTGATGATTAAGAACAGAGTATGTAACAAGGTCTGACAATAAGGTCTGGATCTCTCAGATGGTCTAGCTCAGCAAGTTGCAGACTTGGACAAGTCAAGAGGGGTATCATGACTACTGTATTCCAAGGATTTATCCTTCGATGATAAAGCATGAAAAAGATATGAACATCTGAGTGTTGCATTCCAGTCAGGCAGAGCAGACAAAGGAAGAACTGACCGGTAGAATATCAGACTTCAATTTAGATGAGTAAAAGGTGTTGATCAAGCAATTTGTGGGATCATACTATTGCAAGTATGGGCATAACTGGTGTTGTCATTGATGTTAACATACTCCTGTTGCATTGATGTCAAGGATTGGATGAGTTGTATGCTGAGGATATTAAGAAAATTAGTCCTATCAAGAATAGAGAAGAACAGTGAAGACAGCAAGGTAAAGATCCCAGCTAAGATGAAGATCAGAGGGTGTGCATTAAAGGGTTTGTAGATATGTGTCTTAAGATGATCCAGTAAAGATTTGAGAGGTCCGCATAAAGATCTGAAGAAGTTATGTCCACTTGACTAAAACTGGTTCTGGCAGATGTTCAGAAGTGACAGAGTGACACAGATAGGTCCGGTGAGATCTAGAAATGCAATATCTTGTTATGTGGATTTGGTGGAGTGTTTAGGAAGTCAATGTGAATTGACAACTCAATTGGTTCATGGTCTGGAGGTCCACAAGCATCTATTCCACTATGATAATGATGACAGGCTGTTCTTGAGGTTCTGGATGAAGGAGAGAATGATTTCAGTAAGTAGAAGTAGTGTGGATGTTTTTGGTGATTCAGGCAAGCTTGTGGAGGTCTCTGGATTGTGTCCAGTTTGTGTTGGTGGTAAACATTGAAGACTGAGCTCGTAATTGAAGAATTACTTTTGGATGATGTTGTTCTTCCTAAGTTTGGCTAACCAGATGAGTTACACATCTTGCAGATGATCTTGAAGATGTTCTACGAAGCATGGCGTGTTCCTCTAAGAAGATTGAAGTCTCAAATTTGTGTAGCCGATAGTGTGTTGATCCACGTGAAGTCTTTTTGTAATTAGTCAAGTTGTATTTGTGTATTTTCTCTGTAAAGTATGTTGACTTGGATGATTATCCCTAAGTCGATGTCTTATATAAATAAGAAGTTGTGAAGTCATTTCAAATGTATCTTGGCGAAGATGAGAGTGTGGTAGAGAGGAGGAAAGCGAAAGGCAAAGAAGAAGTATTGGGCTTAAATGGAACTAACTCAAGCATGGTGAAGATGCTATTCTTCAGTTCATGTAATATTTATCACTTTATAGACAGTGTGTCTCCTATAGACAGTGGGCCTCTTGTGAGTAGTGTGTTCGGGTAGTGAGCCCTAATTGGCATGTGCCATTTGTTCTTCTTATTCTTTTAATAGAGAATACAATCTTGGGTTAGTCACCCCGTGGTTTTTCCCTTAACCAGGTTTTCCATGTTAAAATCTTGGTGTCATATGTGTTAATGTGTTTCTACTCTTGAATTGTTGCATTATGTTTCTATGATTGATTTATTATTATGCTACTGAATTACAAGAAGGATTTAAGTAATTAATAAGAGAAAGTTTTGGGACAACTGATTCACCCCCTCTCTCAGTTGTCTATCTTGAATCTAACAATTGCTATTAGAGCTAAGTTCCTCTAAAAAGAGCTTAACCACTTGAGGAGATCCAAGATGTCTTCCTACAAGAAGGATAGTCCGAGGTTTGACAAAACCAATTTCACTCTTTGGAAAAGCCGCATGGAATGTCACTTGCAATGTATGGGAATGTAATATTGGATCATGGATACAAAGAAGTATGTTCCTCCATAGAATGGTCCAAGAATTGTAGATGAAATTAGAGATGTTGAAAATAATCTTCACGCTAAAGAAGCTCTACTAAGTGCCTTATCTGATTCAGAGCTGACAAATGTTATAGATCTAAAAACTGCATATGAGATTTGGGAAAAACTAAAACTTCTACATGAAGGAGACATGTTAAATGTGCCAAGCTACAGAGTCTGAAAGAAAAATTCAAAAGCTTGAAGATGAGTAAAGATGAAAATATCACTAGATTTATGTCCAGAGTAAATGAGCTTGTTTGTGGCATTAGATGTGCTGGTGGAATCTTAGATGAAGATGAGATTGTTGCCAAAGTTCTCAGATCCCTACCTGCTTCTTACAAATACAAGGTTGCTTCTATTGAAGAATTCAGATCTTTTTCAATTATCACAAGAGATCAATTGGTTGGTAAATTAATTGCATTTGAATTGGTCAAGTTTGGAGATGCACCCCCAAGACTAAATCTGCATTCAAAGCTAGTGCCTCTATAAAAGGAAAACAAAAATTTGATCCGAGAAAGAACTCTTCAAAGAAACTTTCATGGTATGAAAAAGCAAGAAAAGATCTAGAAGAAGATGAAAAAGAAGCTGGTCAACTTGAAGCCTTTATTGCAAAAAAATTTCCAAGAGGATCTGGTAAGTATGAAGGAAAATTGCCCTTCAAATGTTTCAACTACAATAAGATTGGTCATTTTCCCTCAAGGTGTCCAAAAAGATTTTCAAGAGCAAATCTAAACAGATCAAGATTCTAAAAGAAATGTTACTATGTTCATGAAGATGATGATGATGAACGAACTTAACAGATGATGAATCAGAAATAGGAAACAAATCTGGAAGTGAGTGGGTGTTTATTGCCATCAAGGAAGAAGATCCAGTGCCCTTTGAATTTGTCAATCATAAAATGGTAGAAAGAGCTCTGGCTGCCCAAGTTGAAGAAAAGGGTGATTGGGTCATTGATAGTGGATGCTCCCATCATTTGACAGGTGTTGGTAATCATTTATGTTTAGGGTTTTAGGCCAAAGCCGTTGATGGTGCTTTCATGAGTAGTCAGGTTTCAAGCAAATAAATCTACAGGCACCCTCCCAAAAAATCCAAAAAAGTCTAAGTATTTGGGCCTCCTCATCATATTTCAAGGGTAACCTGATATTTCTTAAGGAGGGGAGGTCATCATCATCATATTTCGAAGCATCATCCTGATATTTCTTGTGAGGATCATTTTTCATACCAACCTAATTTTCTGAAGTGGGGGTGATATTTCCAAATATCAGTCATATTCAAACATCACCCCGATGTTACAATGAAGCTACAGTGCAGCCTGATATTCTTGCAGGGGGTGATATTTCAAATATCAGGTGATCTTATGAATATCACCCCGCCGAATATCACCTTATGCAAACATGATGATGACGTCATCTAGGTCCGAGGGGGGTCATATTTCTAATGTCAGTTATCCTTTGAGGATCACCTTGATATTGCAATGTGATGGTGATGTCATTAGGATATTAGTGGACATGATCAGGTGGATCATCAGCGAGACATATGGTATTGGCAAAGCAAGAGGATCTTCCTCTGATGCATCAGGTTGTGCCAATGAGGGTGAATATCGGGGTGATATTTCACATGAAGGTAAGGTTGGTCATCTGGCTGGTTTCCAAATATCAGGGTGATATTTCCCGCGGGGTGATATTTCACATTAGGGTGATGTGAAATATCGGGGTGATATTTCGTATCGGGTGGACAAACATGAGGTTCACCGATATAGGGGGTCTAGCTAATGGAGGATGATGATGAGGTTTATACTGGTGCCGTTGGGAGCAAAATCATCGACATTATATATGCTCATGGCCTAGTATATAAAGTATTAAGGAGATTGCCACGAGATGCATGTGGGATAATTGGTTCCCACATATTTAAAATATCAGGGTGATATATCTTGGCGAGAAAGTTTCAAAAGGTGTGATCTACTGTATTTCCCAAGGCCACGGGTTGGTACGCCATTAATGGTGGATGTTACATGGTATGGGCGAAGGCATGGACAGATCTAGTACCCGACTAAAGTTAAGGATCCCCAGACGGCGGTGCAGGGCTCGAGATTTCTTCTTGTCTTCTCCTCCATCTGTTGCATTCAATGTTTGAGTGCCATTTTCTCAGATTGAACTGTATCTAGCAGACTTTTGACTTTTGCCATGTAATTAATGCTGAGGACCTTCCTGCTGTATATAGCAGGCTATGTTGCTCATTTTTAGGTTGTTGAAGACTTGGGCATTTTTGTGTAAATAATGAAGAATAGGGCACGATCCTGGGTTGTTTTATCTCATTCTGGAGTTTATGAGTTGCATCATGAATGTATTTTGCACGTATGTTTAGTTTCATGTTGATATAGATGAAAAATGCTCTCATGCATGTGTTTATCTGTCTGTCTCCTTTGTTGCATGCTTTCCTTCTTTTGAATCTAGTTGCTAAGGGTTTCATAGATTCTAGGATACAGGGTTCTGTATCACATGTCTGATCTCTAACTTCCATTCAAGGAGTGGATTAAATTGTTTTAGGTTAAACATGGAGAAGGTTGTATGTCAGCAGGGATATCTGTAAGTAGAGGCAGCTGAATACCCATTCTTGGGTGATGTTTGTAAGGCAAACATCAGATCCAACCCCTTGAAACTTGAATGCTAGTTGCAAACCATCTGTTGTATACATCTAGTTGACTCCTTGCCCTGAGATAGGCACCGGTCTTCTCCTGGGTTAGTAATTACGACCCAAAACCCCTTGTCTTGCATCCAAATCATCATATCCATCTTTTCGTAACTTCCACTTGTTAGTTGTAGGAGTAGGATTAGGAACCACCTGCATACTCTCATCCCTGACCAGACAAATAAGTCCAAGAATGTTGCCAACCTTGTGATCTATCATGCAGATCTTGGTCCATACGCGAGAGTATTCTGCCTATTGCTGTCAAGCTAAATCTTTTTGTCATTGTTGGTCTAGTTAATGTTACATCTTTAGCAAATAGGGATACCCCCCTTGGTGCGGCAGAACCAGAAGTGAAGGGGAGGTAGCTCACATAACCTCCCGTACTCTGTTGGCCGGATCTACTCGTGCATAGGAACTGGCAAACCCTCTGCTGATCTGGGAAAAATTACCAACAAAATTGGTGACTCTGTTGGGGATGTGATTTAGAAGTGTTATTTTGTGTCATCCCTAATATATTCTTGACCCATCTGAGTCCCCAATAGAATTGGCAACTCTACTGGGGAGAGAAAGAGTCAAATTATTTGAAAAGTCAATTCGTTGCAGCAAGATCAAAGAAAAATCATGTGGTGCTCTACTGGCATGGTGAATCCAAAAAATGAACGGCCTTGCTGATATTTTGGTCCTCTCTGTGAGTGGCGACTCTATTGATTGAACCTATTAGTGCTGCAACATATATCCAGGTATTCATCTTTGATTCAAAATGTTAAGTTTAAAACAGCAGGCCTGGGTATGCTCTCAAAGGAGACAATTTTTTATTGAAAGTTATAAAGCCCTAAATTTCATAGGAATTAGTGGTTACCCAAATGCTATTCCCAATAAAATTAGAAGATGTTTGCCAAAATATGATGGGTCAGATTTTGAATCGGCAAACAAACATCTGCAAAATTTTTGTAATCTAATAGAAGATTATGAGGTAGAGGATGAAGATGTAGTAATGAGACTCTTTGTTTAGACATTGGAAGATGATGCCAGGGTTTGGTTTTCAGACCTGCCTATATATTCAGTTTCTTCATGGATAGATTTAAAAATTGCATTCCTAGAGTAGTTTGCTGAAAGATTTGATGTGGCCTCATTGATCATACATTTTATGAATATTCAAAAGGAAGATGAGGAGCTAGTTCCAACCTTTAACCTTAGATATTAAATTGCTCAAGAAGATCCCTGAATATATGAGACCCAATAATGCATTGTGCTTAGCAATTTATTTGGCTGCATTTGATGAAGAAATGAGCTATCTATTGAGAGATAAAGAACCAGTCACACTTCACCAAGCTTTCCAATTTGCTATGGATATTGAAAACAATGAGAAATATGGAATGCCAATAGGTTTCATAGCTGCAAGTCTTCAAAATAGTTTTCAAAGTGAATGTATTTCTGCTACTCCAGTGTGTTCTTTTGAAGATGATCTTGTAAACAGAAATATATTTCAGAATGATGTGTGTAGCCATGATGTCATGCATGAAGAAAATGTTGTAGAAAATGTAGGCACATCCTATAATGATGAAGACAAAGACTGTTATCAGCGTCTAAAAGAGAAATCTGCAGACACAAAATCCCCTTCAAATGATCAAGTGAAAGATATACATGAGGTTGTGTCCTGCAGCAGTAGGCATATCCCAGTTATTCATAATTATTTGTATAAGGTGGATATGCAAAGCTTCACTCTGAATGTAGAGGATGTTGTTTCAAGGGACAACAGTGAATGTGTTAGTGATTGTCAGCATTCAGATGCATATATGAGCCTTTCAGATGATGAAATATATATGGATGTTGAATATGAGTGTTTCCTTGAAGATTCTGACCACCTTCACAGTGTAGAGGTTGAGAAATTTGCTTTTGATTATCAGTGCATTGATGAAGAGGAAAAATAGGGTCACTATTCAAAGGTGAATAGGCAGATTGTAGATGTATGTGCTCATACAGTTGGGGATAGTGTTGGTTGTAGGGGTAACTATAAGGTTTTTGACAAAGGGTTGCATTCTGAGTTATTCATGCCTTCTTTTGAGACATTCCAGGTGGACATAAATGATGAGATTGCTGAGCATAGTAATGATGAATATCTGAATGACTATAAAAGTAAATCTGGTTATGAGATATTGCTTGTGCCTGAATATTGCATGTTTGATATAGAGGAGCTCTTATTTTTTGAAAAAAAGGCAAAGTTCTTATGTGGATTCATTTGTTTCATGTGAGTCTTTCATTCTTCCAAGCAACATTAGTGACTCATATGATGGTGACAGTCTACTGCTGAGAATGGTAGATGCTTATGAATTTTGTTGTAGACTTGTTGAAGGAGAAGGGAGTAGCAGCACAAATAATTGCAATATTGGGTGCTATAAATAGTTAAAAGTTTTTAGGCTTCATTTGAAGAAATCAAAACAGAATCAAGTATCTGACAAAGGAAAATTCTAGTTTTTCCTTTTTGGTGGCCCTGGGCGCCAAGTTTATTTTAATAATGTGTTTTGTGATGCAGGTTGGTGCAGTTTTAACTCTGTTGCCCAATGGATAAGGACTGGTCTGCATCCCAGAGATCTGAGGTTCTCGCCATGCCTACAAGAGGCATGCGTCACTAGACAGAGCCTATGTTAGTAATCATTTATGTTTAGGGTTTTAGGCCAGAGCCGTTGGTGGTACTTGCATGAGCAGTCAGGTTTCAAGCAAATAAATTTGTAGGCACCCTCCCAAAAAATCCAAAAAAGTCTAAGTATTTGGGCCTCCTCATCATATTTCAAGGGTAACCTAATATTTCTTAAGGAGAGGAGGTCATCATCATCATATTTCGAAGCATCATCCTAATATTTCTTGCGAGGATCATTCTTCATACCAACCTGATTTTCTGAAGCAGGGGTGATATTTCCAAATATCAGTCATATTCAAACATCACCCTGATGTTACAATGAAGCTACAGTGCAGCTCGATATTCTTGCAGGGGGTGATATTTCAAATATCAGGTGATCTTACGAATATCACCCTGCCAAATATCACCTTATGCAAACATGACGATGATGTCATCTAGGTCTGAGGGGGGTCATATTTCTAATGTTAGTTATCCTTTGAGGATCACCCTGATATTGCAATGTGATGGTGACGTCATCAGGATATTAGTGGACATGATTAGGTGGATCATCGGCGAGACATATGGTATCGGCAAAGTAGGAGAATCTTCCTCCGATGCATCAGGTTGTGCCGATGAGGGTGAATATCGGGGTGATATTTCACATGAAGGTAAGGTTGGTCATTTGGCTGGTTTCCAAATATCAGGGTGATATTTAATAGCAGGTTATACTTTCTTGTGGGGTGATATTTCCCATAGGGTGATATTTCACATCAGGGTGATGTGAAATATCGGGGTGATATTTTGTATCAGGTGGATAAACATGAGGTTCACTGATATAGGGGGTCTGGCTGATGGAGGATTATGATGAGGTTTATACTGGTGCCGTCGGAAGCAAAATCACCGACATTATACATGCTCACGGCCTAGTATATAAAGTATTAAGGAGATTACCGCGGGATGCATGTGGGATAATTGGTTCCCACATATATTTAAAATATCAAGGTGATATATCTTAGCGAGAAAGTTTCAAAAGGCGCGATCTACTATATTTCCCAAGGCCGTGGGTTGGTACGCCATTAATGGTGGATGTTATAGGGTATGGGTGAAGGCATGGACGAATCTAGTACCTGACTGAAGTTGAGGATCCCCAGGCGGCGGCACAAGGCTCGAGATTACTTCCTATCTTCTCCTCCATCTGCTACATTCAATGTTTGAGCGCCATTTCCTCAGAATGAACTGTATCTGGCAGACTTTTGACTTTTGCCATGTAATTAATGCTGAGGACCTTCCTGTTGTATATAGCAGGCTGTGTTGCTCATTTTTAGGTTGTTGAAGACTTGGGCATTTTTGTGTAAATAATGAAGAACAGGGCATGATCCTGGGTTGTTTTATCTCATTCTGGAGTTTATGAGTTGCATCATGAATGTATTTTGCACGTATGTTCAGTTTCATGTTGATATAGATGAAAAATGCTCTCATGCATGTGTTTATCTATCTGTCTCCTTTGTTGCATGCTTTCCTTCTTTTGAATCTAGTTGCTAAGGGTTTCATAGATTCTAGGATACAAGGTTCTGTATCACATGTCTGATCTCTAACTTCCATTCAAGGAGTGTATCAAATTGTTTTAGGCTAAACATGGAGAAGGTTGTATGTCAGCAAGGATATCTGTAAGTAGAGGCAGCTGAATACCCATTCTTGGGTGATGTTTGTAAGGTGAACATCAGATCCAACCCCTTGAAACTTGAATGCTAGTTGCAAACCATCTGTTGTATAGTCTAGTTGACTCCTTGCCCTGAGATAGGCACCGGTCTACTCCTGGGTTAGTAATTATGACCCAAAACCCCTTGTCTTGCATCCAAATCATCATATCCATCTTTTTGTAACTTCCACCTGTTAGTTGTAGGAGTAGGATTAGGAACCCCCTGCATACTCTCATCCTTGACTAGACAAATAAGTCCAAGAATGTTGCCAACCTTGTGATCTATCATGCAGATCTTGGTCCATACATGAGAGTATTCTGCTTGTTGTTGTCAAGCTAAATCTTTTTGTCATTGTTGGTCTAGTCAATGTTACATCTTTAGCAAATAGGGATACCCCCCTTGGTGCAGCAAAACCAGAAGTGAAGGGGAGGCAGCTCACGTAACCTCCCGTACTCTATTGGCCGAATCTGCTTGTGCATAGGAACTAGCAAACCCTTTGCTGATCAGAGAAAAATTACCAACAACAGGTGACAAAAATAAGTTCATAGATTTGGAAAAATATGGAGTTGTAAAATTTGGTGATAATTCTGCTTGCAAGATCAAAGGTAGAGGAACTATTTCTTTTGATGGAAAGAACAAAACTGATAATGTACTGTATGTTGAAGGTTTGAAGCACAACCTTCTCAGTGTTGGACAATTGGTGGACAAAGGCTGTGATCTTCGATTCAAAAATGGAAAATGTAAGATCTTTGAAAGTTCCGGAACAGAAATTGCATCCGGTACTCAAACAAAAGGTAATATCTTCCACTTAGTTGGTACTGCTAAAAATTGTTTATTTGTTCAAATTGATTAGAGTAGGTTGTGGCATAGGAGAATGTGTCATGTGAATTTTGATAATATCATCAAGATAAGCAACACTTAGGTTGTAAGTGATCTTCCAAGATTGGTGAAACCTACTAATAGTTTGTGCAAAGAATGTCAGTTGGGTAAGCAGAGTAGAGTCACATTCAAAAGTAAGGAATAGTCTTCTACCAGATTGTTGGACTTGGTACATATTGATCTATGTGGTCTGGCAAGAATCAGGAGTCTGCAAGGTGATAGATACTTCATGTTATTAATTGATGACCACTCCCGAATGATGTGGATGACTTTTCTGAAAGAGAAATATGAGGCTCTTGAGAAATTCAAAATATTCAAAGTTATGGTAGAGAATCAAACCAGATTAAACATAAAATGTCTTAGGTCTGATAGAGGTGGAGAATTCACATCCAGAGAGTTCATAGAGTTCTATAAGAAACATGGGATAAAAAGACAATTGTCTGCTCCAAGGACTCCACAGCAGAATGGAGTAGTGGAGAGAAAGAACTAGACCATCCAGGAAGCTTCTAGAACCATGATGATGGAAGCAAATGTTCCTCAGATCTACTAGAGAGAAGTTGTAAGCACTGCAGTCTATACTCTTAATCGAGTACAAATCAGCAGCAATACTGGTAATACCCCTTGTGAAGTCTAGTTTGGCATCACTCCCACTATGAAGTATTTTAGAGTCTTTGGTAGCAAATGTTATATTAAAAGAGATGAAGACCTTGGCAAATTTGATACTAGAAGTGATGAAGGAATATTCTTGGGTTATTCTACTCAAAGCAAAGCATACCGGTGTTATAACAAGAGATTGGGAAAGATTATAGAAAGTACAAATGTGAAGGTTGATGAAGGTATTGAAAAACCCTCAAAATTTATGAATATGATGAAGATGATCAAAATGATATTTTGGTCCAAGAAGTCCAAGCCCCTTCTAAAATTCAGATCCAGACTGATCCAGAGAATCAGGAAGAAGAGATAAGTTTGAATGAACCTGTTCAAGAAATAGAGGTGCAAGAAATTCCTAAAACTCCTAGGTATGTAAGACTAAATCAATCTGAAGATCAGATCATAGGTGATAAAAACAAAGGTGTTCAAACAAGAAGAGAGATTGCTCAAGACTCAGAAAAGTATCATCTAATTTCAAAGATTGAACCAAAGACAGTGAGTGAAGCATGTAATGATGAAAGCTAGACTAAAGCAATGGAGGAAGAGCTGATGCAAATTAAGAAAAACCACACTTGGGATCTTGTTCCCAGATCTAGAAACAAGAATGTGATTGGAACCAAATGGATCTTCTAGAATAAACTGAATGAAGATGGTGAAGTAGTCAGAAACAAAGCTAGATTGGTCTTCAAGGGTTACTCTCAAGTAGAAGGAGCTGATTTTGAAGAAATGTTTCCTCCGGTGGCAAGAATTGAAGCAATCAGATTATCTCTTGCCTTTGCTACCTTCAAGGACTTCAAAGTATATTAGATGGGTGTCAAGTCTGCCTTCCTGAATGGTGACTTGGAAGAAGTTTACATTGAACAACTAGATGGATTCTAATTGTTTGATCATGGTGATATGGTCTGTAAGTTGAAGAAAGCACTGTATGGACTCAAACAAGCCCCATGAGCCTGGTATGAAAGACTAGATAAGCATCTTTTGAAGATTGGTTTCAACAAAGGTACTATTGATAGTAACTTGTACTTAAAAATTGATAATGAAAGTATCTTGATTGTTGAAGTATTTGTTGATGATATCATTTTTGGAGGAAGAGATAGTATGTGCAAAACTTTTGCAAATCAAATGAAAAGTGAATTTGAGATGTCAATGTTTGGTGAAATAAATTTCTTCTTGGGTCTACAAATCATTCAAACAAAGAAAGGAATCTTCATTTCATAGACAAAATATGTGAAAGAAGTGTTGAAAAGATTTTGGATGGAAGACTCAAAACCAATGAGTACTCCCATGGCAACCAAATGTAAATTCAACAAAGATGATGATTCTCCTAAGGCTGATTAGAAAAAGTACAGGTCAATGATTTGAGGACTATTGTATCTCGCTCAAACTAGACCTAACATTATGAATGTTGTTGGTCTTCTTGGTAGATTCCAAGCTAATCCTAGAGAATCTCATGTCATGGAAATCAAGAGGATTCTTAGATATGTAAAAGGGATAGTTGAGTATGGTTTATAGTATCCTAGAGAACATGATTTCTCTATTTATGCATATACAGATGTGGATTGGGCAGGAGATGTGGATGATTGAAAAAGTACCAGTGGTGGAGCATTCTTTTTGGGGAAACAATTGGTTTCTTGGCTAAGCAAGAAACAAGAGGCAATATCTTTGTCCACTGCAGAAGCAGAATATATTGCAGCAGTAGGTAGTTGCACTCAAGTATTGTGGATGAAGCAAATGCTAAGAAACATCAGAGTGGAGTATGAGGAACCTATCACAATCTTCTATGATAATTCAAGTGCAATAAATATATTAAAAAATCCAGTGTTGCATTCAAAGATAAAACATATATCCATCAAGTTTCACTTTTTGAGAGAGCAAGTGAACAAGAATGAAGTCAGATTGGAGTTTGTGCCCTCCAAGGATCAGATTGTAGACATTTTTACTAAACCTCTACCTAAAGACTCTTTTGAGTATCTCAGGGAGAAGTTAAGGGTTATTACCCCTCCAGTTCTGAATATAGGTGCACTGATGTGCATCAATCCGGTGGATCTCATAGTCATATCTTGTGGTCTAGATTGATGATGGTAAGCTGCTACTTAGGGGGAGCAGTTGGTATGATTCTAAGTGATGCAAGTATGTGCCCTTTTCCATTGATGTCAAAGGGGGAGAGAAGACATGTGAAAAACAAAAGTGGTTGCTGATCAAAGGGGGAGAAGTAAAGGAAGAGAAGACATGTGAATGGTTGTTGTTGATAGGGGGAGTTATGTCAGTCAGTAAGAAAAAGTTCTTGTCTTGATGGTTAAAACAATTTTTCACATCATATGTTGTCATCAATGACAAAGGGGGAGATTGTTGCAAGTATGGGCCTAACCGGTGTTGTCATTGATGTCAACATACTCTTGTTGCATTGATGTCAAGGATTGGATGAGTTGTAAGCTGCGGATATTGAGAAAATTAGTCCTATCAGGAACATAGAAGAATAGTAAAGACAGTAAGGTAAAGATCCTAGCTAAGATGAAGATCAGAGGCTGCGCATCAAAGGGTTTGTAGATATGTGTCTTAAGATGATCCAGTAAAGATTTGAGAGGTCCGCATAAAGATCTGAAGAAGTTATGGCCACTTGAGTAAAATCAGTTCTGGTAGATGTTCAGAGGTGACAGAGTGACACAGATAGGTCCGGTGAGATCTGGAAATGCAATATCTTGTTCTACAGATTTGGTTGAGTGTTTAGGGAGTCAATGTGAATTGACAACTCAATTGGTTTGTGGTCTAGAGGTCCACAAGAATCTATTTCAATATGACAGTGATGACAGACTATGTTCTTGAGGTTTCGGATGAAGGAGAGAATGATTTTAATAAGCAGAAGTAGTGTGAATGTTCTTGGTGATTCAGGCAAGCTTGTGGAGATCTCTAGATTGTGTCCAGTATGTTTTGGTGGTCCACATTGAAGACTAAGCTCGTAACTGAAGAATTACTTCTGGATGATGTTGTTCTTCCTAAATTTGGCCGATCGGATGAGTTACACATCTTACGGATGATCTTGAAGATGTTCTACGAAGCATGGCGTGTTCCTCTAAGAAGATTAAAGTCTCAGATTTGTGTAGCTAACAATGTGTTGATCCGCGTGAAGTCTTTTTGTTATTAGTCAAGTTGTATTTGTGTATTTTCTCTGTAAAGTATGCCAACTTGGATGATTATCCCTAAGTTGATGTCTTGTATAAATAAGTTGTGAAGTCATTTCAAAATGTATCTTGGCGAAGATGAGAGTGTGGTAGAGAGGAGGAAAGTGAAAGGCAAAGCAGAAGTATTGGGCCTAAATGGAACTGACTCAAGCATGGTGAAGACGCTATTCTTCAGTTCAAGTATGTAATATTTATCACTCTATAGATAGTGTGTCTCCTGTAGGCAGTGGGCCTCTTGTGAGTAGTGTGCTCGAGCAGTGAGCCCAAATTGACATGTGCCATTTGTTCTTCTTATTCTTTTAATAGAGAATACAATCTTGGGTTAGTCACCTCATGGTTTTTCCCTTAACTGGGTTTTCCATGTTAAAATCTTGGTGTCATATGTGTTAATGTGTTTCTGCTCTTGAATTGTTGCATTATGTTTCCATGATTGATTTATTATTATGCTACTGAAGCACAAGAAGGATTTAAGTAATTAATAAGAGAATGTTTTGGGACAACTGATTGCCCCCCCCTCTTAGTTGTCTATCTTGAATCTAACACATACATTGTTGGCTGGCATGATTAATGACTTCTATGCCTATGTTTCTGATACGCATCACAAATCAAGCATGGATTCAGCTGACAGATCAGTAACTTGCAAATATCTTCAGTGTACTTGTTTCTGACTAGAAAATTGATGAAATCCTCGATGTGGATATATATACCAGATGGATTCCAATATATAGGTGTGTGGTGAACAAGTGATGAAAAAAGTGCAAAGAAAAGTAGGGACAAGTGTGAGAGATGCAATTGAAGTCCGGTATGTGACAGAGCAACAACATTAAAACAGAGGAAGAATGAAGTGCATCAGATCAGTGTATTGTGCCTAACCAGACCTAAACTCTAGCATTTGTAGATGCTTCTCATTAGTTCAAACTCCTGATTACCTTCTGTAAGTTTTGTAGACAGTAAGTCTCTTGTAGATAGTGTGCCTCTTGTGAGCAGTGTGCTCAGGCAGTGAGCCCTAATTGGCAAGTGCCATTTTGTACTCCTTTATTCTTTTAACAGAGAATACAATCTTGGGTTAGTTACCCCGTGGTTTTTCCCTTAATAGGGGTTTCCACATAAAAATCCTTGTGTTATGTGTGTTGATTTTATTTTTGTTCTTATGATCACATATGCTTATATGTTTTGATGCTTAAAATAACAAAAATAAAAGAAAGTTAAGGAAATTTTGAGATAACTAATTCACCCCTCCCCCTCTCAGTTATCTGCCTTGTTCCCAACACTTCTAACTCTAAAGTAGCACTTCAAGTTTAACTGGTCTTATCTTGAATTTTTCTTTATATTCATTTGCAACTTCTAGGTCATGTTTGAGAATGACAATTTGCCTTTCAAGTTCTTCCTCATTTTCCCTACTTTCATGTAGGTCAGACTCTAGATGGCCAGCTATTCTATTTAATTTGCAGCATTCTTCTATTCTTTCTTTCAGAGACTGATTCAGGTTTTCTTTAGTCTTCTTCCTTTCTTCAATTTCCTTGGTTAGCCTCATCACCCCGGATTCCATCTCATGTTTTAGAGTAGAAACTTCTTTTGTTAGCTTCTCACATTCCTTTGTCTTTCCTTCCAAAGCCTTATTCATGCCATTTTCTTTAGTGGGATTAGCTAGCTGCTGAAGTAGCTCCTTCCTCTTTTCCATATATTTTTTTATTTTTTCTTTTAACATCTCAATGCAATCATCAGCATCTTTAAAGTTTGCATTCAATTCATTTACTTCTTCTCTGGACTAATCAAGATCTTCTGAAGCCAATTGAAGTTGTTCTTTGAGTGAATCCATTGAAACTTCTTCCCAAATCTTCCTCAAGCTGGTAAGCTTCTTCCAAGGAACCTTGCTCTAATACCAATTGTTGAAATAAGGGAAGACAACTGAGAGGGGGGGTGAACCAGTTGTCCCAAAAACTTTTGTCCTTTGCTGCAATTAAACTTCTTTACCACTTATTAACATATGAATGATATAACCATGAAAGAATGAATCAACAACACGTGCTGAAATAAAATTAGCACACATTACACCAAGATTTTTACGTGGAAACCCGGTTAAGGGAAAAACTACAGTGGGGGTTAACCCACAAGAAATTATACTCTGTTAAAAGTAAATTACAGATGGGGAAGGCACATGCCTTCAAGGCGCACTGCCTAGAGCTCACTGCTCCAAGATACTCACTACCTACAAATATGATTACAAGAAGATTATAGAATGTTTGAACTGATGAATAGCATCTACCAATGCAGAAATTTAGTTCTGGTTAAGCACAGAATACTAATCTTGCACACTTCATTCTTACTCTGCCCTGTTTCACTCTTCGATCATAATCAGAGCTTAGATCTTCACTTTCACACTTCTTTTTGCCTTTTTCACACTTACTCCATCACCACACACCCTAAGACATTAGAATCCATCAGCTATATATATCCACATTAAGAGATTCAATCAACTGTAGTCAGCTTTAAGAAGACTTAGAATATTTATTAATAACTGTCAGCTGAATCCATGTACAAACAATAATGTGGACCAAAGACTTGTGTTCTCAAATCATTAATCATGTTAGCCAATACCACTAGTTATCACAAATTACTTAACCAACAACTTTTCTTCATCCGGACCAAGATCAAATATTAGGTCGGCCTATTCTTCTTCTAACTGTACTGACTAGTTGGAACCCAATACTCAGATGCTTATATCTTTTGAATCCTTCATCACCAAAGACTAAATTTTTGAATTTAGATAGTGCTGACAATCTTTATCACTCCCTCAAATTTGCAGCACACTATGATTTACCACCAAAGAGATCCAAACTAAGATAGACTCTGTCACATGCTCTATTTCTGACTCCTTGGACTTAGACAAATCTTCACTCTGACTTCCGGTATGAACAAATTATGTAATGCGTCCATGTGTAAGATAGACTTATTTACCATCAATGAAAACACCTATCATACATAGCAGTGTCTCTTGCCAATAATTGGGACTATTTGGGAGCTTGCCTTTGGGTCAAGCCTAGGTATGTTGGTCTTTTGACCACTACAGACAACCAATAATAAAGAGACAAAAAATAGTGTTTGCTCCTATCCTATCTACATCTATAAATTAAGAGCAATGATAATAAATAAATCTATGAGTATCAACCATGGTCTATGGGGAACAATACCCTAGTGTGTGTATGATAAAATGAGTGGTGGTCTACACCAAGAGATTTTTCCAAATTAAATAGAGAATAAATATGATAAAGAAATTGCAACAATATTATTTAAAGCAAGAACAAGAACAACATGAACAATATGATGTAGAAGAATAAGAAATGATCTCTTTAAAGGAGTCAACCATTGTGCCACAATGTAAATCCTTGAGAGAGGTTCAATAATGGCATTATTTCAATAGCATGCATCTTCAACAAGTTTAGCAATGGAGGTATGTGAAGCCAAGCATAGCCAAGAGAGGAATAGAATGGGAGAGCTTGAGAGATTTTCACAAAATGCTTTTGCAAAGGGCTTGTAGGGAAGGTGAAGGGTCAGATTTGATTCTTGAAGGTGTTTTCTTGATAGGTAACTACTATAGCTAGTGACAATAGGTAGCTAGGTAGGAAACTTCCATTTGAAATTTTTGGAACTCATAGGACACTACCATGTCATGCAAACACCTACATGTAATGCTAGTGTCCTAGAGAAATCACACAAAATTCCACACATGCTCCCAAGATAGTGAGAAGATTTAGAATCATATAGATAAATTTAGCAATCTAGTGAAGGAAAAAAGCTAAGGCTAGGCTAAAATGATCTATAAAACATGCTAAGGGATGGACACTAAAGCAAGGCCAAAATATAGCATGAAATTGCAAGGCTATTCAATTTTTGATGTTACATTTAGCCCCCATTTTAGTGAACTGATGACACTAGGTGACAAGAGATGCTAAAGTATAGAAGTGAAATACTAAAATTAAATTACATAAAAAGTAATACTATTTAGGATGCAAAGCTCTTCAAGTGGAGTAATCAAGCCCCTAGACTAAGAACCTACAAAACAAGTACATTAGACAACATAAACCTACAAGACAATAGTGTTAGAAAGCATAAACCTACAAAACCACTATTTCAAATCATCACACACACACACACACACACATAAACATGAACAATACATACATAGAGGAGAAAAATACATAGTAAGCAAAGAAAAATTTTGAGTCAACAAAGTGAAAGAGACCTCAATGTGAAAGGTTGTCTCAATACCATGTATCATCCCTAAAATACAAAAAAAATAAAGAAAATAATAGATCTAGAGGAATTCTTAAGTGGAGAGAAGATATAATGAGTCGATTGATTGCTTCAAGGACAGAATGAATACAAATAGATAGGAAAGAAATCAATACTAGAGAAAGAGAGTACGTGACTTAGACACTAGCTTGATTTGTTTCTAGGGGTCATGCAAATCACAACACCCTCATGGATCATGGGATATAAAGTTGTGTTATGCTAGGTGACCATGGGTGTAAAAAGGTAAGTAATATGAAGCACATAGGCTAGCAAACTATATTATGCTAGGTGGATCATAGACTACCAATGCCTCAAGGATCGTATCAAAAACCAACACTGTAGGAGGTGAACACTTAATGGAGTGTACAAATAAACAACACCACAAGGGGTGAATTAATAAGCAATGCCTTAGGGGGCACAAATAAAGCAAGATGCATGTATGGATGCACATGTGAGTAGAGTATATGCCCCCTTAAAATGTTTGCATGTATAATATGTGAATATTTGAAGATAAAGAAAAGGGGAAAAAAAATAGAGGAGACCCTTACAAAGAATGTAGTCCCTTACAAGTTACGTATGCCCCTAAAACATAGGTGAGGACAACATGGAATAATATTGTGTTGTTACTAATAAAGGTATGGTTGCACATGAAATTGTACCACCATGAATGACAATGAGGAAATAAAGAAAGCTGCAAGTGCCACATAGTGGGTAGCAACATAATAAAACAAGGGAGGTGAAAATACCTCATCAGAAAGTAGAAGAAAGAAAGATAGAGGTGGACTCTATACTATGTCATTTTATAAGAATGATAGAGGAAGAATAATGTTTATTATGCAAAATGAACTAGTTAAAGTTAACCTCAACGTCCCTTGTCATCCAAAGAAGAGACAGGTGCTTCGATAGAAGGACTTGAGTAAGAGCACAGTGTCAAGAAGGTTTTTACTTTTATCCTTCAAGGCTCAGTATTCACTGGTGGAATGGATGAGTGCTTGATAATATGCATAGAAATGAAGTGTTGGTTGAATTTTTTTATGAAATTTCTTGCATGTACAAGGAAGAAGAGTGATCAAGAGGACTTTGAGAAGCCTTGACAAGATATTCTCTTGTTTAAATAGAAGATCTCAAAGAAGTAAGTGGAGTAGGAAGCAACCCTATTTGTTGTGATGTAAGGTTCTGTTTAGTGGTGAATAGGAGCGGTTGATTTTGTTTTGGTTTGAGGGTTTGATGGGTTTAGATCCTGCCTTCACCACAAACATTCAAGGACATATCAACTAAGTTGAATCTCTACTAAGCAAGAGCATTCACCTAATAGGTTGTTCTATCACTTGGAATGATACAAAAGCTTAGATGTTATCAATATCTCAATTTAATTCTCAAATACACTTAAAACCCTATTCAAATAAATGATTATAGATTAAGGAAAAGGACAGAGATTAATAACTAACCATTTTTCGAAGCTTAGAATTTAGAATATTCAAGGACAATTCCCCGGACACCCATGTCCAAGGTACTATTTTCTTCATGAAATGCAGAACTCCTTCCGACACTGATAATCACTGTTTCGTCTATTTTCATCACTCGAAATGCGAAGGACACTACCCTGGGCACCCTAGTCCAATGCAAACTAATTTTCAGGATGTAGAAGCTCCTTCAGATGTAGAATGTCCCTGTAACTCTAATTCCCATATCTAAAACTCCAGAGGACATTGCGCTAGGCATCCATCTCTTGAAAATGCTCTGTTTCACTTTTTTCTTTTGGATCCTAAATCCTTGTCATCCGCAACCTTCCTCTGCAACTCTACTCTATGAAACTCAGTACCTGTAAGATACAATCACAAAGGAGTGTGGTTGGGGGTTGTGGTGTTTAGAGGCTTGCCTCAGTCAAGCCCCAAAGAGATATTCAAGTCTTCCGAACACCATTGTCAGATAAGAGTGCGTATCCCTGTGGGATAGAGGCAAAATCCAAATGATAAATGATAAAAAGAACATAATAGATATCACCTTGAAGTGTAGATCTCAGATAAATGAAGGCTCTTCAATCAAATGAGAAAATGAATTCAAATCTGTAATCACAAGCACAATAACAATGCTATGGTCTGCAATAATGAATATCATGAATGCTCTAAAATCACAAGTATGCATACAGTTCACAATCATCTTCTAGTTTACAAATGAAAACCTAAACATGCTTATATATACAACTACAATCATTCCCACCAAGAATTTCATAATTCAAACTTTTGGTGTCGGCATAGGCCCTAACAATGGTCATATAACCGACACGTCAAATTAGGGCCTGACCCAAAATAGGGCAAGACTAGGGTGCGAGCACCCAAGTCCTCCCCCTATTTCAAGCAGGAGTCATCAAAATAGCACCCCTAGGTCTTATTTGCCATTAAACTTTAGGGTTTTCTCATTGAGATTCAATATTAACACACAAGACTCTCTAAATGCAATATAAGGACCCAGGAGCTAAACCTTAAGAGGGAAAAGCCCCTAAGGGGACATTTTATAACATAAGATTTAGCCCCCACTTTAATTTATGCATGAACACAAGGCCCATACATGCATTAAAGTAAGGTCAAAAAACACAGCAAACACCCAAGCACGGTGAAGACACACCAAACACATTGAAGATAGTAACATGCATGTAAAACATGAAGAAGATAGTTACAGTCACACAAAACACGAAGAAGACAGTTACAGTCATGGAAAACATGGAAAAGATAGCATTGAAGACAAGAACACAATGAATATAGTGAATGCAATTATTATTTCTTTTTCATTTTCTCATTTATGAATGCAAATGCAAGAGGAGCTCATCACCACCAGTCTTGAGACTACATATGGGAAACAGACACGCAATACAAATCTCAGAGTATAGGAGGAGCTCATTGGCACCAGTCTTGAAACTACACTTGAGAACAAACATGCCATACAAATCCCAAAGCATAGGAGGAGCTCATTGCCACTGATCTTGAGACTATGCTTGGGAACAAACATGCCACACACACACACACACATGGAAGACATGGAGAAAACATGACAAACAAGTGATGGAAGAAACCTATTGCTAGGTTCACTACCATCTCAAGCACATTACAGGTACACACCAATGATTGGGCTTCACCACAACAATCACCAAAGACATGCTCAAGGGAGGATACACCAACCCTACCTTCTCAAAGGACTTTTAGAAAATGACATGATGTGCAATCTCCTTGAGAAATACACCATCCTCACCTTCGCAAAGGGCTTAAAATAAAAAGGATATGCATGATATCCCACCTCTGCAGAGGGCTTAATGATTGCAATATAAAATAAATATGTGCGATACAACATCTCACCTCCGCAGAGGGCTTACAAACACTCTTTGTAAGTACCAAAATCATCAGACAACTTACCTTATATATGCCCCCACCTTGAGGTGGTTGATATTGTGTACCGATATCAAGCACATTAAGGTAGAGAAAAAACACAAAAGGGAACATGAGCTCTCACAAAGCCCATGCTCCCAAGGGGTGACATGCACTTTACAATCGCCAAATGTTCCCACAAACACACAATTTCCTACAAGAAAAGGTGTTAGCAACCATGTAATCATGATAGACAATGTAACATGTAATCATTTACATAAAGAGACAAGCAAGGTGAGATCCAAGATAAACAAAGTGCACAGAGCAGCAGTATTGTTATGTTTTGTAAGTGCGATAAGACAACATCAAAATATCACATGGAGTGATTCTACTAGCCAAGCATTGGATAATATATATCAACCCCGTCGTCATGTATGGACTAGGTCCATTTTTTGATTTCTCGTTGAAGGGACACTAGGTCTGTATCAATATTATATGTTTTTTGTCATCCCCCAGCTAGATAGAACCACTAGAAGAAGGTAAACAATTAATTGGGAGAGGAGAAATAAGTGCCTTAGGTACAATCACGTAGGAGGGTGCCCCCAAGTCACCAACTGCAACACTATGTCTGTCAAAAACAACACACAACAATGAAAATAGAGGAGAGGCGATAAGAAGAATGATGATACAAATAGAAGAAGGATCACAATAGAGGCGATCTCTCGGTATCCTTGACCTTACAAGAGAATCAAGGGTCATCCTAGGAGGCTTAAACAACACATAACATATCATCAGGGGAACACAACATGGAGGTAAAGGGTTAGAAATACCTACCTACGAGAGGCTTATTCTAGAAGTTATCAACTATTAGGTCATCCTCTTCCCAATCTCGAATGCTAGAGGAAAGAGGTGTGTAAGGTACCATAGCCCAACTTTTTTTCTTGTCTTCAATTTGTTCAATGTTAAGTTCGTCTAGGTTTGATTCAATGTTAGGTTAAATGTTTTCTTGTTGAGTTGCATTTTGTTGGGAAAAAGATTGTCTTCTTCTCCTTCTTTCTGTTGCTTGTCTATTTCTTCTTATCTTGTTGCTTATGTTTTCAAAGGTATTTTCATGTTGTTTCATAGGAGTTTGCATATTAGAGGAGGAAGCACGATGTTCAAAGTGTATTGGTCTTGATGAAATGTTTTGTTGTCGATGAATATCTCTCGATCCTTGTAAGGATGACGGAGGAGGAATCTCACCATAAATGCCATCTATCTATGGATGAGGTGAGTTATGAAACTTTTCCTTATCCACTTCTATCATTCCAATTACTTCATCATAGTCATAATAGTCTTGTTTTATTCTTATGTAATTTTTTCTTTTTCCTTTTGCTCTAAGTGGATCTGCAAATGCATGTTGTTCTTCTCTTATTGTTTGTAAAGGAGGCCAGACCACTCCATCTTGTTGTTTTTCTTTGTATCATCTGTATTCTAGGAAATATTAGTTTCTTCGTGGTTTAGGGTCTCTATCAGATTGTGGCCAAAAGTAATCAAGAGTGAAGTTCTTGTCCTTAGCTAGATGTTGATATGAATTACGGTGGATAGTATGTATTTCCCCATGAAAAGGGAATTTTAGGCATTTTTGAATAGTTGAGGGGACGACATTCATAGCCTTAAGCCAAGGATGTCCTAGTTTTACACGGAAGAGGTCAGATAAGGGGATAACATCAAATAACTGATCCACAACTTTATCATATACCAAGACCAATAAGGTTATCTTCCCAAATGTATTCATTAAAGCTCCATTATGTGTTTTAATTCTCAAATCCGATGGTTCATAAGAATCTTGTGCCAAATTAGTTTTAAGAAGAAAATATTCATAACCACATTAGTTATGCATTTAGGGTCTATATGTGTTCCATGCACAGGTCTTTCCATTATGTTTACTATAATCTAAAGAGGCCCTTCATTATCTACCATTTCTTTGTCATGAGGTGTAAATGTTATTTCAAGTTCAGGGGCTCTTCTTTTCAAATGAGGCCTAGGAGCAAACCTAGCATTATTTTTGTATTGAGAAGCCATGTGTATGTTTTTAAATGAATGTCAAATCATATTTCAAAAGGTTCTCAAAATTTATACAAGAAACAAATGCAAAAGTATGTACAAATATGACCTAAAATGCTTGATTTTTCAACTTTTGTCAATACAAATGAGTGAAAGAAAAGGTGTTGTAAGGAATTTGATGAGGGGTAGAAAATAATATGGCTAATAAAAGTCCAATGATGTAGTAATATCCTTCACAACACGCCTTTAATGTAATTCTAGAGTGATGGTAGGTCAAAACCTAGTGAAAATACACCTAAAATCATGCATCCCTAGATCAAAAGCAATCTTGCATCAACCAAAAACATTTGCATTTCAATTTGTTTCTTTCCATTTTCCAGTTCAATTCAGGTATTTTATTCAGTAGCAGTTTTTGTATTTTGGTTTGCATTCTACCATGGTTGCATTTCAGATCTTGCGGTGCTGGACTTAGCATCTAGACACCTTCATGCACATCATATCCAAAATTTAGAGCATTTGGATCAAGTATCAGTAAGATATCACTGTTAGAAGATCGACTATTTTCTCATAACAAAGCAACCTAACAGTCTTAGATAATCAGCTAAAGGAGAAGACCTACGGGGCATTTCACAATCTTCTAAGCTTAATGACACATCATTCAATGTTGTTGGGTTCATGGCCAACCTTCCTCAAGATCCACACATCATTCCATCCATTTGCAGAGGAGTTCTATTCAATTAGGTCTAACCTATTCATGTACACACGTTACAACTCTTCATTGGAGTTTGTGATCTTCCTTGGCCGATGCAAAGGAATCTATTGTTTCAAAGATGATATATAATGATGTAATAGATGCCTAGTAAAGTAGTCTTAGATAGTTTTACAAGTTGATAGTTTGGGATTTTGTGCGAGAGAGCTTCAAAGCTTTATCTTGTGTATATTTTGATATTCTGTAATCAGGCAATGTGAGCCCTAATTGTAATCCCGCATGTTGCTAGCCAAATTGTATTTGAATTCTATGATATATTGAATGACTGAATCTACATTTGTTTCATATCTTGAGTTGTTTTCATTGTGTTTACTCTATCTGCACGGTCTAGATTGTTCTTTTTGAGGGCCCTGCTAACTGTGACTGCACCATAAAATATGTAATTTTTAACCAATTTTCAATGTAGAAGCCTGATAAAAAGGGTGTTGTAAGGAATTTGAGAAGGGGCAGCAGATGATAACCTTGATATTTGTTAAATAATGCAGCAAAGTCCTTCACAACATGCCTATAATGCAATTCTATATGCAAAATAAGCCAAAATCTAGTGAAAATGCAAGGTTTTCAAACCCTGGACATGAAACTTTGCAAGAAAGACACTATGGTGCAACACTATGATTATAAATCAGACCTAAATGAGTGTTTAAAATAGTAGTAAAATTTGAAACAAGATTTTAACTACAAACCCTAGCTAATGCAAAAACTAGGTTATAAGAAAAATGCATAATTTCAAGTGATTTTCACCAATTTAAGCATGTAAATGCAATGCAAACAAATGATTAATGATGATTTTTCTAATTTAAATTAGATCTAATGAAAATAATAGAAATTAAATGCTAATTAATTCAAATTATGTCAACATGCAAACCTAAGATACCAATTTTTTAAATTTTTAAAAAAATTTCAATTTTTTTGTAATTTTTCAAATATAACTTAGAATGAATGAATGAAAATCTATCACACAACACTAAAAAAGGTGCAAACATTCAAAAACATGGGTGCACCAAAATGTTTAGTGGTGAAAAGGAGTTGATTTTGTTTTGGTTTGAGGGTTTGATGGGTTTAGATCCTCCCTTCACCACAAACATTTAAGGACATATCAACCAAGTTGAATCTCTACTAAGCAAGAGCATTCACCCAACAAATTGGGATATCACATGGAATGATCCAGAAGATTAGATGTTATCAATCAATGTCTCAATTTACTATTTAAATACTCTTAAAACCCTAATTATGTAAAACAATGAATAAACTGGTAAATTTTGATGAATGCTTATAGATTAAGGAAAAGGACAGAGATTAATAACTAACCCTTTTTTGAAGTTCAGAATTTAGAATATTCAAGGATAATGTCTTGGGCACCAAAGTCCAAGGCACTATCTTTTTCACAGAATGCATAACTCCTTCTAACACTAATAATCATTGTTCCATCTGTTTTCATCACCTGAAATGCAGAGGACACTGCCCTGGGCACCCTAGTCTAGTGCAGGCTAATTTTTAGGATGTAGAAGCTTCTTTAGATACAAAATGTCCCTGTAACTCTAATTCCCATCTCTAAAACTCTGGAGGACATTGCCCTAGGCACCCATGTCCCGAAAATGCTCCATTTCGCTTCTTTCTTTCAAATCCTGAATCCTTGTCATTTGCAACCTTCCTCTGCAACTCCACTCTACAAAACTTGGTATCTATAACCTACAATCACAAAGGAGTGTCATTGGGGGTTGTGGTGTTTAGAGGCTTGCCTCAGTCAAGCCCTGGAGATACATTCAAGTCTTCTGAACATCGTTGTCAGATAAGAGTGCATATCCCTATGAGATAGAGGCAAAATCCAAATGATAAATGATAGAAAACACAATAGATGTCACCTTGAAGTGTAGATCTTACATAAATGAAGGCTCTTTAATCACATGAGACTTGATGAAGTCAAATCTTCAATCACAAACACAATAACAATGCTCTGCTCTACAACAATGAATATCATGAATGCTCTAAAATCACAAGTATGCATAAAGTTCACAATGATCTTTTAGTTTACAAATGAAAACCTAACATGCTTATATATGCAACTATAAACATTCTCACCAAGAATTTTGTAATTCAAAATTTTGGTGTCGGCATAGGACTTAGCAATGGTCATATAACCGACACTTCAAATTAGGGCCTGACCCAAAATAGGGCAGGACTAGGGCATGAGTGCCCAAGTCCTCCCCCCTATTTAAGGAAGGAGTAATCAAAATAGCACCCTTGTGTCCTATTTTCCATAAGACTTCAAGGTTTTCTCATCAAGATTCAAAATTAACACACAAGACACTCTAAATGCAATCTAAAGACCTGGGAGCTAAACCTTAAGAGGGAAAAGCTTCCAAGGGGACATTTTCTAACATAACAAGTTCAATTTTTGAAAAGAAGAAACCATAGAGACCTCAGATAATAGAGGAGGGGGTGTAGATAGAAGAGAAGACTAGTAACCTAAATCCACTATAGAAAAGTGTGATGTAGGTTCCACAAGTACCTTAATTCCTTTTTCCATGTGCCCTAATACCATTTCCATTGTATCCATGTTTAGGAAGAATTTTGAATCTAGGCCCATAACGTATTTCCAAATTAGAAAGAGGGAGAGAATCAACATTACTAGCCTTGTCGAAATGGGATGTGTATACACATGATGGACAAGAAGCCATAGTTGAATTTAGATAAGGAGGATCAATTCCTATTAAGATAATACAGATCCTTGTTGAATGTGGGAATGTTGAAGTGAGAAGGATCAATCTTATATTCACCAAGGCCACAAAGGATGAAGTCTAAGGATCCCCAATCATCACCAAGACATGTATTAGAAGAGGAAGGCACATCATCATCAATAGAGGATGACAATGATGTTTGAGAGTTTGTTGTAGAAGGTACAAAATTATGACAAGAATAAAGAGCAGGCTTCACGTGACCCAATTCATCCTATTAACAATATTGAAAGGGCTCGGGATCAACAGTTATTTTATGTACATACCTTTATAAAGAGATTTTAGAGATTGACGAAGGGTAGATAGAGTTGCACCCATGGTGTGAAACCATGGACTACCAAAAAGAAGATTATAAGAAAGATTCCTGAGCATGACATGAACCTAAGTAGGAAATGTAACAAGGCCTAATGTAATAGGTAATGTGATAGAGCACATAAACTTTTTTAACATAAATTTTTTACCACCCTAACTATATTATATTAAATATAAAGAACTCTAATTACATGCAGGGGTGAGCCATACACTGGCTTTAGCCAAAAAATGATATAATAGATAAAAACATGGACCATCCCGATGAGAGTGCCAACAAAACCCCCAAAAAAACTTTGAAACACCTTACTTAATTCACTGGTGGGATACCAATATCTTTAAATAGGGGAATAGCTGATTCTGATGGGTCTTCTTTTCCAACAACATGGGAGGGGCCTGTGTGACTAATGGATTTTGGTGGATAGGGAGCCTAATCAAGGGCATAAACACACATAGACCTAATTCCCTTGAATACTTCATAAATGTTGTGAATCTCCACTAGAGAGAAGTGGACATGATGTGAATCTAGTATACTATCCAAGGCTTTCAGAGACCCGTAGCGCAACCCTTTCTTCATAGTCTTGTACACACATTCAACCACTAGAGAAGTTTGAATGAGACTAATGGGGAAGAGACCTCCCACTAAAGCATCACCCTTTAAAAGATCATACCTATCCAGTGCCAGTTTCTATTGTTCCACTAAAAAAATGTAGTCAAATATCAATCCTACCATGATGGCATGAAAAAATTCTCCATCTGGAACAATATCCATGGTATTAGAGAGGAGGGTAGATGTAATCTCCAACTAATGGATGATTCAATCAGGCGTGCCCAAGAACATGTGTTGCCTGCAAATATTACAGATAGAAAAATGGACCAATGGGCAATCAAAATCAAAAAGCTTGTGTAACTGTACAACATATACCTTTGTGCGAATCTTCAGCTCCTAGCTAAGGACTAGAAAGAAGAGGCATTGATTAAAACCTAATCATTATCCATAAGGGATACTCAAAAAACCTGATAGTGCATAAAGTTGAGCGAGCCACATTATCAAAATCTTTGATTGATAAATTTGAAGGAGAAATAGAAGAATCATCAATATTAAAAAAAATTAAGGAGGTCTAAACTATAGATGTTACGACTAGATCCACTATCAATAAGTCTTCGCTTAATCCCAGTTGAGTTTATAGCCATCATAATCATAAGAACATTTCTTTTTGAACTTCAAGTCTTCAATAGAAGGGAGTTTAGAGAAATAAAAAGTGATATCAACAGAATTAGAATGAAAGCATTCAAGAATAGCAACCACATCTGTGGGCTTCACAGAAGATTACAAATGGATGTCTTTTGTAAGGCCTACTAAAGGGCACTATGATAAGAAGGTGAAGCTTGTATTAGGTCCAAAAGAGATATCTTAGCTTGTGTAGCCTATAGGTGCTTAACAATATCATACTCTTTATTACTCTCTATAGAAATATGAGAAGGTGGTGGAAGAATAGGATTTGGTGGAGGAAGGGAAATAGAGACAAATGTAACCTATTTGTTTAATCGAGTGTTATAGAAAATGTGTTACCTTTAACTTAAAAATGTAATATAGAAAAAGTGCTACTTTAATTTTTACATTACAATTAATATGAGATGGGTAGGAAAATGCTAATTTATAGAAAACTAAAGTATAAAATCAAAAAAATGAATTTAAAATTATAAATCATAAAAATAAAGGAACCTAGCACCAAAAGACAGAGTTTTCTATCTCAAAAACTAGCATGATTCATGGATGTCTTCATGAAGCATTGTAGTATTTTCATGTGCTAACATTCTAGTGTCACGCTATTGTCTAGAAAAGCTACAAAACTAAATGTTTTCACCAGATTTCAAACTCACCTAGACAATAGGAAACAAGGACAACTAGAATAAATAAACTAGTGAATATTAAATAATATAGAAATGATAAAATCGAGCTAAACTAACTAAATTAAATGAAATATTGAAATGACAAGAAAAGGGGAGACACTAGAAAACCTTCATGTGTTTGAATGCCTCCCAAAATACCTATAGATGAAACAAGGAAAAATGTTGGGGTTGTTTGGGAGCTTTCTATCAAGTCAAGCCCCTATATTGCTATTTTCACCTCCATGGACAACCAATGATAAATAGAGAGAAAAATAGTGTGTTCTCGTATCCTATGTGCATCTAGGAATTAAGAGTAGTGACAATAAATAAATCTATGAGTATCAACCTTAGTCTATGGGGAAGATTACCCTAGTATGCATATGATAAAATAGGTTGTGGTATACACCAAGAGATTTGCCAAAGTAAATAGAGAATAAATATGATAAAGAAGTTGCAACAATATTATTCAAAGAAAGAATAAGAACAATACTACCAATATGATGTAGAAGAATAAGAAATGAGCTCTTTAAAGGAGTCAACCATTGTGTAGCATTGTAAATCCTTTAGAGAGCTTCAGTAATGGTATTATTTTAGTAACATGTAGCTTCAATAAGTTCAATAATGGAGGTATGTGAATTCAAGCATAGCCAATAGAGGAATAGAATGAAAGCGATTGAGAGAGATTGAAATATTGCTTTTGCATAGGGCTTGTAGGGAAATTAAAGGGTTTGATTTGACTAATATAGACATTTTTCTTATAGGTGGCAGTTACAACTAGTGACACGTAGTTGGGTGGGAAATTAAGGTTTTAAATTTTTAGATGTTAGTACATCACATGGATATCTGCACACCATGCTAGTGTTTTAGATAAATCACACAAAATTCAACACGTATTCCTAGGATAGTGAGAAGAATTAGAATCTGATAGAGAAATTTGGCAATCTAGTGAAGAAAAAATTATAAGGCTAGGCTAAAATGATCCCTAAAACATGTTAAGGAATAGACACTAAAGCAAGGCCAAAATATAGCATGAAATTACAAGGGCATGTAATTTTAAACGTTACACTTTCTAAGGGGAGAAATGTTGTTTGCAAGTAGTTGATTGTTTTCTATCTTCAAGCATTTATCATTGGTATAGGAGCTACTTCTTTGTGGGGGATCTATTATCTCATTCATTTTCTCTCTCCTATGCAGGGTATTCATTATGTATTTGTGATGGACTTGGGTGTTTGCGATCCATCACTTGTACATATTTAATCTTTTCTCTTTTTGGGGGAGGAATTTTCCCCATGTGGTTTTCTCCTTTTCTCCATTTCTAAGAGATATTTTGTACATGAGTACCTCATCAGGTGTTGTAGGTGGGACCCATCTTTACATCATTTACATTTTCTCATTCTCCCTATGTTGCACTTAAGGGGGTGTTGGTGTAATTATTTATTTAATTACACTTTATTAAGCTTACTTAGGGTTTTTTAAGCTCACTTAGGGTTTTATACCTTGCCATATAAAAGCAAGGTCTCTCATGTATTATTAAATATTCCAATATCATTATTGCATCCAAAATCAAGAAATTTTATTTTTCTCTTGTCTCTCTTGTAGAAGATAACATTTAGTTTTGCAAGTGATCTTGGGAGCTTGAGTCCATTGGTGACACTTATACTTTTGGGTAGTTGAGTCTCACACCCTCTTTTGGATTTGTTTTCCACCTCTCAAAATTATTTTTTTGTCTTTATCTCAGTAGGTACAACCATTTGTTTTAGCATTTATCAAGTAGGTAAAACAATTGCCCATTTTGGGAAGTTTGAGTTATTACTCCTCTTGGACGTATATGTCTCTATTCTACAATATATACAACACTCACCTCTCACATTTTCTAGTAAGTGAGAGTAATGTGAGAATCACCTAAATTTTTTTGCAATTTTGTCTCATGAGTTCTCTCTTTTAGGATAATCTCTCCATTATTCTATTTTGATCTTTGGTCATATGTCAATTAGAGTGTGTGTGATCTATGACCGACAATAGATCTTGGTTCAGATTCTCATTTCTCATATAATCTAACATAGCATCTTCTAGAGGTCCTACTTTCTAACATGGTGGACATCTTGGGTACAAGGTCTTAGGGGAAGTTGGTGGTTTCTAACTACATTCAAAGGAAATTCTAGAGTGAAGCTATGGATATTGTTGACAACTACAACATAATAGCAGGGACTTATGACATTGATAGGGCCTTCCCATTACAAGTGCTCAAATATAACAATGCCCTAAGGGAAACATATTTCCTCCTCAAGATGGGATTTGATAAAATGTAACATTAATAAATACTAGAATTTTATGAGTGATAAATTGACACCCTTTTGTTAGGAGTAGCATGCATGGTTACCAGAAGAGATTATTGAAGGCTTCCTATATACATTATGTAGAACACCCATTGGCGTTATGATTTGGATGAGAAGGATGATGTAGAAGAATGCATTCAGGAGGATAAGGACTAGGTTTTCCTTGAAAACATTGTTTAGAAGGCTATGTATTTGTTTTATTTTTATTTTTAGTTTATATAATGAGAGCTACCCCATAAGCAACAACTTGCATATTAAAAAAAACATGTGATAAAAAATTATAACTATGCCAAGAGGTATTCTATAATGGGAACAAGGTACAAAGTGTCATATTGTGACCTTTTACATAAAACCAAAACACAAGCAACATATAATTTATAGAAAAAATTAAACTATAAAATAACTCTTAAGTAAATGAATATAAAATAATTCTTAAATAATTCTTAAGTAAAATAAAATAACTCTTAAGAAAATATATGGGATTTCTTTGAACCTTACAAAACTAAATAGTAAGTGATAGGACCAAGGCCTAAATTTGTTTGTAAAGAAAATCTTTTATGATAATTATTTCTTCAAAGTTACCTTCCAAATGTAAAAATGTAGTCCTTCCTTTTTTTCCTCATCCAAAAAAAATATAATACACAACAAAAACCAAAAAGAACAAATATGAACAAAGATTATTGATAGAAAATAATCTTATTGGTAGGAAATAGGAATCATCACTTTCGCATTTGTTCCTTTCTTGTTATTCTCCCTCAAGACAACAGAGGAATGTTGTTCAGATGATCTTGTGCACCAAATAACTTAGGTGAGCATATCAAATTGCAAGATTTGAGTTGAGCTGAAGGGGAGTGCGAATAGAAAACAAAAGAACTAGGAATCTTCATGGGTCATTCAAGAGATCTTGTGTAGCACACAACTTAGGCTAGCATATCAAATTGAAGATTTGAGGTGAGCTGAAGGGCACTGCAAATAGAAAACAAAAGAATCACCTTCCCAGGGATCAATCCAAGGCCATGGAGCAAATCTTTGTTCTTTTTAAAAGGTATTTGCATCAGTTTTCTATTTGTATAGCACAAAAACTAAATTTTGTTTGCTACAATTTCATTAACCATAGAAAAATGAAACCCCATTAGTGTTTTTTTTAAATATGCCAAAATTTATTTCAATGTAATATATTTCCATTGCCTCCTTCCTTGATTTCTTTTTAAACATGCAGAACTATTCCCTTAATTCTTTAGATAAAAAAGTTTTCAAAGTAAGATCATACGATTTGTGATTTATCAATTTAGTTCCACCTCATAGGGTCAGGTTTAATCTAACACAAGTATGTTATTTTTTTCCATTCTTACATTTCAAAGTGCAGATTTAAAAGATCAATGATAGGATATCAGCATCTACATTATTTATATGGCATTAAGAAAATAATAATTAGTTGAATACTAATTAGTGTAGCCATTTCTCCACTTCTTCACCATTTTCAATGCTGAATCCCTATTTTTCCAATTTTCCCAGCATTTTTATATTCATTAGGTTGGTGCCTTCCTTAATTTGCACCTATGTTGGGGGTCTTCAACTAATCCTGGTTGAGGGCACCAAGTAGTTAGAGCATGCAGCATATTCATATAGTTTTTATCAAATTGATTGTTAATTAGAATTTAAAAGCATTGTCAACTATATTTAACAAATTAATTATTAATTTGGAAAAAGGTCCATTTAGTATGCTGATAGATATGGGTGCCATGGACTAGGCAATAGTTGCACCCAATGTAGTCTTTGATATGCAAAGCACAATGATGGTTGGGGGTCTCAGGAGATAGGCGGCGGTTGCACCCCACAATAGTCTTCTTTGGTCCTCAAACTAAGAAACATTCATCATATGCTTTTTTTTCTTAAAATTTAAGATAGTTTTAAAATTAGAATGCTAATTGATGTTTTATCCTTGTATATTTGTTAATTTTATTCCATGTTTTAGAAGACTCATATAAGCTATTATTTGCATCGGCAAGTCTAATTATGTGTTACACTAATTCCATTAATATGAAGAGTCATGAAGATGAAATTTACTTGACATGAATGGTGGAAAATGAATTAATATGGGTAGAAATTGAAATATATCTTAGATCATTTGGTTCCATATGAATTGTTTAACAAAATGCCTCATGTGTTGAAATAATCACAGAGTGAATCAAAGCTTTGGAGATGATAGAATTAGGGTTATGATTCATAGGGAAGGGCTTATTTATATATTTAATAGCTCAAATTTACCTTTAAATATTAAAAGGAATGTTGTTTAAGAATAGTCCATGACAAATGTAATCATAAAAAAATTTAAAAAATTAATTACTTAGGAATGAAAGTAACAATTTTTTATAGCTATAAACAATAAATATAATAATTAATGTTTTGAAAAAAATCAACACACATAATCACATCAACTATAAAATTTTATATAAAACAAGTGTTGTGTAGTGACTAATATCTAAAGATAAAGAGACAGACAAAGATAGAGAGATATAGAGAGAGCAAAAGATAGAGATATAGATAAGAGAGAGAGGGAGACAATTAGTGTAAATATATATAACCAAAAAAACATTAAGATTAAGATTATGGTTCTAATTAAAATTAGGGATATAATTATGATTAGCGATAGAATTAAATGGCTAGGGATACAATTATAGTTAGGGTTACAATTAGGGAAAATATTGATAACGAAAAAAATTGTTATTAGGGTTAGGGTTAGAATTATGAAGAGAGAGACAAAAACAAAGACAAAGAGATAGAGAAAGAGAGGAAGGGAGAAAGCCTAAGAGATATAAAGATAGCAAAAGATAGAGATATAGATAGGATAGAAAGAGGTAGAGAGAGATAATTAGGGTTATGATTAGAATTAGGGTTACAAGTAGGGAAAATATTTGTTACAAAAAAAATTGTTACCAAGATAGAGTTAGAATTAGGGTTAGGCATAGAATTGAGATCAAGGTGAAAATTAGGGTCACAAATATAATTAGGGTAAGGGTTATAAATTTACTTATGATTAGGGTTAGAATAAGGGTTAGAGTTAGGGTTAGAATTAGGATTACGATTAGGGTTAGTGTTAGGGTCAGAATTAGGGTTAGGGATAGAATTGTGGTTAGGTTTAGGTTTAAGTTTAGAGATAGAATTAGGGTTATTTGTTTGGTTATAGTTAGGGAAAATATATAACTAAAAATATTAGAATTAGAACTAGGTTTAGAGTTAAACTAGCATATTTATATTTAAAAATATATATCTAAAATATGTCAAGAGATATTCTTCTTGAGGCAACTATTTTTTAATCAATTTACTATATATAAGTATAATAGAATGAATGTCAAAATTAATTCACACACATAGCAAATCCCAGAGTTAACTTTCAAAGCCATGCACACACAATTCAAAAGCCAAAGTTTATTCAAACATACAAAGTGAACATTATTGAAGTTTGAAAGTATTTTTATACATATACTTCACACAAAGTAAACATCAAAGTATTTCTCTTAGGGTTAAGTTTCAAACACACACCCCCCCACACACACACGCACCCACTTTAGACAAAGTGAACGCAAAAATTAACTTTTCACACACACACACACACAAGCATGCACATAGAGTGAATGTCAACATTCATTCACAAGTATAGTGTATGCCAAAGTTGACTTTCAAAACTATACACACACATTGAAAGCCAAAGTTAGTTCAAACACACAAAGGGAACATCATTGAAGTTTGAAAGTATATTTCTACATATACTTCACCCAAGGTGAACATCAAAGTATTTGTGTTAGGCCTAGGGTTCAAACACACACACACACACAGAGATGCACTTTAAACAAAGTGAATGCTAAAATTTACTTTTCACACACACACACACACACATTTCAGACAAAGCGAATGCCAAATTTTACTTTTGTGACACATAGACACATGCACTTCAAACAAATTGAATGCCAAAATTTACTTTTCACATTGTGGATGCACTTCAAACAAATTGAATGTAAAATAATGCATTGTGGATGCACATTTAACCGTTTTTATTAAGTGAAATTCAAAATATAACATGATTTCGGTCAAATGTGATAGAGGTTGCTGAAAATATTACTGTCCTAAAATCTAGTTGTGGGGTAACAGCAAGATCTCGAAAACTTGTGGTAAACTACAATTTGGTGATTCTTGCGCTCGAAGGACATGATTTGCAATAAATGCTTACAGAGATGGATTAACCCGCGAAGTGGGTGTCTTGTTGGCTTTGGAAACTATGCTAACCACTTATTTTGTTGCTGTTCCCAGCTGCCACAACACCATCTCCTTCCATTTCTTAGGGAGATCCATGCCGGCAACACTACAGTGAAGTGCAAGAACGGCAAATAGAAATGGAGTTCAATGTAATAGTAATATATTTGTATTGCTTACCGAACTACCTAACTATAACACGACCGCCCAACAGATATGTTGTATTTGATGACAAAAGACGATAAGTATCGCATAGATGCTCTCTGCACTTCAACCTCGTCACCTTCTCTCATTGTCTGGAGAGCGCAGGGGAAAGTGCAATGGCAGCCACTTTGAAAACGTCCAGTGGCTTACTTTTGCCAGTTTTGAAATTCGTGCTATTTTTAACTTATCCTGCTTCCGGGAAGCATTCGTGGCTCATTAGACACTACAAATTCGATGTGGGTCATACATCCTTGCAACCATTTTCTTCATGCAATTAGATTGTAGCTGTATTTATTAACTGGATCTTGAGTTCTTGGAATATTTGGGTTAAATTTTTATATATATTTTTGTTCGTTTGCAGATAAAACTGAAGAATGTGTCTTGTCTTTGCCATACAAAGAGCCTCATCACTGTCGATGGCCAGTTTCCTGGGCCTGCAATAGTTGCTCGCGAAGGTGATCGTGTAATTATCAAAGTAACAAATCACGTTACCAACAACGTTACGATTCATTGGTATGTTGAAAAGGCGTCCAGCAAGTAGAATTCTTTTGCAAATATCTACTTCATTTGGCCTATTTTTAAACCTTAATCAAGTCGCATTGCAAGAAGTTTAATTTGTCTTTTTCTTTTCAGGCATGGAATCCGCCAGCTGAGATCCGCATGGGCAGACGGTCCTGCATATATAACCCAATGCCCCAATCAGAGTGGGCAGAGTTACAAGTACAAATTCACCATCAAAGGGCAGAAAGGAACACTGTGGTGGCATGCCCACATTTCCTGGCTACGTTCCAGTTTGTATGGGCCCATTATAATCTATCCCAAAAAGAATGCCTCTTATCCGTTTCCCAAGCCACACCAGGAAGTTCCCATTCTTTTCACTTACAGTGACTGTAAACTTTCTCTATCATTACCAATCACATAGTATATATACAGCGTAACTTGAAATTGGTAAGGAAAGTAAGATTGTCTAGGAAAAAGCAAGAAAGTTAGGCTTTTTCTAGAGTTTTCCATAAAACTAAAAAAATCTATAATGCAATTTAGAAATAGAACATTCCAACTTTTTAGAATTAAAATATAAAATTATCTAGAAAGATGGAAGCTTCCAGGCTTCAAAGCTTTTTGTAATTATATATATATGATTGTACAAAGCTATTGTACACGACATTTTTGGATGAAATATAATTCAAGTTAGATAAATATTATATTTTCTGAGTTTATTAACTCTGTTTTGCCTGTTTTTTATTTGATGTTATGTTTTTTTGTTGCTTATTGGGCCTGTTCGTACATGGTATCAGAGTCAAGTTCAACTAGAGGTTCAGCTGCAGGGGAAGATAGATTGTATGGCTTTATTTTTTGGAAAGGAAAAATGAAGTATTTGAAGTTTTTCAAAAGTTTAAGGCATTAGTTAAAAATCAAAGTGAAAAAAGAATTAAGTGTGTAAGGACAAATAATGGGGGTGAATATTATTAAGAAAGAGTAAAATGCTTTATTCATTTGATTATTTGCAGATACAAAATAGCATATATAAATTTTGAGGGAATTGCAGTTATTGCAGTTATGAGGGAATTGCCGTTATAAACAACAAATTGAACCAACCGAACGTAACCAACAAAGTAATATGCTAACATTCCCCCCCTTATTACATTGTTCCTGCAATAGTACCAAGTGACCCCCCCTTAATGCTAAAATACTCAACAAAGCTGATTACATAATATGAATACATATTTTATATAAGATCTTCTCCCAAAGAACAAATCCTGAACCAAGCGAGGCTCCATCATGCTGTCTCGTCTACCCTCGGAAAGGCGTAGCTTCCAGCTGTGTTCTTGAGCTCTTTAGTCCCAAGGTCTCAAATCACAGAGTCTTGAATTATTCGATAATGGACCCTAAGAGATATGACAGATCTCTGCCATGTGGTCTAGTGACCACGAAAGGGTATAATTCAAGATCATATACTCTTTGAAGCTCGCTAGACAACAATCCATATTGAGCTCAACACCAAACCCCAAACCTGTCTCCAAAATAAAATCTTCACAAAACATACATTCTTCAAATATGTCAGCTCTGTCAACATCAACAAAGAAAAACAAAACAACCAAAACCAAAAATGCTTCTCATGCAAAGCATCATCTCAAAGCGAGAAGCTAACTTGAGATGATGGTAAATCCTCCATCCTCCGATGCCGCCTGCCTCCAATATGACGTGGTTACACTTTATCCACCTGATCTTTTGAGAGCCCAACTAGATTTAACATGGATGGTCCCGAAAGCACAAACAAGACTTTCAATCATATTTGTAAAACCCATGAGATAACAGAATGTCAGATTCAACTGATAATGCACCTTTTTTTACAATATGACCAAAATCCTTTACTGAAATTTCCACATATAAGTCCAGGGAAACTATTAACCATACTAATCCCATGCTGGAATACTAATCACCTTAGTCTCTTCAATAGGGTAACAACAACAACCGCAAAACTGCTCACTTATATGTAGAATTTCCAAATATAAGTTTGCTATAATGAATGTGTTTACTTCAATTATTCTTCAGATGCCACCTTTGCCATTACAATGAAACCCTAATACCTTATTTAAGTTCCAAAACTTCTTCCTCTTTCACAATGTATAGATGTTTAAACTCTTTGAATACATCTAAAGTGTCGCTTCCAATACATAGAAAACTAATCACAAAACACATATTAATGAGAGAAACAAGTGCAAGTACTCATCTTGAAAAATCCCATTTCTGCAAACACCACAACAATTATGATTTTGAGGCCAACTTCCCATGCACAGCATCAGATTCATCATTAATCAATCAACATTCTACTTCTAACACACATTTTTGCCATACTTATACCAGTTTACCAGGAATGAAAACACCTTCTTCACTTCTTCACAACTTCACACAGCATTCGTTATATCTTTCATGCGCAACCTTGAGCATATGTTATACCATAAAGGGTCTGAGAATAACTTTCCTTATATGCAGCAAGAGAATGTAGCTTTATATGGCATGTTCTTTCAATGTGGATTTATGAATAGAATGACTCCTCCTTTGGAATGCCTCTGCATATGTCTGGATCTCTTTCAAACTTTCTCCCTACCATCTAAATTACTACAAACATTTCCTCATTTATACGGCACCTTCATCACGCCTATCCTCATTTATAAGGCACCTTCATCACGCCTGGTCCTCTCTTCCACGCAGGTAATCCCTTGGCAACATTTTTCAACAACCTTACATAGGATTCAACAAATGCACAACTATCTCAAACATAATATTATTGTTTGGAATCTCCAGAGACTCTCGCACTCATCTTCTCATGGACATAAGAACAAAGTTTGCTCTTAATTGCATACAAGGGTCTTTTCAAAACCTACAAGCCATGCTTGGAAATAGAATACAACTTCAATCTGTCAAACCTCTCATTACATAGATCAAATACACAGACAATTATGAGACCAACATCGTATTTCTGTGCCCAAACGGAAGAAGAGATGAAGCTGCGATTAATAGAGTCATGTTCAGATTCCAATTCCATGCAGGTTGCTACCGAGCCATCTCTACGCTTCCCCAGATTCTAACACACTGGCACAATGCACTCTGATACCATATTAAGAAAGAGTAAAATGCTTTATTCATTTGATTATTTGCAGATACAAAACAACATATATAAATTTTGAGGGAATTGCAGTTATTGTAGTTATGAGGGAATTGACATTATAAACAACGAACCGAACCAACCGAACATAACCAACAATGTAATATGCTAACAAATATTGCAATTAGCATTTGAGTCATTTTGTGAAAATTGTGGTATTAAGGTGCAAAGAACAGTTCGTTATACTCCTCAACAAAATGGGGTTGCTGAACGAATGAATATAACTCTTTTAGAAATGGCTCATTGTATGTTGCATTTTAAAAGTTTGCATAATCAATTTTGGGGTTTGGTTGTTTCTTGTGATGCATATATTATGAATAGAATCCCCACTAAAGCCCTCACAAATATCACCCCTGAAGAAGCATGGAGTGGTAGAAAGCCTCACATTAGGTATTTTTAAGTATTTGGGTGTACTACTTGGGCACACATTCCTGATGAAAAGAGGAAAAAGTTAGAACCAAGGAGTCATATATGTTTGTTTGTGGGTTATAGTGAAGAATCAAAGGCTTACAGGTTATATGATTTGACAACAAAAAAAGTCTTTTTTAGTAAAGATTTAAAGTTTGATGAGCATTCACAACTTACAACCACTTCCTCTCACTCTACAACAACAAATGTTTCTAATTTTTTAGATATTTTAGAAAGATATGGAGACAATATTGATGAGGGTGAGGTGTGCACTACTATAAATGGTGATAATACTATTGAAAATGAAACTACTAATGCTTGCAATCAGCCATTTTCTGTAGGTAGTGATGATAAAGAAGATGACTTTTCAGCTAGACAAAAGACAAGGAGTGTTGAAGAAATATATAGGCAAGGCTCAAAGATCCAAGGGAGGAATGATAGTGCTCTCATGGCCAAAGTATTATAAGTAAATGACCCAATCTCATATGTGCAAGCTAGAGGAAAGAAAGAATGGGAGCAAGCCATGAAAGAGGAATATGATGCATTGTTAAAAAATGACACTTGGGAACTTGTGCCCTACCCCAAAGGTAAGAATGTTATTGGTTGCAAATGAGTTTACAAAAAAAAATTTAAATCAGATGGTGCTATAGAAAAATTCAAAGCTAGATTGGTTGCTAAAGGGTTCAATCAAAAAGAGGGTGTTGATTATGAAGAAACATTTGCTCCTGTCATTAAAATGAATACAGTTAGAATAATTTTTTCTTTGGCTGCAAGTCTCGGGTGGCATATCCATCAAATGGATGTTAAAAATGCTTTCTTAAATGGAGATTTATATGAAGAAATATATATGGATCAACCACCAGGTTTTGTAGATCAGCAACATCCTAATCTTGTTTGCAGATTAAAGAGGTCACTTTATGGTCTTAAACAAGCACCACGAGCATCGAATGAGAAGATTGACAGGTATTTTTAGCTTCATGGATTTAAAAGATGTAAGTTAGATCAAATCTTTATGTGAAGAAAGTTCAAGATGAGATCATTCTTGTTGCAATTTATGTAGATGATTTAGTCATTGCTGGACCGAATATTGGGCTAATCAATGATTTAAAATCAGATCTTAAGAGGACATTTCATATGAGTGATTTGAGTGAACTAAACTATTTTCTTGGATTACAAGTTTGTAGATTACATGATGGATTGTTCATCTCACAATCAAAATATGCTTTGGACCATTTAGAAAAGTTTAACATGCTTGAATGCAAGCTAGCATCTACCCCATTTCAATCTGGAGTCAAGCTTACTAAAGCATGTACTTCCAAGAGTGTAGTGCCACTTTATACAGACAGCTTGTTGGTAGCTTGGTTTATCTAACTCATACTCGACTAGATATTTATTTTGCATTCAATTTTGTATCTAGATTTATGCAGGCACCTAAAGAAAGTCATTGGTTAGCTGCTAAGAGAATTTTACGATACATCCGTGGAACCATACACTTTGGCATCTTCTATGACTATAAATCTTCAATTTCTTTGGTTGGATTTACTGATTCAGATTGGGGTGGTGATATAGATGATAGGAAATCTACTGGTGGTTATGTTTTCAATCTTGGATCATGCCCTATTACATGGAGCAGCAAGAAACAAACAACTACATCATTATCTTCATGTGAAGCAGAATATAGAGAAGCAAAAGAAGCAGGCAAGGAAGTAGTTTGGATTCAGAATCTTCTATTTGAGCTTAGTTTTCTACAAAATTCAACTAGCACTGTGTATTGTGACAATCAAAGTACCATATAGGTTGCCAACAATCTAGTTTTTCATGCTAAAACAAAGCATATTGAGATTGATGTTCACTACATTCAGGATCTTGTTCAAGCATCTATTGTCAATCTTCAATTTTGTCCAAGTGAAGAACAAGTAGCTGATATAATCACTAAGAGTATGACTGAAGCCAAATTATTAAAATTAAGAGGAATGCTTGGTATGTTAGAGGTGAACATTAAAGGGGGATAGTAGTATAATGTTCCCCTCTCCTTTGTATTTCCCTTCTCTTTTGTATTTTCTTTGTATTATTCTAGCCAATCGTAAGGGGGGATGTTAAGGAAAGTAAGATTGTCCAGGAAAAAACAAGTTTTTTCTAGAGTTTTCCATAAAACTAGAAAAATTTATAATGCAATTTAGAAATAAAACATTCCATCTTTTTAGAATTAAAATATAGAATTATCTAAAAAGATGGAAGCTTCCAGGCTTCAAATTTTTTGTAATTATATATATTATTTGTCCAAAGCTATTGTACACGACATTTTTGGATGAAATATAATTCAAGTTAGATAAATATTATATTTTTTGAGTTTATTAACTCTATTTTGCCCTGTATTATATTTGATGTTATGTTTTTTGTTGTTTATTGGGCCTGTTCTTACAGAAATTAAAAGCAATGTGGGTGTGTGTAGGAAAATGGTGGAATACAGACATGGAGACTATTATCAACCAAGCCATGCAAAGTGGCGGAGGGCCTAAAGTATCTGATGCCTATACCATAAACGGCCTGCCTAGACCCCTCTATAACTACTCCGCTAAAGGTAAATTCATTGACCAATTGAACGAAAGCATCAATATCAGTATGAAGTAACAGATTGATTTGATTTTGTAGAATTACTATTGGTAGTTAGTCATGAAAATCAATTATGGATGGCAGTCATGAATTTCTTTCCTGTGTGGGAATACAATGTAGATACATTCAAGCTGAAAGTCATCCTAGGAAAAACATACCTTCTGCACATAATCAATGCTGCTCTGAATGATGAGCTCTTCTTTGCAATCGCTAACCACACACTGGCCGTAGTGGAGATGGACACTGTGTATGTAAAGCAATACCTATGAAATGTAAAACCCACAAACTCTAATAATTGTAGCACAAGTTAGATGTAAAGAAAATATAGAAGAATAAAATGGAAAATAGAAGAATAAACAAGACACATAATTTACATGGTGAAACCTTGACAATATGCCAAGGAAACATCCATGGGGCAAAATATCAGTATTCTTATTGCTCAAAGAAATTGATTACAACCTTCACACAATTGCTGCTCTTGAATTACAAGTCATTACAATCATAATTTAACCTTTAAGGAAGCAAGATATATAATATCTTCATACGATGTTAAACATAGAAAAACAAGCTTTGTTTTATTGTTTTATCTTTTATTTTAAATCTTTACCTTTTCCAAAAGATTTCAAAGATAAGATTTGCTTTGATTCCCTTATCTTTCCAAAATATAAAATCTACTTTCTTTCTAATTTTGTTGTTGTCGCAATCCAACAATTTACCTGATACTTGCCCATGCCCATTCATCACCTTTTTCTATAAGTGAAGAGAAGTCAAACACCACTTCAACTTCTCTAATTGTACTAGTTTTGTAAACATGTCTGCACAATTTTCTAGTGTATGAACTTTCTCAAGAGCTACTCCACCTTCATCAATAACCTATCTTATAAAATGGTATTTAACTGCAATATGCTTAGTCCTATTATGATAAGCTAGATTTTTAGTTAGATGTATAGCACTTTGACTATCACAAAATACAATCACCTCATCTTGCACTTTTCCAAACTCACCCAAAAGACCCTTCAACCAAATTGCCTCTTTGTAAGCATGTGAGACATCCATATACTCTGCCTCAATAGTGGATAAAGCAACTATTTCTTGAAGCTTTGACATCCAACAAATAGGTCCTCCTGCAAGAGTAAAGACATAACCTAATGTAGATCTCTTTTTGTCCAAATCACCTGCAAAATCTGAATCAACATAACCACAAACTGAAACACTACAACTGCCAAAGGTGATCGAATAAACACTTGTGCCTCTAAGATACCGAAGCACCTATTTCACTACTGCCCAATGCTCTTTACCTGGATTTGCTATGCATCTACTGACAACACCAACTGCATGTGAAATATATGGTCTTAGACATACCATTGCATACATTAAACTTCCTACTGCATTAGCATATGATACACGAGACATATAATCTTTTTCTTCTTTATTACTAGGACATAAACTTGAAGAAATCTTAAAATGAGAAGCTAAAGGGATATTTACTAGTTTCACATTCTTCATACCGAATCTCATGAGGATCTTCTCCACATACTTCTTCTGCAATAACCAAATGATGAAGGGGGTAAATCACAAAACACACAACAATAGAAATTGAACACAGAAAATAGAACTTTCTTTTATTGATCTGGGCAAATCATTACATTACAGAAGCTTAATTACAATCAGAGGAATCAATCCTCCACAGGCTACAACACACTACAACTACCTCTCCCAAGACTCTGGAATCATCAGCTTTCTATAACCCCAAATCAGCTAGGTTTTTTATTTTCCCGCCTATTCTTGACTCTACACTTGCCCCCTTAACTCTACTACCACCTAGGGTTCCTAAAAATGTTTATTAATAGCCTTTTTGGCAGCCAACAACCTAATTTCAAAATTTGCATCTCCCTCCAAAAATAGGTCAACTTCTGGGAGCCATAACTTTTGATCCAGGTGTCCGATTGACAAACCATTTTATGTATCGAAAAGCTCGCGGAGTGCTCTACGCGCTAAGAACTAGCTCTTCCGATTCTGGCCATTTTCAGATATGTACAGGGCCATTTAGTGCCTCAAACCTAAGTTTGAATAATTTTCAGGCCTTTTTCAAGAAACAAAAACTTTAATATCTTTTAGCTCGCAAATGATCTTTGTGTGATTCCTTCGCTAAAGGTCTTATATTTCTGTTATGTAACTTCCTATAAATTTTGACTTCAATCTATGCTCAAATGCAAACTTTCTAAAAATAACAGGTTACTATTTTTAGCAGTTTAGAAAAACTGAAAGTTCCACATCATTATTCAAGCGATTATGGAACCAAAACCACAAATTTTGAAAAGAAATGGAAAGAACATCAACAATTTTGAAACACATCTTTTTTGGGTGATGCAAGATTGCCCTTACACCACTAGATGCTCCTGCATCACCAAAGCTTACCATGTTCCCTGTCTCTGTGTATCTCCATGCCCAAAATTTGTTTTGCTACTCCTAGATCCTTCATATCAAAAGTCCTAGCCATCTGAGCCTTTAACTTGTTGATCTCAACTATACTTTTGCTTGCTACAAGCATATCATCAACATATAATACCAAGATAATGATTAAACCATTTTCCAAACTTTTAAAGTAAACACAATGGTCATACTCACTCCTTGTAAAATTTTGTCTCACTATGAAGGAATCAAACTTCTTGTACCATTGCCTGAGAGACTACTTCAGGCCATACAATGACTTTTTGAGTTTGCAAACAAATTTCTTATTGCGATTTTGAACAAACCCTTCTGGTTGTTTCATATATATCTCCTCATCCAAATCTCCATGTAAAAACATTGTTTTAACGTCTAACTGCTCCAACTCAAGATCAAGTAAAGCAAAAAGTGCTAAAACAACCTGAATAGAAACTAGCTTAACAACTAGTGAAAAAAATTCATGAAAATCAATACCTTCCTTTTGACAATACCCTTTTGCTACCAGTCTTGCTTTGTACCTTTCAACTTTATCATCAACACCCTTCTTCAATTTGAAGACCCATTTGCAACCAACAACTTTCCTACCCTTTGGAAGTTCTACCAGGTCCCATGTTTTATTCTTCTCTAAGGCATCCATTTCTTCTTTCATTGCTATTTTCCATTTAGCATTTTCAGCACCATCCATTACTTCCTGATAACAACTAGGTTCCCCATTGAATTACAAATCAAAGCAATAGATGAAACATAATCATCATACCTTTTGGGTGGATTTTTGACCCATGTAGATCTCCTTAGATCTAGTTGTGGAATTTCCACACTTTCCTGTAGATTTTTTGCATCCTTGTCTTCTTCTTTGGAAGCTTTTTCTTGCTCCCTATTTTATGTAGATGGATGAGTTTCCAATTGAACTTGTTGATGTTGAGGTAGTTGTCCTATTTCAAATCAACTTCTACAATATTTGATTTTATGAGAGAAGATTCATCAAAAATTACATCTCTGCTAATAATGACTTTGTGGGTAGGAGGATCCCATAGCCTATATCCCTTAATTCCATCACCATAACCAACAAAGATATATTTCCTGGACTTGGGATCTAATTTAGAATGCTAATCTTTTGAAATAAGAGCATATGCATCACAACTAAAATTTTTTAGATTTAAATAATCACAAGAATGACCTGTCCATACCTCTTTAGTTATCTTATGGTGTAGGTGCTTCAGTTTTAGTCATTTTTTTTTACTATATCATTTTGTGATCCTAGTATTTTGGTTTTTCCTAAGGCTTTGACAGCCATTTTCATGTTTGTAATAAGGACTTAGTCCATTTTAATTGACTAGTCCACTAAAGTGTTTAATAAGACCTATTTTCTAGGTTTTCTCCTTTAGAAACTTAGTTTTTTGAGGAAAATGCTATTTCCCAACAATTCACTGCCTTCATGGGTAGTTGTACGGATAGAATAGGAAGTGGAAAGGTTAGAAACTTCCTATAAACATCATTTTTGTTTAAACATGCCAACAAGGAATGGAGAGGAGGAGTTTTATAAGGAAAAAACTGTATTTTTCTGCTTTTTGTTGAAAACAGCCTTCTTGTACGGCCTGGTATGGATAGCAAGAGATCCATGGTCTGGAAAATGTTGTTATAGGTTGAATCACCTTTCATTTGCATCTACTTCGAGCTTTTGAAACGTTTCTATTGCTGTGTTTGAATCCATTGTTTGCAAACTGGTTTTTTAACCCTCCATAGCTAGGGTTTGGACAAAATGCTCCATTCTTCCTCTGTCCTCTGAAGGTGGTCACCCATTTCTTGGTGGGATGGAGGAAGGTAGATTATGTATTATGTTTTCCATGGTTTTGCAGGTTGCATGCTCTTCTCCAGGGTGTTTGGTATGGTAACTTTCTAGTCTTATAGTGACTAGTTAGTAGGAAATAGTGGCAGCATTGCAAATGCTGATGACAATCATAAGGAGGAGTTGATACATGGTGAATTTGATGTCTTGTGGTGAGGACAAGACTGTACGAGTGTTTGGTGGGTCTTGTGTATGCTATTTTGATACACTTCTTTCATACAACCTTCAAGAATAGAACTTTTCATTAAAAAGAATAGTTTGCTGTTATTATGACCTGTGACAGAGTACGGCTCTGCAGTTTGGAGGGCAGTTGAAAGTTCATAATGGGTTTTGGAAGGTGTAAAGTATGTTGATTGCCTTTTGAAGGTCTGAGAAGATATCTTTGTGTAGTCATTCTCAAGGCTATAAGAGAATAGTCTTTCTTTTTGGTATTGTTTTAAGATAGTCACATGTAACTTGTTGTCCATAGTCCTGCATAGTACAGAATTTTAGTTATTTTGTCAATAATTTCTTGTTGGTCCTGTCCTCAGTAGGTACAAATTGTGTTTGGTGTGAAGATCCTTGTGGATAGGAGAGTTAATGCTAGTTTTGTTGTTCATAAAGGCTACAAGATATAAACTGTCATCTTAACACTGTCCTAAAATAGTCTTACTGTATTTGCTGTCCACTACCCTAGAGAATGCAGAAATTAGTCTTTTGGTCAGAGACCTCATGATAGTCATGATTTCCTGACAAGTATGTATTAACCATTATATGTGGACACTGTTGGTAGAGGTGTGGTTAGTAGGTTGTGAGTCCTTAAAAGGTGGATTGTGCATAGAGATTAGATTGAGCAGTGACTCTCCAAGGTGAGAAATGGGTAGCCTATGAGGAGGACACTAGATAGTGGTCCTAGGCTAGGTCAATCTTAGTAATAGTCTTGAATAGGATTTGACTTCACAAACACCTTTGTGATTCTCTTAAAGAAAACGTTGAGATCCAAGTGAATCTTATCAACTATTACCTTAACCTCTGCATCATATTGGTATCAGAGCCAATATTCTGATTGGAAGCAAGTGTATGTCAGAAGAGGAAATTGAAACATAGGCTAGTACAATGCCTCCCAAGACAATGAGTCAAGATGCCATCAAGAAGTTGGTGGAAGAGATGGTTGAAGCAAGATTGCAAGAAGCAAAATTGCAAGAAGAGAAGAAGTCTAAGGGCAAGACCAAAGAAGAGGGAAGTTCTTCTGACACAAATGAAGAAATAGAGATAGAAGAGGATCCTCTAGAGCAGGATATGTTTGCAGATCAGAAAGCCTTCTTGAATGCACTTAAAGGTGCTCATGGAGACAGTGGTGATCCCAAGATGGATGTGCCTACTTTTCATGGTAAGTTGGATGGAGATGTTCTCACCAACTAGATAGAAGCTATGTGCAATTTATTTGATTACAAAGAGTTCAATGATAGCAAAAAGGTCAAGTTTGCCAAGACAAGGCTAAGAGGTTCTGCACTTGTATGGTGGAACTATATGTAGAGTGAGAGGGAGAAGGTTGGGAAGAGTCCCATCACTAAATGGAGCAGAATGGTGGCTATGCTCATAAGCAAGTTCATGCCACCTGACTATGAGATTCAAATCATAAGGAGGTTTCAGAATTTGAGACAAAAAGACATGGATGTGGCTGCCTACACAGAAGAATTTCATAGACTCAGTATGAGGGCCAATCATAATGAAGATGAAAAAGGGATGGTGGCTAGGTATCTAAATGGACTGAAATACAATCTGCAAGATGAGATAAGTTTGGTGTTGCTAAAGACAGTGGATGAATGTTTCTTATTGGCCTCCAGAGCAGAGGAAAAGCTGAGAAGGAAGGGTGAACAAAGTGCCAGAGGTAGAGGTGGCAGAAACCAAAGAGGAAGAGGTAATTTTGGCCGTGGACAGTTCAACAAAACTAAAAATAATAGTCAGCATGAAACACAATCAGCAACAGAGCATAGAGGAGGCTTCGGAGGACAGAGAAGTCGTAATGTCACGGGCAGAAATGGTGGAGGAGTTAGAGGACCAGGAATCTTCACTGGAAGATGTTATGGCTGCAACCAAGTTGGCCATACAATGAACAAATGCCCAGGGAAAGCTAACAACTCTCATGACAGTGGGAAGAGAAATCAGTTAGTGAAAGATGATGACTGTGAAAATGTGAATTCACCAATGGGAAGTGTTGCACCTGTTCTAGATGGAGAGAGTATGATGATCAAAAGGGCTATGTTGAAGATGCCATTGAAGCAAGAGCCCCCTCAGAGAAAGAATCTTTTCAGAACCCAAGGCCTAGCCTATGGGAAACTTTGCAAAATCATAGTGGATTCAGGGTCTACTGAGAATGTGGTATCCACTGAGATGGTTGAGAAGTGCAAGTTGAAGAGGCTACCTCATATCAGTCCTCACAAGATTTCTTGGTTGAACAAAAACCAAAGTTTCATGGTAGAGGAACGAACTTGGGTTGAATTTGCAATTGGTGACTACACAGACAAAGTGCTATGTGAAATCATCCCTATGGATGCATGTCACCTGCTTCTTGGCTGCCCATGGCAGTATGATGTTAAAGCTTAGCATGATGGTGAGAAGAACACTTATATCATCACCAAGAATGGAAGACCATTCAAGATGGATCCTATGTTGGAGCAGCCCAGGGGGGAGGAAAATAACAGCAGTGTCATGTTGGTGAATGGCAATGAGTTCCTAAACATCTTGAAGGAGAATGACAATTAGGGGTATGTCTTGGTCATGAAGCCCAAGAGTGGATTAAATCAGCAAGATCAAAAATAGAAGGAGATTCCATTGGAAGTACAACAACTTCTAGTTAATTATCAAGACCTTGAGGTAGAGGAAGTTCCCAACTCCTTACCACCCATGAGGGATATTAGTCATCAAATTGACTTAATACCTGGTGCTACATTGCCTAACAAGGCTGCATATAAGCTGACTCCACAGCAAAATGAAGAGGTGGCAAGGCAAATTCAAGATCTCCTGGAGAAAGGGCTAATTAGGAAGAGTTTAAGTCCTTGTTCAGTTCCAAGTGTACTTGCTCCTAAGAGGGATGGAAAGTGGAGGCTATGCACAGATTCCAGGGCCATAAACAAGATCACCATAAGGTACAGATTCCCAATGCCAAGGATTGAAGATCTCTTGGGTTATCTGGGAGGATTATGCTATTACGCAAAGATTGATTTGAAATCTGGATATCATCAAATCCAGATCAGACAAGGAGATGAATGGAAGACTGCTTTCAAGACCAATGAAGGTCTTTATGAATGGCTTGTTATGCCATTTGGTCTTAGCAATGTGCCAAGTACATTTATGCACCTGATGAATGAGGTATTAGTTGAATTCATTGGTAAATTTGTTATTGTTTATCTTGATGACATACTAATCTTCAGCAAGACAAGAGAAGACCATTTGAAGCATGTTGGTCAGGTATTAGAGAAGCTGCATGAGCACAAGTTGATGATCAACTTAGACAAATGTGAGTTCATGAAAACTAAACTTGTATACCTGGGATTTGTCATCTCTAATGGTTGTTTGAAGATGGATCCCTCGGTTGAGGCTATTCTCAGTTGGCCTACCCCAAAAACAGTGGGAGATGTGAGAAGTTTCCATGGATTGGTGACTTTCTATAGGAAGTTTATCAGAGGTTTCAGTCACATTAGTGCTCCCATCCTCAACAACATCAAGGGTGGAGTCAAATGTAGATTCCAGTGGACAAAGGAAGCTGATGATAGTTTTGAGCTGTTGAAAACAAAGGTGGCTGAGTTACCTACCTTAGTATTCCCTGACTTTGATAAGGTGTTTGTTTTTGAGTGTGATGCAAGTCAACAAGCTATTGGTGTTGTTCTCAGCCAAGGACATCCAGTGGCATTCTTTTCAAAAAAGTTGAATGAAGCTGAGCAAAGGTATTCTACCTATGACTTAGAACTCTATGCAATGGTCCAAGCTCTTAAGAAATGGAGACATTATTTGCTGCCCAAAGAATTTATTGTGTTTACTGACAATCATGCTTTAAGCTTTCTTAATAGTCAAGAAAAATTGAACCATAGACATGTTAAATGGATGGAACAGCTACAAGTTTATACCTTCACAATTAAGCACAAAAGAGGTGTCTCTAATAAGGTGGTTGATGCATTGAGTAGGAGGTTGCTTCTTATTCATGAAATCTAGTTAGAAAGCATGGGTATTGACTATTTAAAGGAGTTATATAAAGAAGATTCTGATTTCAAAGAGGCTTATGATGTTTGTGTGAACTTGGCTAACACATTCCATGGAAAGTATGCAGATTTTGTTTTGCAGGAAGGCCTCTTGTTTAAAGGCAATTTGTTGTGTGTCCCTAAGTGCTCCATGCAGGACAACATCATCAAGGAGAAGCATAATGGTTCTTTAGGAGGACATTTTTTCTTAGACAAGACACTAGAACAAGTCACAATGTTCTATTTTTGGCCAAAGGCGCAATCAGATGTGAGAAAATATGTAGCTAGTTGTGTAATCTGTCAAAGAGCCAAAGGTGTGTCTTCAAATGCAGGTCTATACCAGCCCCTTCCCATTCCCAATAGACCTTGGGAAAGTATCAGTATGGATTTTGTACTTGGGTTACCCAGGACGGCCAGAGGGGTGGATAGTGTGTTTGTCATTGTTGATAGGTTCAGCAAGATGGCTCATTTTGTGCCATGTAAATGCACAAATGATGCATCTCATATTGCAGGTCTATTTTTCAGAGAGGTAGTAAGGATACATGGTTTACCATTTTCCATTGTAATTGACAAAGATTCTAAGTTTGTAGGTCACTTCTGGAGGACCTTGTGGAAGAAGCTGGGCACACAGTTGTCATTTTCATCAGCCTACCATCCACAAACTAATGGTCAGACTGAGGTGGTTAATAGATCACTTGGAAACCTTCTAAGGTGCCTTACAAAGAAGCATGGTTTGGCATGGGACTTGGTTATCAATCAGTCTGAATATGCCTACAATGATTCAAGGAATAGGAGCACTGGTAAAAGTCCTTTTGAGATAGTTTATGGCTTTCATCCAAGAGGGCCACTTGAGCTGAAGGATCTCCAAGGTTGGGATAGAAGGAGTGCACTTGGTGAAGAGTTTGCTGCCTCCATGAAAATAGTCCATGATCAAGTCAAGTTGCAACTAGAAAAATCAGTCACAACGTATAAAGAAAAGGCAAATTTGAAGAAAAGAGAAGTACATTTCAAAGTTGGTGACTTAGTTATGGCATATCTGAGGAAAGAAAGGTTGCCAAAGGGTCAGCCAACTAAACTCCTGATGAAGAAGATTGGGCCATGCAAAATAGTGCACAAATTCGGTCCAAATGCATATGAGATTCAGCTACCAGATGGCCTTGGTATCTCTCCAATTTTCAATGTTTGTGATCTTTTTCCTTTCAAACCTCCATTGCCTAGTGAAAGTGGATGAGATGTGGTGGCTAAAGATGCTGATTGGATCAAGGATTTGCCTCAAAGCAAACCTTTACAGTTGGAGTACATTCTGGATTCCAAAGTTATCAAGAAGACTCGGAGAGGTGTCTATAAGGACTACTTGGTGAAATGGAAGGATCTCCCTTACTTAGAGGCCACTTGGATGGTTGAAGTAGATATCTTGAAGCATGGCATGACACTTCAACAATTGGCAACTCAAGGGACTTGAGTTTTTCCCACAGGGGGAGTATGGTGCAGGAGCTTCAGTTTTAGTCATTTTTTTTTACTATATCATTTTGTGATCCTAGTATTTTGGTTTTTCCTAAGGCTTTGAAAGCCACTTTCATGTTTGTAATAAGGATTTAGTCCATTTTAATTGACTACTTCACTAAAGTGTTTATTAAGACCTATTTTCTAGGTTTTCTCCTTTAGAAACTTAGTTTTTTGAAGAAAATGCTATTTCCCAACTATTCACTGCCTTCATGGGCAGTTGTACAAACAGAATAGGAAGTGCAAAGGTTAGAAACTTCCTATAAACATCATTTTTGTTTAAACATGCCAACAAGGAATGGAGAGGAGTTTTATAAGGAAAAAACTGTATTTTTCTACTTTTTGTTGAAAATAGCCTTCTTGTACAACCTCGTACAGACATCAAGAGATCCATGGTCTGGAAAATATTGTTATAGGTTGAATCACCTTTCATTTACATCTACTTAGAGCTTTTGAAATGTTTCTATTGTTGTGTTTGAATCCATTGTTTGCAAACTAGTTTTTCAACCCTCCATAGCTAGGGTTTGGACAAAATGCTCTATTCTTCCTCTGTCCTCTGAAGGTGGTCACCCATTTCTTGGTGGGATGGAGGAAGGTAGATTAGGTTTTATGTTTTCCATGGTTTTACAGGTTGCATGCTCTTCTCCAGGGTGTTTGGTACGGTAACTTTCTAGTCTTATAGTGACTAGTTAGCAGGAAACAGTGGCAACATTGCAAATGTTGATGACAGTCATAAGGAGGAGTTGATACATGGTGAATTTGATGTCTTGTGGTGAGGACAACACTATATGAGTGTTTGGTGGGTCTTGTGTATGCTATTTTGATACACTTCTTTCATACAACCTTCAAGAATAGGCCTTTTCATTAAAAAGAATAGTTTGCTATTATTATGACCTGTGACAGAGTACGGCTCTACAGTTTGGAGGGCAGTTGAAAGTTCATAATGGGTTTTGGAAGGTGTAAAGTATGTTGATTGCCTTTTGAAGGTCTGAGGAGATATCTTTGTGTAGTCATTCTCAAGGCTATAAGAGAATAGTCTTTCTTTTTGGTACTGTTTTAAGACAGTCACATGTAACTTGCTGTCCACAGTCCTGTATAGTACAAAATTTTAGTTATTTTGTCAGTAATTTCTTGTTGGTCCTGTCCTCAGTAGGTACAAATTGTGTTTGGTGTGAAGATCCTTGTGGATAGGAGAGTTAATGCTAGTTTTGTTGTTCATAAAGGCTACACGATATAAATTGTCATCTTAACACTATCCAAGAATAGTCTTACTGTATTTGTTGTCCACTGCCCTAGAGAATGCAGAAATTAGTCTTTTGGTCAGAGACCTCATGACAGTCATGATTTCTTGACAAGTATGTGTTAACCATTATATGTGGACATTGTTGGTAGAGGTGTGGGTAGTAGGTTGTGAGTCCTTAAAAGGTGGATTGTGCATAGAGATTGGATTGAGCAGTGACTCTCCAAGGTGAGAAATGGGTAGCCTGTGAGGAGGACACTAGATAGTGGTCCTAGGATAGGTCAATCTTAGTAATAGTCTTGAATAGGCTTTGACTTTACAAACACCTTTGTGATTCTCTTAAAGAAAACACTGAGATTGAAGTGAATCTTATCCACTATTACCTTACCCTCTGCATTATATTAGTATCAGATCCAATATTCTGACTGGAAGCAAGTGTATGTCAGAAGAGGAAATTGAAACAGAGGCTAGTACAATGCCTCCCAAGACAATGAGTCAAGATGCCATCAAGAAGTTGGTGGAAGAGATGGTTGAAGCAAGATTGCAAGAAGCAAAATTGCAAGAAGAGAAGAAGTCTAAGGGCAAGACCAAAGAAGAGAGAAGTTCTTCTGACACAAATGAAGAAATAAAGACAGAAGAGGATCCTCTAGAGCAGGATATGTCTACAGATCAGGAAGCCTTCTTGAATGCACTTAAAGGTGCTCATGGAGATAGTGGTGATCCCAAGATGGATGTGCCTACTTTTCATGGCAAGTTGGATGGAGATGTTCTCACCGACTGGATAGAAGCTATGTGCAATTTCTTTGGTTATAAGGAGTTCAATGACAACAAAAAGGTCAAGTTTGCCAAGACAAGGCTAAGAGGTTTTGCACTTGTATGGTGGAACTATATGCAGAGTGAGAGGGAGAAGGTTGGGAAGAGTCCCATCACTAAATGGAGCAGAATGGTGGCTATGCTCAGAAGCAAGTTCATGCCACCTGACTATGAGATTCAAATCATAAGGAGGTTTCAGAATTTGAGACAAAAAGACATGGATGTGGCTGCCTACACAGAAGAATTTCATAGACTCAGTATGAGGGCCAATCATAATGAAGATGAAAAAGGGATGGTGGCTAGGTATCTGAATGGACTGAAATACAATCTACAAGATGAGATAAGTTTGGTGTTGCTAAAGACAGTGGATGAATGTTTCTTATTGGCCTCCAGAGCAGAGGAAAAGCTGAGAAGGAAGGGTGAACAAAGTGCCAGAGGTAGAGGTGGCAGAAACCAAAGAGGAAGAGGCAATTTTGGCCGTGGACAGTTCAACAACACTAAAAATAATAGTCAGCATGAAACACAATCAGCAACAGAACATAGAGGAGGCTACGGAGGACAGAGAAGTCATAATGTCACGGGCAAAAATGGTGGAGGAGTTAGAGGACCAGGAATCTTCACTGGAAGATGTTATGGCTGCAACCAAGTTGGCCATACAATGAACAAATGCCCAGGGAAAGCCAACAACTCTCATGATAGTGGGAAGAGAAATCAGTTAGTGAAAGATGATGACTATGAAAGTGTGAATTCACCAATGGGAAGTGCTGCACCTGTTCTAGATGGAGAGAGTATGATGATCAAAAGGGCTATGTTGAAGATGCCATTGAAGCAAGAGCCCCCTCAGAGAAAGAATCTTTTCAGAACCCAAGGCCTAGCCTATGGGAAACTTTGCAAAATCATAGTGGATTCAGGGTCTACTGAGAATGTAGTATCCACTGAGATGGTTGAGAAGTGCAAGTTGAAGAGGCTGCCTCATATCAGTCCTCACAAGATTTCTTGGTTGAACAAAAACCAAAGTTTCATGGTGGAGGAACAAACTTGGGTTGAATTTGCAGTTGGTGACTACAAGGATAAAGTGCTATGTGAAATCATCCCTATGGATGCATGTCACCTGCTTCTTGGCCGCCCATGGCAGTATGATGTTAAAGCTCAACATGATGGTGAAAAGAACACTTATATCATCACCAAGAATGGAAGACCATTCAAGATGGATCCTATGTTGGAGTAGCCCAGGGGGAAGGAAAATAACAGTAGTTTCATGTTGTTGAATGGCAATGAGTTCCTAAACATCTTGAAGGAGAATGACAATCAGGGGTATGCCTTGGTCATGAAGCCCAAGAGTGGATCAGATCAGCAAGATCAAAAACAGAAGGAGATTCCATTGGAAGTATAGAAACTTCTAGATAAGTATCAAGACTTTGTGGTAGAGGAAGTTCCCAACTCCTTACCACCCATGAGGGATATTAGTCATCAAATTGAATTAATACCTAGTGCTGCATTGCCTAACAAGGCTGCCTATAAGCTGACACCACAGCAAAATGAAGAGGTGGCAAGGCAAATTCAAGATCTCTTGGAGAAAGGGATGAGTAGGAAGAGTTTAAGTCCTTGTGCAGTTCCAAGTGTACTTGCTCCTAAGAAGGATGGAAAGTGGAGGCTATGCACAGATTCTAGGCCATAAACAAGATCACCATAAGGTACAAGTTCCCAATGCCAAGGATTGAAGATCTCCTGGATTACCTTGGAGGAGTTAATACTGGTTTTGTTGTTCACAAAGGCTGTAAGGATTAAACTGTCATTTTGACACTGTCATAGGACAGCCACATAGTAATTTGCTGTCCCCTGTCCTGTATAGTATAGTGTGGGTCTGCATGTGGGAAAATGGTTTCTTTTCACATTGGGTATTTGGTATACATTAGGCACTGATGGTCATTTGAGACCTTTGAGAGGTTATTGATGGTTTAATCAATGTTTAGGCTACAAGGAATGAGCCAACCTAGAATCTTGTCTTTATGATAGTCATACATAGTTTACTGTCCTCTGTTAATGTTGGCATAGAATTTGAGTTTTTGGGGTCAGAGACCTTGTTATTCTCCATGTCTTAAACAATCTTATGCCAAGTTTTGTATGGAGATCCTACTAGCATAGTTGTTAGGAGTGGAATGCTGTCCTTGAAGGTGAATGTGTTGGTTGTTTGGGTAGAGTAGCGACTCCCCAAGGTGAGTGTTGAGAAGCCTGTGTGGTGGACCTAGGTGTGGTCCTAGGCTAGATCAATCACCTAAAAAAAACCTTGTGTAGGTCTACAAACAATCCACCTTTGGAAACTTTAAGAAGGAAGCTTTGACAACCAAGTTCATTGAGTGAACTTCTACAACCACTACCTTTACCTCTGTATCATCTTACAATCTATTGCAACTAATGGTGACCGATTTACGAAATAACAAGTTGTAGAGACTGCTTCTGCCCACATCTCTTGCTGCAACTTGGAACTATTGATCTGTTCCTTGCTCTCTCTAGAAGAGTCCTATTCATGCGTTGAGCAACACCATTTTTCTAAGGAGTGTGAATAGTGGTTTTATGCCTTTCTGTCACATCCCCACCTTACAATTAGACTTAACCATTAACTTGGCATGATAATCAGGAGGATTAGTCATAGTTAATTGATTTGGTATTGTGGAAATATCTGATTTAACTCTTGATTATGAAGTAGTTACTAATGTTAATTAGTTTTGTAAATTAATTGATTTATATTATGTGACATGATAATGATACACTGGTCATGATCTTGTGGTCCTAAGTGTGAACAGGAAAATGAACATCCTTCGAAGAAGGAAGGAGAGTATCATCCTGGAGGAAGGGTTAGACGTTGTGAAAGCAAAAGGTTAACTAACCATCTGAGTATCGACTTCTGTATCCTTAATCCTTTCATAAGTTAACACGTATCTTGTCTCTTTTCTTTAGCTTCTATGTTCTTTGTAAGTCATTATATCGTTGGAGTTATCATGACAAGTTGTGACAACCAAACGATGTACTTGGAACATCATCCCTAGTCGAGAGACAATAGTGTTATGAGATGAGGAGGTATCTTGTTATTCTTTTGTTCTCAGGAATATTATTCCCTAGGTTTTCAACTAAGGATGATAGTAGATTTCAGGGGATTATTACTTGACCCCAATAAGTAACAATCTTTTTGTGACTCAAATATGTCTTTTCTATTATATAGTGATAATCCTTATATAAGGGTGAAAACCCCTTTATAGGTTGAATTACAATAATAATATTGTTATTATCTTTCTTATTATAATATTTGATTTCTATCAAATGTTATTAACTTGTTTTTGGTTGGCCTTGAGAATGATGGAGATCTTTGAGCTCATCCTTTCTTGCATGATGCCTAGATGAAGCCACCTTTTGTGGGAACCTACTAAGTGGAAAGGTAGTTACCTTCCAAAATGGCATGCCAAGAGTCGGTCGGTCATAGAGCCTTGATTATTCATTTTCTGTTAGTAGACTTTGGCTGGGAGTTCATTGGTTGGGGTTTATGAGCAAGGTGGTGAAAGCTACAGAGGGATATTGCACTGGTACATTTGAAGTTGTGTGTAGCTTGAAAGAGATTAAGGCTGGAATGACATTTCCATCGAAAGCATTGTCCAGGTAATATGGTGGACAAAATCCTATTTACCTACGATATATTGAGCCTTGACTATGTTTAATCTCTATCAGAGATAGTGTGATGTTATTTGTCATACTGTATATTTAACTCTAAGGCATGAGGCCTGTGAGGCCGTGCCATGATATATGTAAATCTTTTCATAGTCGTAGCTCAAGGCTATTATAGCTGAGCTATCATTGTTTCAAAGTTTTATTTCATACTGTGGCTCAAGGACTTAAGGCTGAGCTTACCATGTTATCTTTTTTTTTTAGAATAGTCTTGGAGCCTTAATGGCTGAGCTAACAACACAAGTAAACCTTCTTATGAATGAACTCATGGCTGTAGAGCCGAGCATTGAAACATTGGAACTTTTCTTGGGACTGCACTTCTGGCTGTGTGGCCAAGGCAATGAAGCATTATATTCCTTTGGTGGCTAAGCTCGAGGCTTAGAAGCTAAGTAGTGACTACACCATGTTTTAACCATAACACTTGCTCGAGGCTACAAGGCCGAGCCTTTTAGAGATGAATTATTTTCTATGTCTGAGATAAAGGTCTTACGACCCAGCTATAATACATTTTATACTTAAAGAAAAACTAGTGCTCGAAGCCATTATGGTTGAGCTTGTTATCAAAGCATGATAAATACACATCATATAATGACATAGTTAGAGCTTAAAGAGCTCGCGAATGGAGTAAAGAATAACTCCATAATGATTATAGTCATGAATGAATAATATAGTCACTTGATTGTGGTCACAGCCTTGGAGGTAATAATATCAATAATACAGTCACCCAACTATGGTGATAGCTGGGGAGGCAATTAAGGACAATGTGTTTACCACACCTAAATTAATACCAAGTCAGGCTTGTATGGAAAGCCAACTGTGAATCATTTATCAGGTTACTAAAACTATCAAAGATTATATATTTAAACCCTCGAATATGGAGGTGGTGAGACCATTTGAGAACATGGTCTCATCACGAAACAATTACAATGTGCTTTTTAAATAATATAGACTTGTTCTTTATGTGTCTTAATTAAGACTTATTGTTAAATGTTATGAGTTATAATTACTTTACTTTACTTACTTAAGTGTATGCTTATAGGATTGGTGAATAACACCTAAAGCTCATAAGGATAAGAAGAGTTATTAATCCTAATGAAACTAACCTACTCTACTAAGGCATGGTATGCCTTGAGTACATGTATTCAATTTCACCATATGTGATGACTTTCTATCAAAATTGTAAATGATGTGAGACCAAGGTGGTCAAAATGGTCGAATTTGATATGAAATGAAAATGAATAAAGTGACGAGGAGTCACTAGTTCCTCGTTACAAGGATAACCTATTTAATTGTAACCAACCTATGATCAGAGTCAAATGTCCAAGTATGGACAATGAATCGAATGGATCCCACTCATATAAGACCTAAAGAATTATGTCATTGAGAACTTATTGTAGGACATGACATCTTATAAGTCAAGTTAGGGTGGTGGACATACAACAACGTTTATTGTGCGATGTGTATGTATGTAAAAATTTGGCCAAAGTAATGCATCCATCTCTACATACATTGTCGGTCCATAGTGTTACAGATGGCCTAATGTCTCTAGTAGTGTCATACACGTTAGAGTGGATCTATAGTGTGTGACCGTGAGACATTAGGAAGGCTACAACACCAGATACTTAGATGCCTATCCAAATGGTTTCTAATGTCTAACCTTTCCAAGAAGGGTAGGGCCACTTCCAGTTAGGAAGATGAGTGGGGGACCGTAGGTCCATGGTTGGAGGAAAAGCACCAAGATGATGCTCTCCTTCCCAAGTATGAAACAAGCTGAGGCTTATGAAGACAAATGTCATTGGTTCCAGATACAATGTTTGCATTTTATGACCAGTTGGTCCATTGTAATGTATAAAATGATTCATGATGCCTTGGGAATATATGGTATTTGATTAGTGATGGTTACTTACTAAAGATTGTAAATGATTATTGTAATGTAGTCTTTGTTATATCATGGTTAGATTAACATGCTTAAATGGTGAAAAGATTATGTTTCTTTTGGTCCAAATTTGATTATCTCAATCAATTTGTTAATGAATGGCTTGAATAAGATACTTGTTTAAGTTAAATCTGAGCATTATGGATAGTGATGTTACATATGGTATCAGAGCTACCAGGTTCAATACATGGACATAATGAGCTCACTACTTCATGATTATTATATCCAACATTAAGTATGCTAATGATTGGATGTTCTATGCTAGAATGGTAAAAATTAGAACTACACCTCAAAAGATGGTAATGGAACATGGACATTACCTATCCAACAAAAGATCTTCAAGGCATGACCCTCCATGAAAAAGAAACTTGAACAAACTGGATGCTTGGTAGGAGCATGGTTATCTGATGAGGAAACTTTTGCTGATGTAATGAAATGCATCAAGCAGGAGTTAAGGAAAGTTGAAAAGATGGTTGCCCCTAACTCTACTAATGCATCAAAAACATCCTCTACACCTAAAGCACCAGTTGAGGGAAATAACCCTAAGGATTGTAATGTACCTAAGGAGGATGTGAAGGAATACCAGTGTGTATCCTCACCTCCTGAGACTGAAAAGAAAACATGAATATGGGAAGTTATCCCAAATTGCAAATGACTTGTAGAAGCAAGGTGTAAACACAATTTTGTAATTTTGTGGCTTATATGTAATCCAATGGAAACTGTAATGCAATGGCAAATTTGGACAATCTTTCTTTTCTTGTTAAAGATTGCATGAATGTGAATAGATTTGTAAAATGAATGAATTGCATAGCATGGAAAAATAATCCGTGATTAACCTACAAACTTTAGGAAGAAGTAGATTGCAGTAAAGGTTTGAGTTAGAGCTAGAATGGAGGATAGCCAAGGATAAGGGGCACCTTTAGGGAATCTAACTCTAAATTAGACCAAATCTTGACTTTGTTGAAAGAAACAAGGGTGATGGTGGAAACTATCGAACACAAAGTAGGAGGTTAGTCAAAAGACAGGCGAGATGATTATGATGGGGGTGATTGCAAGGAATGCCATAATGACACCACCCAGAGCCAGGACGGAGAAAATAACTCCACGGCTAGACAGGAAGGGGATAAGAGGAGCCTTATGGCTATGGAATTGTCTCGTGACATGAAAAAGGTCATGCAACCTAAATTTGATGGATCCATAAGTGGAGATGCCGTGGAGGCATGGCTTACGAAGATGGAGAAGTATTTTGAAATTAGAAATTATAATAAGGTTATCAAAGCTATCTGGGCAACATTTCAGCTAGTAGGTGAAGCATCCACATGGTGGATGAACAAAATGATGGAATTAGATGTGAGGTCTACAAGCCTTACTTGGGATAGGTTCATAGAACTGTTTAGGCAAAGATGGTTGCCTCAACTATTTTATGATAAAAAACTTATAGACTTTCAAAACCTAAAACAGGCTGATATAACTGTAAATGAGTATTTGAAAAAATTCACTCGACTATTGAAGTATGTGCCACAGTATCAGCAAGATAAGAAATTAAGTGTCTGGAAGTTTATAATGGGGTTGAACGCCCAAATTGGGGGCAAGGTTAATGTTCACGGTCCTACTACCATGGAACAGGTCTATGAGAAGGCTGTTAGGCAAGAACAGAACCTAAAGGCTATGTCGACCTATACGGAAAGAAACAGAAAGAGATATAACTGGTCTCAATCTTATCAACCCTCAATAAAAAAGGGAAAGAAATAGGAATATAATGAGAAGAATGATTAAGGGGTCAAAAATAAATAAGCTAAGTCCAGGGGAGAGAAAAAGGGGAACAACAACTCCAAGAAGAATGGAAACAATTCTGGAAAACCTCAAGAGAGGCAAGGACTAGTTGGTGGATGTTACACTTGTGGCAGAGATCACTATGCCAATTGGTGTCCCAACAAATCACAGGGAGTGTAACCTAGAGGGAATTCTCTACCCTCCCAACAAGTGGCATTCTAGCAATGTATCCATGCAACTTTGGACAACCAACAAGCCAAGTACCAAATAACTCCCATAGAGATAATAGGTATTTTATTTGGAGTTCCAATTCTAGTTTTAATTGATAAAGGTGCTACAGAATGTTTTATTTCTCCCAAAATTGTAAATAAGATACCTAGAAAAGTAGGATTCATGGCAAACACTTGGTCTATAGAATATGCAAATCACACCAAGGCTCAGGTAGAGCAATGCATGTTTGAGGCTCAAGTTGAACTTCCAAGCTTTTCCACAGAAGTAAATCTATATGTAGCCCCACTTGGCTCGTATGATGTTATCCTAGGGATAAATTGTCTATGGAGACATCGAGCCAAAGTTGATTGTTATGCCAAGACAATAGAATGTTTGGATGATTTAGGAAACCAAGTCTTTTTCCAACGGAAACCTAAAGAAGTCAATCCAAGGCAAATTTTTGTCTTACAAATGAAAAGGGCACAGAGAAAAGGATGCCAACTTTTTGTTGTCAAGATGGACAAAATAGATGAAACAAAGGAAACCTACTTCCAAGATGACTTGATGTTTTACATGAATCCCAAAAACTTAAGGAAACAGGGATAAAGGAGTCCATAGGTTAGGAAAGATTAGATATGGACAAGTATCGCTTCCTCAAAGATTTTGAGGATGTATTTCTGGATGAACTACTGGGGTTACCCCTAAGAGAACCTTTGATTTTGCCATTGATATTATTCCTAGGTCAGAACCCATTTCTAAATCCCCCTATAGGATGACCACAATAGAACTAATGGAGTTAAAGGCTCAACTACAAGAGATGTTAGATAAAGGGTTGATTAGACCTAGTGTGTCACCATGGGGAGCGCTTGTCATTTTTGTGAAAAAGAAAGATGGCACTTTGCAGTTGTGCATAGATTACCACATGTTAAACAAAGCAACCATTAAAAACAAATATCCTCTACCTCGCATCGATGATCTTTTTTATCAGATGAGGGGTGCAACAATATTTTCTAAGATTGATCTTCAATCAAGATATCATCAATTGAGGTTGAAGGATGAAGACATCCATAAGATAGCCTTCAAAACCAGATATGGACATTATGAATTCACAGTCCTACTTTTTTTGTTGACAAATGCACGGTAGTGTTTATGAATCTTATGAACAGTGTGTTCAGAGACTGTCTAGACAAATTTTTCTTAGTGTTTCTTGATGATATTTTTATCTATTCCAAGAATGAAGAACATATGCGGCATTTAAAAATTGTTCTTCAGAGATTAAGGGAGCATAAGTTATATGGCAAGCTCTCTAAGTGTACTTTCTTTCAGAAAGAAGTATAGTATTTGGGTTATATAATTTCAGCTAAGGGAATAGCTATGGACCCAACTAAGATTAAGGCTATTTATGAATGGCCAGAACCAAAAAATGTTCATGAGGTCTGAAGTTTCATGGGCCTTGCTGGTTATTATAGGAAGTTTGTGAAAAACTTCTCAAAAATTGCACATCCTATAAATTCCTTGCAAAGAAAGGACAAGAAGTTTGACTGGTTAGAAAAGTGCCAAGAGGCCTTTAACCTACTGAAGGAAAAATTGACTTCAGCCCTGATATTGAAAGTACCTGACCTAGAAGGTCAATTTGTAGTCACTATCAATGCCTCAGGGGAAGGCTTAGGTGGTGTACTAGTCTAGGATGGACATGTCATTGCATATGAATCGCGCAAACTAAAAAAATATGAACAAAACTATGCCCCACATGATTTAGAACTGGCAGCAGTCATTCACGCACTCCAAATGTGGAGATACTAGCTACTTGGAAAACCTTTTGAGTTGAAAATAGATCACCATGGACTTAAATATTTGTTTGCTTAACCCCATCTTAATGCTCATCAAAGAAGATGGTTGGAATTTATCTCAGATTATGACTTTGAGATTAACTATATTCAAGGAAAAGAAAATTGAGTGGTAGATGCTTTAAGTAGGAGAAAGCATATCTCCTTTATGATCTCTATACATTCTGATTTTAGAAATTTGGTGTTACAAAAATCTAAGGGAGATGAGTTTTACGAGCAGGTAAAACAAGCCCTTGAGAAAGATCCTCAGAATCTAAAATATGAGGGATTCAACCTTGAACCAGATGGGTTATTAAGGTTTAAAGAAATGATATATGTACCTAACTCAGTAGAGTTAAGGAATATGGTTTGGAAAGAGGTTCATAGAACTGTACCATATTCTAGGCTTCCTGGAGTAACCAAGTTACTCGCTGATGTGAAACCTTTATATTTTTGGAAAGGAATGAAGAGGGATGCTGCAAATTTTGTAGCTACTTGTATTGAATGCCAAAGGGTGAAGCCGGAACACCAACACCTAGCAGGGTTATTATACCCTCATGAAATTCTTGAGTGGAAATGGAAGATTACAAGCATGGACTTTGTGAAGGGGCTTCCGATGTCAAGGAACAGGCACAATGCTATCTTGGTTGTGGTGGATAGACTCAACAAAGAAGCCCATTTTATACTTGGAAACTTGATAGATGGGGTACCCATCATTTCTCAAAAATTTGTTCAAGAGATTTTTAGATTGCATGGCATTCATGAGAAGATTCTCTTAGATAGAGATGCATGGATGACATCAAGGTTTTGGCAAACCTTGTTCTCTTCACTTGGTACATAGTTGAACATAAGATCTGCTTATCATCTTGAAATGGATGGACAAACTGAAAGGGTGAACCAAGTGTTGGAGGACTTATTAAGTATGTATTGCATGGATCAATAATACAAGTGGGAGGATTACCTTCCTCTAGTGGAATTTGCCTACAATAACTTTTATCACTCAACTATTAAGATGGCACCATTTGAGGCATTATATGGATGGAAGTGCCGAACCCCTATAAGCTAGGATAAGCTAGAAGATAGGGTTAGCCTTGGTCCATAAATGTTGTCTGAGATGGAAGAACAAGTCCATCTGATTAAAAGGAGGCTAGCGGAAGCCAATGATAGACAAAAGAGTTATGCAGATGTAAAGCATATTGAAAGGCATTTCTCTATGGGAGATAAAGTTCTCCTAAGGGTAAAACCTCAAAAAAGCTCCATTAAATTTGGAAAAATGTCCAAGCTGGCACCAAGATATGTCAGCCCTTTTGAAATTCGAGAAGAAGTCAACCCAATGGCATACATAATTGCTCTACCACTAGCACTTGCCATGATGCATAATTTGAAAAAGTTTAATTCTGCTGATAATCAAATTCCTATGCTTGATTGGAATATTCTATAGGTGAAAGACCCAGGAGTGGTGGTGATCAAGCCCATCAAGGTGCTCAAAATGTGTAAACTATGCTTACGTAACAAGGAAATAACACAATGCAAGGTCCAGTGGGACCAATATTCAGTGGAAAATGCCACCTGGGAAAATTATGATGACTTCTATGTTAGATTTCCTCATTTTTTCTGAGACATTTGATATTATACTTTTGAAAACATTTTTATATTATGTTGGTTTATCTTAAAGACAATTAATCATTGGGGACAATAATTCTTATGTGGGGAGATATGTTCCATCCCCAACTTACAATTAGACTTAATCATTAAATTGACATGATAATCAAGAGGATTAGTCATAGTTAATTGATTTGATATTGTGGAAATATCTATTTTAACTCTTGATTATGAAGTAGTTACTGATCTTAATTAGTTTTGTAAATTAATTGATTTATATTATGAGACATGATAATGATACACTAATCATGATCTTGTGGTCCTAAGTGTGAACAGGAAAATGAACATCCTTCAAAGAAGGAAGGAGAGTATCATCCTGGAGGAAGGGTTAGATGTTGTGAAAGCAAAAGGTTGACTAGCCATCTAAGTATCAACTTCTATGTCTTTCTTAATCCTTTCGTAAGTTGACACATGTCTTGTCTCTTTTCTTTAGCTTCCATGTTCTTTGTAAGTCATTATGTTGTTGGAGTTATCACGAGAAGTTGTGACGACCAAACGATGTACATGGAACATCATCCCTAGTCGAGACACAGTAGTGTTATGAGACGAGGAGGTCTCTCATTATTCTTTTGTTCTCAGGAATATTGTTCCCTAGTTTTTCGACTAAGGATGATAGTCAATTTTGGGGGAATATTACTCGACCCTGATAACTGACAATCTTGTTGTGACTTAAATATGTGTTTTCTATTATATAGTGATAATCCTTATATAAGGGTGAAAACCCCTTTATAGGTTGAATTACAATAATAATATTGTTATTATCTTTCTTATTATAATATTCGATTTCTATTGAATGTTATTAACTTGTTTTTGGTCAGCCTTGAGAATGATGGAGAGCTTTGAGATCATCCTTTCTTGCATAATCCCTAGATCAAGCCACCTTTTGTGGGAATTGACCGAGTGGAAAGGTAATTACCTTCCAAAATGGAATGCCAAGAGTCAGCAGGTCATCGAGCCTTGATTATTCATTTTTTATTAGTAGACTTTGGCTAGGAGTTCATTGTTTGGGGTTTATGAGCAAGGTAGTGAAAGCTACTGAGGGATATAGTACTGGCAGATTTGAAGTTGTGTGTAGCTCAAAGGAAATTAATGTTGGAATGACATTTCCATCGAAAGCATTGTCCAAGTAATATGGTGGACAAAATCCTATTTACCTTCGATATATTGAAACTTGACTGTGTTTAATCTCTATCAGAGATAGTGTGATGTTATTTGTCATACTGTATATTTAACTCTGAGGCATGAGGCATGTGTGGCCGTGCCATGATATAAGTAAATCTTTACATAGTCATGGATCGAGGCTGTTACAGCTGAGCTATTATTGTTTCAAAGTTTTATTTCATATTGTGGCTCAAGGCTTTAAGGTCGAGCTTACCATGTTATCTTTTTGTTGAGAATAGGCTCGAAGCCTTAATGGCTAAGCTAACAACACAAGTAAACCTTCTTATGAATGAACTCACGGCTATAGATCTGAGCATTGAAACATTGAAACTTTTCTTGGGACTGCACTTCAGGCCGTGTGGCTGAGGCAGTGAAGCATTATATTCCTTTAGTGGCTAAGCTTGAGGCTTAGAAGTTGAGTAGAGACTGCACCATGTTTTAACTGTAACACTTTCTCGAGGCTGCAAGGATGAGCCTTTTAAAGATGAATTCTTTTGTATGTCTGAGCTAAAGGTCTTATGACCCAGCTATAATACATTTTATAAGAAAAACTAGTGCTCAAAGTCATTATGGCTAAGCTCGTTATCAAAGCATGATAAACACACGTCATATAATGATGTAGTTAGAGCTTAACGATCTCTCAAATGAAGTAAAGAATAACTCCAAAATGATTATAGTCATGAATGAATAATACAGTCACTTGACTGTGGTCAAAGCTGAGGAGTAAATAATATCAATAATACAGTCACCCGACTATGGTGACAGTCAGGGAGGCAATTAAGGATAGTGTGTTTACAACACCTAAATTAATACCAAGTTGGGCTTGTACAGAAAGCTGACTGTGAATCATTTATAGGGCTACTTAAATTGTCAAAGATTATATATTTAAACCCTCGAATATGGAGGTGGTGAAACCATTTGAAAACATGGTCTCATCACAAAACAATTAGAATGTGCTTATAAAGAATATAGACTTGTTCTTTATGTGTCTCAATTAAGACTTATTGTTAAATGTTATGAGTTATAATTACTTTACTTACTTAAGTGTAAGCTTATAGGATTGGTGAATAACACCTAAAGCTCATAAGGATAATAAGAGATATTAATCCTAATGAAACTAACCTACTCTACTAAGGCATGGTATGCCTTGAGTACATGTATTTAATTTCATCATATGTGATGACTTACTATCAAAATTGTAAACCATGTGAGACCAAGGTGGTTAAAATTGTCGAATTTGATATGAAATGAAAATGAATAAAGTGATGAGGAGTCACTAGTTCCTTGTTACAAGGATAACCTATTTAATCGTAACCAACCTATGATGGGAGTTGAATGTCCAAGTATGGATAATGAATCGAATGGATCCCACTCATACAAGACGTAAAGAATTAGGTCGTTGAGAACTTACTATAGGACATGACATCTTATAAGTTGAGTTAGGATAGTGGACATACAACAATGTTCATTGTGCAACGCGTATGTATGTAAAACTTTGACCAAAGTAATGCATGCGTCTCTACATGCATTGTTGATCCATAGTGTTTCAAATGGCCTAGTGTCTCCAGTAGTGTCATACAAGTTAGAGTGGATCTATAGTGTGTCACCGTGAGACATTAGGAAGGACACAACATTGGATACTTAGATGTCTATCCAAATGGTTTCTAATGTCTAACCTTTTTGAGAAGGGTAGGGCCACTTCTAGTTAGGAAGATGAGTGGGGGACTGCAGGTCCGTGGTTGAAGGAAAAGCACCAGGATGATGCTCTCCTTCCCAAGCATGAGACAAGTTGAGGCTTATGAAGACAAATGTCATTGGTTCCAAATACAATGTTTGCATTTTATGACTAGTTGGTTCATTGTAATGTATAAAATGATTCATGATGCCTTGGGCATATATTGTATTTGATTAGTGATGGTTACTCACTAAAGATTGTAAATGATTATTGTAATGTAATCTTTGTTATATCGTGGTTAGATTAACATGTTTAAATGGTGAAAAGATTATGTTTCTTTTGGTTCAAATTTGATTATCTCAATCAATTTGTTAATGAATGGCTTGATTAAGATACTTGTTTAAGTTAAATCTTGAGCATTATGGATAGTGATGTTACACTTTCAATCCTAGCTTCCTTACAATAATTTTCAAATTCCAAAGATGTGAACTCACCTCCATTATCTATTCTTAAACACTTGGTTGATCTACCAATTTTCTTTTCAACCAAAACTCTAAACTACTTAAACACAGTAAACACATCATCTTTTCTTTTAAGAATATAGACCCACACCTTTCTAGAGTAATCATCTATAAATATCACAAAATATGATGATCCTTCTGTGTATATGGAAAATCGATCTATTCTAAACTAATAAAAACTAAAAATCCAATAACATAAAAAAAACGAATTTAAATAAAAGCCATGACAAATAATCAATGCAATAAAGACTTTTACCGAAATTTGTGTTGTTTCCTTTGGATTGAATGTAGAATTGCTCAATGAAATTGCAAAGCCATAGCTGCAACAAGCAAGTGTAGTGCTCAAGAGATCAATGTCAAATGATCGTAAGGTTGCTCAATCGACGCGTTGTGTATGCTCAAAGCTCTGTTAAGTATGCCTGAGAATACGATCGAAGAGAGAGATAATGAAGGAGATGAGGGGGGTTTATATAGATTTCAAGAAAAATCGATCAACGGTCCAGATAATTCAGAAGAATCAACGGAGGAGATAAGTTGAGGAATGTGCAACGAATGAGAAGAAGACATGTGTCTTGCTTGCTTTTGCATGAGAGGAGTTATCAAGAATAGAAGAATGAGTTAACTGAAGAGATAAATCAATTAAAAGAATAAAGCAATCAGTTAAGTGATTTAAAACAAGAAGAAGAAATTTGCATGAGAATAGAAGATATTTTGCTTTATTAAATATAGAAAGCTTGAGTTATATTAGAGATAACTCAAATTAGAAGAAAAAAGCAATTTAAATAAATAAATGATTTATTCAAATTTAGGGAAGATATTTTGGAAGAAATAATTAAATAAATAGAATTATTTAATTTAGAAGATTTGAAAGCAAATTAAATAAATAAATTTATTTAATTGTTGTGCATGATTTTGGAAGAATAAATTTGATTTAATTAAATAATTAAGAATTATTTAATTTTAGATAAGAGGGAATTTGTTGAATTAATTAAATAATTGGATATATTTAATTAATGTAAATGTGATTTTTGGAAGGAGGATAATGATTTAATTAAATAATTAAAAATTATTTAATTATGGAAGAATATAGAGGAATTTAATTTAATTAATTAAATAATGAGGAATTATTTAATTAATGTCGCAATTTTGTGATTTAGAAGAATTTGGTGAAATTAATTAAATAATTAGATTATTTAATTAATGTTGAAATGCAGGTGATTGGGAAGAAATGACGAAATGCAAGTGATGTGACGACTTGGTCATTTTAGGGTGTCTACATTTTGCCCCTCTTTGATGCAATGTAGCATGTAGCGTTGCGTCAAAGAAAATAATTGTTGAAGATGTGATACAATGTGTTTGATGCCCCAGTGTATCGAGTTGCCCCAGCATATGCCCCCTCGAGCGGGAAGACAGGGAGGCGACAGAGGAAAGGTGTTGACGCTCGACTAGAAAGGTGCGCGACCAGTAGGAAGAAAAAGCAGAAACAGGGGGGGGAAGAAAAACTGAAGGGTGGGGACACTATAAATAGGTCCCATGGGGACCACAATCCTCATTTGCACCCATTGAGATTCTAAATTTAGAGACAAGAGTTTCTAAACTTAGTGGAGAGAGAGTTGAGCAGCCAGCGGAGAGAGATGCCGATTCCTGTGCACAGACATCGGGCGGAGCTGGTGCGGACCTACGGGAGGCCAGCAGGAGCTCCGACAGCGGTAGGTGATCGAAAACCCCCTTGTAATTTGTCGATTAGGGGTAGATTAGGGCTAGATTTAGGCAGGTATGCATTTTTAGCCAAAAGCGCTCTAGGAAAGTGCAGCGCGTATGGTAGTCGTTCGGCGCGCTTTTGGCGCGCCACAGCGCGTCTGGTAGCTGGGCGCAGTGCTAGTGGTAGAATCAAGTCGCATCCGGTTAATGTGGGTAGCGTTGCAGCGCATGTGGAAAAATCCGCAGCGCTTCTGGTATGGTGGTGCAGCGCACCTGGTAAGGTAGGTTAGCGCGGGTGGCGGGTATGTGGAGAAAGCGCGTCGCTTCTGGTAAAACAGAGCGGCGCAGTTGGCATAATGTTTTAGCGCGCTTGAAAAACAAGGTGCACGTGGGAGGAAAAATCAAAACGCAGCTGGATAAGCAGTGAAGCGCGTTTGGCTGGGAGAAACAGCGCAGTTGCATAAACAAAGCGCTTCTGGCTAGATAGAAGAAAAAGTTAGGGTTTAGTAAAATGGGGGGGGCCTAGAGGAGAGACGCCTAGCCTAGCCGACAAGAGGGAAAAGGGATGGCAAGGGTGGGGTATAGCATAGCCAATGGGTAGATAGGTTTTGAGGGATTTGGTTATGAAACTGACAAGTGATATGTTTATGGATGCAGAGGATTTTGCCACCGTTGATGTCGCGGGAGCGACACCACACGATTGCGCACGAGGTTGTTCAGTTGACCTGGGAGGAGGATGCGTTCTTAGAGCATGCAGGGCTATGGCATGTGGCACACTTGACACACATTAGGGTGAATCTCGCCCTAATGACTGCAGTCATGGAGAGGTATCACAGCGAGACCTCGTCATTTCACTTCCCGACAGGGGAGGCTACAGTGACACTGGAGGATGTATATCGCATCCTGCGGATTCAGATTGATGGAGAGATAGTGGACTTCGACCCAGCACGGGGCGAGGCAGGCTTGGAGGAGGTCTTCTGCATAGACGACCTATGGATAGACGATGGGGAGATCCGATGGGCAGATGTCCCGAGACTCTGCGATAGGATTCGCTGGATAGTGGCATCATTGATCGGCGGCTTCCTGTGCCCAGATAGGAGATCCAGAGGCTTATCAGTTGGTTGGGGGACAGTGCTATCCGGGATGTTTACACATGGCCGACAGTATGCGTGGGGACCCTGTGTCCTAGGACAGTTATACCACGATATGCATTATTGCGTATACAGGAGAGGCAGGAGCCTCTCAGCAGGGGTGACCTTGTTACAGGTGTGGGCGTGGGAGCACATTCCAGTTATCCAGAACATGGCACAGCGCCACCGAGACCGAGGGGAGCCGTATGCGTTTCTGTACGATGGGGTGATGACACATAGGAGGATGGGATCGGTCAGCTACTGGCGGCGACAGATCGATGAGATGGACATATTCATCTAGAGGCCATGGTTATTGTGCGAGGAGTGGCCGGATGAGCACGAGCAGCTCATGTACTGCAGACAGGCTCGCTATCTGTTCGGTAGACGGACAGATATGATAGAGAGATATCTTCCGGAGCGGGTACTGAGATAGTTTGGACTACCACAGGGGCTACCAGTGGGGGAGGCCACACATGCCAGGACGCGGAGAGAGACAGGAGACTGGGACGCAGTGATCCCGGTGGCGACAGCATTAGCAGAGGTGCGGGGACTTATCCCCGTGAGATGGGATTGGGACTCTGGGCTGGCAGACCCAGGGACGCTGCCAGACTATGACCAGTACTGGCAGACTCACAGGCTGACGAGATTGACTACACCAGGTGTAGTAGGGGCAGTGGGAGAGGTGTTAGTACTTGGCGGAGAGGCCAGGATGAGGCGGCAGGCCAGGGCAGCCGGACAGCAGGTAGGCGGACAGCAGGCAGGCGGACAGCAGGCAGGCGGCCAGCAGGAGGATGTTGAGATGGCAGAGGCGTTGGGCCCAGTCGTAGAGACTGATCTGCAGAGGGCTGAGCGACTGCTGTAGGAGGAGATAGCCCGGAGGACTCGACTAGAGCTCCGGATGGTTAGACTGAGGAGAGACAGGGATACAGCGCGGGCAGAGGCGAGACAGGCAGAGGCCACAGCCCAGGCCCAGACACAGGCAGCCACAGCCACACAGACAGCCCTGGCACAGGTACAGGCACAGTTACAGGCACAGGTGCAGGCCTACAGACAGCTACAGGCCCAGGTGCATGCACAGGCACAGGCACAGATGCAGCCACCGGCCGTACCAGCAGCCGACACCGAGGCAGTAGCACAGGCCAGGAGGGAGAGAGATGCAGAGGTATAGCTACGGCTGACAGCAGAGGCTACACTCTTTAGAGTGAGGCAGGAGAGAGAGGAGGCACGCCGTGCACTGGGTGTAGACCAGAGGACACTATATAGTGAGCTCGTCCGAGTGCAAGGTGAGTTGGTATCAGCTGGCCGGGAGGCAGAGTACTACAGGGGCCTGTATGTGGGTGCGGTGCCAGCAGCTCAGCAGGCACCGAGCTACAGAGACAGGAGCAGATCTGGGGCATCTGGATCTCGGAGGACAGGGTAGTCAGCGTCCTCGGTCAGAGGGCCACCTTTGCCACCAGGGGGAGGAGGAGGACCATCAGGGGGACCTCCACCGAGCACAGGGGGAGGCCAGGGGCCACAGCAGGAGGGTAGCTCTACGCACTAGGGCATACTCATGTATATTGTATCATATTGTATTATTTTGGATAGATGCCTGCGTGCATTCTGATGTTATTTTGAGGGCTCTTGATAGCCTTGATGTACCATATTGATGTATATTTGGATGTATACACATTTTTTATTATTGATGTAGACACAGACACTTTGTATTATGATGACCATTACATGATATATATATATGATGATCTGTTCGATTCACTGCTGTTCATGCTTTTGTGTATGCATTATCTGATGTCATGGATGTGATGATATGTATGTAGGATTATGGATTCATGTGATGACATATGTGGCTTATATGATGCTTATAGCTGCATGATAATAGAGATGTATGATGATATAGATGTGATGACTAGTGATATCTGACATGTGGGTTTTGCAGACATGCACCAGAGAGGCGAACAGGAGGAGATGGAGGACAGCGACTGTTGATCGATTACTGTAATGAAAACAATAAAAAGGGTGTGGGAATGGATGAATGAGCTTGTTGCAATGGCTTCACATTTGTATATAAAGAGCAATCCTTAGTTTGATATAGCACATGGATAGTTCGCCACCAGGGTATAAAAGACCAAGGTGCAGTAATATCCGAGTGCGTGGACGTTGACTCTGCAAGCAAACAGTTTGAACCTAGATCCCTTAGACATAATATAACCTTGTTGGAATATGTGAATAACCATAGTCTTGAACATAAAATAAACTTCCATACATGTAAATGTAAAAAGAATTATTAATATGTAAGATGCTAGGGCGTAACACACACAAGATAGATATGATGCTAAGAAAGATACTAAAGATCATTCCTCAAACACGGCACACAGAAAGCAATGACTATGCCCCCAATCCATACTACATCGCAACATACCAAGATTATAGATAAATCAAGGTAGTCTTGAATAGGTATTGGAAAAGGAACAAAAGATAAACCATAACACAAATTGACTGACTTACAAAGTAAACATACAGCCAACATATTCTCTTGCCAAAGAGGTTGCTCAGGATAGATTGGATAGGAAAGATAACAGCCTTATCGTAGGAAATCTGTGTCCGTTAAAGGGTGCTATCTACCTAAAAAGACAATATCTTGCTGCAGGAAATGCCACATGTTGCAGGAGACGCGTGTGTTGGTCTCGACAATGGAACACTTCGAAGAAGACAAGCTTGTTGATCTAGGGCTTGGTTAAGCGGTACTTAGCTGATGTTGGCAATCGGTATGCAGGACAGTAGAAGACTCTGGAAGGAAGCTTCTTTGCTTCAAGCTTGTTAAGGACTTTTGCTTTGAAAGGATGCGCTAGCTTGCTGCTTGAGTTAGTCAAGTCGAGGCGAATGGATTTTGACAAACGAAAGACTAGAAGGATGGAATGCAAATGGATTGAAACGGGTGGAGAATGGTGGATCGTGTGTGCCTGAGTACTAGATACATCCTTCGTATTCTAGACTGCCTACATACCCTGTATCCACGGGATCAAGGCACACTTACGATGGAAGATGAACGTGATAAATATGTAGTTCTAGATAGAGTGATGAATGGGTCAAGGTGAAAGGAGGGGATCTTATGTACCTGAGTACTGGATACTTCCTTCGTATTCCAGACTGCCTACATACCCATATCCATGGGATCAAGGTATCTTAAGATTGGGAAGATGATATGTAGTTCTGGTTAGGGTGATGATGTGGGAAAAGAGGAGAGGAGAGGTGATCTTATGTACCTGAGTACTGGAAATGTCCTTCATATTCCAGACTGCCTACATACCCATATCCATGGGATCAAGGTACCTTAAGATTGAGAAGAGATGACATGTAGTTCTGGTGAGGGTGATGATGTAGAACAAGTGTGGAGAAAAGGTGATCTTATGTACCTGAGTACTGGAAACGTGCTTCGTATTCCAGACTGCCTACATACCCATATCCATGGGATCAAGGTATCTTAAGATTGAGAAGAGATGATATGTAGTTCTGGGGGAGGTGATGATGTAGAACAAGTGTGGAGAAGATAACAGCCTTATCATAGGAACTCTGTGTCTGTTAAAGGGTGTTACCTGTGGAAATGAGACAAGATTGAAGTATGCGTTGCGAACCACGAACAAGGAACCAATCCTAGACCAAAGCTAAGGAAAGAGTTGCCCCCATTCTGGTAGAGGAAACTGTAGGGGTGACCGCTGAAGAAGACACAGAAAGACTTGACCTAGGATCAGACAGTGTTAACTGTAGACACAGATCAAGACGCGGGATGACGATGAGGGACACTGACAAATTTCCAAGCTATACTAGGTAGGGAGATGGAAATGCAAACAAAGTCAATGGTTTTATTATGGATGGATGGATGAATCAGGTTGCGAACTGGACAAGGAGTGGACAGGACTCGATAAACGATGGATGCTGACTCTACGCATAGCGCCTGTTTGCCAGGTTTTCACTATGGTACTTATCCAAGGCGCCTGTTTGCCAGGTTTTCACCAGAGGATGGATTTTTTTGTATTTTTGTATTTTTGATTTTTTTGATTTTTGATTTTTGATTTTTTTTTTATTTTTTTGACTTTTTTGATTTTTTGTTTTTATTTTTTTTGGAATACTCTGAGGATCAGGCATAGAACTTCTTGAGATGGACACTGTTAAGTGGCTCATCTAGAGGAATGCCGTCAGGTGTAGCTAAAGTATAAGCTTCTGATCCATATGCTGCTGTCACAATGAAGGGACCTAACCAGTTAGGCTCAAACTTACCCTTCTTCTCTCGATCTGCTTGATTTCTCTGATTTTCCTTAAGTACAAGATCACCAACTTGAAACCGTCTTTCTTTGATCTTTTTGTTGTAATTACGTCGGAGGCGGTTTTGATAGACATGGAGATGATTAAGTGCGGCAAGACGCCTCTCATCTAGTAGTTCAAGCTCAGCTAATCTGGAAGTGCGATACTCATCTCCGCCGATCAGGTCCTACATGGATACTCTGAGTGATGGGATCTCGACCTCTATAGGTAGGATGGCTTCAGAGCCAAAGACCAAGGCATATGGTGTGGCACCAGTTGGTGTTCTGATACTAGTGCGGTAGGCCCATAGGGCGGGATTGAGTTGCAAGTGCCAATCACGACCAGCTTCATTGACCGTTTTCTTGAGGATTTTGAGAATGGTTTTATTGGAAGCCTCAGCTTGGCCGTTACTCTGCGGATAGTAGGGAGTTGAAAAGCGATGTTGGATATTGTATTGTATGCATAAGGCACGGACATCTTGGTTCTTGAATGGTCTCCCATTATCAGTGACAATAGCTTGGGGAATACCATACCGGCATATGAGGTAGTTTAGGATGAACTTGGCTATTTGCTTACCGGTGATATAGGTCATAGGAATGGCTTCCACCCACTTCGTGAAATACTCAGTGGCGGTAATGATAAACTTGTGGCCATTGGAGGAGGAAGGGTGGATTTGTCCTACGAGGTCGAGACCCCATTGAGAAAAAGGCCATGGAGTTGTCACAGGTTGTAACTCATGAGCGGGTGCGTGAATCAAATCTCCATGCTACTAACATTGTAGACACTTCTTAGCAAATTGTGCAGCATCTTGCTCTATTGTAGGCCAGTAATAACCTGTTCTGAGTATCTTCTTAGCAAGATTAGGACCGGTAGAATGTGCGCCACAGACACCTTCGTGTATGTCTCGTAAGGTAGCTTCGGCTTCTTCCACGTTAAGACATCGTAAGAGGATACCATCGAGACTCCGGCGATATAGTGTATCACCCAGAATGATGTAACGAGAGGATCGACGAATAAAGGTTTTGCGTTGAGTGGATGATAGGTCAGGGGGAAAGGTTTTGTTCTTGAGGTATTCATAGATATCTTCGTACCATGGGGAATTGGGACCAACAAGTTCGCAGATGATTTCAGTAACAGGAACATCGACGGCTGGTATCAACAATTGCTCGATCAAGAATTCACACTTGTGTGTATTTGCAGGCATGTCAATCAGTGACCCTACAGAAGCCATAGAATCTGCAGCTTTATTATGCTCTCTTGGAATTTGCTCAAATGTGATGCTAGAAAAATGTGGTTTGTAGGCATCCACTAGTTGTTTGTAGGGGACCAACTTTTCATCCTTTGTTTGGTATTCATCTGTGACTTGGCGGATGACTAGCTGTGAGTCTCCATATACTTGTAATTCTGTGATGTCCCATTGAACTGCTGTATTGAGACCTATGAGGAGTGCTTCATACTCGGCTATGTTGTTGGTACAAGGGAATGCGAGCCGATAGGACTTTGGAATGTAGTCATTCTGAGGTGTAACAAATAAGATGCCAGCTCCTGAGCCATGCTGTGTGTAAGAACCGTCAAAGTACAACTTCCACATTATGGAGTTGGACAGAGTGAATAGATTCTCGTTAGGAAAGTTTGCTACCATAAGATGTGTATCTTTCATAGGTGCATCTGCTAGTTGATCCGCAAGGGCTTGTCCTTTGATTGCCTTACGATCTGTGTACTCAATATCAAACTCACTAAGGATCATGACCCACTTAGCTAGTCTGCCTGTGAGAGATGCTTTTGCTAGTAGATACTTCAAGGGATCAATCTTGGCTATCAGATTTGTATGTTGGTTCAGCATGTAATGTCGCAACTTTTGGGAGGTGAACACTACTACTAAACAAGCCCTTTCCATGGGTGAATAATTGAGCTCATATCCCACCAAGGTTCTACTGATATAGTAAATTGCATGCTCTCTGCCTGAGTCATCATGTTGTGCTAGCAGGGCCCCTAGGGCCAAATTTGTAGTGGAGATGTACAATATCAAAGGTTTGTCTGCCACTGGTGGCACCAATACCGGAGGTGTAGCTAGATACTCTTTAAGTTGATCAAACGCTACCTGACACTTGTTGTCCCATCGAAATGAAACATCCTTGCGGAGCAAGTGTTGAAAGGGTTGACATTTATCTGCTAGCTGAGATATGAAACGCCGAATGGACTGCAATCTTCCCTGAAGGCTCCTTAGTGCTTTAAGGTTCTTTGGTGGAGGCATCTCCACTATAGCTTTTACTTTCGCTGGATCCACTTCGATGCCTCTACGAGATATGATGTATCCCAACAGCTTCCCTGATGTGACACCGAAGACACACTTCTTAGGATTAAGTCTTACTTGGTATTTTTCAAGCCTGTCGAAGATCTGTCCTAGGACCTGTATATGTTCTGCTCTAGAAGATTTAGCCAATATATCATCCACATAGTCTTCCATGATGTGATGAAAGAGGTCATGAAATATCACTGTCATTGCTCTCTGATAGGTTGCTCCTGCATTCTTCAGACCAAACGGCATGACACACCAACAATAATTGCCCCAAGGACATGTAAAGGTTGTTTTATGTTGGTCTTCTTTAGCTATCCTTATCTGATTGTAACCCGAGAATCCATCCATGAGAGAAAGCATCTCGTGACCTGCTGTCAAGTCCACTATAATGTCAATGTTTGGTAGTGGAAAGTCATCTTTAGGACATGCCTTATTGAGATCTCTGAAATCATTACACATGCGGATGCGCCCATTAGGTTTAGACACAGGTACAATGTTTGAGACCCAATCTGAATAGTCGATAGGTCGTATGAACTTTGCGTCTAATAGCTTTTGTACTTCCACTTTCACCAAGAGAGCTATCTGTGGGTGCATTTTTCTCAACTTCTGTTTCACTGGTTTCACCTTGGGATCAACTGTGAGATAATGAACTACCAGCTTAGGGTCTAGCCCTGGCATATCTGCATAGGTCCATGCAAAGTTGATGGTTCGTTGTAAGAAAAAGCTGTTAAGATTTCTGTGCTCTGTGTCAGATAATGATGCCGCTAGGAATGTTGTCTTTGGATTCTGTTCTGTACCTAGGTTGATCTCTGTAGAATCTTCCACTAGTAGAGCTGATTTCTCTTGATACTTAGAAGGTAAGGGAAGGTCAAATCCTCCATCCTCAGGTGCCACAGTTGGGTTTTCACCTTTGGATACGTCCTTTATTTTTACTATTTTATGATCAGGAGGTGCCACAGTGTGGTTTTCACCTAGAGATCTTTCTTTATTTACACTTTTGCGACTAGAGGATTTGGCATTCTCACCAAAGTAAGCCATGGGCTCTAGTTCCATTACAAAACCTGCCTTGTGATCGCCAAGAGGGATACCTTCCCGAAGTCCCATGAACTCAGCTAGAGCTTCGTCATTCTGAAATACATCTATAACGGGGGCCCCTTGTTGGTCCCAATCGATAAGTTCAGGGTAGACAAGTGTGACATTCTGGGTGCTGGTGGTGGAAGTTAAGGATACGGAGGATAGTGTAAAAATGGAGGATTCTGCGAATAGATTGGTCATGTGGAGGGAAGAGTCATCGGTGATATCCTCTGTAGATGTCGAATCAGCGGGAAACTTGTCAGCTACCTCGTCGAGGATATACTCGATGTCCGAGGCGCGTGGTACCTTCTTACCAAATCCTAATCCTTTCCTGTCTAGCTTCTTTGTTACCACCATGGGCTCCATAGTGCCTTGATTCTGTTTCCCAAGGCCGCCTTTGCCTTTATAGCCCATATTTTTCACTATCCTTAAGCCATTGCCATATTGCTTGACTGGTATCGTGACTGGTTCTTTCTCCTTGTAGAGCCAAGAAGAGATGTCCTTAATAGTTTCCTCTTCCAATAACCGTCCATGTTGGAATTGGGTTAGGAATGTTGGGGGAGGAATAGCTGCTTTTTTGGTAACTTTGGCAATGGGTGGTTTGCCGTAAGATTTTGGAGATAAAGGCATCCGCCCTACACAACAAGATTCTGAGATATCATAAGTGCCAAAGCCAATATCTCGGACACGAGCCGTGATTTTGGGGAGGGGTGTAGGCTCACTTGTAGAGGCTTGCGTGAGAGTTTCAGGGTCAACATAGAGAGGGGACTCAAGGGCTTTGTCATTTTTAGGCACTTGGTTGCAATTCTTATAGCTTCCTTGCAAGACATGGCAAAATTCAAAAGGATTAGGGTCTCCTGGGATGGTGATCTCCGTACCATTGTATGGGAACTTGAGGGACTGATGGTACGTGGAGGGGACAGCTTTCATTGCATGGATCCATGGGCGGCCTAGAATAATGTTGTAAGGCAGCTCAATATCAAGGACTTGACACCTAGTTTCAAGCATGACTGGGCCCAGTTGTATAGGCAAGTGAATAACACCCTCTGAACAGCGTTCTGCATCATCATACCCCTTGATTGTAATACTATGCTCAGTGTTGACGTGATCCTCAGAGTATCCCAATTGCTTTAGTAACTTTAAAGAACAGATGTTGAGACCAACACCACCATCTATGAGGATGCGTTTGATTTTGCGCTTATGGATGGGCACTTCAATATGGAGGGCATCGTTGTGACAAGGATCATGGGAGGGAAGGTCTTTCTCCGAGAAGACCACATTGTAAGGCGAAGCAATATTACCCACTATAGCTTGGAAATCTGTGACTGCTATGTTGTTAGGAACGGAGGACTCTTGGAGGGCCTTTTCTAGCACTACTCTATGTGCAGGTGATGACCGTAGAAGGTCCAAAATAGAGATCTGTGCTGGTGTTTTCCCTAGATGTTTGACAAGATTATAATCAGACTGAACTAGAAGTCTAGGTGTAGGTGTACGAATGGTGACATGACCTCGACGAGTAGTAACAGCACAATCCGTAGATTTGCCTTTGATGGTGAGGGTAGACACTCGACTCTCTTCAAAACGACCTACAATGGAATCGAAAGACGTGGACGCGTGATTGATACCTTTACCTCTATCCTGAGGAGGAGGTGGACCATGATGAGGGAATGGTTCCTTGTACATATCGAGATCCTTGTTCGTGTGTTGCGCTGGTGATTCATTCTCAAAAGTGATTTGATTAACGTCGATGAGGTTTTGGATGAGGTGCTTAAGCATCATGCAAGATGCAGTTCGATGACCTTTGCTCCTATGGAACTCACAATACTCATTGTCTCTATAACGTGTAGTTTTGTAGACAGGTTCTCCATAAGGAGGAGCATCAGGTAAGCTGATGAGCCCTTTCTGCAAAGCTTGCTGTAAGACCGATTCGATGGGCACTCCTAAGGGAGTGAATTGACGTCGCGGAGGGTAATCTTGTTGGGGCCGCTCTTGTTGTCATTGTTGTTGGTTGGGATAAGGCTGCCTTTGTTGCTGCTGTTGTTGAGGTGGAGCTTGACTTGGTTTGGAGAGTTGCAGCAGTGTTTGCAACGTTTGGACATGCTTAGTATCGACCACCCCATCGTTGACCACGTTTTTGTTCTTGTTCCAATATTTGGGTTTATCATTCGATTGTTGATGAGAAGAGCTATCTTTCGTTTCTTTAAAGATTTTGACCACACCCTTAGCAATGAGGGCCTTCTCTATGTTGATACCCTTGTATGTGATTTCATCGAAGGTTGTAGCACTAAGGATTTGCAAATGGAAACCTAACTCTTGGTTGAGGTTCTGCACAAAGATGCTAACAAGCTGTTTCTCTGGAATCTTGAAAGGGAATTTACTAGCCATTTGTCTCCATCGTTGAAGGAAAGAAATGAAAGTTTCACCATTTTTCTGTTTATTGTTGCATAGGTCCGTCATGGAAATCTCATGCTCTACGTTGTAAGAAAAATGGGTGGCAAACTTTTCTGCTAGCTCGTTGAAAGACTTGATACCCGTAGGTAAGTGTGAGAACCATTCTATTGCTTGACCTCCGAGACTGCGAGGAAAAAGACGCATAAGATATGTGTCGTTGTGAGAGACCTAGAAGCAAGCAAGATAGAATTCCTAAGATGTTCTTTTGGGTCACCTTTTCCTTTGTACTTATCGAACTTGGGAATAGTGAAATTTTGAGGAAAAGGGATCATTGGTAACGACCGATCAAAAGGATAAGGACACACTTCCTCTAAAGAGAAGGTCTTTTTGGTGTGGCCAAACGTAAGATCAGATAGCTGTTGTTGCACCTCCGCAATCTTTAGTTCCATAGTCATGGGAGGGGTTGGTAACGTCTCCTGTTGTCCAAAAAGTGGTTGGTGTTGCCCATATGGAAGATTATAGTGTGAGCCATGCGTAGTGGTATTGTAAGGGTCGTAAGATTGATTGGGATCATACGAGTTGTACGATTGGTTGAGATTGGGTTGGAATTGGAGGTTTTGATTTGGCAGAGGTGGAGGTGGCGCTAGGTAAGAATGTTGGCTTTGCGATGGTTGAAGAAAAGAATTGGGGGGAGGAAAGCTAAAGTGCGTTTGATTAGGTTTTGATGGTGCCACATAGCTTTGGGAAACCTGATGTTGGGAATGTTGCGAGTGGCTAGGTAATGTATGAAAGAAGTTGAGCGTGGATGAACGTTGTGGAGGAGGAACATAGGTAGAAGTGATTTGCGACGGTGGGGGTTGATTGAAGATGAGAGTAGAAGAATGTTGTGGTGGAGGAACATAGGTAGAAGTGATTTGCGACGGTTGGGGTTGCTTGAGGATGAGAGTAGAAGAATGTTGTGGTTGGGGCTGCGTGACTTCAATTGGTTGAGAGACATGCAGGTGTGATGATATAGGAGGTGGCATATGTTGAGACCCTTGTTGCATGGCTACATACGTGTTCCCCGGATTGTAATTGGGTGGGAAACCTACGCGTGATGGGGTAACCAAGATTCCGCTTGCACTTGGGATGGACACTTTAGGAGGTGGTTGCACATTGGATCGAGCTAAGGTGGCTTGCTTAGCTAACTCTGCTTGACGTTGGAGAGTTTCTTGTTGGTTTTGATAGATTTCCATAGGAGTCAACAGTGGTGATACGGGCCTCTCCTCTGTTGGATTTTGAAAGAGGGGATTCCTATACTGTGAGCTTTGAGTAGGTAAGGGCGTAGTGACCGTGGACATGGTTTGCACTGCTTGTATGGTTTCTTGGGTGTTGTTGCTCTCCTTGAGAGTGGACATATCAAAATCTGGAGGTAACTTGGCACCTTGCTTTGCAAGCAAGCGAAAGAAATGATCCTGGTTCTCACTAAGGATTTTATCAAAGGCAGCTATAGCTCTAGGATCTTGTATAAATTCATCAAGATCTTGCCCATCTTCTTAAGAGGATTGACCTATTTCAAAGTGTCGCTCTTCTTGAGATGGGGGTTGATCTATGACATAACCTTGTGGGACAAAATCCGGAGGCAAGCCTATGGTATACTGCGGTGCATTTAGTAAAGGGGTTGTATCCTCATGAGGATTGCTTGGTTCCTCTATGTGCGGCATGTTTGGAGAGCTGATTGGTTTTGCCGCGGGTGTACTAGGAGTCACTTTGGGAGTAACGTTGAGACGACCTGATTGTGGTGTGCGAGGGGGTGACTTGTGCTTCTTAGGGACAACTTGCCTAGACTTCATGGTTTGCTGTAGCCTGGTGGTGACCATGGGATTCACTTAGGCACAATGTAATGCTGGGAATCTGTGAGATGCTTTGAAGAAACGGACAAACTCTGATGCACAAAGTACTGGACCAAAAGCGCTATACTGTTTGACCAGAGGCGCAGGACTGTGCTACCAAAAGCGTGCTACTGTGGGCCAGAGGCGACGGACTGAGCTGCCAATAGCGAGTTACTGCTATGCCAAAGGTGAGCTACAGTGACCAAAAGTGAGCTACTGTTATACCAAGGGCGCTGAAGTAGAGTTTTGCCAGAGGCGGGTTACTGCTGACCAAAGGCGATCTACTGTATTACCAAAGGCGAGCTGCTGTAATACCAGGGGCGCTGAAGTAGTGTCTGATGTTTTTCAAAGGCAAGATTTTTCTATTTCTGATTGGATTGGTTTGGCAAGAGAAAACACAGCAAACAAGTGGTCAAAAAAGGCACAAGGACTGACACAACAGATAGTGTATGTTCAAGGCTCCAAACAAGCCCAATGTTTCCACAGGTCTAATACAGTTGCAATCAATAACAAGCACTTTTTATCCCTAGAGACAAGGTTTCATTGCAGTAGATCAGCTCACAGCTTAATACTCCGTCGATAAAAATATCATTCCATAAAGGTGTCGGATATTTAGTATCTTTGCGAGAGACGATAGGTAGGGATATCTCACCCTCCCCTTGGAAAGCTCAAGTAGGTCACAAGAGCTTTATGTCCGAGGAAATACTATCTCTTCTCAAGGGAGCCAATGGTGAGTGTCTTAAGGGTTTAAATCGATTTCCCTTGCACTGATGATTACCGCAATGTTCGGAGGTAGGTCGGGTAGTCTCTATCTAAATTGGTTCTTAGTGACTTTGAGGGACCAACGCCTTATGAGCAATGCGACAAGCTACTAAAAGCTTTAACCAATCCTACTAAGAGTTTCAAACACTTCGCTCAATGTGAAAATCGTTTCCACAAAGGGCTAGTACACCTCTTTTCAGTTTCGCATCACAAGGTAAGGCTGACGTCGGTTAGGACTTGGCTTTCGCCTTATCCCTTTTATATAGCGGTTCAAAGGAAAACTCCGCTTAGGGTCGTCCCTTTTGGATGAATCACAATCCAAAAGCAGGCCCTTCTAAAGGAAGTACAAAAAATGTAAAATCAAGCATGTCAAACAATGGTTCAATTGTCCCGTTATAAGAAAAATAAGGTGCAACTAAGCTATGCACACACACGATTGTAGTTGTAAATTGTCCCTTATGAAATGAAGTGTTTGGCATTCATGTCCATTGTCCCTTAGAAAATTGAGGTGTTTGTCCATACATGTCCATTGTCCCTTAAGAAAATCAGTATGCTCCTAAGACTTAGATTTGCAAAAAAGATTTGTTCAATTACTCCTTTTAAGCATGCAATGTGTTTCTAAGACTTAGTAAGGTAAAACAAAAGGGTCTTCAACGCTCGTCCTGCATAAATATGTTAAAAACACCTATTGGCTTTGTGTGAGTAATAAGAAGCTGCAGCAATTCCGTTAGTTCCACCAAAAATTCACAAGTTGGCAAAAATAAATCAACTTTGACCAAAAGCGCTGAACAACATTACCAGAAGCGACCTACTGTGTTCCAGGAGCGCGCAGACCAGAAGTGTCAGAGGATATAGCCAGTAGCGTTGAACAATAACCAAGAGTGCTTCACTGTCGTTCCAAAAGCGCTGCGATAAATACCAAAAGTGTGTAACGATAATAGCAAAAGCGCTGTAATATATCCAGGAGCGCTTCACTGTGTAACCGAGAGCGCGATACTATATGGCCAAACGCGCTGTTCTGTCTCAGATACAGAAAATGTTAGTTTTGTTAACAATAACCAGGTCAAAATAACTTTTCATGGTGGACCTATTATCTGAAGGATGATATCTGATAGATCTGGGTTGTGTAATCTGGAAACTCAGAAAAATGGATCAGACCAATAGATTAGCACCAGAAACAAGGATATTCCTAAATAAATCAGCTTAGGAGATATCAAAAAATCAGGTTCTGAAAGACAAATATAACAGCTTGTCCGACAAAACAACAGATCTGAAATGAGAAATCACTGCAAAACCCGAATGAAGTCAAAAAACCTAATTTTAACCAAAAGCGCCTAATAACATCGCCAGTAGCGCTTTTCTGTGCTACCTATAGCGCTTCTCTGTGCTACCAGAAGCGTGGCCGTGCTGCCAAGGGCGCTGAACTGTTCCTTCAAAAGTGCTGTAATATGCTGCCAGAAGCGCTATGAAGTGCCGTAAGCGCCATGCCGTACTGTGTCTTCAAAAAAAACAAATTTCTCAAAGAAACCAAGGGATTGGTGGGTCCCACCGGGCGTGCCAGAATGTGTATATGGAAAATCGATCTATTCTAAACTATTAAAAACCAAAAATCCAATAACATAAAAAAAAACGAATTTAAATAAAAGCCATGACAAATAATCAATGCAATAAAGACTTTTACCGAAATTTGTGTTGTTTCCTTTGGATTGAATGTAGAATTGCTCAATGAAATTGCAAAGCCATAGCTGCAACAAGCAAGTGTAGTGCTCAAGAGATCAATGTCAAATGATCGTAAGGTTGCTCAATCGACGCGTTGTGTATGCTCAAAGCTCTGTTAAGTATGCCTGAGAATACGATCGAAGAGAGAGATAATGAAGGAGATGAGGGGGGTTTATATAGATTTCAAGAAAAATCGATCAACGGTCCAGATAATTCAGAAGAATCAACAGAGGAGATAAGTTGAGGAATGTGCAACGAATGAGAAGCAGACATGTGTCTTGCTTGCTTTTGCATGAGAGGAGTTATCAAGAATAGAAGAATGAGTTAACTGAAGAGATAAATCAATTAAAAGAATAAAGCAATTAGTTAAGTGATTTAAAACAAGAAGAAGAAATTTGCATGAGAATAGAAGATATTTTGCTTTATTAAATATAGAAAGCTTGAGTTATATTAGAGATAACTCAAATTAGAAGAAAAAAGCAATTTAAATAAATAATTGATTTATTCAAATTTAGGGAAGATATTTTGGAAGAAATAATTAAATAAATGGAATTATTTAATTTAGAAGATTTGAAAGCAAATTAAATAAATAAATTTATTTAATTGTTGTGCATGATTTTGGAAGAACAAATTTGATTTAATTAAATAATTAAGAATTATTTAATTTTAGATAAGAGGGAATTTGTTGAATTAATTAAATAATTGGATATATTTAATTAATGTAAATGTGATTTTTGGAAGGAGGATAATGATTTAATTAAATAATTAAAAATTATTTAATTATGGAAGAATATAGAGGAATTTAATTTAATTAATTAAATAATGAGGATTTATTTAATTAATGTCGCAATTTTGTGATTTAGAAGAATTTGGTGAAATTAATTAAATAATTAGATTATTTAATTAATGTTGAAATGCAGGTGATTAGGAAGAAATGATGAAATGCAAGTGATGTGACGACTTGGTCATTTTAGGGTGTCTACACCTTCAAAAGAAACTGTAGGGGATGGTCCCCAAACTTCAGAATGAATATAATCTAGAATACCCTTACTTCTACTGCTACTTGTTTTAAACTTCTGTCGAGATTGCTTCCCATAAACACAATGCTTGTAGAAATTCAAATTCAGAGATTTTAAATTTGGGAGTAATTTACGATTTAACAGTACCTTCAACCCTTTCTTGCTCATATGACCCAGCCGTTGATGCCATAAACAAGTAGATTCATTTTCTTCCTTAGATACTACTGCCGCTTCATTTATTACCGTACTCCCTTCTAGCTTGTAAAGGTTTCTAATATTTGTAGCCTTCATGACCACTAAAATGCCTTTGGACACTTTCGTTGATCCACCTTGACTTGTAAATTTATAACCTCCAAAATCCAAAACTCCAAGGCAATTAAGTTGTTTTTGTGTTCTGGCACATCTCTTACCTCTATTAATGTTCTCACAACACCATCAAACATTTTAATCTTAATGCTCCCAATCCCAACAATCTTACAGGAAACATTATTTCCCATAAGAACAACACCTCCATCAATAGGTTGGTAAGAAGAAAACCAATTCTTATGTGGACATATGTGATTAGAAGTACCAGAATCTAATAACCATTTGTCATGATACTGTAAAGAGTTACATACAGATAAAACTTCATCAACTGTACCTGAACTTGTCTCAACTGGATTTGCTTCCTTTTTGGAGTCACCATTGTCTTCTTTCCTCTTCCAACAATCTTTCTCGAGATGCCTTGATTTATTGCAGTACCAACATTTTCCCTTACCCTTTTTGCCTTTTAACTTAGATCTGGATGTACCTCTCGAATCTTCCCCTTTTTCTATGGATCGACCTCTAACCACCATTGCTTTTGATGTGGAGGTTTCTATGTTAGATTTCCTCTGCACATCTTCAGACAACAAAGCTCCCACAAAAGAATCAAATTCAAGGGTATCAGTTGTGCTAAAGCTAATATAAGTGACTAAGTGATTCTAGGATTTGGGTAATGAACACAATAGCATAACTGCCTTGTCTTCATCTTTGACTTTTACACCCATACTAGCTAATTGACATATAAGAGTATTGAAAATATTTAAATGATTAGCAATTTTTATACCTTCCTTCATTCACAAACTATACAGCTGCCTCTTCAAGTAGATCTGATTTGTCAAGGACTTTGTCATATAAAGACTCTCCATTTTACTCCATAAACCTAATGTCATTTCCTCTTCAACAATATTATTAAGAACTTCATCTGCTAAACACAACCGAATTGTGCTAACTGCTCTTGTATCAAGATCCTCCCAATCTTCATCAGTCATATTTGTAGATTTCTTTGACTTTCCAACTAATGCTTTGTACAATCCTTGTTGCACTAATAAATCATGTATCTTGAGCTTCCAAAGCTCAAAATTATTCTTCCCATTGAATTTCTCCACCTCGAACCTTGCATTAAAAACCTTTTCCATCTGATGCTACAAAACAAACACCAAAACCTAATACAGATGCTACAAAATAATTGCTCTAATACCACTTGTGTTAACAAAAATGTAAAACCCACAAACTCTAATAATTGCAGCACAAGTTAGATGCAAAGAAAATACAAAAGAATAAAATTGAAAATAGAAGAATAAACAAGACACAAAATTTACATGGTAAAACCTTGACAATATGCCAAGGAAACATCCATGGGGCAAAATATCGATATTCTTATTGCTCAGAGAAACTGATTACACCCTTCACATAGCTACTTCTCTTGAATTACAATTCATTACAATCATAATTTAACCTTCAAGGCAGCAAGATATATAATAACTTCATCCAGTGTTAAACATAGAAAAACAAGCTTTGTTTCATTGATTTGTTTTATTGTTTTATCTTTTGTCTTAATTCTTTATCTTTTCCAAAAGATTTCAAAGATAAGATTTTCTTTGATTCTCTTATCTTTCCAAAATATAAAATTTGCTTTCTTTCTAATTTTATTGTTGTCACAATCCAAAAATACCATTCTTATTTCACCCGGCCAAACCACCAACGTGTTGTTAATGGCCAAATCGTAGCCACGTACAGCCATGTTCTTCATATCTGCTAGCCCTTATGTTACAGGCGGTGGCACTTTTGACAACTCCACAGTGGCTGACATTTTAGAGTATACTTTCCCCAATTCCACAGCTACTAAGTTCCCTCTGATAAAACCTATCCTTCACCACCAACTTTAGCAAGAAGATGAGAAGCTTGACTCCTCCGCCAGTTGTTGAAATGATGGACAGGCAATTCCTGTTCATAGTGGGGCTGGGACTAAACCCTTGCCCTTTAGGCCATACCTGCCAAGGTCCCAATGGCACCAAATTCATATCCTCCATCAAAATCTCCTTCGTCATGCCCACCACGGCTCTTCTTCAAGCCCACTTCCCAACCACACATTCCCTAACAATCCACCCTTCCCTTTTAATTACACTAACACGCCTCCTAATAACACATGCACTTTGAATGACACAAGGGTGAAGACCATCCCCTTCAACATGAGAGTAGAGTTGGTCCTGCAAGACATGAGCATTTTGGGCCCCGAGAGCCACCCATTACATCTCCATGGGTTCAATTTCTTCATCATGGGGCAGGGCGTGGGCAACTACAATGCCTCCTTCGACCCCTCTAATTTCAATCTGGTGGATCCTCCGGAGAGAAATATAGTAGGGGTTCCTAGCGAAGGGTGGGTTGCTCTCCGCTTTATAGCTGATAATCCAGGTATGTATGGAATTATTGGATACATTACTATTTTTCTTTGACTGTAAATACATTTGAATGATATTGGGAAAGTACATGAGTGTGGTTCATGCACTGTCATTTGGAGGTCCACACGAGTTGGGAATTGAAGATGGCGTGGGTTGTTCTTAATGGAAATAGGAAATCTCAATCTCTTTCCCCGCCTCCCAAAGATCTTCCCTCCTGCTGATCAATGCGCTCATGCTCCTCGCTATTTATTTTTCCTTGCCCTCAGAGTAATAATGGGACATGTTTTCAATCTTGGCTTATAAGTAGAAAAGAGTGTATTTTGGATAACGAAAAACAAGTTTTTCTATCTAAAGTAAATTATTGTTTGTTTATTCTTCGAAGTCGGTTGTAATTTATTATTTTTAATACCATTGTTTTTGTCCTCTTAGAAATGTATGTGTCGTTTTAATCTATTTTCAACCATGGAAAACCTAAATATCATATGAAAATTATTATTTTCACGCTTACCATTAAATTATACCATTATAATAAACAAATACAATTGGTGAAAATAATACTCATTTGAAAACCCTAACAAGATGCATCCATTTAAATATATTCAATAAAATACAATTATTTTTAATAAATATTTTAAGAAATAAATTTTGCTTTTAAGATACAAGATCATAATAAAATGCTGAAATTTGTATATTTATATTAATAGAATGATTAAATATATTTACATATTGATAAATGGTTTATTCTTATGTAAAATTGGACTTGTTTTTCAGTCTTCCATATATCTCCAACTCTATTAATCTGTAATGTTCTGTTCCTAAGCTGTGCAGTTTGATTGACAATTAGCCTATTCAGTGGATTCCCGTAGGCTAATGAGATGGGGTTAGGGAATCGTTTGAGTCAAATAATCTAGTAGGATGGAAGTGTTAGGTGTCTAATTGAGCTTCCAAACATTTTGATGAGTGGTATGCCATTTTCTAAGGTGTTTTCAGGTGATTTCTTCCATACTAGTTTTAGTAAGCCAGTTCAGGGCATCGGCAAGGATCATGGTCAACATTTCTATTTATAGTTATGTCGGTACAGGCATTTGGTGTTGGAATTTCAAGTTCTAACATAATCCTGCATTTTTAAATTTAATAACGATATTTTATAAGTTAAATTAAATATTTAACTTATCATTATGAATGTTATAAAGTGACTTTGGGTGCCAAGGGTGATAAAGGGGTTCTTTTAAAAGGAAAAAATTAATTAACTTAAGATGTTGCTCATGTGGGAGACATAAGAAATTGAGATTTAATTAAAATAATATTTTAATAACTCTAATTTGGGCGTGCAATCTTGGGATGAATAAAAGTCAAAAAAATGAAGCTCATTTGCTCATTCACGTGCATTGATATTTTGATATTGTTCTTCCTTGGAGGAGCTGGTTCTTCCTAGGGCTTGTGAGGACAAAACCCTTGCAAACTACATCTTCTACGTTGTTGAGAGATACAATCTGGAAGATTTTGTGGGTGATTGCGCATAGGAATTATAGTGGGACTTCAAATAGCTGATTTAAGGGTTTTTCATTAAGCAATTTATTGCAAATTTATGAGAAGAATTTAAGGGCTGATATTAGAGTGAAATAAATGAGTTTATTGGTGTTTGGGAGCTATTTTGACTTATTTGTGCTGGCCATACCCCTCTAGAGGAGGCCGTACCAATTTCATGTGCTGGTTTTGAGTATTTTGGAAAGATCTTTCTCTTCATTTTGGTGTGGAGGATTAAATCAGGTTACAAAAGATTTTATTGATTGGTTTGGAGTAGGTTTTAGAGGATTTTTAGATGAGTTTACTACTGATGTATCTCCCAGCATAGACCATACAACCCTCTACAACAGGCGTGTGCTTCCTAGGTAGAAACACCTAATTTTTGGGCATTGTTTGGAGTCCATTTGAGGCTCTTGGGTCTTCAACACTATTGTATACCCTTTGACAGGAGGAGAAATAAGTGGATATTGTTTTTAAGGGGAAGTTTGAAAGCTACATGTTGTTGTTTCCTCTATTTTCAGACTGGTATACATTAACCAGCAAAATGGCTATGTTGTTATTTTCATTGTAATGTGATTTCTTCAACTAGGTCTCTTTACTATTGTTGAGATAATGCAATATCAAATTTGTGTTCAATATGGGTGTTAAAAATATATGCTTGTGAGACATTTTGAGTTATATTCATATTGTTATTATTTCTATCCGTCAAAACATTTCTACATATTCGTCTCTTTCTAAAAAACAAACAAAAATCCATTGCTCAAAAAATAGAAAAAAGAATAAGGGTGAATATTACAGTGGTATCATAGCACAACTCTTCTTGCCATCCTATGCAGTTGAGTGGATTAAAAATGTAGAGTGTTTAGTGAATGATGCAGCCCAACACATACATGTATTACTTGAGGAGAAACAGGTCACCACTAAACCTTGAAATACTACTACACATAGATCCATTTGCAGGTGTTGATAGGGTTGAGGTAGAGATGGGTGACAGAGAGCATAGTGAACCAAGCATGAGGGATATAATGAATGACTTGGCTAGGGGACAATGTGAGTTGCAGTACAATATGAACCAGATTTGTGCCTTATTAGCTAGGTAGATTGAGGGGAATAACAATAACAACAATAACATGAATGGGAATGGTAATGACGACAATGACAATGGGAGAAATGGTGATAACGGGGATGGTTCAATAAACAACAGCATAGAAAATTAGCATTCAATGGTAGGGACAATGAATGCTAGACCCTGTATGCATGTTTTTCCCCATGAGATAAACAACCAGAGGTTAATGAGCCTACACAACACTAGTTATAGGAACAAATTATGAGAGATTGGAGAGATTCAGGAGTAGAGTTCTAGGCTAAGATGTCTTTCCGAGACTACATGGATTTAGGATTGAGGCATAGACCCAATAGGGGTAGAAGACAACATAACCATGAGTTGCAGAAAAAGGTGAGCAAATTGATCATATCATACTTCCATTGTAGAGAGCCATGGGATCCATCCCATAAGTGCAATAACAAAGCAAAGGCCAAACAAATAGAGTTTTTTTTAGCTCATGAGACGAATTCAGAAAAATCAGGTCAGCATTCTTATTTAGAGGATAGTGAAGAAGAAAATTCATCAAATGAGGAAAGTGATAGTGAGGGAGTGATGGCATAGATCTCTATTTTTTAGAAAATTGGATCTTTCAGGGTTAGAGGAGTACTTTGTGGACAACAGATAGTGACTCTCATTGATATAGGTGCTACACATAATTTTATTGATCAGGGTCTTGTGGCCAAAAGTAGACTCAAAATAGAAGATTTTGAAGGATTTAAGGTAATGGTTGCAGATAGATTCAAACTCACATGTACGTAAAAAATTGCTAGCCTAAGCATACGGTTGGGTGAGTATGAGCTGAAAGATGATTTCTATGTGGTTGACATAGGTGACACAGATGTGGTTCTAGGTATCCATTAGATGAGGACTCTCAGAGAGTTCACCATGAATCTACACAATATAGAAATGAAATTTGATTCTAATAGTAAAAAGATAGTCCTTAGAGATTTATCAGATGGTGGTCTCAAAGTTATATCCCTCAAGAGGATGGAGCATTTGATTAGACATGATCAGGTGGAGTGGGCAGTGAAGTGTCTCATCATGACTATAATTCCAGATTAGCAGAAGAAGAACCATCATTTAGATATTTAGAAATTGCTATCATCAAAGCATAGCAAGGTGTTTTGAGTATTCCACTTAGAGTACCACCCAATAGACAGATAGAGCATGTGATAGAACTAGAGGATGGTGCCAAACCAGTAATTACTACTCCATATAGGAATCCTAAGAGGCTCAAGGATGAGATAGAGAAGACTATTAAGGAGTTACTAGAAATGGGGCACATTAGACCTAGCAAGAGTCCATTTGCTTCAGCAGTTGTTTTGGTAAAGAAGAAGGATGGGACAATTTATGCATGTGAATTAACTACCAAGCATTGAATAAAAAGACAATACACAACAAGTATCCCATTCCTAGGATTGACGAGTTGATAGATGAGTTGCATGGAGCTTGTTAGTTATTGAAGATTAATTTGAGGTCAGGTTACCATTAGATCAGGATGAGGAAGGAGGACATAGAGAATATATATTTCAGATGCCATTCGAATTAACTAATGTACCAACCACTTTTCAAAGTTGCATGAACCAGATTTTTAGGAAACAGTTGACAAAATTTGTGTTAATATTCTTTGATGATATCCTAATTTTTAGTAGAACCTAGGAGGAACACATGAGGCATCTCGAGGAGGTTCTGAGCATACTGGAGAGTGAGTCATTATATGTTAAGGAGTCCAAATGTGACTTTTGCATGACAGAACATCTCTACCTTGGTCACATTTTTAGTGCAGAGGGAGTGAGAGTTGATCCTAAGAAGAACAGGGCTATTATTGAATGGCCTACACGTACGAATCTCTCTTAGCTTCAAGGATTTTTTGGTTTGTGTAGTTTTTATAGGAGGTTTGTTAATGGATTCTCATAGACTATGGCTCCACTTATAGATTTGATAAAGAAGGGAGTGTTCGTATGGTCCGATTTAGCTCAAAAGTGTTTTGCGCACTTCAAACAGTTGATGTCCTCATATCCTTTATTGGTGATTCCAGATTTATCCAAACCTTTTGAGTTAGAGTGTGATGCCTTAGGAGAGGATATTGGAGCCATGTTGATGTAGAAGAAACACCCCATAGTGTTCGAGAGAAGAAAACTCAGAGGTGTGGAGAGGAGTTACTCAGTTTATGATAGGGATATGTTGGCCATTATGCATGCATTGGCCAAATTCAGACCATACCTAGTTGGGAGTAAGTTCATTATTAAAACGGACCACAATGGCATTATATACTTTATGAACCAGAAGGACCTTAATGATAGGCAACATAAGTGGGTGAGCAGGTTACAGGCATATGAATTTGACATTGAATATGTCAAAGGGAAGAAGAATGTAGTAGCTCATGCACTTTCTAGGAGACCCCACTTGTGTTTGTTAGTGGAGATTTCTACTGATTGGAGGAAGTTAATTTCAGCAGAATATGCTAAGGGTTCTTGAGCAGAAAGAGTTATAGAGGGCATAGTTTATTATGACAGGTACTCTGTGCTTAATGATTTAATTATTTATAAGGAGAGGATTTACTTTGTGCCTACTTCACAACTAAAGGGTAAGATATTGAGGACCTTTCATGATGCACCAATGGCTGGCCACCCAGGATTCTTTAAGACTTACAAGAAGATCTGGGAGTGTTTTACTTGGAAATACTCAAGAATGAAGTCCTTAAATATGTTAGGGAGTGCACCACTTGCCAGTAGAATAAGAATGAGCACACTTGTCTAGGTAGGTTACTTTAGCCTTTACCCATTCCTAATAAGAAATGGGAATGTATCTCCATGGACTTCATTAGTAAGCCACCTAAGGAACATGAAAAGGATTGTATATATATTGTGGTCAACACATTGACCAAATTTGCACATTTTGTTTCCATTTCAGTGACACGTATTGTAGATCAGGTGGTTTATTTGTTCTTTAGGGAGATATTCATATTGCATGAGATACCTAGGAGTATTGTGATCGATATGGACATAAAGTTCATGAGTATCTTCTGGTAGGAACTTTTTAGATTGAGTGGCACTGAGCTCACCCCTACTACAAGCTACCACCCACAAACAGATGGACAGACAGAGATAGTAAACAAATGAGTGGAAGGGTATCTCAATAAATATGTTTCTAAACAATAGAGAGATTGGATCAAATGGATGCACCTTGGGGAGTATTTCTATAATATGACCTTTAACATGTCTATCAGGATGTCACCATTTATGGTTTTGTATAGGTATGAAGCTCCAAACTTTGTGGATTTACTATTTGGGGACAATAGAGTGCCTAACGGAAAGGATTTTCTATAGGAAAGTTAGGACATCATTAAATCACTTAAGGAAAATTTGTAAAAGACACAAAATTAGTAGAAATTGTATACTAATCAGCATCAAGTGGAATGTAGTTTTGAGGTTAAGGACATGGTTTATTTGAGACTCTAGTCATACATACAGTCTACTCTCAAGAAGAGTGGAGCGGAGAAGCTTAAGTCCAGATTCTATGGTCCATTCAGGGTGTCTAGGAGGGTTGGAAAAGCTGCCTATGAGCTTGAATTACTAGCTAGTAGTAGAGTGCACAATGTCTTTCATGTATCCAGGCTCAAGAAGGCACTTGGACACAATATAGTTCCCTCATTAGAGTTGCCACCATTAGATGAGGATGTGAAGTTGATATTAATTCCAAAGGCAATTATTAACTCTCGAGAGTGGACTCTTCGGAGGAGGATCATTAAGGAGTTCTTGGTCAAATGAAAAAACATGCCAGTGGAAGATGCGACATGGGCGAATGAGCAGATTTTGCAGCATTTAGAGATGAAATTGTTTGAGGACAAGTAATTTTGGGAAGGGCAAATTGTAATGTCCCATGCCTATGCTATGCAATTTAAATCACAACTAGACTATTCAATGAATTCTCGTAGGCTAATGAGTTGGGGTTAGGGAATCCTTGGAGTCAGGTTGATCCAGCAAGATAGTAGTATCAAGTGTCTAATTGAGCTTCCAAACATTTTGATGACTGATATGCCATTTTCTGAGGTGTTTTCAGGTGATTTCTTCCATACTGGTATAAGTAAGTTAGTTTGAGGCACCGACAGGGGTCATGGTCAATATTTCTATTTATAGTTATGTTGGTGGAGGCATTTGGTGTTGGAATTTCATGTTCTAATATAATCCCACATTTTTTGATTTAATAATGATATTTTATAAGTTAAATTAAATATTTAACTTATCATTATTAATGTTTTAAAGTGACTTTGAGCACCAAGGGTGATAAAGGTGTTCTTTTTAAAAGGGGAAATTAATTAACTTAATATTGCACTCATGTGGAAGACATAAGGAGTTGAGATTTAATTAAAATAATATTTTAATAACTCCAATTTGGGTGTGGAAGCTTGGGATGAATAAAAGTAAAAAAATGAAGTTCAATTGCTCATTCATGTGCATTGATATTCTTATATTGTTCTTGCTTGGAGGAGCTAATTCTTCCTAGGTTTTGTGAGGATGAAAACCCTTGCAAAATACATCTTCTACATTGTTGAGAGATACAATCTAGAAGATTTTGTGTATGATTTTACACAAGAATCATAGTGGGACTTCAAATGGTTGATTTAAGGGTTTTGCATTGAGCATTTTATTGCAGATTTATGAGAAGAATTTAAGGGCTGATATAAGAGTGAAATAAAGGAGTTTATTGGTGTTTTTGAACTATTATGACCTCTTTGTGCTAGCCACACCCCTCTAGAGGAGGCCGTACCAATTTTATGTGCTTGTTTTGAGTGTTTTGGAAAGATCATTATGTTCATTTTGGCATGGAGGATTAGATCAGGTTGCAAAAGATTTTATTGATTGGTTTGGAGCAGGTTTTAGAGGATTTTTAAATGAGTTTTATGATGATGTACCTCCTAGCATAGGCCATACAACTCTCTACAGTAGGCATGGGCTTCCTAGGCAAAAACACCTAGTTTTTGGGTATTGTTTGGAGTCCATTTGGGGGTGCTTGGGTCTTCAACACTGTTGTATACTATTTGAAAGGAGAAGAAATAAGTGGATATTATTTTTAAGGGGAGTTTGAAAGCTACATGTGGTTGTTTTCTCTATTTTCAGACTGATAGAAATCAACTAGCCAAATGGGTATGTTGTTATTTGCATTGTAATATGATTTCTTCAACTGGGTATCTTTACTGTTGTTGAGATAATGTAATATCAGATTTTTGTTCAATATGGGTGTTAAAAATATATGCTTGTGAGACATTTTCAGTTATCTTCATATTGTTATTAGTTCTATCCATTAAACATTTTTACATATCCATCTCTTTCTAAAAAACAAACAAATACCCATTGCTCAATATTTTTTGTTTTTTGAGCAGAACCCCTATAATTGGTGATCTCCCCTAGGTTTTTCTAAACATCACTAGTCTTTGATGAATCAAAATATGAGTTTACATTGTACTAGATCAAATTTATAGGTCATGATCATATTTGTTCCAAAAAAAATGATGTAAATACATAGAATCTATAAGGAAAGCACAGGTGCAGAATCAAGCTTCCCTAATGTCAATTCAAAGCGGATAATGTAGATAGGTAACGTTTAATTCAAATACAAAGATAAACACACCAGAAAATATAGAATAAACATACAAGATAATAGAGAACAACACCAGATGTACATGGGAAAACCCTTTCAGGTCAAAAAACCCACCACCACAAGAGAGACAATCTTTATTTACAATAATCTTATAAAGGTTACAATAAAGATCCCAGCCTTCTTGCTCAGGTATCGATCCTCAAATCATACACATAGTTCGCTTCCTTTGTACATCTACAGAATGAACAAATTTGATTGAATATCATCATCAACTCGACGACCTCACCAAATCTGTATATATCACAGTCTTCAAGAGCAAAACCATTTTTAACTTCTACCCTAACTGTTCGTTCCAACTGACCCAACATCACTATCTTCCAACCATCGCATAACTGTTTGTATTCATGTGAGACCTTTAGTCCCACATTCACCAGTTCGAGTTTGACATCCTAGTGTATATACACAAACACTCAGTAAGACTATCATCAGCAATTTTGTTGCCGATGATGCCAGTCTAATCCTCATCAGAATAGCCCAAGCCATCAGAGATCACTCCACCATTCACACTGATGGTTCCTTGTCCCACCAATACCCAAGTCTTCATCCTTCATCAGAGTAATAGAAGACCATCAGAGTAACTACCACAAGCTCAACCGATGGCCAACCTTATGCCGATAGACATATCATATTGGTATGACACATATCGATCGGAGAAGCAACCCAAGACCATGCCAATAGTGAAAGTCATCCCGATAGCTAGCCCTTTGTCAGTGAAACCTTGCAGATTGCCCAAAGACTCCTCACTCCTACCAATAGTGAAAGTCTACCTGATAGCTCACTACCCTTGGTGAGACCTTGTAGATCGGTGTAACATTAACAAAGTCTACCGATGCTCTAGTGTGGCTGATGACCAAGGAATGAATGAGGTTCCAAGTAGTAACTTGAGACATTATGTCTCTGCAATCTCTCACTTGTCGAAGAGATTACTGCTACCTCTTAATCCTCATATGATTACTGAGAATTATGGGCCCGAAGACCCATTTCATATGAACACCATTTGAACTTGGCCATGCTCACTGGTTTAGTCAAGGCATCTACAACATTATCCAAAGTATCAACCTTTTCCAACTTTACCTTTTTGTCTTCCACCATATCACGAACAAAGTGATATTGGACATCAATATATTTTGTCCTAGCATGAAAAGTAGGATTTTTCACCAAACAGATAGCACTTTGACTGTCACAATGAATTTGTATTTGCTCTGCATCAAAACTGACATTAGAACACAACCTCTTCCACCAAACAGCTTCTTGGCATGCATGAGTAGCTACCATGTACTCTGCCTCTATTATGGACAAAGCGACTATAGCCTGCCGCTTGCTCATCCAACTGATAGCACCACCATTTAACGTGAATACATATCCACTAGTGGATCTTCTACTGTCAATGTCCCCTGCCCAATCAGAATCAACATATCCCTGAATTATGATAGATTTCTGAGATCCAACTGAGTTTCCATGATAGCAAATAGCATAGTTAGAAGTTCCCTTCAAATACCTCATAACTCTCTTCACAACATCCCAATGTGATTTACCTAGATTTGCCATAAATTGGCTCAAAACTCCCACTGCCTGGGTAATGTCTGGTCTGCTACAGACCATTGCATACATTAAATTGCCAACAACACTTGCATAAGGCACTTTTTCATGTCGTCAATTTTATTCAAAGATTCTGGACAATCTTCAACAGATAGTTTCGTTCCCTGCATAACTAGAACAACTAACTGTTTGCAATCAGACATATTAAATTTATTAAGAACATTGGTAATATACTTGCTCTGGCTGAGCCAAAGCTTTCTACTAGATTTGTCCCTTTTGATTTCCATTCCCAGAATGTACTTCGCTGCCCCCAGATTCTTCATTTCAAATTTCAAGGACAACTGAGATTTTAAATTTGAGATCATCCCCTTAGCATTGCCAATGAATAACATGTCATCCACATACAATGCAATTATAAGAATCCGATCACCATCAGTTTTATAATAGACACAATGATCAGATTTAGATCTCACATATCCCAAAGATAAAACATACCTATCAAATTTCTGATACCACATTCTAGGAGATTGCTTCAAGCCATAAAGAGACTTTTTGAGTTTACATACCAGATGTTCTTTACCTTTTACCACAAAATGCTCTGGTTGGGACATATAAATTTCTTCTTCAAGGTCCCCATGAAGAAATGCTATCGTCACATCCATCTGCTCAATTTCAAAGTCATATGTTGCTGCAAGTGACAACAGAAATCTAATGGATGTTAGCTTAGCTACAAGAGAAAAGATTTCTCCATAATCTATACCTTCCTTTTGAGAATACCCCTTAGCAACCAGTCTCGCCTTGTACTTTTCAATAATACCATCTGGACCATATTTCTTTTTAAATACCCACTTATAGCCCACAGGTTTTCTACCTTCAGGCAAGGGCACCAGATCCCAAGTTCCATTTTTCTCCAACGATGACATTTCGTTATCCATGGCTTCCAATCAAGAATCTAAATCAGGTAAACTAATATATTCTTTCACAATCCTAGGTTCATCAGTATCAGTAAGCAAAGCATAGGCACAACTTGAATCAAGTACTGAAAATCCATACCTATTTGGTTGTCTTCTTTCGGGTGTAGACCTCCTCAACAGTTGAGGTGCAGGTTCAGGTTCTTGCTCTGAATCTGAATCTTCAGAGCTACTCGAACTCACTTCTGAATCATCTACACTTGGTGCTTGTTGTTCCTCTTTTACAGGGGTTAGAGGAATATTAACAACACTCTTTTCTTTCTTCTCTTCTATCTTCTCTGGCTAAGGATCAATAACCAAAAGTTTCATCTCTCTGAAAATTACATTCCTGTTGTAAATTACTTTTTGTAGTTTCAGGATTCCAAAGCTTGTACCCTTTAACACCGACTCCATAGCCAATAAAGATACATTTGACTACCTTGTAATCCAGCTTAGATCTTTTTACCTTAGGAATATAAGCATATGCCTCATAGCCAAAGACATGAAGATGTCTTAGAGAGGGCTTCTTTCTAGACCATGCTTCCATATGTGTCTTATCAACCAATGCCGAAGTAGGAAAATGATTCAGCAAGTAACAAGCTGTAGCAACTGCCTCAGCCTAGAACCTTTGTTCAAGACTAGCATAACTCAACATACTTCTTGCTTTCTCCATCAATGATCGATTCAACCTTTCAGCAACTCCATTTTGTTGTGGAGTATAAGGTGTAGTCTTATGCCTTTTTATTCCATGATCAATACAATATTTATCAAAATCTACATTGCAATATTCACCACCATTATCCGTTCTCAAACATTTTATTTTTCTACCAGTCTGATTTTCCACAAGAATTTTAAATTCTTTAAACCGACTGATCAATTCTAATTTATTTTTCAAAAAATATACAAATGCCCTCCTTGAATAATCATCAATAAATGATACGTAGTATCTTGATTTAGACAGAGAAGGAACATCAACTGGATGAAAAACATCAGAATGTACATAGTCCAGGACACCAGAAGATTTATGAGAACTAGAGTAAAAAGAAACACGGTTCTGTTTTCCATATATGCAATGTTCACAGAAATCGAACTCCAGATTACAATCAATCAGCCCATCTACCAGGGTTTTGTTTTTCAAGGTTTTTAAACCTTTTTCACCTATGTGACCAAGTCTATGATGCCAGAGCATTGTTTTCTCTGCAGGAAGTTTAACTTCCATAGAGTTTGCATCATGTGTTACAATAGTAGCTTTTTTAGATTTTACAAAGACACTATTACAGCACATTGGTTTAGCATCTAACCTATACAAAGTTCCAATGCGTTCACCATTTGCCAGGGCAATAGAACCTCTAGTCATCTTACAACCTCCATTCACAAAAGTAACTTGCACTCCACATCATTAAGCTTACTAATAGAAAGTAAATTTTGAGCCAGACCTGGTATGTGTAGTACTCCATTCATTCCCTTTATTTTGCCATTTGGGAACTGGATTTTGACTCTTCCTCGGCCAACAATTTCCAATGTCGAATCACTTGCCAGGAACACCTTCCCACCAACATACAGTTCATACTTAGTGAACCATTCTCTGTGAGATGTCATATGAAAAGATGCTCCTGAATCCACCAGCCCTACATCTTCAGATGCAGGCATTGCCAAGGCAGCAATGAAGGCATCAGCATCACTCTGAGAAGAATCGGTGTCAGAGAAACTCTTCTTCTTCTTCTTTTTCTCCTCTTTACAATTTTTTCTGGTGTCCTTTCTACCCACAATTCCAGCACTTCACCTTGGACTTTTTGCCAGGAGATTTTGATCTCCCCTCTAATTTGGACTTAGACTTCTTGTGTTTCTTCTTGCCTCTTTCCTTTGATCTACCTTGAATGGACAGGGCCTCTTTGGCCATCTCAGAAGGTTTCCTCCACATCTCTTCAAATAATAGTGAGGCAACAACTTCTTCAGTTTTAAACGTGGTTGTTGTACTTCCAATAGCCATCACAAGATATTCCCATGAGTCAGGTAAGGAACACAACAGAAGCATACAACGGTCCTCCTCTTCTACTTTTACACCTACAGAAGTCAACTGTGCAACAACCATATTAAATGAGTTCAAATGGTCTGCTATAGATGCTCCTTCATCCATCTTCAGAGAGTACAACTTCTTTCTAAGGAAAAGTTTATTCACCAAGGACTTGCCCTGATAAATATCTCCCAACTTCTTCCATAAAGCATTTGCATTCTTCTCCTCATGGACGTTTAATAGAACAGAATCTGCTAAACTTAATCTTATCAGTCCTCTGGCTTTCCTATCTACCAGGTCCCAGTCTTCTTGCTTCATGCTTGAAGGTTTAGTCCCAAACATAGCAATCCAAAGATCTCTATCGACCAACAAATCTTCAACCTTAAGCTTTTACAATTGAAAGTTTGTGCCATTGAACTTTTTAATGTCTATTTTTCCTGATGTACTTGCCATCTTATTTAACAAAATAGACCTCTACAGAACTCCCACTCACAGAACTAACACAAAAAACCCAACCTACCAACAAGGATAACACAACTAGCCAGGCTCTGATACCACTTGTAAGGAAAGCACAGGTGCAGAATCAAGCTTCCCTAATGTCAATTGAAAGGGGATAATGCAGACAGGTAACATTTAATTCAAATACAAAGATAAAAACACCAGAAAATACAGAATAAACATACAAGATAACAGAGAACAACACCAGATGTACGTGGGAAAACCCTTTCGGGTAAAAAACCCACCACCACAAGAGAGACAATCTTTATTTATAGTAAGCTTAGAAAGGTTACAATAAAGATCCCAGCCTTCTTGCTCAGGTATCAATCCTCAAATCATACACATAGTTCACTTCCTCTGTACATCTACAGAATGAACAATTTCATCAAATCTCATCATCAACTCGACGATCTCACCAAATCTATATATATCAGAGTCTTCAAGAGTAAAACCATTTTTAACTTCTACCCTAACTGTTCATTCCAACTGACCCAGCATCGCTATCTTCCAACCGTCGTATAACTGTTCGTATTCATGTGAGACCTTTAGTCCCACATTCACCAGTTCGAGTTTCACATCCTGGTGTATATACATGAACACTCAGTAAGACTATTGTCGGCAATTTTGTTGCTGATGATACCAGTCTAAGTAGGCCTCATCAAAATAGCCCAAGCCATTGGAGACCACTCCACCATTCACACTGATGGTTCCTTGTCCCACTGATACCCAAGTCTTCATCCTTCATCGGAGTAACTACCACAGGCTCAGCCGATGGCCAACCTTATGCTGATAGACATATCATATCAGTATGACACATATCGATCAGAGAAGCAACCCAAGACCATGCCGATAGTGAAAGTCAACCTGATAGCTAGCCCTTCGTTGGTGAAACCTTGCAGATCACCCAAAGACTCCTCACTCCCACCGATAGTGAAGGTCTACCCGATAGCTCACTACCCTTGGTGAGACCTTGCAGATCGGTGTAACATTAACAAAGTTTACCAATGCTCTAGTGTGGCTGATGACCAAGGAATGAATGAGGTTCCAAGCAGTAACTTGAGGCATTAGGTCTCTTCAGAATCAACTCATAGTAGATTTGACAAACTATTTTGATTTCATGGTTAAGTACAAACAAAAAGAAACCATTTTAAATTTTTAAATAGGTGGGATTTAATACAACATTAAAATTATTTCTTCTTCATCATTATAGAACTAAATACCCTCCCTTATCCTTTACATTTATTTTCTTAACTTAAAATTCAGTTATTCAATATTATATATAAATATAATTTAATTAAGTAAATTAAATTTAAGAAAAAACTATTTTTCTTTACAATTATAAGTATATCATAAATTATAGTGTTAAAATAAATTTAAAAACTTGCTTGAATTAAGAGTGAGGGATAAGATAATAAAACTTGAGGGGGAAAAGAGAAAAAGTAAGGAATGCATCATGATATCCAATATTTCAAAAGAAATCCATTTAAATGTTTTTGGCAACATTTCTTGTGAAATACATGTAAATGGTATCAGTGCTAACAAGTTCATACTTTTTTTAAATGGTTAAGCACTTACATTAAACTTGAAAAAGAAAATAATATAACATGTATTCATAGAAAAGTGGTGGGTGGAACAAGTCACACCCCAAAGTCTGAATAGGGCCAAGCCTAGAATATCAAAATACAAGACAATAAGACAAAGCCACTAAAAGGTAAGAGTTATGTTATTAGAAGGGGTTGTCATAATCATTTTGTTTTCACCATACATCTATGGGATCTAGGTCATCAAGAATAGGCTCCCAATTGGTTATCATTACCTCTTCTTTGACAAGCTAAGTGTCATAAGAAGATGAGATGGCCAAAGCATGACAAGAAAATTTGCTAGAATCTAGCCAACTAGGTGCCCCTAGTCATGTGGCTGCAAAGAGCAAAAGGTGGGTGGGATGGTTGAATCTAGTTGTTAGTAGACTGACCCCTAGATCTTCTCGGAGGGGGTTGTGAACCACATATTTGAGAATCATTACCTCCCTAAGCAAACTAACTTTATCCACATTATTATCCATAGGCTAGAGAGTGACCCCTATTGGAGGATAAACTTAGTGGTACTCTAGCAACTATTTAAGGGGTATTACCTTGATGGTCTAAAAGAACCTAAAGATGCACCACATAAACTGCAACTTTGTTGGCTTGCACTTAAATTTGCATAAGAAGATTGGAGCAAATTATAGCTTCAGTATAAAGAAATAAATGAATATCAATAGGACAACCAATGAAAATAATAGAGTTTCTATCTTTCCAAATGCTAAAAAGAATTTCCACCCTAGAAGCATTCCATATCTAGGTAAATTTAATAGGAATTCTAGGCCAATCTCCTAATAAGGCCATATGCCATGAGAAAGACTCAAGTTTAAAGGCTTGAAAAAGTCATGAATATTATTCCAAGCTTCTTAAGCTCTGGAATGAAACCAAAAAAGGTTCTTGAGAATCTCCTATTGTCCATAGAATGGGTATTAAGAATTGAAAACTCCTAGATGAAATAATCTAGTACCAATGGCAAGGACCTAGTAGAGAATGCACCAAGAAAATGAGTTAGCTTTGGCTCAAGAATAGATGACCACAATCTAGAACCTACATTGCTAAGATCCTAGGGAGGATTGAAGAACCCATCTATGATTCAATTTAGGTACCATGTGGAGATGTAGAGTTAGCTAGACATATCCCATGTGAGGTCTATAGTTACAAAATGGTGTCCAGGTACCATTTCTAATTAGGTTCCACCAAGGTTGGATACAATGAAGCTCTATTTTTTGTAGCATATTGGGGGGTACTAAATCAATAATATTCTATTAATTGACCAAATACAAATTAGAGGGTTTGAATTTCAAAAACTTCACCTTCGGCTAAGAAGGAAAATTCATGGTAGTTTTGGAAAAAAGCCCAGGTAAAGTCTTGATACCCCTATTACAGAACTTCAAAGAATGAATACATGGAGCCTTGGTAAGTGGTTGGTATTAACAAGAAATAACAAGATTTTGTCGGTGATTTCACATAAGAATCATAGTGGGCGTTCAAATAGCTAATTTAAGGGTTTTGCATTCAGCATTTTATTGCAAATTTATAAGAAGAAATTAAGGGCTGATATGAGAGTGAAATAAAGGAGTTTATTGTTGGTTGGAAGCTATTGTGACTTCTTTGTGCTAGCCATACCCCTTTAGAGGAGGCCATACCAATTTCATGTGCTGGTTTTGAGTGTTTTGGAAAGATCTTTGTCTTCATTTTAGCGTGGAGGATAAATCAGGTTGCAGAAGAGCTTATTGATTGGTTTGGAGTAGGTTTTAGAGGATTTTTAGATGAGTTTGTTGCTGATGTATCTCCTAGCATAGGCTGTACAACCCTCTACAATAGGCATGTACTTCCTAGGTAGAAACGCCTAGTTTTTGGGCATTGTTTGGAGTCCATTTGGGGCGCTTGTGTCTTCAACACTGTTGTATACCCTTTGACAGGGGGAAAAATAAGTGGATATTGTTTTTTAGGGGAGTTTTAAAGCTACAAGTTGTTGTTTGTTCTATTTTTAGACTGGTATACATTAACTAGCAAAATGGGTATGTTGTTATTTTCATTATAATGTGATTTCTTCAACTGGGTCTCTTTACTATTGTTCAGATAATGCAATATCAGATTTGTGTTCAATATGGGTGTTAAAAAGATATGCCTATGAAACATTTTCAGTTGTATTCATATTGTTATTATTTCTATCCATCAAAACATCTCTGCATATTCGTCTCTTTCTAAAAAACAAGCAAAAATCCATTGCTCAAACAATGGAAAAAAATAAGGCTGGATATTACAATGGTATCATAGCACAACTCTTCTTACCATCTTGTGTGGTTGAGTGGATAAAACATGCAGTGTGTTCAGTGAATAATGCAACCCAACACATAACCGTATTACTTAAGGAGAAACAGGTCACAACTAAACCTTGAAATACCACTACACATAGATCCATTTGCAAGTGTCGATAGGGTTGAGGTAGAGATGGGTGACAGAGAGCATGGTGAACCAAGCATGAGGGATATATTGAATGACTTGGCTAGGGGGCAACGTGCATTGCAGTAGCAAATGAACTAGATTTGTGCCTTATTGTATAGGCAGATTGAGGGGAATAACAATAACAACAACAACATGAATGGGAATAGTAATGACGATAATGACAATAGGAGAAATGGTGATAATTGGGATGGTTCAATAAACAACAGGACAAGAAATCAGCATTCAACTAAAATGGTAGGGACAACGAATGCTAGACCCTATATGCATGTTTTTCCCCCCACGAGATAACCTACCAGAGGTTAGTGAGCCTACACAACACTAGTTATAGGAACAAATTATGAGAGATTGGAGAGATTCAGGAGTAGAGTTCTAGGTTGAGATGTCTTTTCAAGACTACATGTATTTAAAATTGAGGCATACACCCAATAGGCGTAGTAGACAACATAACCATGAGTTGCAAAAAAAGGTGAGCAAATTGACCATCCCATACTTTGAAGGATTAGGGAAGACAATAACTACGGCATGGGTACATAGATTAGATAGTTACCTTCAGCTCAGTGCTATGTCAGAGGAGAACGCTATTAATTATGCTACTTTAAACCTAGATGATAGTGCCCATGACTGGTGGCACCATGGTAAGGTCACTTTAGGCCATGATCAGATTACCTCTTATGTAGAGTTCACTAAGAAGTTAATGGACAGGTTTGATAAGAATGATCCTAAGTTGCAGTTCAAGGAATTGGATCAATTGAAATAATGGGGTTCAATGGACAGCTATATTTTAGAGTTCTAGAAGTTATCAGTGATGGTAATTGACATTTCTAAGAGGAGGTTGACGATCCTCTTCATTGATGATATTTCAAATCCATTGATAGGTTGGATTAAGGCACTTAATCCACTCGCATTACAATATGCTATGGAGAAGGCAAGAGATATGGAATCCTCTACTTCGAAAAGAAAATTACAGTCTAAAGGATTCTTACACGAGAAGCACAAAGGCAAAAAAAATAGTTTCGACGAGATTCCAATTAGCCAAAGAGGGAGACAGATCAGCTGAGTAGTGATCAACACAATGAGCTTCGAAGGAAGAAATTATGCTTCCATTGTAGAGAGTCATATGATCCATCCCATAAGTGCAACAACAAAGCAAAGGCCAAACAAATAGAGTATTTTTCAGCTCTTGAGATGAATTTAGAAAAATCAGATCAACATTCTGATTTAGAGGATCTTGAAGAAGAAAATTCGTCAAATGAGGAAAGTGATAGTGAGGGAGTGATGGCATAGCTCTATAGTTTTCAGAAAATTGGGTCTGATAGGGTTAGGGGAGTACTTTGTAGACAACGGATAGTGACTCTCATTGATACATGTGTTACATGTAATTTTATTAATGAGGGTCTTGTGGCCAAAAGTAGACTCAAAATAGAAGAGTTTGAAGGATTTAAGGTAATGGTTGCAGATGGATTGAAACTCACATGTACTCAAAAAATTGCTGGCCTAAGCATACGGTTGGGTGAGTATGAGCTGAAAGATGATTTCTATGTGGTTGTCATAGGTGACATAGATGTGGTTCTTGGTATGCATTAAATGAGGACTCTCAGAGAATTCACCATGAATCTAAAAAATATAGAAATGAAATTTGATTCTAATAGTAAAAAGATAGTGCTTAGAGCTTTATCATATGGTGGTCTTAGAGTTGTATCCCTCAAGAGGATGGAGTGTTTGATTAGACATGTTCAAGTGGAGTGGGCAGCAGAGTGTTTCATCATGCCTACAATTCCATATTAGCAGAAGAAGAACCATCATCTAGATATTTAGAAATTTATATCAAAGCATAGCAAGGTGTTTGGGAGTATTCCACTTGGAGTACCACCTGACAGAGGGATAGAACATGTGATTGAACTAGAGGATGGTGCCAAACCAATAATTACTACTCCATATAGGAATCCTAAGAGGCTCAAGGATGAGATAGAGAAGACTATTAAGGGGTTACTAGAAATGGGGCACATTAGACCTAGCAAGAGCCCATTTGCTTCAACAGTTGTGTTTGTAAAGAAGAAGGATGGGACAATACACATGTGTATTGACTACCGAGTGTTGAATAAAAGACAATAAAAATAAGTATCCCATTCCTAGGATTGACTAGTTGATAGATGAGCTACATGGAGCTTGTTATTTCTCTAAGATTGATTTGAGGTCAGGTTACCATCAGATCAAGATGAAGGAGGAGGACATAGAGAAGATAGCTTTCAAATGCCATTTTGGTCACTTTGATTTTTGGGTGATGCCCTTCAGATTAACTAATGCACCAACCACTTTTTAGAGTTCCATGAGCCAGATTTTCAAGAAACAGTTGAATAAATTTGTGTTAATATTCTTCGATGATATCCTAATTTTTAGTAGAACTTGGGAGGAACATGTGAGGCATCTTGAGGAGGTTTTGAGCATACTAGAGAGTGAGTCATTTTATGCTAAGAATTCCAAATGTGTCTTTTACATGACAAAACTTCTCTACCTTGGTCATATTATTAGTGCAGAGGGAGTGAGAGTTGATCCTAAGAAGATCAGGGCTATTATTGAATGGCCTACACCTACGAATCTCTACTAGCTTAAGGGATTTTTTGGTTTGTGTGGTTTTTATAGGTGGTTTTGTTAAAGCATTCTCATAGACTGCGGCTCCACTTACATATTTGATGAAGAAGGGAGTGTTTGTATGGTCCAATTCAGCTTAAAAGTGTTTCACACAATTCAAATAGTTGATGTCCTCATGTCTTGTGTTGCCGATTCTTGATTTCTCTAAACCTTTTGAGTTGGAGTTGGATGCCTTAGGAGAGGGGATTGGAGCCATGTTGATGCCAAAGAAACACCCCATAGCATTTGAGAATAGAAAACTTAGAGGTGTGGAGAGGAGTTACTCAATTTATGATAGGGATATGTTGGCCATTATGCATGCATTTGCCAAATTCATACCATACCTAGTTGGGAGTAAGTTCATTATTAAAACAGACCACAATAGCATTATATACTCTATGAACTAGAAGGACCTTAATGACAGACAACAAAAGTGGGTGAGCAGGTTACAGGCATATGACTTTGACATTGAATATGTCAAAGGAATGAAGAAAGTAGTAGCTCATGTACTTTCTAGGAGACCCCACTTGTGTTTGTTAGTGGAAATTTCTGCTAATTAGAGGGAGTTGATTTCGGTAGAATATGCTAAGGATTCTTGGGCAGCAAGAGTTATAGAGGGCATAGTTCATGATGATAGGTACTTTGTGGTTAATGATTTAATTATTTATAAGGAAAGGATTTACTTAGTGCCTACTTCACAGCTTAAGGGTAAGATATTGAAGACCTTTCATGATGCACCCATGGATGGTCACCTAGGATTCTTTAAGACCTACAGGGAGATCTGGGAGCATTTTATTTGGAAAGGACTCAAGAATGAAGTCCTTAAGTATGTCAGCGAGTGCCCCACTTGCCAGCAGAATGAGAATGAGCACACTTAGCCAGCTAGATTAGTTCAACCTTTACCCATTCCTAATTAGAAATGGAAATGTATCTCCATGGACTTCATTACTGAGCCACCTAAGGTACTAGGAAAGGATTGTATATATATTGTGGTCAACACATTGACCAAATTTGCACATTTCTTTTCCATATCAGTGACACATATTGCAACTTAGGTGGTTGATTTGTTCTTCAGGGAGATATTTAGATTGCATGAGATACCCATGAGTATTGTGATCGATAGGGACAACAAGTTCCTAAGTATCTTCTGGCAGGAACTTTTTAGATTGAGTTGCACTGAGCTCACCCCTAGTATGAGCTACCACCCACAGACGAAGATAGTAAACAAATGGGTGGAAGGGTATCTCAGTAAATATATTTCTGGACAACAGAGAGCTTGGCTCAAATGGCTGCACCTTGGGGAGTATTACTATAATAGTACCTTTCACATGTCTATCAGTATGTCACCATTTATGGCTTTGTATGGGTATGAAGCTCCCAACTTTGTGGATCTACTGTTTGGGGATAGTAGAGTGCCTAATGCAAAGGATTTGCTATAGGAAATTCAGGACATCATGAAATCACTTAAGGAAAATTTGTAGCAGACACAAAATTAGTAGAACTTGTATGCTAATTAGCAACAAGTGGAATGTAGTTTTGAATTTAAGGACATGGTTTATTTGAGACTTCAGCCATACATAGAGTCTACTATCAAGAAGAGTGGAGCAGAGAAGCTTAAGCCTAGATTCTATGGTCCATTCAAGGTGTCCAGGAGCAGAGTGCATAATGTCTTTCATGTATCCAGGCTCAAGAAGGCACTTGAACACAATGTAGTTCCCTCATCAGAGTTGCCACCATTAGATGAGGGTGGGAAGATTATATTAATTCTAGAGGCAATTATCAACTCTCAAGAGTGGACTCTTCGGAGGAGGATCATTAAGTTGTTCTTGATCAAATGGAAAAACTTGCCAGTGGAAGATGCGACATGGGAGAATGACTAGATTTTGCAACATCCAGAGCTGAAATTTCTTGATGACAAGCAATTTTGGGAAGGGCAAATAGTAATTTCCCATTCCTAAGCTATGCAATTTAAATGACAGTTAGCCTATTCAATGGATTCTTGTAGGCTAATGAGTTGGGGTTAGGGAATCCTTGGAGTCAGTTGATCTAGTAGGATAGTAGTATCAGGTGTCTAATTGAGCTTCCAAACATTTTGATGAGCGGTATGTCATTTTCTGAGGTGTTTTCAGGTGTGTTCTTCCATACTCATTTTAGTAAGTTAGTTCAGGGCACCGGTAGGGGTCATGGTCAACATTTTTATTTATAGTTATGTTGGTGGAGGCATTTAGTGTTGGAATTTCAAGTTCTAACATTATCCCACTTTTTTCAATTTAATAATGATATTTTATAAGTTAAATTAAATATTTAACTTATCATTATTAATGTTTTAAAGTGACTTTGGGCACCGAGGGTGATAAAGGTGTTCTATTTAAAAGGGGAAAATTAATTAACTTAATATGGCACTCATGTGGGAGACATCAGAAGTAAAAATTTAATGAAAATAATATTTTAATAACTCCAATTTGGGTGTGCAAGCTTGGGATCAATAAAAGTAAAAAAAAATCAAATTCAATTGCTCATTCACATGCATTGATATTTTTATATTGTTCTTGCTTGGAGGAGCTAGTTCTTCCTAGGGTTTGTGAGGATGAAAACCCTTGCAAAATACATTTTCTACATTGTTGAGAGATACAATCTAAAAGATTTTGTTTGTGATTTCACACATGAATCATAGTGGGACTTCAAATGGTTGATTTAAGGGTTTTTGCATTGAGCATTTTACTACAGATTTATGAGAAAAATTTAAGGGTTGATATCAGAGTGAAATAAAGGAGTTTATTAGTGTTTGGGAACTATTGTGACCTCTTTGTGATGGTCATACCCCTCTAGAGGAGGTTGAACCAATTTAATGTGTTGGATTTGAATGTTTTGGAAAGATCATTCTGTTCATTTTGGTGTGGAGGATTAAATCAGGTTGCTGAAGATTTTATTGATTGGTTTGGAGAAGGTTTTAGAGTATTTTTAGATGAGTTCTATGCTGATGTACCTCCCATCATATTCAATCCAACCCTCTTCAGTAGGCATGGGCTTCCTATGTAGAAATGCCTAGTTTTTGGGTATTGTTTGGAGTCCATTTGGGGCGCTTGGGTCTTCAACACTATTGTATACTCTTTGACAGGAGAAGAAACAAGTGGATATTATTTTTAAGGGGAGTTTGAAATCTACACGTGGTTGTCTCCTCTATTTTTAGACTGATAGATATCAACTAGCAAAATGGGTATGTTGTTATTTGCATTGTAATGTGATTTCTTCAACTAGGTCTCTTTACTTTTGTTGAGATAAGGCAATATCAGATTTCTGTTCAATATGGGTGTTAAAAATATATGCTTGTGAGACATTTTCAGTTATGTTCATATTGTTATTAGTTTTATCCATTAAACATTTCTACATATCCATGTCTTTCTAAAACAAACAAATAGCCATTGCTAAAAAAAAGGGTGGATATTACATAATCTTATGTACTTGATATCATATCATTTTTTTTTACACACATTACTTTATGCTCTATATTTATTGCACCCCTAATGTCTCAAAATCCATTCCTCACCTTGATCCTATCTCTACATTATCTTGAGTCAATCTTGTAGGTACAAGATCAATTAAATATCTACATATCTAACCCTTAAGATTCAAAAGTTCAAATTCACACTATAGCCAACTCATATCCATTTAATTCTTCTATGAAACAACTTAGTACATAGTTTTTAAAAAATTAACATATTTCATGGTATTTAAAAGTATTCAGTATGCATTTATTTGATGATCCTCTCATATCCAATTATCATTCTCATATTAGAAGGAGAATCATAGTAGAAACACTTTAATTAAAGCACAAAAAGTGAACAAGAATTTGCATTTAATTATAGAGGATCCACATTTCTAAAGATTGTTATCCTCAATCATTTCCATGATCATAAAGTCAATCATGTTAAAGTCTTCCACATAAGAGAGCGGAACCCCTACAATTGGTGATCTCCCCTAAGTTTTTCTAAATATCACTAGTCTTTGATGAATCAAAATATGAGTTTACATTGTACTAGATCAAATTTATAGGTCATGATCATATTTGTTCCCACAAAAATGATGCAAATACATAGAATCAACTCATAGTAGATTTGACAAACTATTTTGATTTCATGGTTAAGTACAAACAAAAAGAAACCATTTTAAATTTTCAAATAGGTCGGATTTAATAAAAAATTAAAATTATTTCTTCTCCATCATTATAGAACTAAATACCCTCCCTTATCCTTTACATTTATTTTCCTAACTTAAAATTTAGTTATTCAATATTATATTTAAATATAATTTAATTAAGTAAATTAAATTTAAGAAAAAAATATGTTTCTTTACAATTATAAGTATATCATATAATTATAGTACAAAATACTAATGCTAAAAAATAATTATAGTGTTAAAATAAATTTTAAAAATTGCTTGACTTAAGAGTGGGGGATAAGATAATAAAAGTTGAGGGGGCAAAGAGAAAAACTAAAGAATGCATCATGATATCCAATATTTCAAAAGAAATCCATTTAAATGTTTTTGGCATCATTTCATGTGAAATACATGTAAATGATATCAGTGCTAACAAGTTCGTACTTTTTTTAAATGGTTAAGCACTTACATTAAACTTGAAAAAGAAAATAATATAACACGTATTCACTGAAAAGAGGTGGGTGGAACAAGTCACACCCCAAAGTTCAAATAGGGCCAAGCCTAGAATATCAAAATACAAGACAATAAGACAAAGCCACTAAAAGGTAAGATTTATGTTACTAGAAGGGGCTATCATATTCATTTGGTTTTTACCATACATCTATGGGATCTAGGTCATCAGGAATAGGCTCCCAACTGGTTATCATTACCTCTTCTTTGACAAGCTAAGTGTCATAAGTAGATGAGATGGCCAAAGCATGACGAGAAAATTTGCTAGAATCCAGCCAACTAGGTGCCCCTAGTCATATGGCTGCGAAGAGGAAAAGGTGTGTGGGATGGTTGAATCTAGTTGTTAGTAGACTGACACCTAGATCTTCTCAGAGGGGGTTGTGAACCACATGTTTGAGAATCATGACCTCCCTAGGCAAACTAACTTTATCCACATTAATATCCATAGGGTAGAGAGTGACCCCTATTTGAGGATAAAGTTAGTGGTACTCTAGCAACTATTTAAGGGGCATTACCTTGATGGTCTAAAAGAACCTAAAGATGCACCACATAAACTGCAACTTTGTTGGCTTGCACTTAAATTTGCATAAGAAGATTGGAGCAAATTATAACTTTAGTATAAAGAAATAAATGAATATCAATAGGACAACCAATGAAAATAATAAAGTTTCTATCTTTCCAAATGCTAAAAAGAATTTCCACCCTAGAAGCATTCCATATCTAGGTAAATTCAATAGGAATTCTAGGCCAATCTCCTAATAAGGCCATATGCCATGAGAAAGACTCAAGTTTAAAGGCTTGAAAAAGTCATGAATATTATTCCAATCTTCTTAAGCTCTGGGATGAAACCAAAAAAGGTTCTTTAGAATCTCCTATTGTCCATAGAATGGGTATTAAGAATTGAAAACTCTTAGATGAGATAATCTAGTACCAATGGCAAAGACCTAGTAGAGATTGCACCAAGAAAATGAGTTAGCTTTGGCTCAAGAATAGATGATCACAATCTAGAACCTACATTGCTAAGATCCTAGGGAGGATTGAAGAACCCATCTATGATTCAGTTTAGGCACCATGTGGAGATGTAGAGATAGCTAGACATATCCCATGTGAGGTCTATAGTTACAAAATGGTGTCCAGGTACCATTTCTAATTAGGTTCCACCGAGGTTGGATACAATGAAGCTCTATTTTTTGTAGCATATTGGGGGATGCTAAATCAATAATATTCTATTAATTCTCTAAATACAAATTAGAGGGTTTGAATTTCAAAAATTTGGCCTTAGGCTAAGAAAGAAAATTCATGGTAGTTTTGGAAAAAAGATCAGGTAAAGTCTTGATACCCCTATTATAGAACTTCAAAGAATAAATCCATGGAGCCTTGGTAAGTGCTTGGTATTAACAAGAAATAACAAGATTTTGTCGGTGATTTCACATAGGAAGCATAGTGGGACATCAAATATCTAATTAAAGGGTTTTGCATTAAGCATTTTATTGCAGATTTATGAGAAGAAATTAAGGGTTGATATTAGAGTGAAATAAAGGAGTATATTGGTGTTTGGGAGGTATTCTGACTTCTTTGTGCTGACCATACCCCTCTAGAGGAGGCTGTACCAATTTCATGTGCTGGTTTTGAGTGTTTTGGAAAGATCTTTCTCTTCATTTTAGCGTGGAGGATTAAATCAGGTTGCAGAAGATTTTATTGAATTGTTTGGAGTAGGTATTAGAGGATTTTTAGATGAGTTTGGTGCTGATGTATCTCTTAGCATAGGCTGTATAACCCTCTACAACAAGTGTGCACTTCCTAGGTAGAAACGCCTAGTGTTTGGGCATTGTTTGGAGTCCTTTCGAGGTGCTTAGGTCTTCAACATTGTTGTATACCCTTTGACAGAAGGAGATGTTAGGGTTAGCCGGCAGAAGATATCAATTAAATGCAAATAAAGATTAAACAGAGAAATGGAAATACACAGAATTAATAACAGCGAGAGACAAGATTTAACGTGGTTCACCCAAACTCGGGCTACATCCACAAAACAGAGAGTCCAATATTATTATCCAGTAAATCAAACTGATTACAATCAGCAATCCCTGCAACTCAATACCGCTACAAATGCTACAATACAATACTCAAACCCTAACCCTTGGCCGCTTTTTATCAAGCCTTTTTGTCAGTTACAAAAAATTAGGGTTTTCTTATGTTGGTCATAAAAAATAGGATTTTTTTAAGTCAGCCCTAGGATTTTTTAAGTCGGCCCTAAAAGAAAATTTCTCGGGGGCTACCGCCCCCGAACCCCCGTTTCTCGGGGGCTGCCACCCCCGAACCCCAACGAGGATACATGGCTAGTGTACAGTACTTTCCTGATCAGTCGCCACCTACCAACAATCTCCCACTTGGAGACTGATCAGACTCCACACCAGATAATCTCCCACTTGGAGACTGATCTTGGATGACACCGCTGCGCATGCAGCTCCCACTGGAAATAAGCACCCTGGACTCTACTGTTCAATTTTTATTGTTTTCAGTCTAGAAGACCAATCGAAGCTAAAGAGGAGCTCAGCTTCTCCCTTGTTACTGCCTTTGTAAACATATCCGCTAGATTTTTATCTGTATGTATCTTTTCCAGCCTTAACTGTCCATTATCCAACACCGACCGAATAAAGTGCTACCTCAACTGTATGTGTTTGGTCTTTGAATGCAAGGTAGAATTCTTTGCAAGATGTATGGCACTCTGACTGTCTATATACAAAGAACTGTTAGCCTATGGTTTACCCAATTCTTCCATGAAAGATTGCAGCCATATCATCTCCTTGCTTGCCTCTGTTGCAGCTACATATTCTGCCTCTGTGGTGGATAAAGCAACCACCTTTTGCAACCTAGAAATCTAACTCACCGATGTTCCTCCTACAGTAAAGACATAACCTGTAGTACTCCACCTGGTATCAATATCCCCTGCCAAATCTGAGTCTACATAACCTGCTAAATCAGTATTAGAGCCCCCAAAACATAAGTGTTTATTAGATGTACCTCTCAAATATCTGAGAATCCATTTTACCGCATTCCAATGCTCTAATCCGGGATGACTCATATACCGGCTAACGACTCCTACAGCATGTGCAATATCCAGTCTCGTGCATACCATGGCATACATTAAACTACCTACAGCTGAAGCATATGGTACCTTGGACATTTTCTCTTCCTCCTCTTGTGTCTTAGGACACATGTCCTTAGTTAATTTCAAATGACTAGGCAAAGGTGTGATGACAGCTTTTGCATTCTCCATATGGAATCTCTACAACACCTTTTCAACATAAGCAGCCTGAGATAGAGTCAATTTTCTATTTTTCCTATCTCTGCAAATTTTCATACCAAGGATTTGTTTTGCTGCCCCCAAATCCTTCATATCAAATGACTGTGATAACTGATGTTTTAACTCTCTGATATGATCCATGTTAGACCCAGCTACAAGCATGTCATCAACATATAAACATAAAATAATGTAGCTGTCATTATCCAACCTCTTAAAATAAACACAATGGTCAAAATTACACCTGTTGTAGCCTTGCTCAGCCATAAAACTATCAAATTTCAAATACCATTGCCGACGTGCTTGTTTCAGGCCATACAAACTCTTCTTTAATCTGCACACTTGTTTCTCCTTACCTTTGACCTCAAATCCTTGTGGTTGTGCCATGTATATCTCCTCCTCCAAATCACCATGGAGAAAGGCAATTTTCACATCTAGCTGTTCCAAATGCAAATCTTCAGCAGCCACAATACTTAAAACAGTACGAATAGAAGTCATCTTGACAACCAGAGAAAATATCTCATCAAAATCAATGCCCTTTTTCTGTGCAAATCCTTTTACAACTAACCTGGCCTTAAATCTTTTCTTACCTCCATCTTCCTCTTTCAGCCTGTAAACCCATTTATTTGGTAAAGCCTTTTTTCCTGTAGGTAACTTACATAATTCCCAAGTCTAATTTTTCAGCAAGGAGTCCATTTCTTCTTTCATTGCAAGCTCCCACTGAACCTGTGTATCCACCTGCATAGCTTCATCATACCCTTCTGGTTCACCAGCATCTGTTAACAAAATAGAATACAAAGAGGGAGAAAACCTTTCAGGAGGTCTACTTATCCTTGTGGACCGTCTAACATTCACTAGAATTTGTGGTATTTCTGGTTGCTATTGCGGAGCATGAGGAACCACTGGAACATCACTATTTGGAGTATCATCCAACACCACATAATCCTTTTCTTTCTTCTCATGCTGCTGCAACTAATCTTTGTACAACACCTTCTCATTGAATATAACATCCCTGCTTCTCACAATTTTTTGATTTTCAAAATCCCAAAGCCTATAACCAAATTCATCAATGCCATATCCAACAAAGGTACACCTTTTTGATTTTGCATCCAGCTTGGTTCTATGTTCAGAATCTATATGTGCAAATGCTTCACAGCCGAAGGTTTTCAGAAAAGAATAACTCACCTTCTTACCTGTCCATGCTTCCTCTGGAATACCACAGCCCAAAGGAACTGAAGGACCTCTGTTAATTAAATATACAGCAGTGTTGACAGCCTCTGCCCACATGTTTAAAGGCAGCCCAGCATGCAATCTCATGGTCCTTGCACGCTCCATTATTGTCCTATTCATGCGTTCAGCCACTCCATTTTCCTGTGGAGTCCCTGGAACCGTTTTCTACCTACGAATTCCATTAAAGGAACAATAATCTTCAAATTCTTTACTGCAATACTCACCGCCATTATCAGATCTGAGACATTTTAAACTTTTATCTGTCTCATTTTCAACCAAGCTTCTCCATTTCTTAAATGTTTCAAATACATCAGATTTCTGTCTAAGGAAATAAATCCAGACCTTCCTAGTTGCATCATCTATGAATGTAACATAATACTGAGAGCCACCAAAAGAAGATACCTGAGCTGGTCCCCATACATCTGTATGCACAAGCTCCAACTTTTTATTTTTCTTTTGCTTCCCATCCTTAAGAAAACTGACTCTCTTTTGTTTTCCATACACACAACTTTCACAGAAATCCATATTAATACATTTCAGACCTGGTAAAACTTTCTTAGAATGAAGTACCTTCATATCTTTTTCATTCATATGCTCAAGTCTATTATGCCACAGTGTTGTTTCAGAACCTGCAGCAACTTTTCCAGTCTCTTCCTGCAAACCTGCAGCAACTGTTCCTGAACCTGTTTGTTTTTCCTCTATAACATCTAAAGTAGAAGGAACAGTATGACCTGTACAAAGATATAAGGTGCCTACTTTGACACCTTTTGCTACTACTAAGGCACCTTTTGAAACCTTCTAATTTTTATCAGTAAATGTAACAGTGCAACCTTGTTCAGTTAGCTGCCCTGCTGAAATTAAATTCCTACTGAGCCTTGAAACATGCCTCACCTCTTGTAGTAGCCAATGATTCCCATTCTGCAACTTAATCTTGATTCTTCCCTTTCCAACAATCTGACAGGGTTCGTTATCTCCCAAATAAACCAGCCCAAAATCTCCTTGGACATAATCAAGAAAATAACTTCTATGGGGCGTAGCATGAAATGAGGCCCCTGAATCTAAAACCCATGAATCATCAGCATTATCTAGGGAAAGAATCAAAGCATCATCTTCAGACTTATTGCTTACCACATTTGCTTCCTTATTGCCTTCTTGTTTGTCTCCTTCTTTATTTTTCTGAGACCAGCAATCTTTCTTCAAATGACCTGGTTTTCCACAGTACCAGCAATCCTTCTGTCCTCTGGTTTGGGATCTTTTGTCCTTTGATTTTCCTCGTGACTTCCCATGACCTCCAGAACCTTTTCCTCTCTCCTTTGATCTACCCCTGCTTTCTGTATTCAAAACACTGCCTGATTTGGATCCACTTGAGCTTTTCTTACGAATTTCCTCACTCAGAATAACACCAACAACATCATCAAATTTTAGGGTATTTGAACCAGAAACAGAGTTACTAACCGCCATTACCAAACTATCCCAGCTTTCAGGCAATGAACATAATATCAAGAGAGCTCTAACTTCTTCATCAAATTTTACATTTACAAAAGTCAATTGACTGACAATCGTATTAAATTCATTTAAATGACCTGTCACAGATCCACCTTCAACCATTTTTAAATTAAACAACTGCTTCATGAGAAATACCTTATTTGAGGCTGAGGGTTTTTCATACAATTTTGCCAAAGCTTTCATTAGACCATCTGTTGTCTTCGCTTCCGTTATATTGAATGCCACCAACGGTGCCAGGCACAACCGAATGGTTCCCAGTGCCTTTCTGTCAAGAAGATTCCAATCCTCATCAGACATTGTTGCCGGTTTCTTGGCTACTCCTTCCAACGGCCTCCATAAATCCTTTTGATAGAGGTAATCTTCCATCTGCATCTTCCATAACTGATAGTTCTGCCCATTGAATTTATCAACCTTCATTTTACCCTCGTCCGCCATTGCTCCCACTCAACCGTGAGACTTTCCTGCAGACGATAATCGAACACAACCCGCTCTGATACCACTTGTTAGGGTTAGCCGGCAGAAGATATCAATTAAATGCAAATAAAGATTAAACAGAGAAATGGAAATACACAGAATTAATAACAGCGAGAGACAAGATTTAACGTGGTTCACCCAAACTTGGGCTACATCCACAAAACAGAGAGTCCAATATTATTATCCAGTAAATCAAACTGATTACAATCAGCAATCCCTACAACTCAATACCGCTACAAATGCTACAATACAATACTCAAACCCTAACCCTTGGCCGCTTTTTATCAAGCCTTTTTGTCGGTTACAAAAAATTAGGGTTTTCTTATGTTGGTCATAAAAAATAGGATTTTTTTAAGTCAGCCCTAAAAAAAATTTTCTCGGGGGCTACCGCCCCCGAACCCCCGTTTCTCGGGGGCTGCCGCCCCCAAACCCCAACGAGGATACATGGCTAGTGTACAGTACTTTCCTGATCAGTCGCCACCTACCAACAGGAGAAATAAGTGGATATTGTTTTTAATGGGAGTTTGAAAGCTATAGGTTGTTGATTCCTCTATTTTTAGACTGGTATACATTAACCAACAAAATGAGTATCTTCTGGCAGGAACTTTCCAAATTGAGTGGCACTAAGCTCACCCCTAGTATGAGCTACCACCCACAGATGGATGGACATATGGAGATAGTAAACAAATGGGTGGAAGGGTATGTTACGAAATATGTTTCTAGACAATAAAGATCTTAGATCAAATGGCTGCACCTTGGGGAGTATTGCTATAATACTACCTTTCACATGTCTATAAGGATGTCACCATTTATGGCTTTGTATGGGTATGAAGCTCCCAACTTTGTGGATTTACTACTTGGGGACAATAGAATGCCTAATGCAAAGGATTTGCTGCAGGAAAGTTAGGACATCATGAAATCACTTAAGGAAAATTTGTAGCAGACACAAAATCAGTAGAAGTTGTATGCTGATCAGCATCAAGTGGAACATAGTTTTGAGGTTAAGGACATGGTTTATTTGAGACTTCAGCCATACATAGAGTCTATTCTCAAGAAGAGTGGAGTGGAGAAGCTTAAGCCTAGATTCTATGGTCCATTCAGGGTGTCCAAGATGGTTGGAGAGGCTACCTATGAGCTTGAATTACTAGCTAGCAGTAGAGTGCACAATGTCTTTCATGTATCTAGGGTCAAGAAGGCACTTGGACACAATGTAGTTCCCTCATCAGAGTTGCCACCATTAGATGAGGATGGGAAGTTGATATTAATTCCAAAGGCAATTATTAACTCTCGAGAGTGGACTCTTTGGAGGAGGATCATTAAGGAGTTCTTGGTCAAATGGAAAAACTTGCTAGTGGAAGATGTGAGAGTAGATTTTGTACCATCCAGAGTTGAAATTGCTTGAGGACAAGAAATTTTGGGAAGGGCAGACTATAATGTCCCCTTTCTAAGCTGTTCAATTTGATTGACAGTTAGCCTATTCAATAGATTCTCATGGGCTAATGATATGGGGTTAGGGAATTGTTGGAGTCAGTTGATCCAACAAGATAGTAGTATCAGGTGTCTAATTGAGCTTCCAAACCTTTTGATGAGTAGTATGCCTTTTTTTGAGGTGTTTTTAGGTGATTTCTTCCATACTAGTTTTAGTAAGTTAGTTCGGGGCACCGACATGGGTCATGGTCAACATTTCTATTTATAGTTATGTTGGTGGAGGCATTTGGTGTTGGAATTTCAAGTCCTAACATAATCCTGCATTTTTCAATTTAATAATGATATTTTATAAGTTAAATTAAATATTTAACTTATCATTATTAATGTCTTAAAGTGACTTTGGACACCAAGGGTGATAAAGGTGTTCTTTTAAAAGGGGAAAATTAATTAACTTAATATGGCACTCATGTGGGAGACATAAGGAGTTGAGATTTAATTAAAATAATATTTTAATAACTCCAATTTGGGTGTGCAATCTTGGGATGAATAAAAGTAAAAAAAAAGAAGTTCATTTGCTCATTCACGTGCAATAAAAATAAAAAATATTAATCACTACCCTAAGATGTCAAAGAAAGTGTCCACAAGGTGATTTCCTATAAGCTCACAAATATATAACAATAAAATATTAATAATTCAATAAATACTATAATAAGGGAGTAATTTTTTTTAATTTCAACAAAATCATCTCACATCAACTATATGCAATCATAGAATAATACAATAAGACTAGATGAACTAACTTTGAAACAAATTAAGGATTAGTCCTTTGAAATCAATAGGGCCTTAAAGTCTCATAATAAGAGTATCTCATAATACAACATCACCAAAACATTTACATTTATATTTACTACTACAGGTTCACACTACCTAAAGCCATTCATGAAATTCTACAATAAAGAGCATCATCGAGGTGATATCCACCCTACCATGAAGTATTAAGCTTCCTCATGCTACTCCACTGGAGAAGCTCAACCCATCATGAAGGATCTAGCTATAAGGGGCTAACATGCATGAAGGAATCTTGTACACTAGGTGAATCTTTGAAATCTAGCAAACCTATATGCTCATGCAACATATATCTAATGCAAGTATCCAATGATAAACATATTATGGGAGAGAATCTAGTCAAATAAAGTAACACACTTATGTTAAATTTCAAGCTATATCATCTTTTCTGTAGGAAGAACAACCTACCTTCTTTGAGTTCCCATAAAAGGCACCTGTCCATACTCATCTCTCAAGTAACAAACAAATTGTACTAAATACACTAGATCTCAACATAGAGAATTTTAATAGATCTATAAAATTCTACAATATAAACAACAGAAATCAATGCCTATATCGTAAGAATGTCCTATCATCTCACCTTCATATCTTGACATTCTATGAGATGGATAAAATATCTAGATGACAAGTCCATAACTGACATTCAATCCCTTAAAAATAGCATAAATAATATATTTAAAGGGTAAAGATGTTTATTGATTAGTCCACCAAGGATGCTAATCCATTCACAAACACAATTCCCTCAATTCACTCAATACTAGGTGATCAATACAATGGACAAAAGGTCTTATTACCTCATCTCGACGTAGTTGAGACTGGATTCAACATTTTAGTTTTAAAGTAGATTCATAAATCCACACAAATGCAGTGGAAAACAATGCCTTGTACAATATAAAGCAATGACTATCAAAGAAAAAATTAAATTCCTTATCACATAATGATATCATGACATTTAACAAGATGAAAGGGAAAATTCCTTATCTAACTTCTCACAACCCTTTAATATAATTCTCAACTATATACTTTCTCAAGTAAGAATCTCTATACTAAGAAGGCTAATCCATATCACAGTCATAAACACATAATACTAAGACACCAATCATCTCCCAACGATATATTAACATTTCATCGAACGAATTATGCAATTACTAATAATATAAAACACACAAAGTAAGGTGCTACTCATTCTTCCAAGCATGTAATAGCTATTTTGCAAAGGTCCAATTGACTAGCATCAATCCAATTAAAACAACTCACAACCATCTTTATAGGTCCTTTATACACAACCTCCAAGTTTTCTCAAAACATTATTGTCTAATCATTAGTTACTATAGGTTCCTTCAGGATTAACATACTTATCCCATAAAGTACATAAACTATTTATTCTGTCCAGTTGGTCATGCAATTATTTGACCTATATATGAAATGATTTATAGGATAACAACTCAGATAAGCTCACCTCCACCTACATATCAAATGATTTTAAGGATAAATGACCCCAAAATTTTTAGAAGAGGCGAATATAAACAAATTCATTGTCACAAGCTAGAAAACTTGGCCAAAAATCTCACCATAAAAAGAGAACGCTGCTAAAGAAGCCTTATTTCTCAGATTTCTAGAGTTTCAAGAATATAATAGATGCATCAACTCAACGAGCCATTTCCCAAAATAAGAGGTTCAACGTTGAAAGCTTAAACTCAATCTGAGACATAATCCGTCTCCTAAAAAATCCCTACTATTTTGTGAAAAATAAAAACACATTTATCCAGATCTACCGCTAAAGACATTGGTTGTAAACAGCTGCTGAAATTACCATCTCTAGATTTCTCTGGAAACAAATTGAAAACACGTGAAATCTAATCCAAGCCATTTTCTATCCTAATTTAGAATTGAAAACATAAATTTAGCTGGAAATGAACTTTATTGATAGGAAAATCTGACCATTTCTAAAACAAATAAATTAATAATAACTAATCCAAGAATTATTTACTTTACAAATCCAAAACCTAAGCAACAAAAAACAAAAATACTTCTTGTGAATAAAAAATATTTCCTATCAAAATAACTTTTACTAACTTCAATGCAAGAAATATATTTGTTCCTTCAATTGACATCCCTGCCATGTTTGCATGCCCTAGACGTACCAAAACATAAAAATGAATTAAAAAAAGTAACCACTAAGTATAGATGAAAAAAGGCTTGCAACCCTAGAAACCCTAAAGCCTCAAAATGATCAAAAAAAAAAAAGCCCCAAAATTAGATTGGCGACACCAAAAAATCTGCTTCAGAGCATCTGCAAATTTCACCCTCATGCTTCTGCACTTCCATAAACTCCTTACATCAGGTGGTCCATAGAGAGCACCTAACAGAATATCTCAATTTCTAGTAAAAGCACCAAAATATTCAGCACAGATGAAAGAAAAGCAGAGGGGTCTTGCTCAGAGATGAGGGAACCCTGCTACATAAAGGCCTTGGATGGGGTCAAGAGGATTCTCTACAAAATGAAGGGTACACCATTAGTGCTCTGCCATGTTGGGCACATGGACTATGAAGCCCAGTGGTAACGACCACTTCTTATCTTGGCTGATTCCATGTAACTGTTCCTCTGCTCCCTGCCAGTCTTGGCTTGTAACCGTTGCCAGGTCTGGGTCGTTGGATTCCAGATGTATAATGTTTGGTAGGTGTTTTGGAGGATGGTATCTGTAGGATGCAAGGCTTTTAAGTTGCTATTCTTGAGTTACATAGAGATGTATGAAACACAGAGAGATGCATTAATATATGAAATTTGCCCTCCGTTGTGGATGTAGCCTGAAACAGTGAACCACGTTAAAGATCTTGTTCTTTCTGTGTACGATGTTTTATATTTTCATTCTGAGCATTGTTTTGATTTGCTATTCTTGTTTTTGGTTCTGTGGTTTCATTTTTGAATTTACAATTGGTATCAGAGCTCTGTGTGAAGCTCGGTCCAGGAGATAGCCTGTGAAATTTTTTTTCTGGGAACCTGTACAGCAATCAAAATAGATGATTTAGAAAAATGGAAAATAGAGAAATTTACAGGCCAAAACTTTGGTCTTTGGAAAGTGCATATGGAGTCTCTTCTTATCAAACAGGACTTGTCACTCGCCTTACTAGGGAAAGCCAAAGGACAAGGTACTATGAAGGATGAAGACTGGGAAAAACTTGATATGAAAGCGAAGGCAACTATTTTTCTCTCATTGTCCAGCAATGTATTATTCAATGTCTCAAATGAGAGTACTACAAAAGAGATCTGGGAAAAGCTCTCTAGTATGTATGTGATTGCTTCGGCTTCGAACAAGGTATTTATTATAAAGAAATTATATAACCTGAAAATGAAAGAAGGTGGGGTTATGTCCAATCATCTAAATGAATTTAACACCTTAGTTTCTCAATTAGCTTTGGTGAGTATCAAGTTAGATTCTGAGATTAAAGCAATTTTGCTATTGTGTTCCTTACTAAATAGCTGGGAAGGTATTGTCATGGCTGTGAGCACTTCTGTAGCAGCCAAGACTACAATGGTTTTTGATGAAGTTGTAGCTACTCTTCTCAGTGAAGACATGAGAAGAAAACATCAGGAACCCTCATCCGGTGATGCTCTAACAGCTGTAAGTATAAACAATAGGGGAAGAAGCCATGACAGAGGTAGATACAACAACTAGAGAAGGTCACAATCTGGTCCACGATCGAAGTCTAGGGGCAGAACCAGTGCGTGTTGGTTTTGTGGAAAACCTAGACATAATAAGAAAAACTACTGGAACTATAAGAAAGCTCAAGGCAACGTGAGCACAAATAATCAAGCAAACACTGCAAGTGATGGTGTTTTGGTTCTATCAACAAGTGATACAAATGCAAATTCACAGGTCCTTGATTCTAGCACCTCATTTCATGCCACTTCATGCCGTCCAGCTTTCACAAATTTTCAAGAAGGCACATTCAATAAGGTGTTTCTTGGTGACAATAAAGAATGTGACATTTTAGGAAAAGGAGATATAATATTGAATCAGAAAAATGGAGACAAACTAACTTTGACAGATGTTAGATATGTACCCATGTTAAAAAGAAATTTAATTTCTATTAGTCAGCTTATAGGCAATGGATGCAATGTTAAATTTTCTCTTGATTCATGGAAAATTACAAAGGGACTTTTAGTAATGGCAAGAGGAAAGAAGCAAGGTAATCTCTATATTCTAGACTGTTTTGGTGAAGTGGGAGCTGCCTTGCCGGCTATGGACAGTGGGTCTGAAATATGGCACAAAAGGCTCGGTCATATAAGCCAAAAAGGTCTTCAAGTTATGCTTCAGCGCAATCAGCTTCCAGGCCTCAACTCCATTGATTTAGAATTATGTGAACATTGCCTTTATGGCAAACAGTGTCGGACCAATTTCGTGAGAACGGGGCATGACAAGAAAACTACTTCGTTGGAACTTGTTCATTCTGATGTATTCGGTCCAACTCAGGTAACTTCTTTCGATGGAGCAAATTATTTTGTAACCTTTCTAGATGACTGCACTCAAAAAATCTAGATTTATATGTTGAATAGAAAAGTCTAAGGTATTTTCAAAATTTAAGATTTTTAAAGCTTCTGTTGAAAACCAGATTGGGCATAAAATTAAATGCCTACTAATAGACAATGGTGGAGAATATTGCTCTTCAGAGTTTGATTCTTTTTGTGTAGACCATGGTATTCGACGGATCAAGACCGTCCCTTATACACCTTAGGAGAATGGTGCAGCTGAGAGGCTAAATCGCACGATACTTGAGAGAGCTAGATGCATGCTCTCCAATGCCAGATTGGGAAAAGAGTTTTAGGCAGAGGCATGTAATACTGCTGTGTATTTAATCAATCAAGCTCCATCGTCTAGGCTGGATTTTGACATACCTAAGGAGACATGGCTCGACAAACAAATTTCCTATTAGCATTTGCAGGTGTTTGGCTATGCCGCTTTTGTTCACATTCTGAAAGAGCAGAGAACTAAGTTAGATTTCAAGTCAAAAAGGTGTGTTTTTCTTGGCTATGGTGAAGATCAGTTTGGCTTTCATCTTTGGGATCCAGTTGCAAAGACCATAATCCGTAGCCACGATGTTGTGTTTAACAAGAAGGATTTTCCAAGTCTGCAACCTTGCAATTCACCTCTGCCGGAATATGTTGATGTGGATTTGTTTGATAATGGTAAGGCCAAGCAACCTACCATCTCTTTCTCTCAACCACTTGTTACATCTATACATTCTTATATGTCAGGAGCTCCTATTTCTTCCACTATCATGCCTTCGGCTGGATGCACTATTCCCACCCAGTCAAGTGGTATGCCTTTCATTGTTGCTATGCAGCCTCCAAGTGGTCATTCGCTGCCTACATATACTCCAGCACAGCCTCACATAAGTGTTACGCTACCCTCATCTAGTGTTATAGTGTCTACCTCAGGTGCTTTGCTGCCTTCACAACAGTCAACGCAGCCTTTGTTGCCTTCACAAGAGTCTCTGCAGCCTTCACAAAATACCACGCTACCTATTGATTGCTCACCGCAGCCTTGATTTCATCCAACGTTGCCTTCCCAAACTGTTACGCTACCTTTCAAACATTCAACGCTGCCTTCAAACCAGTCTACGCATCTATCACAAAGTTTTACGCTGCCTTCTCACCACTCAATGCAGCCTCCTCCATTTGCAATGCTACCCCCAACGCAGCCAGTCACATCTTCTCATCCAACGTAGCCCCCAAATGTGTCTACGCTGCCTTCATCTATAGAATCGTTGCCCTCTTCAAGTTCAACGCAGCCATTTTCCTTGCCTACGCAGCATATGCAAAGTTCTTCACAGCAACTACACATAATGTTGCCTCAGGAAGAGATGTCAGTAAATATGCATTCTAATCTCTTTCAAACTGATAAGCCATCAGTGCCAATTATAGGACAGGGCACTCTAAGTGCACCCAGCAGTATGCAGAGACAGAGGAGCTTGCCACAGATTCCTCTACAATTAGAGGTTGATGATGTTCAGAATTTATTACAGAGACTCAATCTGGACTCCAACATACAACCAGAGCAAGGTCCACAATTGAGGAGGTCTACCCGTGAGAAGAGGAGGCCTGCAAAATTTGATGACTATGAGTTATTGCTCTTTGATTATGTAGAGCCAGCAACTTATAAACAAGCCTGCAAGCATGAAAATGCACACAATTGGATGGCAGCCATGAACGAAGAAATGGAGTCGTTGAGAGTTAATCACACCTAGGATTTGGTTGACCTTCTGCCAAATCGAAAGCCTCTCAAGAACAAATGGATCTACCGTTTGAAAGATGAAGACGGTGGGAGTAAAAGATACAGGGCCAGACTAGTCGTCAAGGGATTTGATCAACAAAAAGGGATTTGATAAACAAAAAGGTATTGATTTTTCTGAAATCTTTTCTCCAGTTGTCAGAATGGACACCATCCGTGCTGTGTTGGGTTTAGTTGCCATTTGGGATTTAGAACTTGAGCAACTTGATGTGAAAACAACGTTTTTACACGGAGACATTGATGAGGATTTATACATGGAGCAGCCTGAAGGCTTTTCTCAACCAGGTAAGGAGCATTTATTTTGCAAGTTGAAGCAAAGTTTGTATGGGCTGAAGCAAGCTCCAAGACAATGGTATTTAAAATTTGACCGCTTCATGACTGATAACAATTTTATTCGGTGTGAATCAGATCCTTGTGTTTACCACAAGAGGCTCAATACTGGTGAGTTTGTCATACTTTTGCTCTATGTTGATGATATGTTAGTAGTTGGTACTAGTGTTCAGATTATTGCTCAGCTCAAGCAACAGTTGGCTCTTCGTTTTGCCATGAAAGACCTAGGACGAGCCAAAAGAATACTTGGGATGTATATATTTAGAAACAAAAATAAAAGAGAATTTAGGTTGTCCCAAGCAAACTACATTGTCAAAGTGTTGGACAGATTTAATTTGTCTCATGCTAAACTGGTATCTACTTCTTTGGCTGATCATTTCTGCCTATCTTCAGCTATGTGTCTGAAAAATCAGGAAGAAGAAGAACAGATGAGGTCTGTTCCATATACATCTGCAGTTGGCAGTATCATGTATGCAATGGTATGTACTCGTCCAGACATTGCACAAGTAGTTGCTATTGTGAGCAGATTCATGAGTAATCTGGGCAAACTACACTGGCAGGCAGTTCAGTGGATTCTACGGTACTTGAAAGGTACTTCACATTTCTGTTTATGTTTTGGAGGTACTGAGTTTCAGCTCCGTGGTTATGTAGATTCAGATATGGCCGGAGATTTAGAGAAACGCCGGTCTACCACTGGTTATGTCTTTACATTTGTCGGGGTAGCCATTACTTGGGTTTCTCAGTTGCAACAAGTTGTCGCTCTGTCATCCACCAAAGCTGAATACATTGCGCTCTCGGAAGGAGCCAAAGAAATGATATGGCTTGAGCGTTTGTTGACCGAACTGGGCTGTCCGAAATCAGTATTTCCATTATTTTGTGATAGCCAAAGTGCTATTCACTTGGCACGAAATTCAACTTTCCACAGTCAAACAAAGCATATTGACCTTCGATACACTTTATCCGCCATCTTATTGATGAAGGCAAGTTGCAGGTCACAAAGATTGACACAAAAGTTAATCTGGCAGATGCATTAACAAAGATTGTTCCTCGAGAGAAGTTCGAATTCCGTAGATCTTCGCTCGGTCTTGTTCCTCTGTGACACTGAATTTCTCGAAGGGATCTCTCTCAGAGCAGCTTCATTGCCGATCCCATTGGTCTTCAAGTGGCAGATTGTTGGGCACGTGGACTGTGAAGCCCAGTGGTAACGGCCACTTCTTATCTTGGCTGATTCCATGTAACTGTTCCTCTGCTCCCTGCCAGTCTTGGCTTGTAACCGCTGCCAGGTCTGGGTCATTGGATTCCAGATGTATAATGTTTGGTAGGTGTTTTGGAGGATGGTATCTGTAGGATGCAAGGCTTTTAAGCTGCTGTTCTTGAGTTACACAGAGATGTATGAAACACAGAGAGAGATGCATTAATATATGAAATTTGCTCTTCGTTGTGGATGTAGCCTGAAACGGTGAACCACGTTAAAGATCTTGTTCTTTCTATGTATGCTGTTTTATATTTTCATTCTGAGCATTGTTTTGATTTGTTGTTCTTGTTTTTGGTTCTGTGGTTCTGTTTTTGAATTTACACGCCACGCAGAAGACAAAACACCCTAAGAATATGCTTTGGGCACAAGAGCCAAACTAAACAAAAAAAACACAAATTGTCATCACAACACATGTTAATGTTTTGATCGTGCTCAAACGTTAAAGATAGAGAATAACATTACAACCGCCCAAAAAGCAGCAGATCACCTTTTAGTGGTTGACACTTAAAATCATTTTATATTATTTCGAATCGCCGTATATCTAAACTACTCCAAGAGAAACCGATTATTCCGAGATTGCGTTCAAATAACTACACAGCAGCAATATAAAGCCAATGATAATAACAATCAATAGATAAAATTAAGCGGAACGCACGAAGCAGATTGGCCTGTATAAGTAGTACCATCACTAATTCTTTTTCTCACAAATTCATTCCGTTTGGACGTCTGTAGTTGCTTGCATGGCGAAAGGCAACCAAATTCATTGCGTGTATTTGCTGTTTGTATTATTCACTCTCACACTGCAATTGTTCGTAGTAGCGGAGTATTTGCTTCGGCTTCAGCGGAGATTTACGAGTATTACGATGAAGGTAATAATCATATTTAATATTTCTATTTATTCATTGAAAAATCTCATCAACTTACTGATTTGTAATATATTCATAATTGCAAGACTACGGTCACCCTGGATTTTGTCATGCTTGGAGCGGTGCATTTAAAGGGTATTGCTTTTCTAGTAATAATTGCGACCATACATGCAAAAATGACGATCACGCTCAATTTGGAGAGTGCGTGCCCCATGAATTTCTGGATTCAGTTTGTGTGTGTTTTAATCCAGGCTGTTAGAAGAGCAATGCTACGAGGTTGTGTGTTTCTTGTGTGATGGGAGAATGGAGGTTGTGTTTCTACAATAAATGTGATATTTCCCTACCTAGAATAAGCTAATATTCGGGTGTAGCTGCTTTTGGAGAGTGCCAGTGGTTTGGTTGGAGATTGGTTTGTGTGTTTTAATAAGTGTTAGAATAGGGATGCTATGAGATAGCCATATGAATGAATGTTTCCAGTAAAACCAGTAATTTTATATATGTTATAGTTATCTAAAATAAAGTAATATAATTATTATATATTTTTTTAACAAATATTTATATATTTTAATTTTATTTTATTTTGAAATTTAAAATAGTAGCTGAATAAAATTATCCTACTATTAAATAATTTCAATTTATATATATCAATAAACTAGCACTTGCATTTTTAAGAGGTGCAAGTGTTTCAATGATATTGGTAACTTAGATGTATTATATTGATGGAAATGACATACAAAATTATTACTTTGTTTAATTCATAAACAAATGTGAGGTCTAAATAATCTACTCTTATGTACACATTCAATCCCAAAACATTTTTGAGATCGTGACAAAATCATGAATGTTATGCAACCAAACAAGAACTCATCACAAGTTAAAACAATTCATTCTTATGTATTCAATTCCAAAAAGTTTTAGAGATCACGAAGAAATCATGAATACCAAGCAACCAAAAAGTCCTTTCATGTAAACCCTAGGGGGTATAAGCCTGGGCATTGTTTATGGTTGAAGAAGGTTCAAATCTAGTATCATTTTAAAGAGTATTTGAGGGATCACCTATGTTTTGTCGAATTATTAAAATTGTTTTAGAAACGTTGAAGCCAAAATGACAATGGTTTCCCCAAATCGTAGCAAAAGATCTATGTGTTTTCTTGGACAACCCTTATCTTCTTTTTACAATATTTCATATTTTATGACCATTTTATTTATTTATATGAATATTAGTTATTATGACAAAAAAAGCCACAACAATCAATTAGCCATTAAAACATGACACAAGAAAGTCCAAAAATCTCTATTATAAACAAAATTATTCATCAAATTTCTCATAAATGCAAAACAAAGCCAAAATATCAAAAAGAGAAGTAAAAATAGATCCAAAAAAGCCACAACTATTACTTGGTCATTAAAAACACAACACAAGAGAATCCAAAAAACTCTATTACAAACATCTATCAGAGATATTTTTCCTCTCTTTCAAATTTCATGTGCATTTTATCAAGATGCATGGAGAAATGACCCAAGTTCATGATCCATGTTGCCCTTCTGAACATGTCATCTCTTGCTAATGATCCAACGTAAATTGAGACTTCAGTTGTAGCTTCGTAGTCCTAATTTTAGTCCCCTAACACACACTGGCCACATTGCCAAAATTAGAAATGGAGAAAATAACATGGATTTGCATTTGCAACAAAATTAGTGACCCTAGTGAGCAAATCTCAACATTAAAAAAATAGTGTCCTCTTCCACTAACCCCAATAATTCAAACATAATACCATGTAGATGATTATAGAAGATCACCATGTAATTCAAAGATAATTTAGAAGTTAATGCCCACAAGTTTCTAAGACTCGACACTAGGAGTAATGAAAATCAATAGCTAAAAAGTAGACAATGATAGTGCCTAATGGCTAGTCATAGGGTAAAGTAAGAAAAACAAGTAGCAAAAAGATTTTTAAAAAATAGAGGCAAAAAGAAATGAGTGTAGACCCAAAATGTAATAAGCCACTTTCCTTTGCATTTCATTAGATGTACACTACTATTAGACTATTCTTGTAGTTGTAATCTGATGAGATGTACCTTCTTTTTGGTATCCCTGTACTTGTAATTTTTTGAGATATAGAAAGCTAAAGTTCTAGAGACAAAAACAAAATGGTTTTTGATTCAACTAAAATAATTGAGGGACTAGTATTATCTTCCATTGAGCTCACATGATCCAAACATTATCAATGCACGTTTCCAATAGAAACATAAATTATGGGTATTTAGTCCTAGCTCAATGAGAGAGAAGAAGAAACATAATAGAAGTATTGGCCTTATCATTGAGATTCAACTTTTCTTGGAATCCTTGACTCCACACAAGAAGCTAGACTTAAACTCTAGGGAGATAGCTTATATTTCTAACCATAGAGAACTAAAGTGCCCTCATGATGACTTAAACCCACAACCAACAAGCTAACATTGTAACTCTTTTCTTCTTTCTCTTGGAATTTATATGATGATCCAAACAACCTCTGCATCAACTGGAGATAGAATTATAATGGGAATGGCACCTCCCCTTTCAAAAAATTAAGAGAATCCTGATGAAAGCCTTTGTTTCTTGGGGGGTAGGTAAATCTTGATAGCATAGTCAAGATAAGCCATTAATTTTCCATCAAGTTTTTTATGCAACATTTGAAGCATGGCTAGAAAGATTTAGAAGACATAGTCTCCTTCTACTACTTCATTTCCATGGGTGAGCTGAATGTGAGAACTAAGAACATTCGTGGAAGATTACAAACACTGACACGAGTCACAAAAGATGAACAATCACACACTCAAAGTTATCAAAGACACAAGCAATATGCAAAGCAAAATTGGATGATATATTAGCTCACATGAATAAGTACATATAGGCAAGAGTCTCTCTATGTTTAGACATGCCATAAATAAGAAAGCAAGCCTAAGAATAGTAGTGGACTAAAGATAGACATGCAACTACTTAACATAGGACAACCTAAGTTAGACACCTATTCTAAACATAGACGTGCTAATAAAAGCACAAGAACACCTAAATTTAGCATAGATAAATATAGTCGACTAAGTCAGATTAATAACACTAACAAGCCTCTTAAGCAAAGATTAGGCGAGGAAGAAAAAATGGGTCCCAAAAACTAGGCCCGATTAGGTACCCATGTACAATGCAATGCAATTCAATCTCTCATAATATGGAGAAAGGTAGAAAACCCAGTGGGAAAAAATTATCTCCCAAAAGAGAGAAAAAGAAAGTGGAGAAGCTAGAAAGCCCACCTAGAGGATGATGTTGCTAATGAAGTGGACTGTACCCCAAGAAGAGATTGCAAATGAATGGGCTTTCTCTCAATGAAGGGTTTGGTGAAGATGTCAACAACCTACTTTGATGACTGGGAAAAAACTAAGTCAATGATCTCTACATGAATAAGCTCTTAAATGAAATGCATATGAATCTCGATGTGGTTGGTCCACTTACGTTGGAGTGGATTCTTGCATATCTAAATGGTGCTCTAGTTGTCACAATAGATGATTGTGGGCTGTCAAAATGGAATGCCAAACTCAGTGAGAATACCCTGAAGCCAAAGAGCCTTAGTAGCTACGTTAATAGCTCCCATGTACTCTACCTCTATGGATGATAAAGCAATAACATTCTACTTTTTACTAGACCAATTGATAGGACCAAAATCAAGTGAGAAACTGTAACTTGAAGTAGACTTGTAATTCTAAGTATCACCAGTCCAAACTAAATCTGTGATTCCAACTAAGTTAACCTCAGTGCCATATGTGTAATGAATCCCAAAGTCGAGAGTCCACTGAAGGTAGTGAAGGATCCTCTTAGCTGCTTTCCAGTGTAGCTCATGAGGCTCCTGCATGAATATTGAAACCATGCCAACTACATATGAAATATTTGGCCTAGTATGGGTCAAATAGATGAGACTGCCAACTAGTTGTCGATACAAGGTAGCATCAACCAATGGTGTAGCACAATCAGCCTCAAGCTTAACTCCAAATAGAAAATGAGTAGTGGACAACTTATAGTTAGTCATGTGAAACCAAGAAAGAAGATCAAGAGTGTACTTAGGTTGTGCTAAAGTGATCCTTGAGTTAGCTTATGAAATTTGAATGCCAACAAAATAATGTAGCAAGCCTAAGTCTGTCATGTCAAACCTGTCCTGAAGAGCTATCTTCACTACTTCAATAGCATATGTAGAGCTCCTAGTAATCAAAAGATCAACATAAAGTACTAGTATCAGTAATGAATCATCTTGTCGTAGAAAATAAATGTTGGGATCCGAGTGGCACCTAGTAAAACTTGAAGATAGGAGGAAGGAATCCATCTTGGCATACCAAACCTAAGGGGCTTCTTTGAGGCCATAGAGAGATTTCCTAAGTCTACATACTAAGGAGGAATCCTGAAGATACCCTGGTGGTTGTTCCATGTAGATCTCCTCCTCAAGGTCTCCACAAAGAAAAGCACTCTTCACATCCATCTAGTGTACTTCCCAACTATGTGTTGCGGCAATAGCAAGTGTGAGTCATATGGAAGTTATCTTGACCATGGGTGCAAAGGTCTCTATGTAGTCAATACTAGCAACTTGTGAAAACCCCTTAACTACCAAACATGCTTTGTACTTATTAACTGACCCATCTATTGCATACTTGGTCTGATAGATCCATCTGCATCGAACCATCTTTCTTCCCTTATGCCAAATCCCAAGTGTGATTTCTCATTAAGGAATCATATTCCTCATTCATAGCACCATCCCACTTAGGTATGCCTGAAGCATCTCTAAAATTCTGTGGATTAGAGGCTGAGACAAAGTAAGCATGTGGCCCACTTTGATAATCTAGCTGTGTACGTCTCCCATCTGTTGGATTGTTAGCATAATATAAATTACATATTACATTGTTTAGTTTACGTAACTGTTTGATGGTTATGTTAGTTTTGTTGTTGCATAACTATTTGATCGTATTATTTAACTATCTTGTATCTACTTTCATCATCGAATAAACATCTTCTTTTCTCTGCCATATCAAATGGTATCAGAGCAGTTTCACTGAGGCATAGGAGGCGCAGTGTAGACTGTGAGTTTTTGTGGTTGTCTATGTCTGGAAGGCATTTTGCTGAGGCACAGTTTGTGTTTGATTCCAGCCATAGCAAGCACGCCACCATCACCTTCTTGACAGCATTGCATGAGAAGTAGTTGTTGAATGACGATGCTTCCAAGTTTGTTGTATGAGATGTAGTTGTTGACCAAGTTGCAGGCCCGATAGCATTGAGAGGAAGCACCCAAGTAACAGGCCCGTCAGCATTGAAGTCGTTTCTTCATCTATGGACTTGAAGATGTTGTAGAGGTTGTTGGTTGTTGCCTGGGAAGACCCAAAGCATTGGACTGAAGTTTCTCTATAATCTACATGGAGGAGGAGACTAGAAGGAGTTGGCAGAGATTGCAAGAAGTGTGTCTTCTCCACACCATTGAGAGGGAGAAATAGTCTGCAGGCCCGAAAGTGGATGTCCACTACACCAGATGCCAGCAGTGTGGCCAGTAACCATGCAAATGAGCCACCTCGAGGTAGGTGTGCTATTTCAGAAAGCTCAGGCTTCTATTTTGCTCTTCTAGATGCCCTACAAAACACCAATAATCTTCAATTCGATGAATTGTTTAGGAAAGGATTGGTAGATTACTTTCTGTTTGATGTCCAATGTCAAGTAAGGAAGATTAGAGAAAAACTTGACAAGGGTTATGATGTTGATGACGGAGATGAGGTAGAACGCACTCACAAGCATCCCCGTCTCACAGCATAGGCCTATCATGCTCATCTCCGTGCTACAATTTCTTCTTGAAAGTGAATGTATTGACAAATAAAATAATAATAAAATTGTTGTCTGGACTAGTCTTTTCTGTATTTGTGGTGAACAATGTCAGCCCCAAAATTGCTTCTTTCCAATGCTCAGCTCTTGAAAGTGCCAAATTATACCGCATGGAAGACAAAGATGGAAATAATTCTCATTTTTGAGGAGCTATGGGGAATCATCATTGGTGATATAACCCAACCGAAAGACCTAGATGAAAGGCAAAAGTTTGACAAGGCCGATGCCAAAGCATTGATGTTGATAACACTCAGCATCATCAATGAAGTCCAACCTCACATTCAGGATGCAGAAACATCAAAGGTGGCATGGGATTCTCTCTCCACAATCTACCAAGCAAAGAACTAGACAAAGATCCTCCATCTACAGTCCAAGCTACATACACTCTGTATGCAAGCTAGTGAGAAAGTTGAGGAATTCTTATGGTGGGTATTTGAACTATGAGTTGAGCTTGTTGCACTTGGAGAAAAGGTGGAGGACAAACTACTTGTCCCAATTATGCTGAGAGGTCTACCATCTCAGTTCAAAATCTTTGTCACCACGCTGAACATCACAAAGAAAGAGGTATCATTTGATGAATTGGTGAATCTATTGCAGCAGGAAGAAGCCATCCAATCAGTCCAAGGTGAACTTGAGGACAAGGCCCTAATTTCCAGACAGTCAAAACGTCAGAAGTCTTATGAAAAGAAGCCACATAAACAACAAGAACATCAATAGTCGAAGCCTCCAAAGGTAAACCGATGGTGTCATATATGCAAAAAAAATAATCATGACACTATCAACTATTGGTACAATGCCTTATCACAAGGCAATTCAAGTAAAGAAGGCTTTTCTAGTTGCAGTGATACTCAGCCATCCAAATGCTGTCATCATCATAGAAAGCACAAAGGCAATGTAGCGGCCCAACAAGATGATGCATCAGAAGAAGATGAACCAAAAATAGCCAACTGCGGCACTCAACACAATCTAGTCCTAGTCTCCCAAACCTCGCAGCCCACCAGGGATATTTGGTTGAGAGACTTGGGTGCCAGCAAGCATATGACAAGTAATTGTGAGCTATTTGATGCACTGACAAAACAACCTACTAGAGATAGAGTTTAAATTTTGAACAACAAGGAGTATGTTGTAGAGGGAATAGGCAAGGTCATCATTCCTCTTGGGACAAGTCATTGTACCCTCACCAAGGTGTTGTATGTTCCTGGTTTGACAACAAACCTACTATCTGTCAGTCAACTTCTGAACCACAAACTCAAAGTCAAGTTCCAGGTGAAGGACGGGGTCAATACCTGTCTAATCTCAAGAGAAGGTATGATACTTGCTAGAGTATTTATGAAGGATAGACAGTTTGCATTAGATGATGTCTCCTCCCCTACAGTAGCTCTATTAACTTCAACGATAGAATGTACTGGACTCTGGCACTATCACTATGGGCACTTTTCAGTCAACTCCTTGCATCAACTCATCTCAAAACAAATGGTAAGAAGACTTCCCCCAATTTCAAATTCATTGCCTATATGTCCTGGATGCCTTGTAGGTAAACAACACCAGGATCTGTTCGAGGATAGTAGCTTCCATGCTAAGCATCACCTTGAGTTGGTACATACTAATCTATGTGGACCCATGCCTGCTTCATTTTTAGGACATAAGTACTTCCAATTGTCCGTGGATGACTTCTCATGAAAAATCTGGGTGTACTTCCTCAAGAAGAAGCATGAAGCCTTTGCCAACTTTCAAGACTTTCACAAGTGGGTTGTCAAAGAAATATGCTAGTCTCTTCTTGTCCTCCACTTAGATCGAGGGGGGAATTCACCTCCAAGGAGTTCATGGCATACCTGAAGCATCATGGCATAAAGTAGCACCTAACTGCTCCCTATACACCCCAACATAATGGAGTTGTAGAACGTCGCAATCGGACTGTCATGGAGATGGCTCGATGCATGCTCTCCACAACCAAGTTGGAGGAAAGATTTTGGGTAGAAGCAGTATAGACAATTGTATACCTCATCAATAGGGCACCAACAAAGATCCTACAACACAAGACACCTGAAGAGGTATGGACTGGACAAAAGCCTTCAATTTCTCATCTAAGGGTGTTTGGTTGCATAACATACATGCATTTCCCTGGCAATAAGAGAAAGAAGATCGATCCTAAGATGCTCCAGTGTATATTGTTGGGATACAATATTACATCAAAAGCATATCATCTCATAGATCTTGACACAAAGAAGATATATGAGAGTCGAGATGTGGTGTGTGATGAATCGTCATTTGATTCATTGTCACAAAAAGAAGAGCAACAACCTCCTTCTCATAAATTGTTCTCACAATCAGATGATGAGCATGTGGAATACTCTCACGAAGAAAGTGAACTACAAGGAGAGTTGTATGTTTATTTGGGCCCTCTAGAAAACATTACACACCAGCAGCAGCACAATCAACCTCTGAAGTGGGTGTAAAGCACAATCAAGGACTCTAACCTACACACTCTTCTAGACACTTCGTCGGGAATTAGAACCAGGAGCTAGACAAGAAATGAAGTGAATCTTGCACTCATGAGTACTATTGTTGACAACACTAAACCTGACATAGTTCGAGGGGCATTAAGCCAACCTCAGTGGAAGAAGGGTATGGATGTAGAGTATAATTCTCTGATCCAAAATCATACATGGGAACTTGTTAATTTGCCTGAAGGGAAGAAACCCATTGGCTGCAAATGGATCTTCAAAACAAAGTACAAGGTAGATGGATCTATTGACAAGTACAAAACATGACTTGTAGTAAAGGGATATGCTCAACAGAAGAGCATTGATTATGAAGAGACCTTTGCACCCACTGCGAAGATCAAAACTATCAGAATGGTTTGTGCATTGGCAGCAAAGAAGGGATGGAAGCTTCAGCAGATGGATGTCAAGAGTGCTTTCTTAAATGGTGATCTCAAAGAAGAATTGTACATGACCCAGCCAGAAGGGTTTGTTGATGAACAACATCCACACAAGGTATGCCATCTCATCAAATCACTTTATGGCCTTAAGCAAGCTCCTAGGGCATGGTACATTAAGATTGATGGTCACCTATTGTAGCATGGATTCACCTATATCCCCTTAGATCCTAATTTGTATATTAAGAAGGTAGGTACAGAGATTGTCATTCTAGTTTTGTATGTGGATGATCTTATTCTCACTGGCAGCTCAGACAGTCTCATTGATAATGTAAAGAATGATCTCAAGAACTCCTTCGACATGATAGATTTGGCGCTACTTCATTATTGTCTTGGCTTGGAGATATGGCAGAAGAAGAACCACATATTCATCTCCCAAATGAAATATGCCAAGACTCTCCTGGAAAAGTATAGAATGGTCAATTGTAAGCCTGTTTGCACTCCAATGGAGAAAGGTTTGCAACTATCCCACTTCCAGGATTCACCTCAAGTAGATGCCACTCTCTATAGGTAGCTGGTTGGGAGCCTCATCTACTTGAACTATACTAGACTAGACTTATGTTTTGCTGTCATCTATCTCTAGATAGATTCATGCAGGAGCCGAAGAAGTGTCATTGGGTTGCAGCAAAACATGTGTTGAGATATATCTGAGGCACAGTTGATTATGGTTCGGAATATAAGAAGAACAACCAGTTCTTCTTATAGGGATATATAGACTCAGATTATGCAAGATCTGTAGATGATAGGAAATCAACCTCAGGTTATGTTTTTCATCCCAGATCTGGGCCAATTTTGTGGGTTAGTAAGAAGCAAACTGTTGTTGCTCTTTCATCCACTAAGGCTGAATATTGCACCGCACGAGGAGCTATGTGTGAAGTGATTTGGTTACGTTGCATTCTAGCAGATATGGACATTCCTAAAGAGAAGTCACCCATTCTCTATTACGACAATCAGGATGTGTTAAAACTTGTGAAGAATCCAGTTTTCCATGAGCAAACCAAGCATATTGAGGTCGAATGTCATTTCATTTGAGACCAAGTTTTGAACCACTACACACTACAATAGAAGAGGCAATTAGTGCCTAAAATAGTGCCAAAATTTAGTGCATTTGAGTCCATGAATTGGACACTTCTGCCAGCGCAAAACTCGGTGCCCAATAGCATCTCGCTATTGCGCCGAGTTTCGCACCAGGTTTAGCGCCGATTGTAACGTCGGGTTTAGCGCCGGGTTTTGTGCCAGGACTAACACCAGATTTAGTACCGGATTTTGTTGCTTCCAATTTGGCTTCTAATTTTGCTTATGGTTTTGCTTCTTGTGTTGTTTCTAAGTTTGCTTCTGATTTTTCTTCTGATTTTACTTCCAGTTTTGCTTCCAATTTTGCTTTCGGTTTTGCTTCCAGGTTGGCTTCCACTTTTGCTTCCACTTTTTCTTCTGGTTTGCTTCTAGTTTCACTTTCAGTTTTGCTACTAGGTTTGCTTCCAATTTTTCTTCCAATTTTGCTTCCACTTTTGCTTCCAGTTTTGCTTCTGGTTTCACTTCTGGTTTTACTTCCGGTTTTGCTTCCGGTTTTGCTTCCAGGTTTGCTTTCAGGTTTACTTCCAATTTTGCTTCCAATTTTGCTTCTAGTTTTGCTTCCAGTTTTGCTTCCAATTTTGCTTCCAGGTTTGCTTCTAGTTTTGCTTCTAGTTTTGCTTCCACTTTTGCTTCCCATTTTGCTTCTAGTTTTGCTTCCAATTTTTCTTCCAATTTTGCTTCTAGTTTGGCTTCCGATTTTGCATCTGGTTGTGCTTCCAATTTTGCTTCCAGTTTTGCTTCCACTGTTGCTTCTAATTTTGCTTCCAGTTTTGCTTCTAATTTTACTTCTGATATAACGTCGCTTGTTGCTTCCATTTTTATGTCTTTTGTTGCTTCTAAAAATGCTTATTATTTTGCTTACATTTATTAATTTAATATGTTTTATTTCAATTTAATTAGTTAAATATATCATGCCTCTTAAATAACTCATATGATTATAAAGTAAGTAATTTAATTATTTAACTCATATGATTAAATAGAAACATAATTATTATAACATGATCATCATCTAGAATTAAAACAAGTGAGTCAAATATCTATAATTTAATTGAATTTGACAACATCCATCCTGAGTAGTAAATTAAAATCATCATACATAATAAATATCCATCCAAAAAATATCGACCACTTTCAATATATATAAATTGACAAGTCAATATGGATAAGATCATCATCATATATAACTAAAACAAGTGAAAGTCAAATATGTCAGTAGATCAATAACATGTCTAAATGATACATGTACAAATGATATAAGTAAAAATGATAAATTACATAACTCAAAATGATACAAGTCAAGATGATACATGTCCAAATGATATAAGTCAAAATGATACATAAATTTATGATACAACTCATTAATATGGAATTGTAGGCCATGAAAATGATACATATGATAGCTAGCGACTATGAGAAGATGCATCATAATGATACATCAACAATGATTCATGATGCAGTATATATGATCATGAATGTCACTGGCTACTATGAGAAACTACCTCATCATCATCATCACCATCACGATCGTCATCACCATCACCATCATGATCATCATCATCATCATCACCATCATCGTCATCATCATCATTGTCATCGGCCTCAGTGTCTTATGTATCTGCATCATCATCATCCTCTGCCATGTGATCTATACTAGAAGCAACATAATCTAGATCTCTATCAGGAGGATCATCTTGATCTTCTGGAAGACCTGTGTTATGAAAAAAAACATTTAAAATGAAAAGTTATTATTTATTTCATGCAATAATTTATTTTTCTGTTATATATCTAATATTACAACATATGAAACGAAACCATAATCATATTACATCATATCAAAGTGCACATACCATAATAAAATTTAAAAAAAGTTACAGCTAATATGTCATTTCAATAATGTAAAACATGCAACAATTCTAATAAACGTTAGTAAAGATCATAAAAAAATTTGTTATAAATTTAACTATCAACTGCAAATTCTATTACATAATCTTAAGTGCTACAAATTGCTTGGTCGAAAGCTCCCATTTTGACATAGGCAGGGAGGATGGTGGCAAAGGTTGCGGAATTTGTCTTTACACCAGCCAATTGCATTTGCTTTAAAGTTTCCGAAGCCTTTTCGACAAATCCATTTTGTACATATCTTGCAGCCATTACAGTCCATGAGACCACATTTCTTTGAGGCATTCTGTCAAACAATTCTCGTTCCTTGTCTATGCTTCCACATTTTGCATACATGTCTAACAGGGTAGTTGCAACTACAACATATGACAAAATTCCTCTATCCTTTATGTATTGATGGATGTCCATACCCTATTCCAAAGCTCCCATTTTGACACAGGTAGGGAGGATGTTGGCAAATGTTGTGGAATTTGGCTTTACACTAGCCAATTGCATTTGCTTTAAAATTTCTGAAGCCTTTTCAACAAATCCATTTTGTGCATATCCTATAGTCATTGCATTCCATGAGACCACATTTCTTTGAGGCATTATGTCAAACAGTTCACGTGCTTTGTCTATGCTTCCACATTTTGTATACATGTCTAACAGGGCAGTTGCAACTATAACATCTAACAAAATTCCTCTATCCTTTATGTATTGATGGATGTCCATACCCTATTCCAAAGCTCCCATTTTGACAAAAGCAGGGAGGATGTTGGCAAAGGTTGTGGAATTTGGCTTTACACCAGCCAATTACATTTTCTTTAAAATTTCTAAAGCCTTTTCAACAAATCCATTTTGTGCATATCCTACAGTCATTGTAGTCCATGAGACCACATTTCTTTGAGGCATTATGTCAAACAGTTCATGTGCCTTATCAATGCTTCCACATTTTGCATACATATCTAACAAGGTAGTTGCAACTACAACATCTGACAAAATTCCTCTATACTTTATGTATTGATGGATGTCCATACCCTATTCCAAAACTCTCATTTTGACATAGGCAGGAAGGATGGTGGCAAAGGTTGTGGAATTTGGTTTTCAAACAACTCATACTCATAGAGTCATGGTTTCAGGTCACGTATGTTATGGTAACAACAAGGGATTCCAACTATTGTTATGATAGCTAAGACTACCCTCATTTGTGACCATAACAAGGTTCTTGGACAACACTATCTTGCTCTTCACACTGGGTACTATATAGGCCAAGATTGGGTTGAAGAAATCACTTGATGGTTACCTATATAGTGATACCACACACTAATACCCCATGCATTCTAAATAGCTTGAGATTTATACAATACTCAACCAAGATGAAATTGTATCACTGTACCACACTTAAGTATGATAGTCCTTTCTTGACAACAATTTGTAATCTTTAGACTATTGGGATACTTGCCACAAATAAATATTAGGTCAATGATACTGTTAGCTCTCTAAAATGCAGGTTGCAAATCCTAAGAGGATGCCAGGCTCTATGCTTAGATTTGCAATGTTTTTGAACTAACGAAATGGAGTTAACCTATAGGGTTGATGACTCCCTGCACTTCAAGTTCTGCTAGACCTAGGTGGGTGCACCTTACTAATGAAGAAAATTAAATGGATGTGTGATCTTGGCTGAGTGATGGATCTACCTATAGTGGTAAATGGTGCAGAATAGATGATTACTTGCTGCCTACTTTTTACTTCTAATGTCTGAATAGTGATTGAAAATGGTATGGTTCTAATTTGGTATAAATTGTATAAGCAATATCAAGGGAAAACTAATAGATATGTTCAACTAATGAAAATGAGTAAGACTAGTGCCTAAATCTATTGGTCTATTTGAGTTAGTGAATGGAAATAGATGTATGTGATTGGTGAGCTTATCTCCTAGCTTAACTCTAACAGTTGGGCACTTTGGATATTTACACCTTGTGCCAATGTGTAGGTTTGTATGTGACAGTGCTCTTCTTATATAATCCCAATGATATTCCCTTGAATTACTATGAAATTATGACAGGAATTTAATTCTTGAGTTGAAAGAAACCAATCACAATAACTTCTTCAAAAGGATTTAATCTTTGACAAGAACCAATTAAAGTTAATTATTAGAAAGGATTTTTAATTCACATAAACTGGAAACCAATCAAAGAACTTCACACAGTGACATCAAATATGCCCTGACAAATGTAAATATGAATAATTCAATAAAACCACTTTGGAGATAGCACAATAACATATAATCATGAAAATTAACACAATTGTTGAACACCAGAAATAAATCACCGTGTAGAAATATTATGCTCCATTGTGTTTTTCAGAAAATAAACATGTGTAACTGAAATTCTTTAATTAAAACATAACTGACAATATATCTTCTTTCTATATGTAATATATATAGTCTTCTTCAAATTAAAGAGAGATACCTATCAATCGATGATCTTATAACCATCATATTTTTTAACTTTTATATCAATATTAGTGAAGAGACCACATCTCTTCATAGTGTCTTTTGAGAACTAACAAAATTATGAAAATAAACAAATACATTTATACTAAGCCCTGCTGAGCCATAAGTAGATTTGAGCAAGATGATTCAAATATTTCTAGCTCAGATGTGTCTCTGCATATTCAATGGCATCCCTAACGTCCACCTCTATTGAAATCATTTTCTCCAGATGTGATCAAGCTTTGTTGGATGCCGAATCTTCATGTTTTACAATTTCTAGGGTCTCATCTAATATTCCCTGACACTCCTTGACCCATTCATCCTTTCTCTTCAAATCTTTGTCATTCTTGAGTAACACAGGTACACCTATCTGAGAAGTCTCCATGCATTCTTTCACTTCATCTTGGAGCTTGTCATGGTACTTCTTATGCTGCTAATAAGATTGTCTACATCAGATGTGCTTGCACTATCAGAGGTGTGTTTACCCTGTATTTCATGTAACTTATTGTGTATTCTATTATTTACTCTTTCATGTTCTTGAATGACCTTTTATTTTTCAGAGAAAATACCCCATAATTTAGGCATCCATTGCATCAGATGAGCATGTCTGTTTTGTAGGAATGTAGTGAGTGTATCTATTCTCACCTGTGCCATTTGATCTTTTGAGGGTGATTGGACTTGTTGTGAGCTTTCTGCTTGTGTAATCATTTTAAGAGGGACTGAATCCTTTAAGAAATCATTTTCTTTTTTCAACCTTTCCCAGCTCATTTTGTAGGTATCCCTCTCCTTTATCAATAGTTGAATCTGAGCTTTATTTAGTTTTGCCACATTTACTCCAAGTTTTGTTGTAACGACTAGATCAGTTTCTTCATCTTTCAATGTCATAACATGGCCAAAAGCTTTTTCAATGTTAATGACAGCAATCTTTTTTTTTGGTGGGTATAGAGTCCATATCATGAGGGAGTTCTCATTTGGATTGTATTTTGTTCTAGTAAATACTTCAACAACCCCTTCAGAACTAAGCTTGTGTTTTGTATCATTATTGTACAGAAAACTGTCAAAAACAAGTGTTGAATTCAAATCAAGACCCAAGAAGATCATTATGTTGGAAAGAGACACTATGTGACCTCATGAGTGTTGTCATTGATGGCAACAAAGTCCATCCCACACATCCGTAGGACATGGTATGTCTATACCAGAAGTCAGATTGAAGAGTATTTTGGTCTGGTGAGCAAGAACAGAGCATGCAGCAAGGTCTGACAATCAGGTCCAGATTTCTCAAAGGAAGTATCTCAGTAAAGTGTAGACTTGGGGAAGTCAAGAGGAGTACCATGACTAATACATTCCAGAGATTGAGCCTCCGATGATGAAAGAGTGAAAAGATATGAACACCTAAGTGTTGGGTTCATGTTTGGCAGAGTAGACTGAGGAAGAACTGACTGGCAGAGCATCAGACCTTAATCTGGATGAGATATTGATGGTGATCAAGCTTATTAAGAGATCATTCATGATTGGCTGACATAATTGATGACTTCTATAAGTATCTCTTTGATACGCATCACTTGGTAAGCAAGGATTCAGCCGACAAACCATAGATTGAGAAAATATTGAGTATTCCAGATGCCGACTAGAAAGATGTTGAAATCCTTGGTGTGGATATATATACCAGATGGATTCCAATGAGAAGGGGTGTGTGGGGTGCTATGAAGTGCAAAGAAAAGAAGAGAGAAGTGTGGAAATAGAAATACAGGTATGGTATGTGACAGAACAACAGCACTAAGGCAGAGGAAGAATGAAGTGCAGTAGATCAGTATATTAAGCTTAATCAGAACTGAACCTCAGCATATGTGGATGCTACTCATTAGTTCAAGCACCTGGTTTCCTTCTATAAACTATTGTAGGCAGTGAGCCTCCTATGAGTAGTGTGCTCGAGCAGTGAGCCCTAATTGGCAAGTGCCATTTGTACTACCTTATTCTTTTAACAGAGAATACAATCTTGGGTTAATCACCCCATGGTTTTTTTCCTTTACAGGGTTTTCCACGTCAAAAATATTGTGTCATGTGTGTTAAGTTTATTTCTGCTTCCATGGTTATGAATGCTTATATAATTTGATATTACACTAATTGTTAAATAAGAAAAGAAAGTCAGATAATTAAGATAACTGATTCACCCCCCCTCTCAGTTATCAACAATTGGTATCAGAGCTAAGTTCCTCTAGACAGAGCCTAACAACTTGAGGAAGATCTAGGAATCTCAATGGATATGTATGGTATGAGGGAGCAACTTCAGTCTGCTCTAGATGATCTTGATCAATCTCACTCTGAAGTCAATGACCTAAGGGAAAGACTCAAACAAGCTCATGATTTCATAAATGAACTCAAAGAAAAACTAAGTATCTTAATGAAGAAAAGAAAGGAACTTCTTCAACAATTAGCAAGCCAAAATGAAGCCAATGATACTAATGAAGATCTAAATGAGAAAACCAAGTTATGTGAGAAGTTGTCAAAAGAGGTCATTATGGTAAGACATGAAATGGAATTAGGAGTTATGAAATTCACCCAAGAAATTGAAGAGAAAAGAAAAAGTGAAGATAATCTAAAACAATCTCTCAATGAGAAGTCAGAAGACTGCCACAAAATGGATAGAATAATCAGGAATCTAGAATCTGATCTTGAAGAAGCTAGAGACAATGAAGAACAACTTGAGAATTAGATAGACACTCTTAAAAGGGATCTTCAAACAACAAATGAATACAAAGAGAAATTCAAGATAAGCTTTGCTCAACTTGAAGTTCTTCTTGAAAGACAAAAGAGGGTAGATGACAAGCAAGGCTTGGGGTATGAGAAAGGGGAAAGCTCTGGATCCAGTCAGAAGAACTTTGGATTAGGAAATCCAAGGAATAGGCCTAGAAGACCTTTGGTAAGGCAACCAAATGCTCAAAGATATCCATCCTTCAATGGATACTGCCACAATTGCAATAACTTTGGTCATAAACCAAATTAGTGTAGAAGATGAATGAATCAGACTAATTCATCCTTCTCTGGATAGTGTTTTAACTGCAAAAAGTATGGGCACAAATCTCAAGAATATAGAAATATGCAAATGAACAATTCATTCAATGGTAGATGCTTTGCATGCAATAGAATGGGACATATGGCTAATCAATGCAAATCAAGAGGATATCAGTCAAATCTAAAAGAAATGTTGTTTGCTTCAATTGCAATGAATCTGGTCATATTGCCAAATTCTGTAGAAGTAAGAATCAAGATAAAAGAGGTCCGGTGCATCATAATCAAAATCAAGATAAAGGAAAAGGAAAAGTGAATGCGGATGAAATTCAAAGGGAGATGAACAAGATTTGGGTAAAGAGAAGTACATAAAATGTTTGGGATGGATCCTAACCAGATTTTGGTGTTGATATTCCTTCCGGAAACTAAATAAGATGAGCTCTGGCTCAGGGGGAGTAAAAAAGAAAAACAAATTCCCCCAGCCAGTTAATTGGTGCCTGAAATTAGCACATGGAAAGTTGTGGATTAAAGGGTTCTCAGATAAACATCTAAATAAGCCTTGGTAAAGATATCGAAGATCTGTAAGAAGTTTAGAAGAGGTTAATCTTCCAAGATTAATCTAGTTTAACAGTCGTCCGGTAAGAAGAAGGATTCTCACAGTTAGATCTGATATGATTCAAATTGAGGAATCTTGTGTTGCAGATAGATGAAATGATTGGAGAAAGGAAGATAGATTGTCAATAATCATTGAGAATAACTCTAAGTGCATCTCAGTGATCCGAAAAAGATCTTTCTCAGAATAAGGAGAACAAGGCAACTAGAATGACTTAAGTTGCGCATTTATTGCAATGTGGAATTAGGGTTTGCACAGAGATATAAGGGTTCTCCTATTGAACATTTGCTCATTTACATTCAAGAAGAAGAGAGAAGGAGCTCTGCAACAAAATTACCTCAAACCTCTCAAAGATCAACTGCAGAAGTCGATTCATCTAGCAATCCAATCCGGCTCATATCGTGAACCCTAGAAACGTAAAAGGTATTTTCCGCTCTTGAATATCTCTCTCTAAATCTTTGAAAGATGGCTACTTTGAATGTTGTGAAGATCACTGATAGGCTGCACCCTAAATTCAAAAAACATCCCTATAAATCCCTAGAAGTTGATCCCCTAGGCACATTTTCTAGCATTCTGCATGGAGTTCTACATGTAGAAGATGTTAGAGTTTACATACACGCAAACATTAAAGAATTTGGGGAATCCAAGTTGATGGATATCTACCACAAGGAACTAATAGATGAATCATTTGAACTCAAACCTCAGTGCAAGGCCATTCGGGATAAGCATTTTGGACATTGCATTCATTTCCCTTGTTTTGCTAAAGATGATTGGGTCTGGTATGTTTTGTGTAGAATGCATGACAACTTTATGTGGTTGATGAGGCCATTCAAGATAACCAAGGATGCAATTAGGGTAGTAACCGGATTGCACTCATCTGGTGGGTTGCCTACTCTGAAATCAGTCAAAAATCAAACTATAAATCAGGGTACCAGATCAAAATTTGATAAGAGAGCAATGACTATAGAAGATATCACTGATTTGGATATCAAGCTTACATCTATGATAATTGGCTATAAGATATATCACTCCAGCAGGGAGAATTTTGTATCTTGAACTGCAATCTATGCTACTTATCAGATGTTAAGGGAGAATGCAAATTATGATCTTTGTGAACTTCTTCTGAGCCAACTATTGAAAAACCTACAAAAGATCAAGAAGGACAAGAAGAACTCATTCAAGTATGGTGGGCTAATACTGTGTTTGTTCTTTTACTTTCTGAATGAGCTACCCAGATCCAGTGGTTGGGTATGGCAAAATGACAGACCTATTGCCATTCAAATAAGAGATTACATGCATGGGCTTGGTGATGCCAAGGATCAAAATAGCTCTCTGGGGATACTTCAAGAACTTCCAAAGTATGATGCAAACCAGAGAAAGAATCCCCCAATCATTGGTTGAGAAGTACAAGGATATAGTGTGCTTTATGGTAGACACTGATCAATGTCTAATGGAAGCAGTAGAGCCAAGGATAGTCTGGATTATGCCAATGGGGTATAAGGTGGATGATAAAATTTTGGAACTGCATATCCAACACCTACTAAGTAGGCCCAAGGACCCTAAGGTAGAAAGGTTTGGAACATTCCAAGAGTTGAGTGTAAAATTTCATGTTGAACTTAGACAGCCTGAGATCAAGAGGAAAGTGAGAAGGGAAGTAGAAGAAGTCACCAAGAGATATGGAATATCAAAGGAGGCAGTTGATACCAACAAAGAGAAGTTGGAAAGTGCAGAGAAAGAAAGACAAGAAACAGAAAAAGAAAGTGCTCCGGTGCAAGCCCCCTCCCAGACCAGATCCTCCAAAAGCTCTGTACCAGCCTCCTCTAAGAGTCAAAAAGCCTCAAAACTGGAAGTCAGGGCATCTGGAAAGGGAGAGAAGAGAACTAAGACAAAGGCCACAAGGTCTTACATCAGTTAGAAGGATGATGAAGAGACAGAATTAGATGAGGAGGTCAAGAAAATGAAGAAGAAGAAGAAAATATCTGATGAATCCTCTACCAGTCAAGGCAAGGAAGAAAAGGCAGAAGAATTTGTTGAAAATCCTACTCTCTGCATTGATGATATCATCAAATCAGTCACTATGGATGGGAACTTGAAACCAATGACTAAATTTTATGATGAATATAATGAAGCTGACCAAAAGATCTTGCAAGATGCCACAGTCAGGTATCTTAACATTTATAATAAAGCATTCATTGAGATCATATCTCTAATTTGCAAAAGCTTAGAGAAGGAACTTGAAATAAGAAAGAACAATGCTAAGGCAAAGGACCTAGAAATCTGAGAACAGATAGCCATTCATCTCTATCCTTCCATCACTCCTAAACAACTAAACATGATATTCAAGGATTGCAAGGATGAGTTCTAGAGAAAAGCCAGAATGAACAAGCTTATGCTCGGAGAGACTGATCAGGTGGCAAAAGAAACTGAAGACATCCTATGGAATGCATACAAAAGGTTCAATATTCCTATTATAGAGGATATAAGTGATGAACCTTCTGATGTCGAAGGACTAAGCATATCAAAGGAAGATCCTACAGAGAAGAATCAAAGGAGATAGGTGAGGAGAAGACCAAGGACCTAGATTCCTCTGTTCCAGAAGAGGAAGTCCATGAAGAAGTAAATATCTCTCATCCGGATTCCCTAGCAGACTCCAGATCTAAAGGAGAAGAAAGAATAGAGGAGAAAATCAGTCAAGAAGAAGAGGTAAAGGGAAGAGAAGAAGATCAAACAGAGAAGACCCTAGGAGATGGTTCTGAGACTGCAAAAGGAAAGAAGACTCTATCTCCGGCAAGAGACACTGCAGAAACTGTTAAAGATTTCTTGACCAAAGAAATGATGGAGATCGATGAACCGGAACTACTTCAAGGACCATTCAATTTTGATTCCCTCTCCCTGGTTCAAACAATGAAGATAGCATCCTTTGCCCAAGAAAAGACAAAAGAAAAAATTCTGAAGTCTCACATGGAAGATTGTGAGCTGATAGAGATTGCATCCAGTGTATTGGAGAAGATCATGCCATCCTTCCGAAAGGATCTTTTGGCCTCTTCATTTGGTAATCTCAAATCTCTTGTTAATACTGTTAGCACACATTTTGATTCCTTAGAGAAGTCAGCAAAAGAAAAAGTTCGGAAGGAGTTTTTGGGAAAGAGATTCTCCAAAGTACAAGGGCTAATAACAAATGATAGGAGAAATATGGATATTGGGATAAAGAGCTTAGAAAATGCTCTTAAAGATGGCGGAGAAATATATAAATTTTTTTTATCCTAGTCTAAAGTGACAATGGAAATTGAGAAGAAAGTGAAAGAACAAGAGGGAAAACTTTCAAGTATATCTTAGAATTTTGATCCTCTCACCACATCCATAATAAACCAAGAATGCCATACTATTTCCATTCTAAATGAACTAAAGAAACTTGAAAAGGAAAGGAAGAATATAATAAGTAGGATGGGTGAACTTAGAGGGATAATTATCTCTAAGTTAGAGGCCATGCATGAGGCCCTAACTGATGCTCAGACCACAGCCCGGACCAGTGATCTGATAGATCTAAAGAGGGTAGAAACTTTTGCATTCCTGTTGAGTGGTCACATCTCAATTTTGGACAGGATGAAGCAGAGTTGGTGACAAAAGTTGTACAGTTGAAAAGCACCTTTACAGATATACTTAAGTATATGTAAGTATAACTTGTATATATACTTATGCGGATATGTATACGCTGATTTTTGGAAATTTTGGTGTGAGGATTCTACCCTTTGCCATTGATGTCAAAGTGGGAGTGAAGAGTAGTGAAAAATGTGGAATCCAACTAAGGAGGAGCTCTGGAAAAGTGTACATTAGAACAGAGCGTCAGCTAAGGAGGAGTATAGTATGACAGTCATTTTCCACTAAGTGTTGTCATCAATGCCAAAGGGGGAGATTGTTGGCAAGAGACACTATGTGACCTCATGAGTGTTGTCATTGATGGCAACAAATTCCATCCCACACATCTACAGGACATGGTATGTCTATACCGGAAGTCAGATTAAAGAGTATTTTGGTCCGGTGAGCAAGAACAGAGCATGCAGCAAGGTCCGACAATCAGGTTCGGATCTCTCAGAGGAAGTATCTTAGTAAAGTGTGGACTTGGGGAAGTCAAGAGGAGTACCATGACTGATACATTCCAGAGATTGAGCCTCTAGTGATGAAAGAGTGAAAAGATATGAACACCTAAGTGTTGGGTTCCTGTTTGGTAGAGTAGACTGAGGAAGAACTGACCAACAGAGCATCAGACCTTAATCCGGATGAGATATTGATGGTGATCAAGCTTCTTAAGAGATCATTCATGATTGGTTGACATAATTGATGACTTCTATAAGTATCTCTTTGATACGCATCACTTGGTAAGCAATGATTCAGCCGACAGACCATAGATTGAGAAAATATTGAGTATTCTGGATGCCGACTAGAAAGATGTTGAAATCCTTGGTGCAGATATATATACCAGATGGATTCTGATGAGAAGGAGTGTGTGGTGTGGTGTGAAGTGCAAGGAAATAAAGAGAGAAGTGTGGAAATAGAAATACAGGTCTGGTATGTGACAGAACAGCAGCACTAAGGCAGAGGAAGAATGAAGTGCAGTAGATTAGTATATTAAGCTTAACCGAAACTAAATCTCAGTATATGTGGATGCTACTCATCAGTTCAAGCACCTAATTTCCTTCTATAAACTATTGTAGGTAGTGAGCCTCCTATGAACAGTGTGCTCAGGCAGTGAGCCCTAATTGGCAAGTGCCATTTGTACTACCTTATTCTTTTATCAGAGAATACAATCTTGGGTTAATCACCCTGTGGGTTTTTCCCTTAACAGGGTTTTCCACATCAAAACTATTGTGTCATGTGTGTTGAGTTTATTTCTACTTCCATGGTTATGAATGCTTATATAATTTGATATTGCACTAATTGTTAAAGAAGAAAAGAAAGTCAGATAATTAAGATAACTAATTCACCCCCCTCTCAGTTATCAACACATTAAACCAGATTCTTTGAACAACTCCCTTCCTTTCTCAGGAGTCATATCTTCCATCTCCTTTTCAACTTCTACTTTTAAAGCATTCATTAACTGCATCTAGTTGTCTAGTGTAACATATGAGACTGATTCTCTAATAGCCTTCCCCTTGTGTTTGTACAAAAAGGATCTGAACTCAGGGGTATGAATAAACTGTTCATCTGAAATAAAAGATTTATATGCAACCTGTCTAGAATCATTATCCCCTGTTTCTTCAATTTCTAATCCTCTTTCCGGGGGCTGGTATGGTTCAATTCTACATTTTAAAATTGTATTAGAAAAGTCATGGGGTTTAGAGGCCACAGACCCTTCACTGTCGAAGGAAAACACTTCAATTTCTTGTGCTTCCCTTTTTCTTTCCCTTATTTTCTGATTATATTCATCAATGGCTATTGTAGCATCTGCTTCTTCCAAATTTTTTATTACATCATCATGAGGGAAAGGTACATGAGTATATCCACTCAATTTTTGCTTCTTCTTAGCATAATCAATAAAGCCCTCCGGGTCAAAAAACTTTCTCTATATTGCTTTCCTAAGATTAAAATGAGACAATTTATCAAGAATGAGATCATAACCTTCTCTAGATAACACAGTAAAGTCACCAAAACATAAGGTGCTTGGCATAAAAGACTGTTTATCATATGAACTGAGATTCATCACATTTGAGTAGTCAAGCTATCTGACTATTTCCAAGTATGCCACCCTATCTGGTACAGTTTTTGGAAATAGAAAAGGGGTATCCTCAAACCCGTATACTCTAATCATTGTGGAATCACAAAAACAATACCAATCCCCCTAATTGTGGTTTACAATAGGTGGCCCATCAAAACCCCTGGGTCTCAAAAACCTTTTAATTTCTTCTAACAAAGTGTAACTGCATGGGTAGCCATAACATCTGTATAGGGTTTTTACAAAGAATTCTTCAAAGTGAACATAATTGGAATTCACAAACCTGTTGTCCCATATTGAGGTCCATAATTGTGGGGGTGGCGATTGAACATATTTATCAATTTGTGAAATTTTCAACTGCTCTAGCCATAGATTTAATTCTTGTCCAAAATACAAAACCATATGCATGAGAATAGAATAGTGTCTGAAGGTAACTATGGGGGAACTATTCTTTAAGGCCTTCAGACTTGAGTCTATTTCCTTAAAAATAAAAGTAGCATAGTCAAATGTCCTAGTGTGATGGCACTGGATATTCACAGAGATAACCATGGGCACTATGGACATAAATTCTAGAACTTCAGTTCCCAACACCTGCCCCACTAAGTAATATGTGTATCTCAGGTAAGGTTCGAACAACTCGACATGAAACTGTGGTTCATCCCCTTCTTCAAATGGCACTAGATTCCCCTCATTCCATGGCCTATGTAATGGCAGACTCCAGCCCTTATATGTGGTATCCAATCTAAAATATTCCTTTTCTAGGGCTTCATGTACGATAGGGGTGTTATATGTGTCATTTAAATCAAAAACTTCACAAATTGCATTTTTAGATATATGAAACAAGGGCTTTCCCTGTAGATTACATACGGCCTTTTGGTCGAGATCATAATGGTATGCTAGTAGTTTCAAAAGGTCTATATTGACAAAAACATCTGTGACTATTAATTTCCCTAAACTGAGTTGCCAGGGGTTGCAGACAGGTTTCATCCTATGTCTCCTGTGATAGTGGAACATGAATAATTCATACCCTCAGATACGAGTCCACATATTTCTGACATATTTGTGTTTATTTTCAAGTTTTTCCACATTTTCCCTCAATTGTGCAGTTCTTCTGGCCTTGGGTCCAGAACCAGGCAATTGGTCCACAAGATCTTGGTTTAGTTTCCTTTCTGGTGTTTTCTCTCCCTTCTCTGTTTCAATTTTCTATTTTTTGCCCTTGGTTTGGCTCTTTTCAGTGTGTTTCATTTTCTTTGTTTCAAAGGAGCCTTCCATTTTATACCAGAACTTGACTATATCAAAGAAAGTTGAAGGACTTACCTGTATATGCTCCGTACAAATCTCCTAATTCTCAGTGAATTCATTCTTCTCCGTCTGCAACCCTTGTGTTGATTTTAGTGGGGATCAGAATGGCTTTTATAGCATTATGTTCAATCAGCCATTAATGGCTACCACCAGAATTGAATGCAGGGAATTCATGAATTTCAAAATGTCAGGGCGATGCTCTTTTTATCATATCAGTGAGACCATTTTATTCTTTCATTGATCTTCATATTGTTTTGGCACCATTTTCTTTCATATGTTTCTGGTTGGTCGCCAAGTGTGCGTTGGTGTCTCCACAAAATACTCTTTTGATAAAGTTATGAATCCTTTATTGTCATTTCGGGGAGATATTATAATTTTCATCCTGATGTCATTTTGATCAGGTTTGGCGAACATTCTCCTTGGTATCGGTGAGTCTTTCTCCGACAGATAGGGGTTACCTCATCTTTATCGCCATGATAATCTCCATAGTCAAGAGAATATGATAGTCTCTCGATGGGTTAGGTCCTCCCGATGATCTTATCTCCATTGCTCATTTTTATTAGAACATATCGGCGAGAGTCTTATCGAAAGCCTTTTGTCTCTTGTGTCAGGGTGACTTTTGTGGTCGAGGAAGCTTAAGGATTTCATTCCGATTGTATATGTCATGCCGATAGTCTTAATATTACACGTCGGGGAGAGATTGTTTGCTTCCTGGTGATGAGCCATTGGTCGGTGTGACTTAAAGGCTCGGTGTAACTTTAGGATTTCACTCTGATTGTTTTACTCACACTGATGAGTATGTGTTGGTGGTACATACAGAATGTCTCCCCGATCTTTTGACATGAAATTTTGATCATTCGGACATCAATCATCTCTCACTGATTATCACATTATACTTCAAGAATGTATTTTTCTATTTGGGGTGAGTTACTTAAGGTCTTTCCGATATAGATAACTTAGTATCAGAATTAGGCTGTGGTCAGAGAGCTAGGTATATTCATGAGATTGTTTATGTGCAGATTTTGAAATGGATCTTGTCACACAAATTTTTGGTGGTTGGTTTTGAAAATGAGGCACATTAGTCACATTATGTGGAGACTTGGTGAATTCTTAGCAGATGAATAATGTGAAATTTTTCAGTTCCAACAGACACAAGGCTTTTAAACAAAAACCATAATCCTAACTCTATATCCATCCCCTTAGTAGTCTCAAGGGCCACCTTGAGACAAAAAATGCTAATGTACTATTATGATAGTTATGATTGTCCTCCATCGTTTCATTGTGCATTTGAAACTTGAGATGAGGATTGGGGAGGTCTCCATTTGTAAAAACATGGAAAATACTCATGGCAAGATCTTTAAAATAGGCATATTCAACTTCAGGCATTTCTGTAGACCCTAGGAAGGTGGATGTAAACTTAGTGACTTTAATTACCACCACAAAGACTATCCCCTTTGTGACTATGACAAGGTAACACTGTCATGCTCTTTATGGCAATCCCTTCTCCATTGGGTGATGGCCTAATAACATTTATCTCCTTTGTGATTTCAATGCCTCTCTAATGCATTATCATAGGAGTCTTGACAATCCTTATGTATTAGTGAAAAAGGCTTCCAACAAAGTGGAAAGAAGGGCTTAAGATTACATACAAAGTCCTAGTCTTCATACCCTAGTCATATATCACCGCTCTAAGATGACCTCAAGACAATTGCCCTTTACTACAGGAAGTCAATGCAATTTTAAAAGATAAAGTGCAAGAGGCCAAAGGACAAGAAAACTTAAGGCCTTAAGGGGTTTAAAGGAATAAAAATATAGGCTTGCAGACTTGTTGGGTGAATATTTTGTCTTCAACTAACTGAAGGCAAAATGGTTATATCAACCATAGTACAATGAGATAAATCTCCCCTCTCAGCAAGGGGAGGTTCCCTATCAATAATTACAACTTTATTTTAAACTAAAACTAACTTGGGGGTGTGATCATACCATCCATTTCTCTTTTTTCAGAAATGATGTTTACAATATATTACGATTTCAACAAAACTGATATAATGCCAAGAACTATGAATTACTACAAAATCCACAGACACACAAAATCTTTCGTTACTTTGTTCACCAATGGGAAATGAAATGGCTCGAAGTAGAGTGCAGCCCAAAGTCTTCAATATATGCCAAGATGAGATAAATAGATTAAAGATAGCAACTTGTAGCACAAAGTCTTCAATCTATTTCTCATTCACGAACACAACACAATTCTCACAAATGATTTTATAGCTCAAAGTCTATTAAAATCAGATTTACAATACTCCTTAATCACTCGAAATAAACCCTCACACTTCAATTACTTATCAAAGATAATATGATAGCAAAGACATACGAACAATTCTATCTTAAAACAAATCACTCCAAGACAAAGATTGGAATTCAACTTGCTCTCTTGTATTGATAAATATTTGAAAATTGATTTACACAAATAAGCACAAAGTCTCAACTTGTTTCTCAATTTGGCAGAGTTTTGCTACAATAGATAAAAGATAATATTTACAATAGAGGCCCTCTTTATTTATAGGGAGGAGCCTGGAGCAAAAATAAGAATTCTACAACTACTTTGACTTATTCAACAAAAGAGTCCTATTTGACTTGGGACTTCCTTTGTCTCACATGTAATTACATTTTGAAAAATTACATGTGGATATGTCTACAACAAAATTCAAATTACATGTTATATACAAGAAAAATAAACTAAGGCACTAGCTTCCTCCATCATTTCTTCTTCAAAAAATTTTGATACATAGCCTATATGGCTGCCATCTCGCATGCATCTAGTTTTTCTGTGTTTTCTGAGATGGTGTGAGCTCGAAGAATCGCATCCTTTACCACCTTTATTGCTTTTTCATGCTTATCTAGATTGTCCTAAAGGTTTTCTAAAGTTGAATGCTGATCATATAGATTGTCCATAGAAAGCACTAAGGGTGCCTCCTCTTCAAATTTCTTTTGGACCATCTCTTCAAAGGATCTTATCATCTCCTCTGCTGAGAGGAATGTGTGATCTTCACCCGTTAGGGTGCATGGAAGTTCTTCTAGCCGGTGTAGAAGTGTGACACCACTATCTTCACTGGCTTCTCAGGCTTGACATAATTCTTCAAGTAAACCCTTTATTATGTTGACACGATGAGCTAGAGTCTCCTTGGTCTTCAGATATGATTCTCTGTTTTCAACGACCCCGATGGTGATCAGGTTCTTTACCTTAATCTTTTTCATATCTATCCACTCCTCCAGGTTATCTTCTTGATCTTGCAGCTCTTGTGAAAGTAGATCTACCAGGTTGTCTAGTTCAGCTTTAGCTTTGTCCATCTTCTCTTTCCTTTCCACAGTGGTTTTTAGCATAACTCATCCTTGCGCTAACAACCGCTCCACTACATCTCCCACTATCTTTCCTCTGGCTTGTGCTTTTTCAACCTTCTGTATCAGGGGATCTTCAACAGTCACTGCCATAGGTTCTACAATTTCTGATGACTTTACTATCTTTTGAAGGATAGCAGCGAGTTGTTCTGCTTTAGCTTTGTACTGTTCCTTCTCTTTCTTGACTTCATCATACTTTTCAAGTAAAGTGCTGGCAGTGGTTTGGAAATACGCCTTTATACCCTCATGAGTCAACTTACCCAACTCAACCCTTGAAATGACATAATTACTCATGTCAAAATTGTCAACCGTGGCATCTTCAGGACGTTTGGCAATTTCTGCATACCTGATTCATTTCTCATTGACAAGCCTAGACACAGTCTTAGGCTTCTTCTTCTGGTTCTTTGCTTTCACAGGTAACAGCTTTTCAATATCAATCGCATTAGGTGAGATAGCTTGTTTCTTTCTCTTTGCAGTATATGCAGATAGCCATGGGGGAAGAATAGAAGCACCAACAACCGGAGATGAATCTACTACCTGTTTGGCTGGCTCCATGTTCACACCTGTGATAGTCACAATAGGGCTGGTGTTGGTAAAAACCACACTTGTATCAACAACCTTTTCTGTAGCATCCAGAAGGTTCTCTAAAACATATTGTTCACCAATGTCAAAAGAGGGGGACGATAGACTTGGAATGGAACCAAATGAATCAAAAATAGTCCCAAAACTGGTTTTCACATAAAGACAAGTATTATCAGAGGAAACAACAAAGATAGGTGAAAGGGGAGCATTTGAAATTACTAGGAAACTACCAGAAACCAGAACATGAAGAGGAGGTGTAGAGACTTGTGCTCCCATGGGAAGATCTTTCTCAGGTGATTAGGGTGGATCGCCAAGTTGCTTCTTTCCTGCATCCTCATCTTCCCCTTATTCAGGTTCATCCTCTTCATCAAACTTATAAGATACTATCGTCTATTGATCATCCTTAGGCTTTTAAATATTTTGTTCTTCAGCCTCAACATCTTCCATATCCATTTGATCAACATCAACATCTTCAACATTTGGCTCAGTGACGTTGGAAGTATCTTCAGTTTCCTTCTTCTTCCCTCCTTTGCATACAAATTTGATCTTCGGTTTGTGTATCTTGGAAGAAGAAGGGGCGTCACTCTTGTTCTTGGTTTTATTCTTAGCCTTCTTGTTTGTCTACTTCTGTGTTTCTGTTTCTGATCCTGTGAGAAACTCCTTCAATTTAACCCCTTTACTTTCCAACCATACATTTGTGTTGGCCAGTATTGGTTGAATCCTTTTCCTAATGGATGTTTCTTCCTTGATTGACCATTTCACCTTTGGAAGAGGTGAAGCCTCAACATTTTCTATGTTGTACTTGGGATCTAGAATGTCGCCGTCATCCTCCATTCCATCTGGAATATCAGCGAGGCCTAGTTCTTCAATCTGACTCAGGTGAAGTCTGTAGAAGTCTAACTTTCTGATCTTGTTCTATGTCTTGAGATCAGCCCATATGTCTTCAACCATTGGGACATGGAAGTTTGACTTTCTTTTAATCTTATCCTGAACTCTTCTGAAGTCAAAGTGGTCTCTTTTCTTGTAGGTCTTCATGGTGACCAGTTGCAATTCAAAATCAACTATGTTTGCTTTATTGGCTGATTGAATTGAATATCTTCCAATTTCAATCGAGAATTTTATACCTGACTTCTTCAATTCCATCTGTTTGTTGTGCACTACAATCAACTGTCTGCATAGCTCCATAAGAACAATATAGTTACTAGGATACCGTAGAAGCATATAAGGGTAACCAGGATAATACCCTACCTGAAGATATGTGAAGGTGGGAAACTGCAGGAACAAGCAACCAAAAGAGTTCACAACCTGCCAAGCTTCATCTGAGACTCTATTCTGAACCAATTCATTATCCCATAGACACATGAATACTGAAAAGAAGGCATCATTGACCCTTCGGAAATGATGAATTGATCCCTTCAGAGTAATTTGGGGATAATACTCATATACTGGGATCAATCTCATGTCTCCTACCTGAGTTAAGCCTAGAAAGTTTCTCATGCTTGCAGCAGCATAGACAAGATAAGAGGTCATACAGAATTTGAATGTGGTATTGACCTTTACCAGTTGCTCGTGCAATGCATTGCTGATCTGTTCTCCCCATAATATCTTCTGATTACCCCGTAGAATCACCTTGATGTAAGTGTACATCCAGTCCTGGAATTTGGAAGCAGAAGAGAGTCCTCTAATGCGACTCAAAAGAATAATCAAATCACAGACCTCTTCTACAAAATCACTTCTGTGAAGATATTTTGGCCATCTAGTCAAATTATTCCTAGGAATTTTCAACCATTTGTTATTTATGTATCTTCTGGCAGCTTCCACATCCTTATCATAATCCTGTTGACCCTGAGCAAAGTCAATCCGTCCAATATTTTCAATGGGTGGACACATGAAGATTTTGTCGAAGAATTCTACATCCAGTCTCATGATTACATTGCCCTGAGAATCTGTTACAACTCTGGTGTCTTTGTTGTAATGGCTGGCTACCTGGAGAACAAACTCAGGATTGTGTGCAGACACTGGAAATGATGCAACCAAATGAATATTGTTGTCAATGATTTTTTGCATAGGCTTAGAAGGATTTGTTTGTTTTGTCCTATCAACAAACTCTGCCATGTCCATGTGCCCAATTTTCATGTCCCTGATCTCATCAATGTTTGACTGTACTGCTATCACTGGAAAGACACCTTGATACTTGTACTTCATGATTTTGGCCTTTGACAGAGAAGGTTCTGACATGAGTTTTTGAGAGAACTCTGAAATTGATATCTACCACGAATGCTGGTTGAGAACTACAAAAAGGCCATTATCTCGTAGTTAGGGAAAGGGGTAAACTGGGATAACCATGATTTGATGATCATGGATAGGGAAGCATGCATTGAAGGGCTTGAGTGCACGCAGATTGAGGCAAGGGTGAAAGCGGGCTAACAGGTTTTGAAAGGTAAATTTTCCCAGTGTTGGGAAAATTTAGGAAAATATGCATGAGCGGTCAAAATGACCGCTCCTACATGGAGGAACATTCATGTGTGTAAAGGCGGGCATTTTCACCGCTATTACATGTATCAAAAAAATCTTGGTGTCAAAGCGGCTAAATTCACCGCTAATGCAGGTAGAAAGAATTTGGAGTTTGGATGTTGGAGCGGCATTTTCTGCCGACATTGCATAGAATAGAAACTGAAAGATCTTCGTGTAAGGGCGGCTATTGTCTCCTCCCATACACGTCCACTTGAAAAATCCTCACACGAGCGGCAAATTTCACCGACTTTGCATGTGAGGTAAGGCTGCAAGGTAACGTAAGGACGGCGGATTTTGTTGACACTACACGTAGGAAGAGTCACAAGGTTTTTGTGTAAGGGCGGCAAATTTCACTGCCCATACACCTTGCCTTTTGGTAAGTGTAAAAAGGGTTTGAGCGGTAAAACCACTGACACTCATATGGTAAAAGACTTAGGGCATAAAGATTTACCCATTCTAAAGACCCAGGAAAACGTGAAAAATGAACCAAGACCAAAACACACAAAGACGACCACAACAATAGAAAAACGACCATTAACAAAAGTTCAGAACGAAACCAAACAAAATAAAAAGCCATTCAAACTTATTATACTAATGGAAACCCTAAAAAGAAAAGGAAAATGGAAGCAGGTAAAAGACTTACATGTAGCGTCAGTGGAAAACCTAAGTTCGTTGATGGTGAATTAGATCGAGCTTAGAATCGGCGCAATCAGATCACGCGAGGGAAGTCCAGCGGATAGCTAGGCAGAATGAAAATGAAATAACCAAAAAGACAATCAAAAGACATTTAAAAAGCTTGAAAACATGCCTTTAATGAGTGGCACGAGTGACCATTAATGGCACTCAAAGATCAAGATCCCGGAGATCTTGTTCGGGTAGCAAAATCGGCCGATCCTACACATGTGGCATCGAACATGCAAAAATGGTGAAATTCACCAACAGTACATGTATACCTTGGAGGAATATGTAACGGCGGCAAAAAGTGACGCCTTTACATATGCAAAAAGTAACATATGTAAGAGCGGCAAAAAACGCCGCCATTACATATGCAAAAAACAAAAGAGACATGTAAGAGCGGCAAAAAATGCCGCCATTACATATCAAAACTCAAAAATTTACTAACTCTTGAAAATGACTAAAAATTGACATTTTAATCGATTTACGACTTAAACAATCTTCACGAATATCAAGAAACTGATTCAAGGAGATGTCACAAACTGGTTTAGAATGTCAAACGACTTCGCATGGAATCAAGATAATCTTGTCTCAATTTGCAACCTTAGAGTGTAGATCACAAAACGGACAAGTTTCGTGGGGTTGTCTACAAAAATGAGCGTCACTGATTTTGAGAACAGCAGCTGGCTCTAATGGGGAACTTCCTTCGATCGAACTTTGAAACGATGGAAGGGAGTAGAATCCAGTCTCTAAGTGCCTTCATCCATGCCATTGGGCTATAGAGTCAAGCTAAAAAGAAAAAGACACAAAAGACCAAACAAAAACATGAAAATAAAAAAACACAACTATACAAGTGTACAAATGAACTTATCTGATACTTCAAGGATTGAAGTGTTTCAGATGTTGCCCACTATGAGGCAGCAAGAATGGCATCCCGTCTTGATATTCTAGCAAGAAGCTATTCTCACCACAGAACTGATGAATGATGAACAGACCTCTCCACAAGGAATCAAATTTTCCATGCATTCCCTTTGGTTCTCTCCTCTTGTCCCACAACAAGACTTGATCTCCAATCTGAAACTCACGAATCCTTGCCTTTTTGTCAAAGAGTTTCTTTACTTGACTTTGGTGTTTAGCGATACGATCCACTACCATAGTTCACTGCTCCTCAAGTTCAGTCAGGTACATAATCCGTTTATGAATAGAACTATCAAAAGTTCTATCTTCCAATGCCTTTACCAACTTCAGTGCTGACAATTCCAAGGTAATTGGTATCTCCGCATTCAGACCATATAGAAGCTGAAATGGTGACATGCCTATTACCCTTTTGGGGGTAATTCTATCTATCCATAAAGCATCGAACAATGCCTTATGCCAAGTCCTCTGATTCTCATCTACTAGTTTCCTGATGATAGTGACCAGATTCTTATTGCTTGATTCTGCTTGACCATTTCCTTGTGGATAATAGTCTGAAGAATGGGAAAGAATGATCCCATGCTCGTAGCAAAAGTTAGTAATTTCATGGGAAGAAAAACAAGTAGCATTGTTTGCTACAATCTTATTTGGAACTCCAAACCTAGAAACAATGTTTTCTTTGAGGAAACTGCACACCACTTCAGAAGTAGCATGTTTGACTGGAATGGCTTCCACCCACTTGGTAAAATAGTCTATTGCGGTGAGCACATAGTTATGTCCTGTGCTCGATGGTGGGTTTACAGTGCCAATGAAGTCAATGCCCCATTGATGAAAAGGTTCTTCAATCACCACCGGCTTAAGAGGTAGTGCAGCCAACTTCAGTTTCCCAATGAACTGTTGACATAACTCACACCTACGTACCCAAGTGTACGCATCTTGAAACAGTGTGGGCCAATAGTATCTAGCTCGTAGAATCTTGTGAGTTGTCACAAGTGCAGAAAAGTGTCCTCCACAAGCCAGATTGTTGAAAGACTCTAGAACTTTACTTTGTTGCGCTTTATCCACGCAACGGAGAAATACCCCATCAAGGCTTCTCTTGTACAAACCATTGTCCCAAAGGACATAGTTAGTAGCTTTCAACTTAATAGCTCTTTTCTCCTTATAAGATAGATGGGTAGGACACTCACCATAGGTAAGGAAATGAGTGATATTTTAATACCACTCATCAGTTGTAGTGACAAAAAGAACAGTTGGTGTGTCCTCAACTTCTTCTTCTTCGTCCCCTGTCTCTTTTGGAATGTTATCAGCGATCAATTGACACAAACCTTTTCCATGTACAAGCTTGGTAGGCTTGACATCCAGATCAAATTCTTGGATCTTAGCGATCTAATTACCTCTCTTTGTTCCGAACTCCTATTGAGTTAGGATAGACTTGACTGTTGTATCAGGCACCAGGACAACAGTATGTGAGTTCAGAATATAGAACCTAAAATGCTTCACCGCTTTGACCACAGCGTAAGCATGCTTCTCCATATTCGAATACTTCAATTCATGAGCTTTGAGAGGACAACTCATTAATAATATGGGGGATTCTACACCTTCTTCATTCTGTTGAACCAGAATAGCTAAAAGTGTATGTTCTGAAGCGTAGCTATAAACTATGAAATCTTTGGTGTAATCAGGACACACAAGAATTGGGGCATGAGCAATAGCCCTCTTGATATCCTCAAACACTTCTTTGCCTTCCGCAGTCCAACAAAAAGTAGCCTTACCCTTCATCATATTGACGATATGACGGGTTTTCTCTGCAAACTCAGGAATGAACCTTCACAGAAAATTCACCTTTTCGAAGAAAGAGTGAACTGCAGTCTTACTAGCAGGCAGAGTAAGACTTTGAATGGATTTGACTCTTTTAGAGTCAATTTTAGTGCCTTCCTGGGATACAATGTGTCTGAGAAGTTTACCTTCTGTAACCCCAAAAACTGCTTCTTAGGGTTGAGAGAGATACCATTCTGCCGGCAGCGTTCCAGCACTTGTCGTAAATGGTGCGCATGATCATGACGTTTTTTGGAGAAAACAGTCAAGTCATCGAGATACACCACAATGAACTTTCCCATCTCATCTCTAAAAGCAATATCCATTGCCCTCTGAAATGTGGTGCTAGCATTGATCAGACCAAAAGGCATTCTGCGATATGCAAATGTGCCCCATGGTGTAGTGAAAGCAGTTTTGAACTGATCTGCTTCATTGACCTCCACTTGGTTATACCCTAAAAAACCATCTAGCATAGATAGCATTTTTGAACCAGTTACTGTTCGCAACACTTGGTCCATGATGGGAAAGGGGTAGTTATCTTTCAGGGAAGACTGGTTGAGATTCCTAAAATCAACATAGATACGGATTTCTCTATTCTTCTTCCTTACGGGAACTATGTTCGCGATCCAGGTGGAATGATGAATTGGAAAAATTATCCTTGCATTCAGCGTCTTCTAAATCTAGAAAGGATCATACCTGATATCTTAGGATTGTATTGCCTCTGCTTCTTCTTGTGAGGCAACGATCCAGCTTTGAGGGGAATTTCATGTTGAACCTCCTTAGGTCTGAAAGACTTCAAATCATCATAGGAGTACGCCAAGACATCAATGTAATGGCAAAGGAGTGTGATGAATTTGAACTTTTCATCGGCAGTGCAACATTTCCCAATATTGACCATTTTGGGATCCGCCTCCGAACTCAAATTTACCTGTTCAAATTCCATAGAGGAACTTGAATCCTATTGTTGCTGCTGCTTGATATACCTGTTATGCTTATCAAATAGCTTCTCAAGGGAAACCAAACCTTTTGGAATCTTATTCCCTTTCAACTGAAGAAACTCTTTGCCAGTTTGTGAATCTATCTCGGAAACATACTCCCGTGGTGGAGACTCACTGCCTTCAAAATATAGTTCGTCAAAGCTATCCATCTTTTCTAAGAAAGTAATGATTTGGTTATCACCATTGAACACCTGCCAATGGTCAGCATTATCAAGTACACTTGGTCGGAAGACCAGCTCAATAGTGTACTTGTTTCCTTTGAAATCCTTATGGGGAACCATAAGGGTTGCGGAGACAGGTAATGAATTGGCACGATCATTAAACTCTCTTGGCTTCGCAGAAATGTTGAAAGCATCAAAACCTTCAATGCAATCCCATACACGATTGTGAAAGTGTCTCAATCTTTCATTTTTGGTTTGGTACAAATTCCTCACTTGACAAACCACCAATTCGGCATCCCCTTGAGCATGAAGAATTTTAACACCCCTAGCATGAGCAGCTTCCAATCTGAGAAACAAGGACTCGTATTCGGCGGTGTTATTGGTGTTGTCAAATTGTAACTTGTATGAAAAAGGTAAGATATCACCTTGAGGAGATATCAAGACCACTCCAACTCCAGAACTGGTAGATGAACAACTGCCATCAAATTCTAAAATCCAGACTTCATTAGAATTTGATTTTTTGGAATCTCTTTGATCAGAAGAATCCTCTTCATCGGTGAGGGGAGAATCTGGCATTACTATACCTTCACCTGAACTTTCATCTAAAAACTCTTCTGAGTCTCCATCTGACATATCTGAACTATCACCTGATGTACTCTCATGTGATGAACTAGAAACATCTTTGGTGGACAGGAAATAATTACCCATTCCCGAGGACTCAAACAAAATTTGAGCTTTGGGATTTGATGTTTGGGTAACAATGTATTTTGCCTCCTTCTTAGGAAGCAACTTTTGCATGACACCTTTAACAAGTATCCTTTCTTCAGATAGGTCCATGTTCAACTCCCAAGCAGAATGCCATAAGAAGCTAGAACATCAGCTACCAGGACTGTCATCTTGATTCTCTTATCTAGAAAAGCTGCAAATGCAAATTGGGCATCTTTGATTTGACCCAAAAGTGGAACTTGCTTATTCTCCATAGAGAAACACCTCCCAAAAGTTTTGGTTAAGGTGAGGCCAAGGGCATCTGCTACCTTAGCAGGCATAACATTGTCAGAGGCTTTGGAATCTATTACGCAATTGCTCAATTTATGACCATTTACTAATAGGGAAACATAGAAAGGTTTAATTTTTCCAGAGGCTTCAAGTGGAGTAGTGACAAGATTATTCTGGGTAGGTTTGCTTTTTGAGGAGTTATGAGCAACTTTTGGAAACTCTTGTCCTATAGGGACGGTCTTATTTTTGACGTATTTAGCTAATATATCAAATTGTTCAGGATTAGCTTGTAAATACTCAAATTCAGACATTTGGATCTTAGTCTTCCTAGCATGATCGATTATATCAAATTGCTAGAATGAATTAGAAATAGAGGAAGAAAATCCATCATTCTAATTTTTGGTAGAGATAGTACTAGTCTGAGGAGTAGAAGTGGAAGGTACAAATTCATTAGAGGCACTTACTTGTTTGTTACCCACTGGGTCCTTCGATTGGAAAGGCAGCGGAGTCCCCCGTTTAGCGATTGAAATTACTGGTTGAGATTCTTCTCTCGCCTTTCCTTTATCAGCTTGTAGGCTTGGCTAATTTTGGGACCTGGTAAAGACAACATATGTTCCTTCACACACTTCTCCTCCTTTTTCAGCTTTGTCTTGGTAATTTAGAAAGTTGATGGTAGAGTCGCCAGCTAATTCCTCTTCTCCTTCTGTGAAGAGATTAGCATCATTTTCATAGTCCAACTCAGGTTGGAAAGAGAGTTCATTTTCAGCTTCATAATAGCCAACTACTGAGTTGACTGGTGCTACTTCAATGGCAAGTTTCCCTGTGTAGGCAGAAGATGATTGTGTTGTCCTTGATTTCTAGTAGCATTGCCTTGATATGAATTATTTGGCAATGTCCTCCTTGGTACATCCCGATAAGGAGGAGGGGTAGACATACCTTGGGACATTTGTCTTTTCAGAGCTAGCAATTCATTTGCTAGCTTTTGCACCATAGAATCCATGGTACTTGTGGAAGAATTCTCAGTAGAAGAGGAGCTTTTATTTCTATTAGAATCTCTTCTTATCTTACCTGCAAGGATAAGATCATCTTCCAATTTAGTAGCTAGAATCTGAGCCGCAACAAGATCTGTAGGACCAGCTCGCCTTAACAGAAAACTCACCTCAGGAAGTTGTGTATTGATAAAGAAACACTTAAGATTCTCTGCTGTTGGCTCAGCAGTGGCAGGAATTCTGTTTCTCAACTTATTGAACTTAGCGATGAAGTCTCGCATAGGTTCATGAGGTTCTTTTTTCATTTGTGTTAGTTGCGCCAACAATGCATGTGCATCTTCCATGAGTTTAAACCTGGCTTCAAACTTGGTTTTGAGAGTATTCCAGTTCATTATGGTCTAAGCTTGAAGATGATAAAACCAGTCTGCAGCAGCACCTTGCAGTGTTTCTACAAAAATTCATACAACTACATCTTCGTGCTCAACACCTATCACACCACAGGGTATACAGAAAGCTGCATTGTGTTCATCAGGATGAACCTTCCCATCACCGTAGAATTTGGGGAAATTCTTTCTTGAACTACGAGGTAGTTCATGCAATGGTGGGGTTAAATTTAGAGGACCAAAAGTATTACCCCAAGGGCCTTGGGCTGCCATGATGCACTGATTAAAAGGTGGGATAACAAATCTTGGTGAAGTATGAGCAGACAAAACTCTGCTAGCACTAGAACTAGAAGTTTCACCTGGTATTGGAGACCTGGCGTTAGTAGGAGGAAAACTCCTGGTACGTTGAAGATGAGGTCATGGAGGCAAGAATCCAAAATCATTTTGCTGCATCAATTCAAATGCAGGATCAATAATACCTTGAGCTCTCTTGCTTCTGGTATACCGTGAATCTGCCAGAATGTAGTATGCTCAACAAAATTTTGCAACAAATGGAAAAGAACTGAAAATGCTTCAACTCAGAGCGTGAGGCTTTAAGTTGCGTGTTCCTTCCCCAGTAGAGTCGCCAAAAATAGTTGGGTGAATATTTTGTCTTCAACTAACTGAAGGCAAAATGGTTATATCAACCACAGTACAATGAGATAAATCTCTCCTCTCAGCAAGGGGAGGTTCCCTATCAATTATTACAACTTTATTTTAAACTAAAACTAACTTGGGGGTGTAATCATACCATCCATTTCTCTTTTTTCAGAAATGATGTTTACAATATATTACGATTTCAACAAAACTGATATAATGCCAAGAACTATGAATTACTACAAAATCCACGGACACACAAAGTCTTCTGTTACTTTGTTCACCAACAGGAAATGAAATGGCTTGGAGTAGAGTGCAGCCCAAAGTCTTCACTATACGCCAAGATGACATAAATAGATTAAAGATAACAACTTGCAGCACAAAGTCTTCAAGCTATTTCTCATTCACGAACACAACATAATTCTCACAAATGATTTTATAGCTCAAAGTCTATTAAAATCAGATTTACAATACTCCTTAATCACTCGAAATAAACCCTCACACTTCAATTACTTATCAAAGATAATATGATAGCAAAGACATAAGAACAATTCTATCGTAGAACAAATCACTCCAAGACAAAGATTGGAATTCAACTTGCTCTCTTGTGTTGATAAATATTTGAAAATTGATTTACACAAATAAGCACAAAGTCTCAACTTGTTTCTCAATTCGGCAGAGTTTTGCTAGAATAGATAAAAGATAATATTTACAATAGAGGCCTTCTTTATTTATAGGGAGGAGCCTGGAGCAAAAATAGGAATTCTACAACTACTTTGACTTATTCAACAAAAGAGTCATATTTGCCTTGGGACTTCCTTTGTCTCACATGTAATTACATTTTAGAAAATTACATGTGGATATGTCTACAAAAAAATTTAAATTACATGTTATATACAAGAAAAATAAACTAAGGCAATAGCTTCCTCCATCATTTCTTCTTCAGAAAATTCTGATACATAGCCTGTATGGCTACCATCTCGCATGCATTTGGTTTTCCTATGTTTTTTGAGATGGTGTGAGCCCAAAGAATCGCATCCTTTACCACCTTTATTGCTTTTTCATGCTTATCTAGATTATTCTTCAAGTTTTCTAAAGTTGAATGTTGATCATATAGATTGTCCATAGAAAGCACTGAGGGCGCCTCCTCTTCAAATTTCTTTCAAACCATCTCTTCAAAGGATCTTATCATCTCCTCTGCTAAGAGGAACGTGTGATCTTCACCTGTTAGGGTGCATGGAAGTTCTTCTAGCCAGTGTAGAAGTGTGACACCACTATCTTCACTAGCTTCTCGGGCTTGACATAATTCTTCAAGTAAACCCTTTATTATGTTGACACGATGAGCCAGAGTCTCCTTGGTCTTCAGATATGATTCTCTGTTTTCAACGACCCCAATGGTGATCAGGTTCTTTACCTTAATCTTTTTCATATCTATCCACTCCTCTAGGTTATCTTCTTGATCTTGCAGCTCTTGTGAAAGTAGATCTACCAGGTTTTCTAGTTTAGCTTTAGCTTTGTCCATCTTCTCTTTCCTTTCCACAGTGGCTTTTAGCAGAACTTGTCCTTGCGCTAACAACCGCTCCACTACATCTCCCACTATCTTTCCTCTGGCTTGTGCTTTTTCAATCTTCTGTATAAGGGGATCTTCAACAATCACTGCCATAGGTTCTACAATTTCTAATGACTTTACTATCTTTTGAAGGACAGCAGCGAGTTGTTCTGCTTTAGCTTTGTACTGTTCCTTCTCTTTCTTGACTTCATCATACTTTTCAAGTAAAGTGCTGGCAGTGGTTTGGAAATCTGCCTCTATACCCTCATGAGTCAACTTGCCCAACTCAACCCTTGAAATGACATAATTACTCATGTCAAAATTGTCAACCGTGGCATCTTCAGGAGGTTTGGCAATTTTTGCATACCTGATTCCTTTCTCATTGACAAGCCTAGACACAAGCTTAGGCTTCTTCTTCTGGTTCTTTGCTTTCACAGGTAACATCTTTTCAATATCAATCTCGTTAGGCGAGATAGCTTGTTTCTTTCTCTTTAGGGTATATGCAGATAGCCATGGGGGAAGAATAGAAGCGCCAACAACCGGAGATGAATCTACTACCTGTTTGGCCGACTCCATGTTCACACCTGTGATAGTCACAATAGGGCTGGTGTTGGTAAAAACCACACCTGTATCAACAACATTTTCTGCAGCATCCAGAAGGTTCTCTAAAACAGATTGTTCACCAATGTCAAAAGAGGGGGACGATAGACTTGGAATGGAACCAGAGGAATCAAAAACAGTCCCAAAACTAGTTTTCACATAAACAGGGGTATTATCAGAGGAAACAACAAAGATAGGTGAAAGGGGAACATTTGAAATTAGTGGGAAACTACTAGAAACTGGAACATGAAGAGGAGGTGTAGAGACTTGTGTTCCCATGGGAAGATATTTCTCAGGTGATGGGGGTGGATCACCAAGTTGCTCCTTTCCTGCATCCTCATCTTCCCCTTGTTCAGGTTCATCCTCTTCATCAGACTTATCAAATACTATCGTCTGTTGATCATCCTTATGCTTTTGAATATTTTGTTCTTCAGCCTCAACATCTTCCATATCCATTTGATCAACATCAGCATCTTCAACATTTGACTCAGTGACGTTGGAAGTATCTTCAGTTTCCTTCTTCTTCCCTCCTTTGGATACAAATTTAATCTTTGGTTTGTGTATCTTGGAAGAAGAAGGGGTGTCACTCTTGTTCTTGGTTTTGTTTGTAGCCTTCTTGCCTATCTGCTCCTGTGTTTCTATTTTTGATCCTGTGAGAAACTCCTTCAATTTAACCCCTTTACTTTCCAACCATACATTTGTGTTGGCCAGTATTGATTGAAACCTTTTCCTAATGGATGTTTCTTCCTTGATTGACCATTTCACCTCTGGAAGAGGTGAAGCCTCAACATTTTCTATGTTGTACTTGGGATCCAGAATATCGTCGTCATCCTCCATTCCATCTGGAATATCCACGAGGCCTAATTCTTCAATCTGACTCAGGTGAAGTCTGCAGAAGTATAACTTTCTGATCTCATTCTGTGTCCTGAGATCAGCCCATATGTCTTCAACCATTGGGACATGGAAGTTTGACTTTCTTTTGATCTTATCCTGAACTCTTCTGAAGTCAAAGTGGTCTCTTTTCTTGTAGGTCTTCATGGTGACCAGTTGCAATTCAGAATCAACTATTTTTGCTTTATTGACTGATTGAATTGAATATCTTGCAATTTCAACTAGGAATTTTATACCTGACTTCTTCAATTCCATCTATTTGTTGTGCACTACAATCAACTGTCTGCATAGCTCCATAAGAACAATACAGTCACTAGGATACCGTGGAAAGAGCTTGTAAAACCATATGAGAAGTTTGATGCACGAAGGAAGTTCGGTGAGAAGAGTACATAGGTATTTGAATTTGCTCATAAGATTATATCAAAATTATTAAATGATTTTTAAATTTTGTTTGTGCATAGTTAAATTGAATTAGTATATGTTTTAGGACAAGGCCTCCAAGGCTAGGCTTGACAAACTTCGTGCCACACATCACAGTGGCTGGAAAGGTTTACAATCCTTGATCTATACATTTGTAAGTATATTTAATAAGTTAAATGATATATTTTTTTAATTTCCTAGGAAAAAGTAAATGATTGCATATTAATTAGTTTAACTAGTCCATGTGCCATGTTTTGACAGGAGGAGAAATATGGCCGGCATCCAAGACAATTTGAAAAGGAAATGTTACAAAGCAAAAAGTGGACCAATTTTGTAATTTGGATGGAGAAGAAGGTATCAATAGTTTACTTTCAATAACTTAGTTGGATATTGTTGTGTTAATATGTCAGTTTGAATTAAAGCATATGAGAAGTTTGATGCACGAAGGAAGTTCAGTGAGGAGAGTACGTAGGTATTTGAATTTGCTCATAAGATTATATCAAATTTATTAAATGATTTTTAAATTTTATTTGTGCATAGTTAAATTGAATTAGTATATGTTTCAAGACAAGGCCTCCAAGGCTAGGCTTGACAAACTTCGTGCCACACATCACAGTGGCCAGAAAGGTTTACAGGCCTTGATCTGTACATTTGTAAGTATATTTAATAAGTTAAATGATATATTTTTTTAATTTCCTAGGAAAAAGTAAATGATTGCATATTAATTAGTTTAACTAGTCCATGTGCCATGTTTTGATAGGAGGAGAAATATGGCCGGCATCCAAGACAATTTGAAAAGGAAATGTTACAAAGCAAAAAGTGGACCAATTTTGTAATCTAGATGGAGAAGGAGGTATCAATAGTTGACTTTCAATAACTTAGTTGGATATTGTTGTGTTAATATGTCAATTTGAATTAAAGCATATGAGAAGTTTGATGCATGAAGGAAGTTTGGTGAGGAGAGTACGTAGGTATTTGAATTTGCTCGTAAGATTATATCAAATTTATTAAATGATTTTTAAATTTTATTCGTGCATAGTTAAATTGAATTAGTATATGTTTCAAGACAAGGCCTCCAAGGCTAGGCTTAACAAACTTCGTGCCACACATCACAATGGCTAGAAAGGTTTACAGGCCTTGATCTGTACATTTGTAAGTATATTTGTTGTGGATAATGACCACAAGATTAGGTTAATTGCGACCACTTTTTGTAAGCAAGCACAAGACTAGTATACTCATTATGATCCTAATGGCACCAAGAAGGGTCCCCAAAGATATAAGAGTAATCATTTGCCATCTAAGAGAAATCTTACATTTAAGGGCACTAGGGCCAATAGAGAAGCACTTTAGAACTCATGTCCTATTCATCAATAAACAACTCAACACAAGAAATTCAAATTGACATATTAACACAACAATATCTAACTAAGTTATTGAAAGTCAACTATTGATACCTCCTTCTCCATCCAAATTACAAAATTGGTCCACTTTTTTCTTTGTAACATTTCCTTTTCAAATTGTCTTGGATGCCGGCCATATTTCTCCTCCTGTCAAAACATGGCACATGGACTAGTTAAACTAATTAATATGCAATCATTTACTTTTTCCTAGGAAATTCAAAAAATATATCATTTAACTTATTAAATATACTTACAAATGTATAGATCAAGGCCTGTAAACGTTTCTAGCCACTGTGATGTGTGGCACGAAGTTTGTCAAGCCTAGCCTTGGAGGCCTTGTCCTGAAACATATACTAATTCAATTTAACTATGCACAAATAAAATTTAAAAATCATTTAATAAATTTGATATAATCTTATGAGCAAATTCAAATACCTACGTACTCTCCTCACCGAACTTCCTTCGTGCATCAAACTTCTCATATGCTTTTACAAGCTCTTTCCATACTTTCAAACTTACATCAATTGGCCTTTTTTTCAGCCTTTGCTCCGGAGGGAGTTTTTTATCTTCTTTTTTTGGTTGCACCAAAATCTCTTGTAGTTTTGAGACATTCATAGCTTTATCTTCTTTACAGACCAACCTGTGCCAAATTCAGTCTCCATGTCTTGGATAACTATTTTTTGCAGGTGCATGGGTATCTTTGAGAATGGAAAATGTAGATGGTCTTTGAACCGTTGAAGGCATGATTCCTTCAACCTATTCACAAATGTTTTTCCAACATCTGTCATTCGGACGTCCCCTGAAACCACATCATATTCTATCTTGGTATCGTAGCTACCAATGCAGGATGCAAAACATGGCATGGTGGTCGAAGAAGTCTATGTCCCAGGAGTGGGTGGGACATTGGAAGCCTCTGTTCCCTGTTCCACATTCTTAAAGGTCATTGTTATTGATTTCCTCCTGGATCTTTTTCTCAATCCATGACCGGTTGGGGAATCAATTGATTCCCTTTGACACTATTGACTTGGTTGTAATGTTTCAGGGGCTTTACCAGATCATTTTTCTATGTATCTGGCAAGCATTGTCAAGTCCACGTCATCCAATTTGTTCACTACCTCTACCCCCAATATGGAAGCCAATGCCTTTTTATCTTTGTCAGTATCATGTTCCTATAAAATAAATTTCTTCTTTTAAATTTACAAATAAAAAACTAAAAACTAAAAATCAAAGAAACAATGGAAACATTTACAAATCTATAAATTGACAATGAATTACCTCATTGTGGCCAGAGTCTCCTCCCTTTGCTCTCTTCCCTCTATTGCTTGACATTTTGAGGCGACCTAGGGAAAATTATTTTCATTCAGTCTGTGGAGGCAAATGAAGTACACATTGCCAGGTATGAAATTTTTTGTCTAGTTTTTCTGTATTCCTCAAGGTTTTTGACCTTTACTTTGTAGAGAAAATCATGAAGTTGTTTTCCTATGAATCAATTGGTGCCTTAGGAGGGAATCTATAGTTCCCGGCCTAATTTTAGTTTGATCACCGTCATCCCAAAAGCCCTATATCCTCATATTGTCTCGACCAACCTCTATTTTAGTTTGCTCAACCTTGTCTCAAAAGCCCTAATTTTAGTTTGCTCACAATCGACTTGTCTTAAAGCACTCGACTACTTTCTTAGGAAGGAAGCAAGAAAGTTGTGTTTAGAGAAAGGTATTGATGGTAATGATAAGCAAACCTAGGCATTGGGGTTTGAAAAATGCGTTCACTTCTCTTGGATGCAGAGGAAATAATGCAATGTCTACAATTTTACCCTCCTCCTTTGCAACCACATGAGACTTGAACGATTCGCCTATAAACGAAACAATATTTACAACCCTTTCTTCACAATCCTCTCCATTTAATCAAAACAAAAATATATTTGGGAACAAAAAAATTTTATTATAATTGTAACCTTACCTATGGTGTCAAAAACTAAATCAAATTTCTCATCTCTTTGTGCGACATTTTTGTCCTCTCTTCACGCGGCGTTTTTCTCCTCTCTTCACGCGGCATTTTTCTCCTATAATTATCAAATTTCTCATATATTAATTCAGGTGGGACTCCAACCCAAATGCTCGATCTCCAAACAAAAAATGAACACCAAAAATCAATATTAAAGTTTTGTTTTGTTTTTTTGTTTTGGGTATGTGCAGGCGGAATTTTTTTAATTTTTTTTGATCTAGTAGTCGGTGCTAGAGTCAGAGCAATTAACGTCAACTTTACTGCTGACTTTTAGGAAAAAAATGTAATCTGTTTGGGGTGCCAAAGACGGTGTAAAGTGCACCTAATTTAGCGCCAATCAGTGCAAAATGATGTATTTTGCTTGAAAGTTGATAAAAACGTAACCTCACAAAATTTGGATTCTCCTTATAATAAGTAACTATATCTTGTTTCCATGATAGCATTTTGACTTCATGCTTCTCTTATGATTAGCTCAATAATGACTCACTCTTTCATGACCTTACACAAATGATTGGTGACAATCCTTATGAACTGATATGGCTTTGGAAAAACCAAACAACTCTTCTCTTACTATCATGATGACATGATATTGGGACTATATTGGCAGCTTATGGAGTGTGCTTATGGTATTGTGATTTTCATTTCTATGTTCTCATTAACCTATTTTAGGTTGAAGAATGGTAACTAACCCACTAGCTATTATGACAGTCATACAATGACTAGACAATCCTCTCCATTTTGACTATGATAGTCCTATGCATGGTGTTTTCTTCATGACAGTCCCCAATAATGTGAATTATTGATAGTAGCTAGTTCAAATGGAGTTTTAGATGGTTTAGTAAGTTGTCCCTATGGCTCATGATAGTGCATGCCTTGGTTATGTTCTTGTGACATTACTCTCTAGATATCTCCTCTTTATAGTGACAAGCTTTCAACATGACAACTTAGGTAAGGTATCAACTTGTCTCTTTAACCTCTAGATTGTCATTTTTCAAGAATTGATCTCATTGAAATGCAAAGATGACATGTCATAGATTAGATGAAAAGATCAAGGAGATGCATGTTATAGAGTATAAAACTCAAAAATCAAAGGTCTTTTTGGGCCTTTTTCCAACAATATGAGCAAAATTCAAACTTTAAACATGTAGCACAGGTACCATATGACTCATTCGCATACATCACACATGTGGGACCACTAAGAATGGAGGTAGGTGCTTAATATGAGAAATGACAATTGCACATAATGTTTAAGTTCACTTCAACAGATATTTGGGGTTATGATAGCTAATGGAGGGTTTTCTTTTCAAAAGAAACCATTAATTTTGGAGTGAAAGGTAATGGTGAAATATAACATAATGTCCCTATAATTAAAGAATATCCAATGGCTAGAATTAATCTAACAAAGATCTAATGATGTGATTTCAAAATTAACATCCAAATTATCCTTCCCTCCATCAAGAATTTGAAATTTTGGTGCCAAAGACTCTTTGAGACTATTTTGAGGGTTCTATGATAGTTTTAAGGGTTTTATGGCCACTTGGAGAGATATAGATTTCCTTAAAATGACCCATAAAAGAAAAAGGAGAGTCAAATATGAAATAAATGTCTTTTTGATGTGAATTTGTAGTCAGCTTGTAATCATAAGATTTGAGCTCTAGTTGTCAAGATTCCGCGTGTAAACTTTTTCTGAAGAGCAAAATGTTGCAATGTCCTATTTTGTTTTTCATAAAGCATATTAATGAAAAGCGAGTGTATTAACAAGATAAATTCAAGAATATTCTCTTGGTGCATAGTTGTTATGTGACTATTGTCATTGTTGTGTATTGCAGAATCTAGAGGAGGCCATGGAGAGAGGACATGGATGGCGTAGAACTACTAAATCATAGAGAGGAAAGTGGGTGGAAATAAATATGACAATGGAATCTACATATACAATAGAGGTAAAAAGAGAAAGAAACCTCAACCAAAGGAGGAAGGTGTTTATGAATTCACAAATGCTACAACATAGAGGAGATAAAGTCATTTTTTGGTCCACGAGGCCTCTGAGGTCAAACTTATTGTTTGAAAATGCACAGGAATGGTGATTAATTGTGATTCTATGATCGAGGGAAAAGTTTGAAAATTAGGATGGCCAAAACATGATATCAATATGTCAAATATATGACTAAATTAAGGTTTTGTGTTGGATAGCATATTCGTTGAAATGATATAATTGGTGTACTAAACATTATTTACTATGTTGTGTATTATAGGGGCTAGAGGAGGCCATGGCAACAGATCATGTCATATCAAATGAGGACACAACAGATGAAGCGGGAAATCAGGTACTCAAATCTAATTTCCTTAGGAAAAAATTATCTAATGGTATTTTATGATACATCCATCTTTTTTATAGTATTATTGAAATTTATAATGTATTATCCAATCTTGACATAAACTAATGCATGTTGTTGATTATTTTAGATGGAGATTGGAGCAAATGTAGAACTTGAGCATTCAACTAGAAAATGAAAAATATATGTACGTGGACGTGGACCTAAAACTGTTAAATCACGTAGATGACAGTGGGTGGAAGAGGATATGACAATGGATCCTGTAGACATAACAAATGATTGCACTGAACAAGAAGCTGGTCAGGACTATAGTACATGGGATGAATACTTTGAGAAAATTGTTGTTTGTGGATGTTTTGTATGTCGTGGAAAGAAACAATTCAAATGAACGATTATACAAAGACATTACATATATGATGAGCTTCTATTCGGTAGTATGCCTCCTACAATCGATTCAAATCCAATAGGAATTGTGGTAAGGAATTTTCCAAATTGATATAAATAACATGTATACTTAGTTTAAACATTGTTTTATATTATTTAAATAACTAATTTTTTTCTTAATGGATACTTGCAGGATAAAGTTCTTGGTTTAAAGTTTCTTGGATCACCAACTTCCAGCCTAGAGGGCAATGATCATTTATCAGATAATACAACTAACAAAAATATGTGCCAATATACCAGATCGGAAGATGAGGAATTGATGAAAACAAGCAACAGAACAAGAACTGGTTTAAAGATGCATAATTTGCTTAAAGACAAGGGGAAGGTGGAATACATACCCTATGAGAATGAATGTGGTCGAGATGATGACTTGCCCCTAAGTTTGAGATCAATTTACAAAGAGACATTTGATCGTCGACTATATTGCGCTTGGCCTAGTGATCAACAACTACCTAGAGTGTACGAGGTGTTTCAATTTTGGGGATACAGCTACATGATACGACCCTCCAATACTCATGGAGTGAATCTAGGCCTCTTTATTGTCTCAAATGTACATGTGGGATCTAAACATAGAAACAATTTAGAACAAACCACTAGGAGGTTAATGCCATATTATGGTCCATCATATTACAGTGGTGAATGGAGAAGGCTAGCAGAATATAAGCCTAGCATGTCAGCATATGGTCTAAATTTGAATATGTATACACATCGTCTCCAATTGGAAAGTGGAAAAGAAATGAATAGAGGTCATCTTATGTATATAGATGGACGTGTATACACACAAAAATATTGCAAGATTTATAAATAGTAGTAAGGGAAGGGACCCTACTGTAAGACCGAATTGTCAATTTGTTGAGGTTATAAATAATAAAGATGGAGATATGGGAAGAGAGGTTGATATATTGATAATGGTTGAGGCTATTATGGACCTTACCATTGGGGATGAGTTATTGATTGATTACCCCTTCTTAAAATGTACTCCTGCATTAAAGAAGAGGGAAAAACAAGGTCTCCCTAAGGATGTTCTTAAGGGCAGAAAACCAAAGAATAATAAATGAGTGTGGACTGATGTTTTATAAAATATGTTGTCCAAATTGTGTTTTATTTAAATTATTTTATAAAAAAGGTAGTCTATAAAATAATATTCCATTATTCAATTAATGTATATATGTTCATACAACCAATATTTTTATTTTTTAAGCCATATTTGATTATATTTCTTTGAAATTGATACATTTATGATTTATCCAATTATTTCCAAACATTAAATAATGCTTCCGTTTGTTGATAGGTAGAAGATGTTAATGAAACACATACTAATACCCAAGATCCAACTAGGTTATTAAGATTTGGACGGGATGATCCAAACCATCCTTTAAACAATACCAAGGCAAAAAGAGCATTATTGAAGAGAATACTACTAGCTGAGAAATTTGGAAGAGCTGATGAGATCCGCATACACTGATGACATGCCACCTAGCCTTAATGATGATGATCATGATAGTGAAAATGCAATGTATGAAGAAGGATTGAATGAAATGCTTACAGATTTCTTTGGGGATGAAAACAATGATGACAATAATGATCATATGGTTGACAGTAACGATGATAGCAGGGGTAATTACCACCAACATAATGTTGATGATAACAACCTGAAAGACTCCATCAAGCAAGCAGTGAAGACACTCATGTTCAAATCGGGTGCAAGGAGAACCTCAAAACTAGCATGCACATAAATATTATTAGAAATCAAGTCACTATTTGGTTGGTCAGGCAAAGGATTCAATACCCTACTAAAGTGAGTTGAAATCTATTTCTTACTTTGTAATTGTCAATTGGTGTACATAATTCATAAACATTCATCAACTTCATTTATATTTCTTTAAGGGGATTTTAAAACCATATATTGTATATAAATAGTCCTAGTATAGATTGACATATCAAACATGTTCATTATAAGTCAAAGCATTCAATTGATTTAATCTCTAGCAATCTTACAGTGCACTAAAAACTAAAATATTCTATGAAGATAATGTGTTGCCATCAACTTATAGAGAGGCGTGTCTATCGTTGGTTGAGTTGGGGATTGAATATAAGTAAATTCAATCATGTAAAAATGATTGCATTTTATACAGAGATGAATATCAAAACAAGGTAGAATGCCCTGTATGCAAAGAGAAGAGATATTGTATAGATGTACAAGGTCCTACAGTTCCAAAGAAGGTTTTACGTCACATGCCAATTATACCTAGACTTCAATGAATGTTTCATTGCAAGTCACTTGAACAATTGATGGACTAGCATGTAAAGAATAGGAGTAAAGATGGATTCATGTGAATTCCAGCCGACTCTAAAGCAATGAAACACATAGAGGAAAAATGGCCAAGAAAATTCAAAGATGAACCCTGTAGTATCAGGTTTGGTCTTGCAATTGATGGAGTGTGCCCATTCTCTTTCCTAAGCTCAAATTATAGTGTTTGGCCAGTTAGATTGATAGTATACAATATTCCCCCATGGATGAGTGCTAGAAAGGAGCACCTTATGTTGACTCTCATTGTTCCAGGAAAACATCAAGTTAAAAATATGGATGTTTATCTTGCGCCTTTTATTGATGAGATGTAACTGCTATGGAAAGGCATAAGAATGTATGACATATCACGTCCCCCATCAAATAGGTCCTTCATGTTGTGCGCTGTGCTATGTTGGACTATTCATGATTTCCCAAGACTTGGTGTTTGTTCTAGTAAGATAAAATATTTACGTATTTACACTCATAATTTATTTTCATCCCAACATTCATACTTAGTTTTATACTATTTTTTTTATGTTATTAACATTACTTATTGAATTGTAGGGCTTGAAACAAATGGGATATTTGCATGTCCAAGATGTGCAGAACAATTTCAAGGGTGGTATTCTAAAGATCTACATAAATTTATTTACGCAAACAACAGGGTTTTTCTACCACTAGATCATAAGTTTAGAAATTGCCTGAAGAATTAATTTGCTGGAAAAGTTGAAAAGAGAGGCCCTCCCATGATTATGGATCCAGGTGATTGGCTTAAGAAGTATGAAGATGCTGAATTGAAAGGTTGGGAGGATTTTTTTGATCAGGGTGATTCAATTGAAGAACCAGAACAAGTTGTAGTTAATATGCCAGAAGGAATGAAAAGGAAATCCACATTTTATGAGCTCCCTTACTGGAAGGATCTATTAATATCTCACCTATTAGATCCTATGCATGTCTTCAAAAATGTCCCAGATTCTATATTTTGACATATATCAAGCAAAGAGAAGGACACCTTGTCTTCGAGGAGAGATATTGCTCTTTCACGTACCAAAATTGATAGAAAACATTTGTCACCAAACAAGGAAAATGAAAAATATGCAGAAGCTCCATGGATTTTTAAAAAAAAGAGCTAGACCAACTAAAAAATGTCATCTGTTCAATAAGGACACCTACTGGCTATGGGTCATCATTGACTAAAGCTTTTACAGTTGATGGACATATCACAGGATTTAAAACACATGATTTTCATAATTTTATGAGGGTATTATATATCATCATTTAACATTTACTGGTAACATTGATTAAGTACTAAATATATTTTGATATCATTATGTTGTGTGAGAAAAAATTACTAATGACCTTTTCATAAATGTGTTTCATAGCATATCATGCCATTGGCAATTAGGGGGGATTCCTATCTTACAATTGACTTAAGGAATGCCATAAGTTGATTGTCAGCATTTACAAGGTATGTGGTTAATGTGTGAGAGACATAGATATATTATATTGCATATTAATTTTTTACTAAAGGTTCATACTAATTTACTATTCTTATATTAGGTGGGTGACCTTGAAGGAGATCCACGAATGTGAAGTGCCAAAATGGAAGAAGGAAATTGCAGAAATTGTATGTGTATTTGAGAAGGAGCTCCCTACAAGTTTCATGGACCTACAAGTTCATTTACTTATACACCTAGTTGATGACATTGAATTGGCGGGTGTCGTATCAAGGAGGTGGATGTTTTTCTTTGAGATGTATATGAAAACTCTAAAAATATATGTCCGACAAAAGGCACATCCAGAGGGTTGCATGGCTGAAGAGTATGTATTGAATGAAGCATTTTTCTTTTTGTGTGAATTCCTTGGTAAGGATTTTGATGATGGGCCATGCTTCTGGGATGAAGAATGAGCATCAGATATTATTGATGGAGAAAAACCACAATCTAATGGTGTTCAAGTAGAAATTAGTAAGTAAATTCATGATCAGTGTGGTTTTTTTTATTGCAATCATTAATTTACTCTGTAATTTATTTGACAAATTAACAGCATGACATTTGGAGTTTGAAATAAACATGTTGACATGTGATAGGTGTAGACGAAAGTCCTATACTCGACAAGTTCATTCTATACCACATGGACTTTATGAACAAATGGATTGATCTGTATGATAAAAAGAGAGAAGTGTTAGAAGCAAGGAGACAATTTAAGAGATCGAACCCAAGGAATACTCCACTTCCCACTAATCTGCTTGGGGAATGGGGCAAAGATTGCACACTAGAATGCGTTACTGAACAAATTCAAAATCAAATAGAGGATGCAGGTATAGATTCAAACATAACAAAAGATGAAATCAACATGTCTAGAGGATGTGAAAGAAAGGTACAGTTGGAATTTTACAAAATGTTGTTTCCTTATAGCTTTGACACTATTAACTATTTTAATATTCGTCATTATATTTGTTTTCACTGAAATAAATGGTCTTTCACAGGTGAGGAAATATCCAGTAATGTGGGCATATGGTCGACATTATCGTGTAAAAAGTGTAGATGTAAAGAGAAGATCCTTCGATTGTGGCATCAGGGTTGACTTCAAGCAATCCAGTTGATCAAGCTCAAAAGATAAGAATATAATTGAAGGGAATCTACAATATGTTGGGAAAATACAAGAAATTATTGAGTTGGATTACCTCTCTTTTAAATGTTGTATTTTTAAGTGTAGATGGTATGAAGCATTTGAGAGAACACAAAGACATGATACCCATAGTGGATTGATTTCTATAGATTCCTCATGTTTCCTACTAGAGCATAAGGAGCCTTATGTTCTACCAATTCATTGTGAACAGGTATTTCTTTAACTCAAACAAGAAGTGGTAGTGATCATTAATCTATTAATTCATAGTTTGTTGCAAATATATACATGTGTTTATTAATCAATAAAATTGTTATACCATACGTCTAATATATGTATGTCATTCATGTGTAGTTATTTTTCTATGAAGATATTTTGGACCCAAAAATGGATATTTGTCATGCATTATAATCCAAGATTAAGTCATGTATTTGACGATGCATTAGTGGATACTGAGCAAAACAATGATGGCCAACAAAATGAGAGAGAGGGATTAGAGAACATCAAAGAAATTGACATCCATGATGATGTTGAAGATGGTTATGTTCAAGAACAAGAAGACAACAATCTAGAGTTGGATGATGTTATGGAAGACAACAATATGGATGGTATACAAAATGATGATCCAAATACATCTGGTAACAATATAGATGGTCTACAGTCAGATTTCAATGATGATAAAGATGATGGAGGTCAAGATGGCGATGATGATAATATTAAATACTTGAAAGAACATATGAACATTGACAATGATACACTAGATGAAATTGTAGCAGATAGTAAAATTAATGACCAAGACTTTTAAATTTTTAGAATTATTTGCAATCCATGTTTAAAAATGGATGATTAAATTGTTGGCAATAATGTTAATTAAATGGATTGTTCAATTGTTGACAAATTACCTATTGCAATATCCTTAAATTGTTCAATCTTTGGTATGAATTGTTGGCAATAATGTTAATTAAATTTGTTTATCTTTAATTATTTTTCATATATATCCTTAATTGTATCTATGCCATGTTATCTTGTGATAAGTACTTGAGTAAGACCATCAATGAAATATGAAGTCGACATATTATCATCTATATTAGCTAATTGATTGCACAAATATTTCAATTTATCAACGATCTCATGTTTCTATCATTTTCAACACTTTTAATAAAGACATCATGATCATAATATTCTTCTTCATCATTAGAATGCAACATGTGATCATCATAGGAAGTAGGAGAAAGAGGTACATGTTTGCAAGGTGAGGGTTTGACCTAGTACTTTGTTGAAGGGGACATAAGGATCCTAGATGTTTCTTTTGAATGCAAAATTAAAGGCATTGGGTTGTTTCCAACAAATGCAAACCACAAAAATCTCAAAATAAAAAAATCAATCTTTTTTTATCCTAAACATAGGCATGGAGATTGTGAGTTCAAAAAAATGTAGGGAAATAAATCATACCCTATAATAGAAGATTTAAGTCTAATCCTAGATTTAATTAAACTTTAAAGTAGAAGGAGTTGAGAGTAGAATAAAATATTGAGATATTAAGTAATTAAGATAGAGAAATGAAATAGTTGAGAAGAAATACAAGACTTATTTGTTCTTTTTAGAATGATGTCAAATGTGAAGTGTGTGATTAACTAATGCATTATGAAAAAGAATGAAAACTAGGATTTTCTAATAGAATAATGATCATGAGATTGTGGCAGTGATTAACTAATTTTTTGCATTCCTTCTTCAGTTGTCCTCTTTTTCCATATTTCCAAAACTTTACTTTTATCTTCCTAGGGATTCTAGATTTTCCTCTTGACTTGGATTGATATTTATACCATTCCCCTTTAGATCCACTTTTGTCCTTGGGCCTTTGTGGAACATGTAAGGCATCCTTAGAACCTTCATCATTGAACTTTCTCCTCATATCTCCATTGAGCATTATAACAATAAAGGATTCCATAGTCACCTTTGCAACACTACTATTTATAACAAGCATTATGTTCTCCTAATTTTTGGGTAAAGAAAAAAGTGAGAAGATACATTTGTCTTCCTCATCAAGTTTAACATTTATTGAACCTATTTGACTCAAAATCATATTAAAGGTGTCAAAATGTAGACTGTTGAGTACATGTGTTTCAGATTTACAGGCATCGGCGAGTGTTGATCATTTTGGTGGGACTAAAGTGCTTGTCCCAACGATGGACCGACAGGCTTGGTACAGTGTATCAGCGTGACTTGTGAGATCGGTGTGACTGGAAGTTGTCTCTTCGACAAGGGCTTGGCATCCGTGGGACATGACACTTTGGTAAGAGTCTCACAGGGTCTTCATGTTACTCCGATGAAGGTTGACATCTGTGAGACCTGACATGTCTCTATGACTCTCTCTGGCACTCTGGGTCACTCCAATGAAGGCTCTATATCAGCATAACAATAGTTTTCAGTCTGGCTTTGAAAGGTCATTCCGATGGTTTGTGTCTTTTCGATGGAGGTTATGGATCAGCAAGATTATAACTATTGGCACTGTTTGGAAAAGTCACTCCGCTGGTTGTGGTCACTCCTATGCGACATTGGCTAGGGTCTTCCCGATGGTCAATAGCAATAGACTGTTGGTCTTGTCGGTAGCAAAAGTGTCGATAGTTAACTATCTCGTGGTCGTGTACATAAACTACAAAAGTGGTCGTCGACTGGTGCATGTGGGACTATTAAGGTCTCACAAATCTGAACAATCGTGGAAACTATTATGAGCTGGGGTACTGGGAATGGTTTGACAGTGGTGATGTGGCCTCCTTGACATGGCTGAAGGACAGAAAAGCCAACATTGTATTGGTAATGCATATCACAAATATTGTCAATTGAACGGTTGCCTTTTGTAACTGTCTGGTCTATTATGGTAGTCGAACTAAATGTTCTCTTCTGTAATGTGATATATTAATGCATGGTAATAGAGGATAGTGTGATGAGAGATAGATAGAGAGAAGAGGAGTGATTGTTGAATAATCTCCAGATGGAACAGGATGTTAATCTCCATGAAAGGGCTTAGTGCCTGAATTGTATTGTAACTGTATTTTCTATTGTTGAATAATACAATGGCGATCTGGGCTTTTGGAGTGTGGAGTTTTTTACCCGAAAAGTTTTCCCCACTAAATCTATGTTCATCTCTTCTGTTACTAAACCTAAGCAACCCTAAACCTCTATCTCCCTATCTCCCTATCTAGCCCTATTTCTATCATTCCTCTACCTCTAAATATCTCTCCCTATGTCTCTGGCCATGTCCCTCACTCTCTATATCTCCCTATTGGTCCTCTCTCTCTAAACACTAAACCCTAAACCTTAACCCCTAAACCATAAACCATGAACCCTAAATAATGTCCCTAAACCATAAACCCTAAACCCTAGTAAACTCTAAACCCTAAACTTGAGCAATGCTAAACTCATAAATGCTAAATAATGCCCCTAAACCCTGACCGCTAACCCCAACTCTGTCTCTCTCTTTGACCTATATATTATCTACTAGCTCCTAGCTAGTTAAATTCTTTTCCTAGCTTTCCTAGTTTTCGTTTTCCTTTCCAATTTCCCTTTAGATCCCACCAATTTTTCCCTATTTTACTATTTTCCACCTCTCCTCTCATCATTCTTCCCATCCAATGAACTTTAGTTTTATCAGCTTGTTTCCATTTCATCCAATTGCCAATTTATATTCTCATCCCTCTTTTAATTATGTCCTAGTTTTCTTGTTTCCATTTTCTTTGTTGATAAGGGAGATGGATAGAGATAAAGATGAAGCAAAAGAGAGAAAGAGAGAGAGAGAGTCCTGTAAGTTCTCTTGTTCATTAATTCCTTCATCGATAAGGGAGAGGGAGAATTAATAGAAGGGAGACTAGATAGGAAGATATAGGAATGATAGGGGACAGAGGCAAGAGATCATAGAGAGATAGGGAGAGATAGCTAGGTAGAGAGAGATAGAGAGGACACATCATAGAGGGAGATAGAGGAGAAGAGGGGAGAGATAGGGTGATAGAGAGTGATCACTAGAGAGATGTCTAGAGAGATAGGGAGATAGAGAGATAGGCAAGAGATAGCGAGAGATAGATAGGTACGTAGAGAGAGAGAGGAGATAGATTAGGAGAGATATTAGAGGAGACAATCGAGCGAGAGATAGGGAGATAGAGAGTGAGTGAAATGTCAATCTAGAGAGATAGGGAGAGAGATTGAGAAGTAGAGGGATGATAGCTAGAGAGAGGGAGATAAGGGAGAGATAGGGAGATAGAGGTTTAGGGTTGCTCAGGTTTAGGGTGTAGGGGTTATGGGTTAGGAGTTAGGGATTAGGAGTATTATTTAGGGTTGAGGGATTTAGAGAGAGAGAGAGAGACTTCTTTTGACATGCAACTGTAAACCCTGAATAATGTCCCTAAACCCTAAACCCGAGCAACCCTAAACCTTTAAACCTTAAATAATTAATGCCCCTAAACCCTAACCCCTAACCCCTAAAACATATATAAACCCTAAATAATGCCCCTAACCTCTAACCGCTAACCCATAAACCCTAAACCTAAGAAACTGTAATTAACCCCTAAATCCTAAACCCTAAACCCCAAACCCCTAAACTCTAAACACTAAACTGAAGCAACCCTAAACCTCTATCTCCCTATCTCTCTATCTCTATCGTTCCTCTACCTCTCAATCTCTCTCCCTATGTCTCTGGCCATATCTCTCACTCTCCATATATATCCCTATAATCTCTTTCGGCTATATCTATGGCCATGTACCTCACACTCTATATCTCCCAGCTATTGGTCCTCTCTCTAAACACTAAACCCTAAACCTCTAAACCATAACCCCTAAACTCCTCTCTCTCTCTCTCTCTCTCTCTCTCTCTCTCTCTCTCTCTCTCTCTCTCTCTCTCTCTCTCTCTCTCTCTCTAAACCCGAGCAACCCTAAACCCCAAACCCCTAAACCCTAGATCCAAGCAACTTTAAACCTCTATCTCCGTATCTATCCCCTATCTCCCTATCTCTATCATCCCTCTACCTCTCAATCTCTCTCCCTATGTCCCTGGCCATGTGCATGTGCCTCACTCTCTATCTCCCTATCTCTCTCCATAGTCTCCTCTATATCTCCCTATCATTCCTCTCTCTATAAACCCTAAACCTTAAACCTCTAAGTACCTGAACCCCTAACCTCTAAAAAATAAACCCTAACCCCTAAACCCTAAACCTTTATCTCCCTATCTCTCCCCTCTCCCTATCGACTTTGTCCCTCTACCTCTCAATCTCTCTCCCTATGTCTCTGGCCATGTCCCTCACTCTCTATCTCCCTATCTCTCCCCTCGGTCTCCTCTATATCTCTCTATTAGTCCTCTATCTCTCTCTAAACCCTAAACCCTAAACCTCTAAACCTTAACCCCTAATCCCAAAACCATAAATGCTAAACCCTAAATAATACTCCTAAACCCAGGTAACTATAAATTAGGTGCTCAATTAGGCTCTAAAATAGGTAATACATCAGGCGCTACATTTAGTTGCTACATAAGGCACTAAATAAGATGTTAATGCAGTTGCTAAAATAGGCGTTAAATCAGGTGTCAAATGTGGTGCTAAATTAGGCGCTATAGTAGGAGCTAAAGTAGACACTAAAATAAACACTAAGTTAGGCACTAATTAGTGCCTAATTTAGCATCGACTTGTTCTGGTCGGCACAAAAAATGCCAATAACAGTGCCATCCCGATAAATAGTGCTGACTTTTTCAAAAAATGGAGAAAAATACATTAAAATAGTGGGTGGAAGCAAAAAATGAAGCAAAAAAGGGAGCTAATCATAGGGATTTATTGTAGTGACATCCAGCTCCAGTACTGCCCTACCGACTCTCAGATAGCAAACATATTTACCAAGTCTCTTGGTAAGATCAAATTTGAACTATTTAGGAAGTACATTTGTAAAAACAACATAATAAGGGGGGGAATGTTAGCATAATATAAATTACATATTACATTGTTTAGTTTACATAACTGTTTGATGGTTACGTTAGTTTTGTTGTTGCATAACTATTTCATCATAGTATTTAACTATCTTGTATCTGCTTTCATCATCGAATAAACACCTTCTTTTCTCTGCCATATCATGGATTCCCTGCCCATGTCCTTACACTTTGAAGTGTTTTCTTTGTCTAAAGGGGCTATGATGTGCATGAATCAGGGGCCGAGAGATCAACCTCCAAAGCAAGCCCATAAGAAGATGAGGATGAAACCCCATCATGGTCCTCACTGTCAAAAGTAGAAGAAGGAATCTCTATCTCAGGAATTGGTCGTGGATGGTTTGAGTCATCAGAAGAAGTATCATCAGAGTGGAATGAGTCCACAAAGGAAGGAGGAATGTCAAGCGAAGAGTCAATTGGACTTTCTTGGAACTTAACACTCCACTTGATGAACAAATCATGTGTGGTCAGATGTAGGAGATGATAACCTTTCACACCTTCTGGATACCCTAGAAAGATGCAAGGTTTAGACTGAGGTTCCATTGCCTTGCAAGTTGAACAAGGTATTCATGCCATAGCTAGGAATCCAAAGACTCTGGAGTACTCAACTGAAGGTTTCCTTCCTTTCCAAGCTTCAAAACGTGTGATACCCTTCAAGGCTTTGTGAGGAACACTATTATCAATATAACATGCACAGTTGATTGCTTCTGCCCAGTATTGTGGTGTAAGGTCCTTGGAGTGTGTCATGCAATTCACCATCTCTTTCAAGGTTATGTTCTTACGTTCTGCAACTCCATTCTACTACTTGGGGTATAAGGAAACATGCACTGCAAGTTTATTCCCTCTACTATGCAAAACTTCTCAAACCTAGTATTAACATACTCTCCTCCATATATCTATTCGAAGAACTTTGATGACCTTCCCTAATTATTTCTCAACAAGAGCCTTGAAGTATCAAAAGTGGTCGAAGACTTCAAACTTCTACCGAAGGAAGTAGACCCATGTATACTGAGAGAAGTCATCTATGAAGGTGAGAACATATCTAGCCTTAGTAAAAGATGGATGGGGAAAAGCCCCAGATACATTACTATGAACAAGCTCCAAGATATGTGTCACTCTCCATGATTTGCCTTTGTCAAATCTCTCTTCAAGATGCTTCCCAAGGGCACATCCCTCACGGAGACCCTTAGAGAATCTGACTCTAGGCAATCATATAACCATATCATGCTAACTAAGCTGCTCAAGATAGTGGTAGTTTAGATGGCCAAACCACTCATGCCATAATTTGCTAACCCCATTTGAATGAGTAATCAATGTGGTAGGAGAAACATCAAGAGAAAAATGTGAGAAGGTATACAACCTTGATTGGTGATCTCTGTCCTTCCCAATGCTACTAAGTCATTGTTTTGCAACTCTTTGATCTCAACTAAATCTTGTGTAAATTAAACTCTCATACCCTTTCCTATGTGAGTGATACGGTACACAAATAGGAGATTAGCTAAAAGTGAAGGTACACTAAGAACATTAGTGAATGTCCCCCCTCAATTTCAACAAACCCTCTCCCAACAACTATTGCTGGAGTGTCATGACCTAGGGTAATGGTGGACATGCTATGGGGTTCTAAGGAAGTGAACTCGACCTATGAAGAATCCATATGGTGCAAGGCACCAAAGTCAATTATCCATGAATATGTTGAAGAGCCAACGACAACAAGAGCCTTGCCCTTGAAATTCTCTTTACCTTTTGACTTAGAAGTTTCTGGGGTGGATGAGGATACTTTGAAGGATTCAAGTACACCTATGTTGTTCTTCTCTAAGAGATGAGTGAGGTGATCAACCTTTTTCTTCATACACTTGTGTTGATCATGCCCTATCTTCTTACAGTAGGCACACTGAAATTTGTCCTTTTTAGGTTTCCCTTGTTTGGATGAAGTTGTGTGACTTTTAGATGTCTCAGGTTTCTATTCTATCTTTATCTCCTAATCCTTCTAAGTGTTTTGTTTCTTTCCTTTGTTACTTGAAGTCTGTTGGTGTTTACCATTTCCAGCTACTAAGGCTTGAGGTTTTGAGGAATTCACAGTGCCCATGTGGATTAACTTGTCTTTCTCTATGGTTAGATCATCAATGAAGTCATCTAGAGATGGCATTTTCCAAGTGGCTCCAAGAGCTCTCTTGGTGGAACAAAATGTAGGCACGAATACAAAGTAGTTAGGACCAAGTTTGGAGAGAATTGAGAGAACTAGTTGATCATCTTTTTATCAATACCACATTCTTTTAACTGTAACCTGATAGATTTTAACTTGTTAAAAAAGTCTATTGGCAAGAGACACTATATGGATTCATGATTGTTGTCATTGATGGCAACAAAATTCATCCCACACATCCACAGGACATGGTGTGTCTCTACCGGAAGTCAGAATGAAGATTGTTGTGGTCTGGTAAACAAGAACAGAGCATATGGCAAGGTCCGACAGACAGGTCTAGATCTCTCAGAGGAAGTATCTTGGTGAAGTGTGGATTTGGGGAAGTAAAGAGTACTACCTTGAGTGATAGATTCCAAGGTTTTAGCCTCTGGTGATAGATGAGGTAAAAGATATGAATACTTGAGTACTGGGTTCTTGAGTGACAGTGTGAATAGAGGAAGAGCTGACTGACAAAACATCAGACTATTTTCTGGATGCGTTTCTAATGATGGTAAAGGTTATGAAGACATGAATTATGTTTGGCTAACATGATTAATGATTTCTACAAGTATATGCTTGATCCGCATTACTTGATGTGCAAGGATTTAGCTGACAGAACAGAGTTTGTGAGAAGATTGACTGTTCTGGGTGCCAACTAGAAAGATAATGAAATCACTTGTACGAATATATATATAGGATGGATTTAGTTGTGAGAAGTGTGGTTGATACATGTTATATGCGAATAAAAGCAGAGCAGAGTAGAAACAGTAAGGAAGGTCTGGTATGTGAAAGGAAAGTAGCATAAGAGAAGAGGAAAGATGAAGTGCAGCAGATCAATGTACTAAGCCTAATCAAAACTGAACTCTAGCATATGTGGATGCTACCAATCAGTTCAAGTATTGTATAACACTCTTTTGTAGATAGTGTGTCTCTTGTAGGCAGTGTGCCTCCTTGTGAGCAGTGTGCTTGGGCACTGAGCCCTAATTGGCAAGTGCCATTTTGTAATTTATTATTCTTCTAATAGAGAATAATCTTTGGGTTAATCACCCTGTGGTTTTCAGCGTTTCCATGTCAAAAATACCGTGTCATGTGTATCTCCATTTCATGGCTATGTTTGCTTGTTTGAATTAATGCTGCATTAATTAATAAGAAAGTTCAGAAAGAAGAAATAATTTGGATAACTGATTCACCCCCTCTCTGTTATCAACAATTGGTATCAGAGCCAAGTTCCTCCTAATAGAGCCTAATAGCTTGAGGAAGATCTAGGAGTTCAAATGGATGCATATGGTTTAAGGGAACAAATCAAGACTACCCTTGATGATCTTGAACAGTCAAACTCTGAAGTCAATGAATTAAAGGAAAGACTCAAACAGGCTGATGATTTCATGAGAGAACTAAAAGACAAATTAAGTCTTTCTATGAAGAAGAGAAAGGAGCTGCTTTAGCAATTGGCAAGACAAGGTGAAGCAAATAATGCAAATGAAGAGCTAAAGGAAAAAACTAAGTTGTGTGAAAAGTTATCAAAAGAAATCACTATGGTAAGACATGAAATGGAATCAGGAGTCATGAAGTTTACCCAAGAAGTTGAAGAGAAAAGAAAAACTAAAGATAATCTAAGACAATCTCTCAAGGAGAAATTAGAAGATTGCCACCAGATGGATAGAATTATCAAACATCTTGAATCTGATCTTGAAGATGCTAAAGATAATGAAGAAAAACTTGAGGATCAAATTGTCTCTCTAAAAAGGGATCTTCAAACAACAAATGAGTATAAAGAGAAATTCAAGATAAGTTCTGCTCAACTTGAAGTTCTTCTTGGAAGTCAAAAGAAAGTAGATGACAAGTGTGGTTTGGGATATGAGAAAGGAGAAAGCTCCAGATCCGGTCAAAAGAATTTTGGATCAGAAAATCCAAGGATCAGGCCTAGAAGACCTCCGGTAAGACAGCCTAATGCTCAAAGATATCCATCCTTCAATGGAAACTGCCACAACTGCAATCACTTTGGTCACAAAGCTAATCAGTGCAGAAAGAGAATGAATCAGACTAATTCATCCTTCTCTAGATAGTGTTTTAACTGCAAAAGGTATGGTCACAAATCTCATGAATGCAGAATTATGCAAATGAACAAATCATTCAATGGTAGATGCTTTGCATGCAATAGAATAGGTCATATGGATAATCAATGCAGATCAAGAGGATATCAATCCAATATGCAAAGAAATGTTGTTTGTCAAATTTGCAATAGATCTGGTCATATTGCAAAATTCTGTAGAAGCAAGAATCAGGACAAAAGAGGTCCGGTATATCATAGACAGAATCAAGATAAGGGGAAACAAAAGGTGAATGCGGATGAAGTTAAAAGTGACATGAACAAGATTTGGGTAAAGAAGAGTATAGAAAATGTAGAGGATGGATCCGTACCAGACTCTGGTGCTAATATTCCTTCCAGAAATTGAGAGATGAGCTCTGGCTCAGGGGGAGACACAAAGAAAAACTTGTTCCCCTAGCCAGTCAATTGGTGCCTGAAATTGGCACATGTGAAGCTGCGGATCAAAGGGGTTCTATAGAAACATCTAAAGAAGGTTAGGTAAAGATTTGAGAGATCTGCAGGAAAATTTAAAAAGATCAATTCCTTCAGAATTGGTCCAGTTAAGCAAGTCTTCCGGTAAAATAGGTTTCTCACGAGATTGGCCCAATATGAATCCAAATTGATATAGCTTGATCTGTGGATACATAAGATGATCAGAAGGACAAGTGGATATGATGATTCATCACTAACATTGATCACAAGAGGATCATAATGATCCGGATGAGTTTCTTCCTCCTTGAACAAGGAAAACAAGGCAAACTAGAATGAATTAGGTTGTGCATTTATTGTAGGGGAAGAATTAGGGCTTTTTGGAAATAAAAGAGTTCACTCGTTTATCATTCACACATTTGCACATTTGAAGAAAAGAGAAAAGGAGCTCTGCAACTACTTCTCCCAAAGACCAAGATGATTCTTCATACAACTCAATCTGGATTTCATCATGTGTGCCCTAATCAGCGTAAAAGGTATTCTTCATTCTTGATATCTCTCAGTAAGATTTCTTGATAATGGGTACTCCGAATATTGTAAAGATCTCTGATAGACCTCGCCCCACATTCAAGAAACATCCATACAAATCCTTGGAGGTAGATCCCCTAGGAGCCTTCTCTAGTGTTCCGCATGGTGTTTTGCACACCAAAGATATTAGGGTTTATATACATGCAAACATTGAAGAGTTTGGGGAATTCAAACTAAGAGACATATACCACAAGCAGTTAATAGATGATTCTTTTGAGATCAAACCCCAATACAAGGGCCTTCGGATTAAGCACTTTGCACAATTCATACATTTCCCCTATTTTACTGAGGATGAATGGGGTAGGTACATTTTGAGCAGAATTCACGACAACTTCATGTGGTTAAATGGACCATTCAAAATCACAAAAGATGCCATTAGGGTAGTCACCAGATTACACTCATCCGGTGGGATTCCTATTCTTAAATCTGTGAAGAATCAAACTATGAGTGAAGCTACTGGATCCAAGTTTGAAAAAAGAGCAATGACAGTAGATGACATCTCTGATCCAGATGTCAAGTTTGCCTCCATGATCATTGGGTATAAAATATATCATTCTAGCAGGGAAAATTCTGTACTTGGAACTGCCATCTACACCACATATAAAATGCTAAGAAAGGATGCAGACTATGATCTTTGCCAGCTTCTCTTGAACCAACTCATGGAGAATCTGCAGAAAATAAAGAAAGATAAAAAGAATTCATTCAAATATGGTGGATTGATATTGTGCTTATTCTTCTACTTTATGGATGAGCTTCCCAGATCCAATGGCTGGGTATGGGAGAATGATAGACCGGTAGCTATCCAAATCAGAGATTATTTACATGGACTTGGTGACAACAAAGCACAAAAGACAGCTCTGTGGGGATATTTGAAGAACTTTCAGAACATGATGCAAGCAAGAGAAAGGATTCCCTAGTCTCTTGTTGAGAAATACAAAGACACAATTTGCTTTATGGTAGAGACTGATCAGTGCCTAATGGAGGCAGTAGAACCAAGAACTATATGGATCATGCCCATGGGGTATGAGGTTGATCAACAAATTATGGAGCTGCATGTTCAACACATGCTAAGTCAGCCTAAGGATCCAAAAGCAGAAAGGTTTGGAACCTTTGAGGAGCTGAGTATAAAAATTCATGTTGAACTTAGAGAACCAGAGATCAAGAGGAAGGTGAGAAAACAAGTAGAAAATATTGCTAAAGGCCTTGGCATCTCAAAGGAGGCACTTGATGCCCACAAGAAAAGGATGGAAAGGGCTGAGGAAGAGAAGAAAGAGGTAGAAAAGAAAAACAAGGAAAGTGCTCTGGTAGAAACCTCCACCCAGACCAGATCATCAAAGAGATCTGCACCTGTCATAGCCAAAAGCTCAAGAACATCAAAACCAAAAGTCCAGGCATCTGACAAAAGAGAGAAAAGATCCAAGACAAAAGCCACAAGGGCTTATGTAAGTCAAAGAGATGAAGAGGAAACCGAATCAGATGAGGGGGTAAAGGAAATAAAGAAGCAGAAGAAGAAAGGATCCGATAAACCCTCCACAGGCCAAGACAAGGAAGAAATAGCAGAGGAATTTGTTGAAAAGCCCACCCAGTCTCTAAAAAGTGTAATCAAATCAGTCACTATGGATGGAAACCTTCAACCAATGGCCGAATTCTATGATGATTACAATGAGGCTGACCAAAAGATCCTGCAGGAAGCTACAATCAGGTATCTAAACATATACAATAAGGCTTTCATTGAGATTATATCTCTAATTCCTAAGAGCCTAGAAAAGGAGTTAGAAATAAGAAAGAACAATGCCATGGCAAAAGACATTGAGATCCGGGAACAGATAGCTATTCAGCTATATCCTGCAATCAATCCCAAAACAATGAATATGATATTCAAAGATTGCAAGGATGAATTCAGGAGCAAAGCAAGGATGAATCAGCTCATGCTTGGTGAAACCGACAAGGTGGCAAAAGAGACTGAAGAGATTCTCTGGAATACTCTTAAAAAGTTCAACATTCCTATCACAGAGGACTCCAGTAAGAGCTCTGAATCCCCTATTCCAGAAGAAGTGGCCACAGAGCATATGGCAAGGTCTGACAGACAGGTTCGGATCTCTCAGAGGAAGTATCTTGGTGAATTGCAGATTTGGGGAAGTAAAGAGTACTACCTTGAGTGATAGATTCCAAGGTTTTAGCCTCCGGTGATAGATGAGGTAAAAGATATGAATACTTGAGTACCGAGTTCCTAAGTGACAGTGTAAACAGAGGAAGAGCTGACTGACAGAACATCAGACTATTTTCCGGATGCGTTTCTGATGATGGTAAAGGTTATGAAGACTTGAATTATGTTTGGCCGACATGATTAATGATTTCTACAAGTATATGCTTGATCCGCATTACTTGATGTGCAAGGATTTAGCCGACAGAACAGAGTTTGTGAGAAGATTGACTGTTCTGGGTGCCGACTAGAAAGATAATGAAATTACTTGTGCGGATATATATATAGGATGGATTTAGTTGTGAGAAGTGTGGTTGATACATGTTATATGCGAATAAAAGTATAGCAGAGCAGAAATAGTAAGGAAGGTCTGTTATGTGAAAGGAAAGCAGCATAAGAGAAGAGGAAAGATGAAGTGCAGCAGATTAGTGTACTAAGCCTAACCGGAACTAAACTCCAGCATATGTGGATGCTACCAATCAGTTCAAGTATTGTATAACACTCTTTTATAGACAGTGTGTCTCTTGTAAGCAGTGTGCCTCCTTGTGAGCAGTGTGCTCGGGCAATGAGCCCTAATTGGCAAGTGCCATTTTGTAATTCCTTATTCTTCTAACAGAGAATAATCTTTGGGTTAATCACCCCGTGGTTTTCTCCCTTAACAGGGTTTCCACGTCAAAAATATTGTGTCATGTGTATCTCCATTTCATGGTTATGTTTGCTTGTTTGAATTAATGCTGCATTAATTAATAAGAAAGTTTAGAAAGAAGAAATAATTTGGATAACTGATTCACCCCCCCTCTCAGTTATCAACAAAGTCTTTTAGTGTGTTAAATGTGCTCGGACTCAAACTGATTAACTCATTCTCTAGCTCATGAGCTCTCATCTCATCTACCTTCCCAAAGAGCTTCTCAAGAGAGAGCCATACCTCATTGGGGGTTGACAAAGATTCTATATGAAAGAGTAATTATGGAGAGATGCTAAGACATAAACAACCAAAGGCTAGTCGCACTTGTTAAACCATTTCACTTTAGTGTCATCATGAGAGGGTTCCGTTTCAGTGCCCATTGTAACCCTATATAGCCCTTTGTTTTTCAACATTAGCTAGATTTTGGATTTCCAGTCATGATAATTAAATGGGATTAATGGTGAAATAGCCTGAGTAGAATCCATAGTGCAAGTTTGAACAAATGCAGAAAGAAAAGACAACCACTCAACACCAAGACAAATCCCTGTTATTATAATGTGATCCCCCCTAATTTTGGCACTTTATAACTAGTGCGAGGGCAAAACTACCTATTACACATTTTTAAATGCTCTTTGAGTTTATTTTGCCAAAGAATATTTGAACAAAAAAAAACTTTACAAGGAGGAGCAATATGTTTTTTTTTTTAAAAGCTTTTTAAAACAAGTCTAAAAATAGATTTTCTAAGAAAAACTTAGATTTTTGGGGGAAAAAAACTTTTTAAAACATGTTTAAGTAAAGCTTTTTCTTAAAAAAACCCATAATTTCTTTTAAAAAGGGCAAAATAGGGCAAAATTCTAGAAAAAATCAGTCAAACAATGAAGGAAAAATACCTCTATTTGTTTGAAACTCCAAAAATTAATGAAATCTGCTGATTTGAAATTGTGATGGGTGAATTGCTTCTGATATAGGGTGAATTGATGATGTGGACGGTTGTATTGCTTCTATGGAGGGTTTTAGAGCCACTGTGGAGGGCGTTAACACTACTTTGGAGGTAGAAATGGGGCCCAGCGAGCCTGTGAAGGTAGGTCACGGCCTCCAAAGGTCTACATGCCTATTTTCAATAGGTTGTGGGCTTTCAAATGAGTGTTGGAAAGATACATATTGTAGCTTCATGATTGTTGTCATTGATGGCAACAAAGTTCATCCCACACATCCGTAGGACATGGTGTGCCTACCGGAAGTCAGATTGAAGAGTGTTGTGGTCTGGTAAGCAAGAACAGAGCATGTGGCAAGGTCTGACAGTCAGGTCCGGATCTCTCAGAGGAAGTATCTTAGTAAAGTGCAGACTTGGGGAAGTCAAGAGGTGTACCTTGACTGATACATTCCAAAGTTTGAGCCTCTGGTGATGAAAGAGTGAAAAGATATGAGCACCTAAGTGTTGGGTTGCTGTTTGACTGAATTGATAGAGGAAGAACTGATCGACAAAGCATCAGACCTTAATCCAGATGAGTTATTGGTGGTGATCAAGTTTCTTAAAGTATCATTCATGATTGGCTGACATGATTGATGACTTCTATAAGCATCTCCTTGATACGCATCACTTGATAATTAAGGATTCAGCCGATAGATCAGAGTTTGGGAAAATATTGACTATTCCGGATGCCGACTAGAAAGGTGTTGAAATCATTGGTGCGAATATATATACCAGATGGATTTGGATGTGAAGGTGTGTGTTGTGTGTTGAGGTGTGTGAAGAAAAGTAGAAGAGCATTGTGGAAGTAGTAAGGCAGGTCCAGTATGTGAAAGGACAGCAGCACAAAAGAAGAGAAAGAATGAAGTGTAGTAGATCAGTATACTGAGCCTAACCGGAACTGAACTCCAGCATATGTGGATGCTTCTCATCAGTTCAAGTATCTTGTTACTCTCTTTATAACTTGTAGATAGTGAGTCTCTTGTAGGCAGTGAGCCCTAATTGGCAAGTGCCATTTTGTATTTCTATTCTTCTAATAGAGAATACATTCTTGGGTTAGTCACCCTATGGTTTTTCCCTTAACAGGGTTTTCCACGTCAAAATCATTGTGTTATGTGTATTGACTTTGTTTCTGCTTTCATGGATGCTTATTTGCTTTACTAGTTGTTAAAGAAGAACAGAAAGTTAATTTAATTAAGATAACTGATTCACCCCCCCCTCTCAGTTATCAACAATGAGGTCGTGTCTTTGCTATACAAAAAAGGTCTTCTCTACAACAAAAATGTTGCCAAAGGAAGAAAAATGACCTCTACTATCAAAGAGAAGTCTTCTACACAACAAAAACACCGCCAAAGGAAGAAAAAACAACCTTTGCTATGAAAGAAAAGTCTTCTCTACAATAAAAATGCTGCCAAAGGAAGAAAAATGACCTCTGCTGCAAGTTGTAATGCCTCACAACAAAAAAAGCTTCCACAAAAAAGTGAATAACGCTTCTGTGTTGAACCAATTACGCACAATGAAAGAGCCTCTATGCTCAACAAAATTGATAGAAGAATAGGTTTGCAACTATACCATTCCTGCTCTAATACCATGTGAGAACTAAGAACATTCGTGGAAGATTGCAAACACTGACATGAGTCACAAAATATGAACAATTGCACACTCAAAGCTATCAAAGACACAAGCAATATACAAAGCAAAACTGGATGATATATTAACTCTCATGAATGAGTATATATAGACAAGAGTCTTTCTATGTTTAGACGTGCCATAAATAAGAAAGCAAGCCTAAGAATAGTAGTGGCCCAAAGATAGGCATGTAACTACTTAACTTAGATAAGCTAAGTTAGACACCTGTTCTAAACATAGACGTGCTAATAAAAGCACAAGAACACCTAACTTTAGTGTAGCTAAATATAGTAGACTAAGTGAGCTTAATAACACTAACACTGAACCAATTAGAACTACACTTGGGATGCCTGATGTTTGTAATTGACTGTTGAATATGTTCTACATGGGATTGATGTATTAATTATGATTTGATATTTTCACACCATGAAGATTTGATTTGTGGGAAGATTTGATTTTTCACATTATTGATTTCTAATAACATGATCATGAAGATTTGATTTGTTGGAAGATTTGATTTTTTTACATTATTCATGACCTAAAATGATTTAATGGCGAGTTAGAAAGTCATTTTCTAGCATAAGGCATTTCTTCCACTAAAGGCTAACAATAATATAGCCTATCGACCAATTAATTTACATTTAAATTAAATATTAAGAGATATTTGGTAAAAAGAGGCTAATAATAAAAAAAATTATAGATTTAAAAATTTTTATTACGTAATATTTTATATTTGTGAAATTAAACTTTTTTATTTTATTTTAAATTATTTTTAAAATGATTTGATTATATATATATACCCCCAATAATGGGAAAGGACATTAAACTAACAGAACTAATAGTAGTCCCGATGACAATACGTGCAAGGAGCAGATGCTAGGCTAGAGCATTATGAATTCAAGTGGCTTGTGGCAGTGGGAGATGCTTCTCCCAATATCATGATGATATTCATCAGATGAAGAAGCTCTATTTTAATTAGGCATCATTTGAGTCATGAAGGGAAGAGGTTGTGCAGGTTTAGGTGGATTGTTTGACGGTGCTAATAACTACCTCGATGCCATGGATAAAGGAAAGGTGGTGGTTGTTTCCCCTCGATGGTGCCAACTTAGGAAAAAGGCCACCAACAATTCTATAGGAGGAAAAATAAGAAGGGCGTACACTCCCCAAAAGTGGTTGAGGAAGTTGTCGGGGGAGGAAGCCATGGTGAATTTCTCCAATTTGATTGAGATAGAAGTCAAGAATCTTGTTTTGAGAGAGTGGCTTTACAAAATTCTCTCACTGGCCAAGAAGGTAGATAGCTAGGATGGCGGGAAGGCTCAAGAGGTGATTTCAGCACTCTTGCTCAACCTGGGCACAACACAGGGGTGTTGGAACCTCTTCGGCACTTCCCAGGTAATGACTATGGCTACTTTAACTTCAATTGCAGCTGCGTTGGTGCTAATGCATGAGGACCTGGTGGAGGTATCCGGTGCTACGGAGGAGAACCATGAGATTCTGCTCGGTCACCTACACGATGTTTTGTTGGGCATGGTGGAGACTTGTCGGACAGTTGAGGACATTGCAGTTAAGTTGGTTTTGAAGGTGGTAGATCATGCTCAATTGATTTACACCTACGCATGCGACAAATAAGGTGTGTTGGTAGATAAGTTTGGTTTTGTTGTTAAGTCGTATTTTTAGTTTTTTTAGTATATAGTATATTGGAGAGGGCCTTGTAATTTGCCCTCTCCAGAGACTCTAGTTACTATACTAAGATAGCTTTATAAAAGTTTAGACTTAAGGGCTTTGCCCTATTTTTAATGGGTACCTGGTCCCTAACTAGGGTATTTACAACAAATATATATATATATATATATATATATATATATATATATATATATTTCATTCCATTCATGACAGTCTCTTCTCTTGTGACATTAAAATTCATTCTTTTAGCAATGATCTCTCATGTACCTTACCTATCTTTTACACTAGCATGCCTTTTAATGACCTATCCTTACAATGTCATTATGAATCAAATTTATGTAATTTTGATGTCTTGTCCAATGTTTTACATGATGATGATGATATTTTTGATGACTCATGTCCTAAAAGATGATCACTCATGGATTGATAATGATGATTTATTAGGGGACCATATTGTCGATACTTCATTACTCTGACATAATGATTATATGGATCTTTTGAATGATGATTATGATGGCTCTAAAAAGATTCATTATTTGTGAAAACATTCTTCCTTGCTAATTATGATTGTAATAACCTCAACATTTTTTTTTATAAAATATTTACTCCATTCTAATCACTAAAATCCTACGAGGGTGAGGTGAGAGCATACATTGAGTATATATTATTATTCAACACTTTTTGATTAGCCAAATATCATGAGGGAAAAGTGAGAGCATATGGTGGATGAATAATGGATAGGAACAAATATTTATAGACCTATCACTAAATAGTATATATTTTTTACTTGATAGTGATTACTTGTAATAGTTGGTGGACAAGGATATAAATACTATAAGAAATTCATTTTTTTTTGCAAATAAAAATAATGAAATGGTATAAAATGAATAACCACATGAACTAAATCATGAATGAACCATTAGAGAACTAAATCATAAACAAACCATCAGAGAACTATGACCTCCCATTCAACCAAGAAGTGGCATATCTACTAGTGCCCCAAAGTCATCCACTAAATAAATTATAAGAAATCAAGACATTAGGTGAACTACAATACCTAAATAATGTAATATAATAGAAAATTCATGTTACTAATTTTCCTCACTCTATGTGCATGTGTGTGTGAATGAGCTTTGACACTCACTCTATGTGTACAAGAATAATGATGTTCACTTTGTGTAAAGTGTATGTGTGTATGAATGAACTTTGGATTTCACTGTGTCTGGATGGGCAGGTTTGAAAGTTATATTTGGCATTCACTATGTGTGTACATGTTTATGTTAATGAATTTTGACATTCACTTTGTGTGTGTGAGAGTGATCTAACTTTGACATTCACTTTGTGTGTGTGAATAAACTATTTGTGAGGTGATTGAACTTTGTGTGAAGAGTTTTGTAACATGCCACTTGTTCTACCAACTAAGATTTATCAAATTTAACTTTGAAAGTAAATAGATCAAGATACTGATAGCAGAACCAATAAAAATTTTCCTTAAATTCCTTTGATTAAATGCACAATCAAAACATATTCGAAACTCCCATTACATAAATCAAATTTCATTTCCTCAATAAAAGAATTAAATAATCATCTTTACAACTTTTTCATAATATACACACAAGATTCAAGAGCTTAACTAATAAATAAAGATACATGATTATATACTTGTCTGTCTTCATAATTCTCGGCCACCAACTGCATGAGGGGAAGCATCACTCAAGTGATTTACCTCCAACCACGGACTAAATGCAGTCCCCCGCATATTTACCAAACTGGTAAACGACCCTACCCTTCAACGAAGGGATTGGTATGGTATCCCCAAATAAAATAGGCCTAATTTGAGCAAGGTGTTGTGTCCTACATTAACTAGTACTATCATACTATGGCTACAACCATCAAAATAGGAAATCCCTACTAGAAATGCAAACCTAGATCACAATGAACCTAGACAGTGTAAACATTGGCAATTTACACCACTTTGGCCAAAGTTTTCTTTTCTCATATTCACTCACCCTTCCATATTGATTGGGAAAGACAACAATCTCTATACAAAATTTATTCCCTTACCCATGGATCAATAAATCCTAGGAATAACCCCACTTAACAAATGCATCATTCTCTACACATAGGGTATTCCCTTTCCCATGGATCAACAAATCCCAGGAATATTCTCGCTTAACAATTACATCAAACTCTATTCTAGGTTATTTCCCCTCTTCCATGGATCACATATACCAAGGTTAACATATCCCAGGTTTCATCATGACACCTATGTCGAAATAACTCTACTTGCAAAATTACAGTTTACTGTCTTTCCCCTTATACAATCAACTAATCATACTCAAACTGATAAATATACATAAAGTCCCATATAGACACAAATCTCTATTACTAAGATTAATTTTACTTTCACAACACAATTTTCACTTCCTTAGATATATATAAATATAAATGCTATTATATAATCAAGTTGACAATCGCATTGATAAACAAAAATGCATTCGACACAAAATGCTTTCAAAACAAAAAAAGCATAATAAAAGAGAAATCCCCATGCCTGAGAATATAGGTCCAAATGGATCAAAGACTCTTTTTCTTACGTCCTTCCAATACTCTAGATCTCTCCTCCAAATTAAACAATTTACAAAAGAAAAATGAAAAACTTTCGACACTAACGCAAAACTCAAATTTGAAAAGAGAAGGCTCTTGATTAGAAAAAGGTGTGAGTAAAAATGAGGGAGAGCACCCCCTTTTATACTGCAACCAACTTAGAAATGTTGATACAATAACGACATGCTTAACCAACTCAAAAAATGTTGACACAATGAGGACATGCTTAACAAAATCTAAAATTAGTTCATTTTCCACGACTAAGATAAAAATAAAGGTGTTTGTTAAAAAAATTCACCCAGAGGTGCATATATTCCCTAAACCCATGCGCTTACATGAGCACTCAATAAGGCATGAGCTAAGGATTTTTAATACCTTACTTATCCTAACTTTTTAACTCCATACCCACGTGCTAAGGTGAGTGCTTATGTCTACTCTTCCTTTGTTTTAGGCCGCGTGCCCTATATGGAGCGCTTTGCATGCCTTGATAAACTTTTTTTTTTAAACTTTATTACCTTTACTAAAGGTCTTTCCCTTTTAAGGAATACGAGCCTTATTAGATTTTATAACTAAATTTATAACCGAAATAAAATTCTCCCTTTTTTTTAAGGAATACATGCTTTTTTTAACTTTTATAAACTATATATATATTATATTCAATATATCAAAAGGATAATATTTAATAAAAGAAAATCATTTTTCCAAAAGTATTATAATTATATATTTTTTAAAACATAGGAGTATAATAATAATATTATTATTATTATTATAATTATTATAATATCGTAAATAAAATTACTTCTAACATATTGATCATGAATTCACGTATTACAATAAAATTGACATGAAATTCACATAGACATGATTACATTCTCACCAATTCATCAGTATCTCACAAATCATAAATAACTATGTATACACATGTATATATATCTATATGTTTATAATAGCAAAAGCTATCATATATATATGCATATATATGTTTATCGACTTCACTCAAAACCAAATAAACTCATGACCCACATACCGGCAATACAAATGAATGGAAACCACATATACATTGTGACATGAACAACAACCACATAAACACGTGAATAACATAAAATCATTTCATGATAAAACTTTGTTTATGCAATCGTAAACTTATCAACATGTAGATTAAATCACAGTTTTCACGCGATCATCAAACATGTAATCAAGATTCTAAACAAACATCACTTACCGCTACCCAACTGACTTGACACAACCTAGGTCAAGGTAGGTTTATGAGTGTGTGATTGCTCAATATAGGTTTTACTAAAGTTACTAGACCAAGTCCTTCTCCTAAGTGATACCTCCCCTCCCTTTCGAAGGGACAACTTGTTCCTGCATCCACTTAGATCATCGCCACAGTAGTTAGCTGATCAAAATATCATCATTAATTAACAATAACTACATTAAATACAAGACATTGCATTATTCTTTTTCTCATCATATTGCATTCAAGAGATATAACACACATAGATGCAAAGATTCATAAATATCTCAATTTTGACAAAATATCCAATGTATAGTAAATGGATAAAAACACATATATAGATGCAGAAATCCATAATCACTCACTTTCCAAACAAATTAACCAATCTAGGTAGTAAGTAGATAGAAACACATGGGGTGTAACATACTTCCCCCCTTGTGAATCATCATCCCCGATGATTTTTAAGTATCAAGTATTATCACCACATACATAAGTCATAAAAATTATCATACTACAAAACATATTGATATCAAGAGCTTTCATAATTCATATGAACTTATGGAAACTTTTGCTTCATCTCAGCATAATCTTTCCAAGTGGCAGAACCTTCTGCATACAAATCCAATTGGACCTTGCACTGCATAACCTTTCTATTTATGCAAGCAGAGCTTGCGAACTTCAAGCATTTCAAATGCTTGATCAAAACCATACCTGGTTTCTGTATTTATATACTTTCTATGAGTATAATAATCATCAGTTAAATATATAAATATATCAAATTTGAATCATTAAGAGCATTGTGCCTCCTAGCAATAGCTATTATCACAATGATTCTGCAATCAATTGATTTGTTAACTTCAAGAACTTCGAAGAGCTCTTTACATCTAGGAGCTTGTTTGGAATACATTCCAAACATAATGAAACTTTTTCTAGGGTTTGACCCTTAATAGAACTTTTACTCTCTACTTGAGAATTGTCTCCATGTATACTTAGCTGATGTAGAGCATCATGGTCAGCAATTTCAAGGTTCAAAACTTCAATGGAACCTTTCACTGTTTTCTTCTTGATAGAGATTAAGCTTCTCTTAAAGCAGGGTTCTAACTCAGAACAACACATTTTCTTGACACCAAAGTGAGGGACTTCAGGACACCTCTCACCAAGACTCCTAACTCCAACCAAGACTCCATTTAAACTTCTATTCAACCCACTATACAGGGTCTACAGGACAGCAGCCTCCAAGACTGTCACACATCTCTGCACCATTGAAAAAAAACTATCTCCATGTCCACCTTGGAATGATCTATTCAATATAAACTCCATCTCTTTGTAATAACCAAACCAATCACATGCCTAACTCCCTAATGCCTTCAATGACAAAACAAACAAACATGATGAACAAAACTCACAACCTTCTTGACATGACTGTTGTCCTCCTCTCATCCTCTAACACATGATTCTGCAGGGATCTTTCTCATGCCCACACTCACCATACCCAATCTCCTGCCCTTGAAACCTTCACAAGGCTATGGACAACCTATTTCACATTCCCTTCCATTGATTAGAAACAAGAAAATACCAATAAAAAGAATGAATGCCCATCAGCTACTCAGAGATACCCTACTCAGAGTTTTGGGACAGTCAACAGAAAACAGTCAATTTCTTCCTCCTAATGTAGTTTCAAGAGCCCAAACAAGATGCATAGGATAGTTAATTCAACCACCTAAACATCCATCACAAATTCCCTTCACCCCAGGCCGTACAAGTATGGATTTATGCAGAAAACAGTGATTTTTTTAAATAGAGACAGCAATTTCTGAAAAGAACAGTTTTTGGAAAACTACTAATAACTTTCCCCTAGCATCATGTCAAGACTCCAAACCAGGTTCAAATAAAAGGTACTTCAAAATGATTTCCATCCATTATAAATTTTTGCCATGCTAGTGCCGTACATGTACAGAAAACTATAGAAAAACAATGATTTTTAAAAGTGAACAGCAAATTCAGAAAAAAAACAGCTTTGGGGAAATTAGTCATATCTTCCACCTAGTGCATTGTTAAGATCCCACACAAGACTAAAATTAAAGCTAACACCATCTACTTTCCATCCAATATGCTAAGAGCTTCTAGTGAGTCCGTACAATCGTGGGTACTGTAGCAAAAACAGTGAAAAAACAGAAAAAAATAGAAAAAACCATAAAATAGAGCTTCTTTTGGTATTTTCCTCCAATCTAATCAATATTATCCACCTTTTTGGCTTAAACAAGCCTTATGCAAAGCATACAAAACATTTGGGGTCAACCAAACTACCCACCATTGTGCTTCCTTCCTGATTTTTCTTGCTTTGAAACTGCAGAAAATGAAATTGTTTTCTTGTTTTTAGAAACTGCCTTTTCTTTAGGACAGCAATGAAGGGATTTTTAGAAAGTTTTTCTAAACACTTGCTTTCTAATCTATCTACACACCTTTCTATCCTTGACATGCCATTATAGGCTAATAAACATGGAGAATATTAAATGACTAACCGATACAAATATTAAAATTTAATGACTCTTGCAAACTACCTAAGACAATATGGCTGTCCTAACTAGGACCTACAACATAACAAAAGATTCTTTCGACATTGGGACATAGTCCAACTACAAGCATGACTACAAGCCTCATAACATCATTAAAATGGTCTCCAAGACCTTATTAAACAAAACAAGACAACTGAACATTTAATCAAAACTTAAATATCTAGGTGCTCCTGCACCATACTCCCCGGCATGATGAAAACTCTTGTCCCAAGAGTTAGGGGATTTGCTCCAACCAATCTTCCATCTCGATGGAATGTTCCTCAAACTAGGAAACATGAACTCACCTAGAGTTATCTTTCTTCGTCTCCAACCCGCATGGCTCCTGTAAACAGTGTTAGAACCATAAAACTTGTTTTGGGGTCCTTGTCTAAGACCTTGCTACTACAATGCTTCAGCTCTTTTCAATTGGAGGCTTTGATTCATTCCTCCCTGCACCTTCTGTTGTTTGTCTTCCTTCTGATGGCTCCTTATAGGACACTCAATGTCTCCAACTTTGACATAACTCAAGTCCCAAGCCTGCTACTCTCTAGGACTGTCATCCACCTTCTTGTGTTGCATCTGTGTCTGCTATGTGCAATCACCCTGAACCTGCACATTCAACTTTAATTTCTCTCCAAAGCAAATTGTAACCTATTCCTTCTTCTCCTCACAAGGTAAAGGAATCAATTGGAACTTCTTACCATCTTTGTGCACTACATAGGTATTAGTATACCCATCATGAATTGTCCTTCTCGAATACTGCCATGGTCTGCCCAAGATTACATGCCCACATGTCATAGGAATAACATCACACAAAACATAGTACTGATATGAACCAATTGTGAAATCAACATAAGCCTTCTTAGTGACCATTACCTACTACTCTTGACTCACCCAAGTGACATGGTAAGGACTGGGATGATCAAAAGTCTTCAACCCCAACTTATTCACCATTTCCCAAGAAACTAAGTTATCATGAGAACCTGAATCTATAATCAACTTGCATATCTTGCCATGGCTCAAACAATTAGTTCTGAAAATAGATACCTATGGTGGTTGCTGCATCTTACCTCTTTCCACCATGAGCATCTCTCCATCCATCATTGGAGAGGTTGACGACATTTCTGGTTCTTTTGGCTTCTCCTCCTCTTGTGCCAAGTGAACTCTTTTATCCTTGGTCTTGTCAACACCATCCTTCTTAGGACAGTTGAAAGACGTGTGTCCCACCTCATTGTAGTGGTAACATCTGCCTATGAACACTCCTCTACCTGATCCAAATCTACCTCCACCTCTATGTCCACCTCTCAATTCTATAGACAACTCCTTACACTTCTCATTGTTGTTTTGAACTTCACTAGTAGGTTTGCCCCTACCTCTGTTTCCTCTTCCATAACCTCTTGGCCTATCTTGCTTCCTCTTCACTCTCTCTTCAGCCCTGATGGCTAACTGAAAACACTCTCCAAGTGTTTTTGCTACTACTAACCCAATCTCATCCTGCAATTTATACCTAAGCCCGTTAAGGTATCTTGCCACTTTCTCTTCTTCATCTTCCAGCCCACCTCTAATACTAAGCTTATGAAATTGCTCAGTATAAGACAGAACATCCATGTCCCTCTATTTCAGATTCTACCTCATCCTCTTTGTCTGAATGGAGTAATCAGATGGAAGGAATTGGTCTTTCATCATGTCCTTCATCCTACTCCAAGAAGTGATTTTTGATGCACCTCGAGCCATTCTCTCTATTTGCACACTACTCCACCAGGTAAGTGTTGTTCCTCTCAGTTTTGTTTTTGCAAACTTAATCTTTTTCTCATCACTCATCTCCTCATATTCAAAAAAAATTTCTAGGGCATCTATCCACCCTAACACTTCTTCACTATCCATCTTCCCCTGATAGATAGGTAACTCTATATTTGCCTTAGTTCCACTTCCTTGGACTGCCTTCAGTAATCTTACAAACTTCTTTTCTTCAGCATCTAACTCATCCTCAGGAGGATTATCATCTGCATCCTCATCTCCTTCTGAATCATCTTGTTCATCCCCTCTAGGTTTCTTCTCCAATGCTTCCAATCTAGCCAAGATTGTTGCATTTTCTCTTCTCACTTGCCTCAGCTCTCTGTCTCTGGCAGCAACCTATTCTCTTCTGTCCCTCAGTTCTTTCTCTCTTGCCTCTAAGGCTTCTCTCAACTCAGCTTCTCTCTTGCCATCTGGTTCTTTGGAGGCATATTCACAACTCTCTCACAAACTCTTATCTTCTTCACAAGATCCTTTACTCCTTCAAGGACCTACTAGCTAGCTCTAATACCACAAATGATGCAGAGCATCATGGTCAACAATTTCAAGGTTCAAAACTTCAATGGAACCTTTCACTATTTTCTTCTTGACAGAGATTAAGCTTCTCTTAAAGCAGGGTTCTAACTCAGAACAACACATTTTCTTGACACCAAAGTGAGGGACTTCAGGACACCTCTCACCAAGACTCCTAACTCCAACCAAGACTCCATTTAAACTTCTATTCAACCCACTATACAGGGTCTGCAAGACAGCAGCCTCCTAGACTGTCACACATCTCTGCACCATTGAAAAAAAACTATCTCCATGTCCACCTTGGAATGATATATTTAATATAAACTCCATCTCTTTGTAATAACCAAACCAATCACATGCCTAACTCCCTAATGCCTTCAATGACAAAACAAACAAACATGATGAACAAAACTCACAACCTTCTTGACATGACTGATGTCCTCCTCTCATCCTCTAACACATGATTCTATAGGGGTCTTTCTCATGTCCACACTCACCATACCCAATCTCCTACCCCTGCAACCTTCACAAGGCTATGGACAACCTATTTCACATTCCCTTCCATTGATTAGAAACAAGAAAATACCAATAAAAAGAAGGAATGTCCATCAGCTACTCAGAGATACCCTACTCAGAGTTTTGGGACAGTCAACATAAAACAGTCAATTTCTCCCTCCTAATGTAGTTTCAAGAGCCCAAACAAGATGCACAGGATAGGTAATTCAACCACCTAAACATCCATCACAAATTCCCTTCACCCCCAAGCCATACAAGTACGGATTTATGTAGAAAACAATGATTTTTTTAAATGGAGACAACAATTTCTGAAAAAAAAATAGTTTTTGGAAAACTACTGATAACTTTCCCCTAGCATCATGTCAAGACTCCAAACCAGGTTCAAATCAAAGGTACTTCAAAACTCTTTCCATCCATTATAAATTTGTGCCATGCTAGTGCTGTACATGTACAGAAAACTGCAGAAAAGCAGTGATTTTTAAAAGTGAATAGCAAATTCAGAAAAAAAATAGCTTTGGGGAAATTAGTCATATCTTCCACCTAGTGCATTGTTAAGATCCCACACAAGACTCAAATTAAAGCTAACACCATCTAATTTCCATCCAATATGCTAAGAGCTTCTAGTGAGTCTGTACAATCGAGGGTACTATAGCAAAAACAGTGAAAAACAGAAAAAAGTAGAAAAAACCATAAAACAGAGCTTCTTTTGGTATTTTCCTCCAATCTAATCAATATTCTCCACCTTTTTGGCTTAAACAAGCCTTATACAAAGCATACAAAATGTTTGGGGTCAACCAAACTACCCACCATCATGCTTCCTTCATGATTTTTCTTGCTTTGAAACTGCAGAAAATGAAACTGTTTTCTTGTTTTTAGAAATTGCCTTTTCTTTAGGACAGCAATGAAGGTTTTTTTAGAAAGTTTTTCTAAACACTTGCTTTCTAATCTATGACATGCCATTATAGGCTAATAAACATGGAGAATATTAAATGACTAACCTATACAAATATTAAAATTTGATGACTCTTGCAAACTACCTAAGACAACATGGCTGTCCTAACTAGGACCTACAACATAACAAAAGATTCTTTCGACATTGGGACATAGTCCAACTACAAGCATGGCTACAAGCCTCATAACATCATTAAAATGGTCTCCAAGACCTTATTAAACAAAACAAGACAACTGAACATTTAATCAAAACTTAAATATCTAGGTGCTCCTGCACCATTAGCATTAGCATAACTTTTCTATTCCTTAGTGGTTCTCTGCCAATCTTTTCTAATCAGCATGATATGTTCATTCATTTTTGACATTTCTGGACTAATGATAATCCTATTTTCTAGCTTACTCAACTTATAGGAGTTTGGCATCTTCTTCTGTCCAATGTTTCAAGCATAAAGATAGGAATTTTTCTTAATAAAAAACCCACCAGTGGTAGATAGTCTTTCCCACTTATAATGTTGATCCATACAATATATTCAAACAATTCTTCCAAAACCTGGTTAACTCTCACAGTTTAACCATCTCTTCTCTAAATGATAAGTTATACTTACATTAGGTTACCCAAACCTTGTTGTCGCATGCACATCTCTATCTGAGATATTCTCCTCAATATCTCTATGTAAACTAAACACTTCCTACACAATTTTATGAGCTAACATTGGTGCTCCACCAAATAAATTCTCTGATATAAAGGATGTTACTTTTATTCTTTAACATTTTAAACAGCTTGCCACAAATCTTGCGGCACCCTTTTCATTTTCTTCCAAACATAAAATGGCTTTACATCCACTAACATCTTAGTGACACGAGGATGTCCTAAATATGAGGCATTAGGTACTTCCTCCCATACCTAATTCCTTAATTCACCCTAATAAGGTACATAAATTCTTCCTTTATTCTTCAATAACCCATTGGGTTCAAAGAAAAAATCCTTCATACCTTTTATCTTGCCATTTACCTAAGAGTGCTTGCTTAACTTGTTCATAGAACTCATCACTCTTGGATCCTTTCAATGCTTAGCTTCTAAAGTCAGTTAGGATAGTTACCAATGAAGATATATTCCTTCCTCAACTTAAAGAATTAGCAACTTTGTTCTCATTTCCCTTGACATAGTTAATGTTGAAATCTTAATCCAAAATTAGTTTTAACTAGCTCCTTTGTCTTGCATTCAGATTGGGTTGTGCAAATAGATACTTTAATCCATGATGGTCTTATTTCAATTCAAAGATTTTTCCAACAGATAGTGTCTCCTTATCTATAATACATGAACAACTATTGCTAACTCCAAATCTTACGAAGCATATTTTTGTTCATAAGGTTTTTGCTTCTTGAATTATAGGCTATGACTTGCCCTTCCTATTTTAATACTCCACCTTCACCTAAGGCATCTAGTACTTCCTTCGAACTTAGGAGGTGTAATTTTTCTCATGTCCTTAGATAACCCTCTTGTCATTCTCCTCCTAATCCTTTCCTTGTTCTAATATTCTAACTCTCTCTCTCTCTTGTCTTGATAAACATCGCTAGGATTTGATCTAACTTAGTATCCATACTCTCAACCCCTTACATACTTCTTCGCTTCCCACAAAGTTAATTCTTGTTCTAACCATCTTAACAAGATAGTTCACCCTATGGGTTTCCATAAAGATTTAAATTCTGCAGATGTTCCCCAATGTTCTAAAAAACACTTAACATTTCCAAATAGAATCTCTCATTCTTATTCAAAACTTTTTCCCAAGAAAGATTTCATATACATAGGCTTTTGATATAATACTTTACTTTCATTTATATCCAAAAGGATTTGAATACCCTCTCAGCTACATAACTGAGTGGAGTATATCCCTTAGATTCTAGTTCATGATTATTCTCGAATGGGTAACAACCCTCAACTTCATCCTTAGATACACATTTTCAGGGAACATACTCCTCTGTTTTATCACTTAAAGAAATTTCACTTTCTTCTGCCAAGGAGGAACATAAAGATTGCTAAACAGCATTGTGGAGTTCTCACTATACTCTAAGGACATATCCTTAGAAAGTGGTAAGGCTTTTGATTTGGTTGGAGAGACCAAAAGTAGACGGTTACAGTTGACAGCCTCTCTTAGAGTGATAAGCCGAGTTATAAAAAGCTAAGATTCTAGTGCTAAAGACTTTACAAAGTGCAGGCTAATGATCCACCACTTCCACTCTTGGAATATCGTATAGATACCAATTCCCTACAGAGTACTTTTAATCATCCTTGATTCTCTCACATTCTAGACAACTTGCTATCACTCTTCATTCTCTTTTAGAAATAAAGAGATTTCACATCGACTAGGAATTTAGTTACTCCTAGATGACCCGATTATGATTTAAAAGAATTTCTTACCTCACAAGGTTTCTCAAATCCATAAAGTTAGGAATATACTAAGTACATTTTCTACAATTTACTCCCTTATACAATCCATCAAAGGCCCATCTGGGACATGATAGAGGTGAACATTTGTACAAAAAACAAAGTGAGCAACCCAAAAATATTCTAGTATAGCCACAAAAATAATTTAAGTCAATATCAAAGTATAAGCAATTTCATTTTCAACAATAGGTCAAAAGATTGAACTCAATAAAACAAATTTTGACCAACTAGTCATAAATAAATAACCTTCAAAATTTGGTGGCTAGGCCATTCTAGAATAAAGGAATAAAATAATGAAAAATTCTTGCACGTATTTTAAAAAAAATTCTCCAAAAATTCAAGAAGTGCCAAAACTAAAAGATATACTGACTATGCACTATGTGACTGACTGAGTCACTGACAAGGGAGTAGATTGTTGTATTACACTTGAGTTTCCAAAAACTTACAGTGGCTTAGAGACCATGCTACTAGCACAATAAATCAATAAGTCCTTTAAGACTTTCTCTATACTCAAAATCAAAAGATTAAAACACATACACCCTTACATCATGGAAAATTTATCATTCATCACATAGATGATATTCAAAGATGGTGAAACAATGACACACACGAACTTCAGTTGGAACACACATTTTTTTTTTTTCATTTACAAAACTCTATTCCCTACCTCCTAGGATAGTTTAGTTAATCAAACTAGTCTAAATATCTTGGTGATGATCTCATTCTTCATTGTAATTATTCTTTCTATCTCCACCAATAGACAAATACATAGCTCTCAACTTTTGTCCAAAAGCTATGAAATAACTAATAACTTCTACAACTGCTACGAATTATCTTGCAAACTTCATGCAAACTCTTAACAAAAGAATGATACTAATCCCAATCTTTTCATCAAAATATTGCCTGAGAGGATCCTCTTCATTTATGTCCTCAACTACACATTGTCACCTTTTTCCAATAGGATTCATGAGTTGTTAAGGGACTCTTATTCTCCTCTAATTATGCACAATTATTGTATATGGTAAATGGTTTTCTCATAAATCTTAGAAATCAAAAAGCATTTTCCAAGTCCTGTACGATGTTTCCAAGCATTAAATGCCAATACATCACTACTTGTCCTTTATTGATCCTTTTATCTCTCTCAACTCATTCCAACCCATCTAGGGTTAGACAAGAACCCAATTTATCTACGTATCATTTGATACAATTTCTAGAATTTTCCAAACTCAGTTGCTTCTGCACCTGTTTGCTTATTTTAGGATCTTCCCATCCTTAATTTCTTGAGATATAAAAGTGATCTTGAATTCATATAGACACTGCTCTACCTAAGCTCTTAGTCTAATAAACATTTTGACCAAGGTTTTACCTTTCTGATCCAAATCTTGTAATCTTTCCGTTATACATCCTCAATAGAGTTAAATTGACTCATGGATTCCTCAGTTGGTTTACTCTTAACCACTGACTTGATAAAGTGTTGGATAATAGTCCTTCTAAATATTTTCCTGGTTAGTCCACTATGCCATCTCGCATAAAACCAGTTTCAACTTTGGACTCTCATAGCATAGTGAGCACATAGGTTCTAGAGCTGAACCTGGTTAGCTCTGATACCACATGTAACATGCCACTTGTTCTACCAACTAAGATTTACCAATTTTAACTTTGAAAGTAAATAGATCAAGATACTGATAGCGGAAGCAATAAAAATTTTCCTTAAACTCCTTCGATTAAATGCACATTTGAAACATATTTCAAACTCCCATTGCATAAATCAAATTTCATTTCATCAATAAAAGAATTGAATAATCATTTTTACAACTTTTTCATAATATCATACAAGCTTCAAGAGCTTAACTGATAAATAGAGATACATGATTGTATACTTGTCTATCTTCATAATTCTTGGCCACCAACTACATGAGGGGAAGCATCACTCAAGTGATTTACCTCCAACCACGGACTAACTATGGTTCCACGCATATTTACCAAACTGGTAAACGGCCCTACCCTTCAACGAAGGGATTGGTATGGTAACCCCAAATAAAATAGGCCTAATTTGAGCAAGGTGTTGTGTCCTACATTAACTAGTACTATCATACTATGGCTACAACCATCAAAATATGAAATCCCTACTAGAAATGCAAACCTGGATCACAGTGAACCTAGACAGTGTAAATGTTGGTAATTTACACCACTTTAGCCAAATTTTTTTTGTCTCATATTCACCCACTCTTCCATCTTGATTGGGAAAGCCAACAATCTCTATACAAAAGTTATTCCCTTACCCATGGATCAACAAATCCCAGGAATCACCCCACTTAACAAATGCATCATTCTCTACACATAGGATATTCCCTTTCCCATGGATCAACAAATCCCAAGAATATTCCCACTTAACAATTACATCAAACTCTATTCTAGGTTATTCCCCCTCTTCCATGGATCACATATCCCAAGGTTAACCTATCCCAAGTTTTATCATGACACCTATGTCGAAATAACTCTACTTTAAAATTACAGTTTACTGTCTTCCCCCTTATACAATCAACTAATCATACTTAAACTGATAAATATACATAAATTCCCACATAGACACAAATCTCTATTATTGAGATTAATTTTACTTTCACAACACAATTTTCACTTACTTAGATATATATAAATATAAATTCTATTATATAATCAAGTTGACAATCACATTGATAAACAACAATGCATTCGACACAAAATTTGCTTCAAAACAGAAAAGCATAATAAAAGAGAAATCCTTGTGCCTAAGAATATAGCTCTAAATGGATCAAAGACTCTTTTGCTTACGTCCTTCCAATACTCTAGATCACTCCTCCAAATTAAACAATTTACAAAAGCAAAATGACAAACTTTTGACACTAATGCAAAACTCAAATTTGAAAAGAGAAGGCTCTTGATTAAAAAAAGGTGTGAGTAAAAATGAGGGAGAGCACCCCCTATTATACTGCAACCAACTCAAAAATGTCGATACAATGACGACATGCTTAACCAACTGAAAAAATGTTGACACAATGATGACATGCTTAACAAAATCTAAAATTAGTTCATTTTCCATGACTAAGATAAAAATAAAAGTGTTTGTTAAAAAAAATTCACCAAGAGGTGCATATATTCCCTAAACCCATGTGCTTACATGAGTGCTCAATAAGACATGAGGTAAGGCTTTTTAATACCTTACTTATACTACCTTTTTAACTCCATACCCACGTGCTAAGGTGAGTACTTATGTTTACTCTTCCTTTGTTTTAGGCCGCATGCCCTATATGGAGCGCTTTGCATGCCTTAATAAACTTTTTTTAAAAAAACTTTATTACCTTTACTAAAGGTCTTTCCCTTTTAAGGAATACGAGCCTTATTAGATTTTATAACTAAATTTATAACCTAAATAAACTTCTCCCTTTTTTGTAAGGAATACATGCCCTTTTTAACTTATATATATATATATATCAAAAGGATAATATTTAATAAAAGAAAATCATTTTTCCAAAAGTATTATAATTATATATTTTTTAAAAACATAAGAGTATAATAATACTAATATTATTATTATTATTATTTTAAATAAAATTACTTCTAACATATTGACCATTCACGTATTACAATAAAATTGACATGAAATTCACATAGACATGATTACATTCTCACCAATTCATCAGTATCCCTCAAATCATAAATGACTATATATACACATGTATATATATCTATATGTTTATAATAGCAAAAGCTATCATATATATATATATATATATGTTTATCGACTTCACTCAAAACCAAATAAACTCATGACCCACATACTGGCGACACAAATGAATGGAAACCACATATACATTGTGACATGAACGACAACCACATAAATACGTGAATAACATAAAATTGTTTCACAATAAAACTTTGTTTATGCAATCGTAAACTTATCAACATGCAGATTAAATCATAGTTCTCACGCAATCATCAAACATACAATCAATATTCATAACAAACATCACTTACCGCTACCCAACTGACTTGACACAACCTAGGTCAAGATAGGGTTGTGAGTGTGTGATTGCTCAATATAAGTTTTACTAAAGTTACCAAACCAAGTCATTCTCCTGAGTGATACCTCCCCTCCCTTTCGGAGGGACAACCTGTTCCTGCATCCACTTAGATCGTCGCCTTAGTAGTTAGCTGATCAAAATATCATCATTAATTAACAATAACTACATTACATACAATACATTGCATTATTCTTTTTCTCATCATATTGCATTCAAGATAGATAACACACATAGATGTAAAGATTCATAAATACTTCAATTTTCACAAAATATCCAATCTATAGTAAATGGATAAAAACACATATATAGATGCAGAAATCCATAATCACTCACTTTCCAAACAAATTAACCAATCTAGGTAGTAAGTAGATAGAAACACATGGGGTGTAAAAAGTTTGTTTTAACTTTGGAATCCACTTTGTGTGTGTTTGTACTTTGGCATATTTGAACTTGAGTGTTTACTTTGTGTGTGGTTGAACTAACTTTGTGAATGAAGAATGCTTGAACTTTGGAACATGTTCACTTTCTATGTGTGAAGTGTGTGTTTTAACATTGACATTCATTTTGTGTAAATTGTGTATTTAAAATTTTATTTTGGCATTCACTTTGTGTGGGGTGTGTGTTTTCACTTTACCATGTTTTATAACTTTGGAACACACTTTGTGTGTGTGTGTGTGTGTGTGTGTGTGTGTGTGTGTGTACTTTATCATGTTTGAAATTAAGTGTTTGTGTATGTTTGTACTAAATTTGTGTGAATGAATTATGTTTGAACATTGGCATATTCACTTTTTGTTTATGTAAATTGTATGTGTGTGGGTTTAACAAAGTTATGTGAGTAAACAATTTATGTCAATGATAGATTTTGAGAATATGCAAAGAATAATGAAAAAGGAAAACAAAGAAGACATTTAATGACAAGTATAGAACTATAACAATAAATTTGTTTTATGCTATTTTTGTACATTATTTGTCAGAACGTATGTTTTTTATCTATCCCCTCATTAAACCATCATGTATATCTCTCTTCAAAGAACAACTATATGTACATTATTAAACAAAGAGGGAGAAATATGAAGTGTCAATTGAGATCATGATGACTTATATTCTAGTTTCAATTGTCACAAATGATCACAATTGATGGGAATAAGTCAATTTTTGTGGTACCACTAATGTAGAGTCATGACATAAAATTTGGAATTTAGGTGCTAACTAGGATGAAGATCCTACTAATGAAACCATGAAGGCCATTGAGAAATAGCTAAGATTTGTGGTATGTTCTAGTGACCTACATCCTCTTAGATCACTTCACTATATTAAATTCATTATAAATGATCCAGTTAAAAACAAGAGCCAAAGCTAACTCATTTTGCCTGGTGCATTCTCTACCAAGGCCTTCCCATTAGTACCAGATTATCTCATCTGGGAGTTTTGAATTCTTAATACCTATTCTATGAACAATAGGATACTCTAAAGAACCTTTTTTAGTTTCATCCTAGAGCTTAAGAAGCTTGGAATTAGATTCATTATTTTTTCAAGACTTTACACTTGAGTCTTTCTCATGGCATATGACCTTATTGAGAGATTGGCCTAGAATTCCTATTAAATTTACCTAGATATGGCATGCTTTCAGGGTGGAAATTATTTTTAGCATTTGGAAATATAGAAACTGTATTATTTTCATTGGTTGTTCTATTATATTAATTTATCACTTTATACTAAAGCTATGATTTTCTCCAATGTTCTTATGCAAATTTAAGTGCAAGACAAAAACTTTGCACTTGATGTGGTGCATATTTAGCTGATTTTAGATCATCAAGGTAGGACCCCTTACATGATTTCTAAAGTACGCTAACTTTAGCCTCCAATAGGGGTCACTCTTTACCCTATGGATATTAACATGGACATAGTCAGTTTTCTTAGGAAGGTCATGATTCTCAAACATGTGGTTCCCAACCCCCTCCAAGAAGATCCCAAGGGTTAGTTTACTAATATCTAGCTTTAACCATCCCACTCACCTTTTTTCTCCTCTAAGCCACATGACTAGGGGGCACCTAATTGGCTGGATTCTAGCAAATTTCCTTGCCTTGCTTCAAGGCCATCTCGTCTGATCATGACACTTAGCTTGTTGAGGAAGAAAATGAATAGGTAATGATAACTAGATGGTAGCCTATTCTTGATGACCTGGACCCCATAGATGTATGGGGAAAATCAAATGACTAGGACACCCCCTTCTACTAACATAACTCTAACCTTTTAGTGGCTTTGTCTTGTTGTCTTTATTTTGATATTCTAAGCTTGGCCCTATTTCAACCTAGGGGGGTGACTTCTTCCACCCACCTCTTTTTTGTGAATATGTGTTATGTTATTTTCTTTTTCAAATAATATAAGTGCTTCTTCATTTTTTTAAAAGTACAAAGTTGTTAGAAAATATGCCATTTACATGTATTTCATGAAAAATGTTGCTAAAAACATTTAAATGCATGGACTTTAAAATATCCAATATTATGATACATTCCTTAGTATTTATCCTTTCCCCCTCAATTTTTATTATCTTATCCTTCACTCTTAATTCAAGCAATTTTTAAAATTTATTTTAACACTATAATTTTTTTAGCATTAGTATTGCTACAATAATTATATGATATACTTGTAATTTACTTGTAATTGTAAAGGAAAATAATTCTAGTCTTAAATTTAATTTACTTAATTAAATTATATTTCTATATAATATTGAATAATTAAATTTTAAGTTAAGAAAATAAATGTAAAGGATAAGGGTATTTAGTTCTATAAGGATGGATAAGAAATAATTTTAGTGTTATATTAAATTCCACCTATTTCAAAATTGAAAATGGTTTTTTTTTTTTTTTTTGTTTCTACTTAACCTTGAAATCAAAATAGTTTTTCAACTCTACTATGATTTGATCCATGTATTTGGATCATTTTTGTGGGAACAAATATGATTGTGACCCACAAATTTGATCTAGTACAATGTACACTCCTATTTTGATTCATCAAAGACTAGTGATGTTTAGGGACACTTAGGGGAAATCACCAGATTGTAAGGGTTGTGTTCGCCTATATTGACCCCTTTGACATGATTGACTTTATGATCATTGAAATGATCGAGGACAACAATCTTTAGAGATGTGGATGCTCTAGAATTATTATGCAAATTCTTATTCACTTTTTTGTGCTTCAATTAAAGTGTTTCTAGAATGATTCTCCTTCTAATATGGGAATGCTAATTGGATATGAAAGGATCAAAGAAATGCATATTGAATACTTTTAAATCCAAGAAATATGTTAATTTTTTTAAAACATGTAATAAGTCCTCTCATAGCAAGAATTAAATGGATAGGAGTTGGCAAAAATGTGAATTTGAACTTTTGAACCTTAGGGGTTAGATCCGTAGGTATGAGATCGATCTTGTACCTACAAGATTGAGTCAAGATAATGGAGAGGTAGGATCAAGGTGAGGAATGGATTTTGAGACATGGGGGTGCAATAAATTGAGAACATTAAGTAATGTGCCCAAAAATAAATGAGATGATCTATTAAATACATAATATTAAATAGAGGTGGGGATCTATGAAAAACTCAAAAATAAATCCAAGTTTACACAAGAATAAACCATTTATGAATATGTAAATATATTCAATCTTTCCTTTAAAATAAATATTAATATGAATATGCAAATTTCACCATTACAATAACCAACAAACATTTTATTATGAACTTGTATCTTAATAGCAATTTTAAAAATATATATATATATTTGTTAAAAATAATTGTATTTTATTAAATATCTTTAAATGGATGCATCTTGTTAGGATTTTCAAAGGAGTATTATTTCCACCAATTGTATTTGTTTATAATAATGGAATAATTCAATGGTAAGCGTCAAAACAACAATTTTCATATGTTTAGGTTTTCCACAGTTGAAAATAGATTAGGAGGAAGCATACGTTTCCAAGAGGACAAAAACAATGGTATTAAAAATAATAAATATTCTTTTGACGATGTCATACAAATTGACTATGAAGAATAAAACCAACCATAATTTGCGTCGTTGATTTAGACATAAAACTTGTTTGCCGTTATCCGGAATACTTCAGATACACTCTTTTTTACTTGCAAGCCGAGATCGAAAACATGTCATATTATTACTCTGAGGGCAGGAAAAAATAAATAGAGAGGAGCGTGGGCGCATTGATCAACAGGAGGGAAGATCTTTGGGAGGCGGCGGAAGAGATTGAGATTTCCCATTTCCATTGAGAACAACCCACGCCATCTTCAATCCCCAGCTCGTGTGGACCTCCAAATGACAGTGCATGAACCACACTCCTGTACTTTCCCAATATCACTCAAATGTATTTACAGTCAAAGAAAAACAGTAATGTATCCAATAATTCTATACATACCTGGATTATCAGCTGTAAAGCGAAGAGCAACCCACCCTCCGCTAGGAACCCCTACTGTATTTCTCTCCGGAGGATCCACCAGATTGAATTTAGACGGGTCGGAGGAGGCATTGTAGTTGCCCACGCCCTGCCCCACGATGAAGAAATTGAACCCATGAAGATGCAGCGGATGGCTCTCGGGGCCCACAATGCTCGTGTCTTGCAGGACCAGCTCAACTCTGGTGTTGAAGGGGATGGTCTTCACCCTCGTGTCGTTCAGAGTGCGTGTGTTATTAGGAGGCGAGCCAGTGTAATTAAAAGGGAAGGGCGGATTGTTGGGGAAGGTGCGGTTGTAAACTCCCTTGGAGTGGCCAAAGAAGTGGGCTTGAAGAAGAGCAGTGGTGGGCATGACGAAGGAGATGTTGTTGATGGAGGCTGTGAACATGGTGCCGTTGGGGCCTTGGCAGGTCTGGCCTAAAGGGCAAGGGTTGAGTCCCAGCCCCACTGTGAACAGGAATCGCCTGTCCACCGTTTGAGGAACTGGCGGAGGGGTCAAGCTTCTCATCTTCTTGCTGAAGTTGGCGGCGAAGGAGGTGTCGTTCAGGGCTGGAAGGACCGGTTTTATCAGAGGGAACTTAGCAGCTGTGGAATTGGCGAAAGCGTACTCTAAAATGCCGGCCACTGTGGAGTTGTCAAAAGTGCCGCCGCCTGTAACATAAGGCCGGGCGGACATGAAGAACCTGGCTGCAGGTGGCTGCGATTTTGCCGTGAATAGCACGTTGGTGGTCTGGCCGGGTGAAATAAGAATGGTATTGCTTTGGAAGGGCTTTACATACACAGCGTCCGTCTCTACTACAGTCAGCGTGTGGTTGGCGATTGCAAAGAAGAGCTCGTCATTCAGTGCAGCATTGATTATGCGCAAAAGGTATGTTTTTCCTGGGATGACTTTCAGCTTGAATGTATCTGCATTGTATTCCATTTCCCACACAGGAAAGAAATTCATGACTACCATCCATAATTGATTTTCCTGACTGACTACGAATAGTAGTTCTACAAAATCAAATCGATCTGTTACTTCATAGTGATATTGATGCTTTCATTTGGTCAATGAATTTACCTTTAGCAGAGCAGTTATAGAGCGGTCCAGGCAGGCCGTTTATGGTATAGGCATCGGATACATTAGGCCCTCCGCCAGTTTGCATGGCTTGGTTGATAACAGTCTCCGTGTCTGCATTCCACCATTCTCCTGCACACACCCACATTGTTTTTAATTTCAAGTTACGGTGTATATATACTATGTGAGTGGTAATGAAAGAGAATGTTTACGATCACTGTAAGTTACCAAAAAGAATGGGAACTTCCTGGTGTGGCTTGGGAAACGGATAAGAGGCATTCTTTTTGGGATAGATTATAATGGGTCCATACAAACTGGAACGTAGCCACGAAATGTGGGCATGCCACCACAGTGTTCCTCTCTGCCCTTTGATGGTGAATTTGTACTTGTAACTCTGCCCACTCTGAATGGGGCATTGGGTTATATATGCAGGACCGTCTGCCCATGCGGATCTCAGCTGGCGGATTCCATGCCTGAAAAAAAAAAAAACAGAAATTCAACTTCTTGCAATGCGAATTGATTAAGAAATGAACCATAAAAACTGTCTGAATGAAGTGGATATTTGCAGAAGAATTCTACTTGCTGGCCACCTTTTCAACATACCAATGAATCGTAACGTTGTTGGTAACGTGATTTGTTACTTTGATAATTACACGATCACCTTCGCGAGCAACTATTGCAGGCCCAGGGAACTGACCATTGACAGTGATGAGGCTCTTTGTATGGCAAAGACGAGTCACATTCTTCAGTTTTATCTGCAAACAAACAAAAATATGTATAAAAAAATTAACCCAAACATTCAACAGAACTCAAGATACAGTTAATAAATCTAACTGCATGAAGAAAATGGTTGCAAGGATATGTGACCCACATCAAATTTGTAGTGTCGAATGAGCCGCGAATGCTTCCCAGAAGCAGAATGAGTTAAAAATAGTACGAATAACAAAACTGGCAAAAATAGACCACTGGACGTCCTCAAAGTGGCTGCCATTGCACTTTCCTCTGCGCTCTCCAGACAATGAGACAAGGTGATGAGGTTGAAGTGCAGAGAGCATCTATACAATACTTATATGCAACAAATCTGTTGTGCGGTCGTGTTATAGTTAGGTAGTTCGGTAAGCCATACAAATATATTTCTATTACATTGAACTCCATTTCTATTTGCCGTTCTTGTACTTTACTGTAGTGTTGCCGGCTTGAAACTTCCTAAGAAATGGAAGGAGATGATGTGGCAGCTGGAAATAAGAACTTCACATATTTTCCAAAGCCAACAAGACACCAACTAGATGGGTTAATCCATCTCTTGAAGCATTTATTGGTGCACCAACTCCTTTCTCATATTTTGTTGCAAATTATCTCCTTCCAGCGCAAGAATCACCAAATTGTAGTTACAACAAGTTTCCGAGATTTCATTGTTACGCCACAACTAGATCTTAGGACAGGATAATATTTTCGGCAACGTCTGTCCTGGATGAACATTTGACCGTATTTATTAATTTGTTGGAAGTAAATGAAAGTTCTTGAACTCCATAATTTTACTCGATGATAATCGTACTGTTATTCCACTTAATGCTTGAGGGCTACACTGTCCTACATAGTCAATTTCATTTGGCATGCGAACAAGCTATGAAAAGGACCAGTATTGGATCATTTCTTTCTATTAATTCTAACTGTAGCACTAGCGCTTTCAACCATCAAAATATTGGTGAGGTATAATTTTCAGTGAAAACATGTGATTTGCAGTTGCTATTCTCCTTAGCTAAGGGAGTTTAATAGCTGTCATATTCCGAAATATTTTAACACTAAGTCCACGCATTTTATTTTTTGTTGCGTAGTTGTGTTCTGTGTTTTGTTGGGAGAGCTTGTTTGACTTGACAACTTAGAACGGGGCAGGGTCTAAATTTCATTGCTGTATGGTCCGGGCCTACTATTTAGTTTTGTAACGTTAAAGTAAATCTTATATGTTTTCTTAAGTAGTATAGATATTTTAAATATATCTATCTTAAAGATAGATATGAATCTCTAGTTATTTTATTTCATTTTAGAATTGTTGATGCTAAAATTTGTGTTTCACACATAATAATGGGAAGTCTTATAATGTGGGACATGCTTCTGAGACAACCCCAGTTTTAGAGAAGCCAGCGCTTCTTATTTTCTTCGTGATTTGAGGGAAAAGGAGAGAAAATTAACAGCAATACTTGATATTTGAAACTATACTAAGGTGATGCGCCGGATTAGATTCAGACTTTCTGTGAAGGAAAAGACTCACTTTCTCTGTTTACTGATAACTAAATAGAACAATCACAGCTATTCCAAGAGCATAAATGCATGATTTTATAGCAGACTACATCTTGTTACTTCAGTACATAGATTGGATGAATCACAATAATGCAAATATAACAGATAAAAGACTCAAAATTTAGCACAGAATGTTATTTCTCTTTATTGGTGAAAGGAGAACAGAGTATACAAGGATTTCAAATAAATGCATAGATACACAATATTCAAAATCCTTTCTGAGAAACACCCACAGAGGCTTAAGTCTTCTTCTCTACTGTACTTGAATAAATTTCAACCCCTACAAAGTAAAAGCTCACACTCTTAAATAGATTATTGAGCGGAGAAAACTCTAGAAAATAATATCTAACTAAAGCAAAAAACTCATAAAAACTTGAGTTACATCGCAAACTGTCTGTCAAAAACCACAAAACTTCACATGATTCTCTGCATGAAGAAAAAGTTGTCGCATAGTTGAAACTAGCCAATAGCGCAACAGGAAGTAATTGTCAAAAAAGTCGTGCTTGCAAAAAGCATGGCTTTGCCAAGTGTCAATCCTTATCTGAATCTGTTGGGACCCACCACCCTTTATGCCGCTTCTCCTTACTGAATCTTACATGCAGTGTGGAAATGCCATGTATCACAAACATCCAATAGTGCATTAGAAAGGAGCTATCAGAACTAAATACTCTTAGAATGTGTGTGGAGGCGACACATCGATCTCTAAGCCAATGGTGCACCAGGTAGGAGATGTTAGACTCAAAGCTTATAGAATGTGTGCAGAGATGACACGTAGCTCCCACTAACCCTTTTAGTAACTGATGCAACCACAGAAACTACGTCATTGCTATGGGACCTGCCAAAATGCGAAAATGTGTTGCGTGGGTTCTCAAACCAATGGTGCACCAAGAAGGAGAGAGTCAAAAGCATTACTACCTCAGAGCAGTGCCCTTTAGACATGTGGAACCCTCAACAACTCCCCGAACTAAAAGAAACCTGTATAAGCTGAAATATATATATAGTGTTGTGTATGAGGAAAAATCGATTAAATCTAAACTAAATAAAATCAAAGAACCCAATAACATAAAGAAAACGAATTTAAATAAAAGCCATGACAAATAATCAATGAAATAAAGACTTTTACCGAAATCTGTATTGTTTCCTTTGGATTGAATGTGGATTGCTCAATGAAGTTGCGAAGCCATAGTTGCAACAAGCAAGTAGTGTGCTAAAGAGATCAATGTCAAAAGATCGTGATAGTGCTCAATCAACACGTTTTGTATGCTCAAAGCTCTGTTAAGTATGCCTGAGAATACGATCGAAGAGAGAGGTAATGAAGGAGATGAGGGGGGTTTATATAGATTTCAAGGAAGATCGATCAACGGTCCAGATAATTCAGAAGAATCAATGGAGGAGATAAGTTGAGGAACGTGCAACGAATAAGAAGAAGACATGTGTCTTGCTTTCTTTTGCATGAGAGGAGTTATCAAGAATAGAAGAATAAGTTAACTGAAGAGATAAATCAATTAAAAGAATAAAGCAATCAGTTAAGTGATTTAAAACAAGAAGAAGAGATTTGCATAAGGAAAGAAGATATTTTGCTTTATTAAATATAGAAATATTTAATTGATGAGCAAAAAAGCTTGAGTTATATTAAAGATAACTCAAATTAGAAGAAAAAGCAATTTAAATAAATAATTGATTTATTTAAATTTAGAGAAGATATTTTGGAAGAAGTAATTAAATAATGGGAATTATTTAATTTAGAAGATTTTGAAAGCTAATTAAATAAATAAATTTATTTAATTGTTGTGCATGATTTTGGGAGAACAAATTTTTGATTTAATTAAATAATTTAAGAATTATTTAATTTTAGATAAGAAAGAATTTGTGATGAATTAATTAAATAATGGGATTTATTTAATTAATGTAGACTTAATTTTTGGAAAAAGGATAATGATCAAATTAAATAATTAAAATTATTTAATTGTGGAAGAATATAGAGGAATTTAATTTAATTAATTAAATAAAGGGAATTTATTTAATTAATGTTGAATTTAGGAGATTTAGAAGAATTTGATGATAATTAATTAAATAATTAGATTATTTAATTAATGTTTGCAATGCAAGTGATTAGACAAATAATGACGAAATGCAAGTGATGCGACGACTTGGTCATTTTAGGGTGTCTACATTTTGCCCCTCTTTGATGCAATGCAGCATGTAGCGTTGCGTCAAAGAAAATGATTGTTGAAGATGTAATACAATTTTTTGATGCCCCAGTGTAGATAGTTGCCCCAACGTAGCTGGCGTAGGGTGCCCCCTCGAGAGGAAAGATAGGGAAGTGATAGAAGAACTGTGTTGACGCTCGACTAGAAGATTTGTTGGAGATAGGCGAAGTTGGGTTGATGATAGATAGAAGAAAGGAGATAGGAGAGAACATAAGAGAAAGACTGTTGATTGATCTTTGCTGGAAAACTATATAAGGCCATGGAAAAATAGATGGTGTAAATGGATGAGCTTGTTGCAATGGTTTCACATTTGTTTATAAAGAGCAATCCTTATTTTTGATATAGCACGTGGATAGTTTGCCACCAAGGTATAAAAGACCAAGGTGATGTAATATCCGAGTGCGTGTACGTTGACTCTGCAAGCAAGCGGTTTGAACTTAGATCCCCTTAGACATACTATGACCTTGTTGGTACATGTGAATAAGCCATAGTCTTGAACATAAAATAAACTTCAATACATGTAAATGCAAGAAGAATTATTAATATGTAAGATGCCAGGTCATAACACACACAAGATAAATATAATGCTAAGAAAGATGCTAAAGATCATTCCTCAAACACGGCACACACAAGCAATGACTATGCCCCCAATCCATACTGCATCGCAACATACCAAGATTATAGATAAATCAAGGTAGCCTTGAATAGGTAATGGAAAAGGAACAAAAGATAAACCCTAACACAAATTGACTGACTTATAAAGTAAACATACAGCCAACATATTCTCTTGCCAAAGAGGTTGCTCAGGATAGATTGGATAGAAAGGATAACAGCCTTATCGTAGGAACTCTGTGTCCGTTAAAGGGTGCTATCTACCTAAAAAGACAATGTCTTGCTACGGGAAATGCCACATGTCATAGGAGACGCGTGCGTTGGTCTCGACAATGGAACACTTCGCAGAAGAGAAGCTTGTGGATCTAGGGCTTAGTTAAGTGGTACTTAGCTGATGTTGGCAATCGGTATGCAGGACAATAGATGACTCTGGAAGTAGGCCTCTTTGCTTCAAGTTTGTTAAGGACTTTTGCTTTGAAAGGATGCGCTAGCTTGCTGCCTGAGTTAGTCAAGTCGAGGCGAATGGATTTTGACAAACGGAAGACTAGAAGGATGGAATGCTAATGGATTGGGACGGGTGGAGAATGATGGATCATGTGTGCCTGAGTACTGGATACATCCTTCGTATTCTAGACTGCCTACATACCCTATATCCACGGGATCAAGGCACACTTACGATGGAAGATGAACGTGATAAATATGTAGTTCTGGATAGAGTGATGAATGGGTCAAGGTGAAAGGAGGGGATCTTATGTACCTGAGTACTGGAAACGTCCTTCATATTCCAGACTACCTACATACCCATATCCATGGGATGAAGGTACCTTAAGACTGAGAAGATGATAATATGTAGTTCTGGTTGGCGTGATGATGTAGAAAAAGTGTTGAGAAGATAACAGCCTTATCGTAGGAACTCTGTGTCCGTTAAAGGGTGTTACCTGTGGAAATGAGAAAAGATTGAAGTATGCGCCACGAACCACGAACAAGGAACTCATCCTAGACCGAAGCTAAGGAAAGAGTTGCCCCCATTCTGGTAGAGGAAACTGTAGGGGTGACTGCCGAAGAAGACACAGAAAGACTTGACCTAGGACAACACAGTGTTAACTGTAGACACAGATCAAGACATGGGAAGACGACGATGGACACTAACAAATTTCTAAGCTATACTAGATAGGGAGATGGAAATGCAAACAAAGTCAATGGTTTTATTATGGATGGATGGATGAGGCGCGTTGCGAACTGGACAAGGAGTGGACAGGACTTGATAGACGATGGATGTTGACTCTACGCATAGCGCCTGTTTGCCAGGTTTTCACTATGGTACTTATCCAAGGCGCCTGTTTGCCAGGTTTTCACTAGAGGACGAATTTTTTTTTTTTTTTTTGGGAATACACTGAGGATCAGGCATAGAACTTCTTGAGATGGACACTGTTAAGTGGCTCATCTAGAGGAATGCTGTCAGGTGTAGCTAAAGTATAAGCTCTTGATCCATACGCTACTGTCACAATGAAGGGACCTAACTAGGTAGGCTCAAACTTAGCCTTCTTTTCTCGATCTGCTTGATTTCTCTGATTCTCCTTAAGTACAAGATCACCAACTTGAAACTGTCTTTCTTTGATCTTTTTGTTGTAATTATGTTGGAGGCGGTTTTGATAGACATGGAGATGATTAAGTGCAGCAAGGCGCCTCTCATCTAGTAGTTCAAGCTCAGCTAATCTGGAAGTGCAATACTCATCTCCGCTGATCAGGTCCTGTATGGATACTCTGAGGGATGGGATCTCGAGCTCTATAGGTAGGATGGCTTCAAAGCCAAAGACCAAGGCATATGGTGTGGCACCAATTGGTGTTCTGATACTAGTGCGGTAGGCCCATAGGGCGGGATTAGTTGCAAGTGTCAATCACGACCAGCTTCATTGACCGTTTTCTTTAGGATCTTGAGAATGGTTTTATTGGAAGCCTCAGCTTGGCCGTTACTCTGCAGATAGTAGGGAGTTGAAAAGTGATGTTGGATATTGTATTGTGTGCACAAGGCACGGACATCTTGGTTCTTGAATGGTCTCCCATTATCAGTGACAATGGCTTGAGGAATACCTTACTGGCATATGAGGTAGTTTAGGATAAACTTGGCTATTTGTTTACCGGTGATATAGGTCATAGGAATGACTTCCACCCACTTCGTGAAATACTCAGTGGCGGTAATGATAAACTTGTGGCCATTAGAGGAGGAAGGGTGGATTTGTCCTACGAGGTCGAGACCTCATTGAGAAAAAGGCCATGGAGTAGTCACAGGTTGTAACTCATGAGCTGGTGCGTGAATCAGATCTCCATGCTGCTGACATTGTAGACACTTCTTAGCAAACTGTGCAGCATCTTGCTCTATTGTAGGCCAATAATAACCTGTTCTGAGTATCTTCTTAGCAAGATTAGGACCGGTAGAATGTGCGCCACAGACACCTTCATGTATGTCTCATAAGGTAGCTTCGGCTTCTTCCGCATTAAGACATCGTAAGAGGATACCATCGAGACTCCGGCGATATAGCGTATCACCCAGAATGATGTAACGAGAGGATCGACGGATAAAGGTTTTGCGTTGGGTGGATGATAGGTCAGGGGGAAAGGTATTGTTCTTGAGGTATTCATAGACATCTTCGTACCATGGGGAATTGGGACCAACAAGTTCGCAGATGATTTCAGTAACAGGAACATCGACGGCTGGTATCAACAATTACTCAATCAAGAATTCACACTTCTATGTATTTGCAGGCATGTCAATCAGTGACCCTACAGAAGCCATAGAATCCGTAGCTTTGTTATGCTCTCTTGGAATTTGCTCAAATGTGATGCTAGAAAAGTGTGGTTTGTAGGCATCCACTAGTTGTTTGTAGGGGACCAACTTTTCATCCTTTGTTTGGTATTCATCTGTGACTAGACGAATGACTAGCTGTGAGTCTCCATATACTTGTAATTCTGTGATATCCCATTGAACTGCTGTATTGAGACCTATAAGGAGTGCTTCATACTCGGCTATGTTGTTGGTGCAAGGGAATGCAAGCCGATATGATTTTGGAATATAGTCATTCTGAGGTGTAACAAATAAGATGCCCGCTCCTGATCCATGCTGTGTGTAAGAACCATCAAAGTACAACTTCCACATTATGGAGGTAGCAAGAGTGAAGAGATTCTCGTCAGGAAAGTCTGCTACCATAGGATGTGTATCTTTCATAGGTGCATCTGCAAGTTGATCCGCGAGGGCTTGTCCTTTAATTGCCTTACGATCCATGTACTCAATATCAAACTCACTAAGGATCATAACCCATTTAGCTAGTCTACCTGTGAGAGCTGCTTTTGCTAGTAGATATTTCAAGGGATCAATCTTGGCTATCAGATTTGTATGTTGGTTCAACATGTAATGTCACAACTTTTGGGAGGCAAACACTACTACTAAATAAGCCCTTTCCATTGGTGAATAATTGAGCTCGTATCCCACCAAGGTTCTACTAATGTAATAAATTGCATGCTCCTTTCCTGTGTCATCATTCTGTGCTAGCAGGGCCCCTAGGGCTGAATTTGTAGTGGAGATGTATAAGATCAAAGGTTTGTCCACAACTGGTGGAACCAATACAGGAGGTGTAGCTAGATACTCTTTAAGTTGATCAAATGCTACTTGACACTTATTGTCCCATCGAAATGAAACATCCTTTCGAAGCAAGTGTTGAAAGGGTTGACATTTATCTAGTAGCTGTGAGATGAAATGCTGAATGGACTGCAACCTTCCTTGGAGGCTCCTTAATGCTTTTAGGTTCTTTGGTGGAGGCATCTCCACTATAGCCTTTACTTTTGCTGGATCTACTTCGATGCCTCTATGAGATACAATGTATCCCAATAGCTTCCCTGATGTTACACCGAATACACACTTCTTTGGATTAAGTCTTACTTGGTATTTTTCAAGCCTGTCGAAGATCTGTCCTAGGACCTGTATGTGATCCGCTCTAGAAGATTTAGCCAATATATCATCAACATAGTCTTCCATGATGTGATGAAACAGATCATGAAATATCACTGTAATTGCTCTCTGATAGGTTGCTCCTGCATTCTTCAGACCAAATGGCATGACACACCAACAATAATTGCCCGAAGGACAAGTAAAGGTTATTTTATGTTGGTCTTCCTCAGCTATCCTTATCTGATTATAACCCGAGAATCTGTCCATGAGAGAAAGCATCTCGTGACCTGCTGTCAAGTCCACTATAATGTCAATGTTTGGTAGTGGAAAGTCATCTTTAGGACATGCCTTATTGAGATCTCTGAAATCATTACACATGCAGATGCGCCCATTAGGTTTAGACATAGGTACAATGTTTGAGACCCAATCTGAATAGTCAATGGGTCGTATGAACTTTGCATCTAACAGCTTTTGTATTTCCACCTTCACCAAGAGAGCTATCTGTGGGTGCATCTTTCTCAACTTCTACTTGATTGGTTTCACATTGGGATCAACTGTGAGATAATGAACTATCAGCTTAGGGTCTAGCCCTGGCATATTTGCATAGGTCCATGCAAAGTTGATGGTTCGTTGCAAGAAGAAGCTGTTAAGATTTCTGTGCTCTGTGTCAGATAATGATGCTGCTAGGAATGTTGTCTTTGGATTCTGTTCTGTACCTAGATTTATTTCTGTAGAATCTTCCACTAAGAGAGCTGATTTCTCTTGATACTTAGATGGTAAGGGAAGGTCAAATCCTCCATCCTCAGATGCCACAGTTGGGTTTTCACCTTTGGATACGTCCTTTATTTTTTCTATTTTGTGATCAGGAGGTGCCACAGTGTGGTTTTCACCTAGAGATCTTTCTTTATGTGCACTTTTGCGACTGGAGGATTTGGCATTCTCACCAAAATAAGCCGTGGGCTCTAGTTCCATTACAAAACCTGCTTTGTGATCGCCAAGAGGGATACCTTCCCGAAGTCCCATGAACTCAGCTAGAGCTTCGTCATTCTGAAATACATCTATAACGGGGGTCCCTTGTTGGTCCCAATCGATAAGTTTAGGGTAGACAAGTGTGACATTCTGGGTGCTGGTGGTGGAAGTTAAGGATACGGAGGATAGTGTAAAAATGGAGGATTCTGCGAATAGATTGGTCATGTGGAGGGACGAGTCATCGGTGATATCCTCTGTAGACGTCGAATCGGTGGGAAAAGTGTCAGCTACCTCGTCGAGGATATACTCGATGTCTGAGGCACATGGTACCTTCTTACCAAATCCTAATCCTTTCTTGTCTAGCTTCTTTGTTACCACAATGGGCTCCATAGTGCCTTGATTCTGTTTCCGAAGGCCACCTTTGCCTTTATAGCCCATGTTTTTCACTATCCTTAAGCCATTACCATATTGCTTGACCGGTATCGTGACTGGTTCTTTCTCCTTGTAGAGCCAAGAAGAGATGTCCTCAATAGTTTCCTCTTCCAATAACCATCCATGTTGGAATTGGGTTACGAATGTTGGGGGAGGAATAGCTCCTTTTTTGGTAACTTTGGCAATGGGTGGTTTGCCGTAAGATTTTGGAGATAAAGGCATCCGCCCTACACAACAAGATTCTAAGATATCATAAGTGCCAAAGCCTATATCTCGGACGCGCGCTATGATTTTGGGGAGGGGTGTAGGTTCACTGGTAGAGGCTTGCGTGAGAGTTTCAGGGTCAACTTAGAGAGGTGATTCAAGGGCTTTGTCATTTTTAGGAACTTGGTTGCAATTCTTATAGCTTCCTTGCAAGACATAGCAAAATTCAAAAGGATTAGGGTCTCCTGGGATGGTGATCTCCGTACAATTGTATGGGAATTTGAGGGACTGATGGTACATGGAGGGAACAGCTTTCATTGCATGGATCCATGGGCGGCCTAAGATAATGTTGTAAGGCAGCTCAATATCAAGAACTTGACACTTGGTTTCAAGCATGACTGGGCCCAGTTGTATAGGCAAGTGAATATCACCTTCTGAACGGAATTCTACATCATCATACCCCTTGATTGTAATACTATGATCAATGTTGACGTGATCCTTAGAGTATCCCAATTGCTTTAGTAACTTTAAAGAACAGATGTTGAGACCAGCACCACCATCTATGAGTATACGTTTGATTTTGCGCTTATGGATGAGAACTTCAATATGAAGGGCATCGTTGTGACAAGGATCGTGGGAGGGGAGGTCTTTCTCAGAGAAGACCACGTTGTAAGGTGAAGCAATATTACCCACTATAGCTTGGAAATCTGCGACTACTATGTTGTTAGGAATGGAAGACTCTTGGAGGGCTTTTTCTAGCGCCACTCTATGTGCAGGTGATGACCGTAGAAGGTCCAAAATAGAGATCTGTGCTGGTGTTTTCCCTAGATGTTCGACAAGATTATAATCAGACTAAACCGGAAGCCTAGGTGTAGGTGCACGGATGGTGACATGACCTCGACGAGTAGTAACAGCACAATTCGTAGATTTGCCTTTGATGGTGAGGGTAGACACTCGACTCTCTTCAAAATGACCTACAATGGAATCGAAAGACGTGGAAGCGTGATTGATACCTTTACCTCTATCCTGAGGAGGAGGTGGACGGTGATGAGGGAATGGTTCCTTGTACATATCGAGATCCTTGTTCATGTGTTGCGCTGGTGATTCATCCTCAAAAGTGATTTGATTACCATCGATGAGGTTTTGGATGAGGTGCTTAAGCTTCATGCAAGACGCAGTTCTATGACCTTTGCTCCTATGGAACTCACAATACTCATTGTCTCTATAACGTGCAGTTTTGTAGATAGGTTCTCCATATGGGGGAGCATCAGGTAAGGTGATGAGCCCTTTCTGCAAAGCTTGCTGTAAGACTGATTCGATGGGCACTCCCAAGGGAGTGAATTGACGTCGCAGAGGGTAATCTTGTTGGGGCCGCTCCTGTTGTCGTTGCTGTTGGTTGGGATAAGGCTGCCTTTGTTGTTGCTATTGTTGAGGTGGAGCTTGACTTGGTTTGGAGAGCTGCAGCGGTGTTTGCAATGTTTGGACATGCTTAGTATCGACCACCCCATCGTTGACCACATTTTTGTTCTTGTTCCAATATTTGGGTTTATCGTTCGACTGTTGATGAGAAGTACTATCTTTCGTCTCTTTAAAGATTTTGACCACACCCTTAGCAATGAGGGCCTTCTCAATGTTGATACCCTTGTATGTGATTTCATAGAAGGTTGTAGCACTAAGAATTTGCAAATGGAAACCTAGCTCTTGGTTGAGGTTCTGCACAAATATGCTAACAAGCTGTTTCTCCGGAATCTTGAAAGGGAATTTACTAGCCATTCGTCTCTATCGTTGAAGGAAAGAAATGAAAGTTTCACCATTTTTCTGTTTATTGTTGCATAGGTTCGTCATGGAAATCTCATGCTCTGCATTGTAAGAAAAATGGGTGGCAAACTTCTCTGCTAGCTCATTGAAAGACTTGATACCCGTAGGTAAGTGTGAGAACCATTCTATTGCTTGACCTCCAAGACTGCGAGGAAAGAGACGCATAAGATATGTGTCGTTGTGAGAGACCTCGAAGCAAGCAAGATAGAATTCCCTAAGATGGTCTTTTGGGACACCTTTTCCTTTGTACTTATCGAACTTGGGAATAGTGAAATTTTGAGGAAAAGGGATCATTGGTAATGACCGATCAAAAGGATAAGGACACACTTCCTCTAAAGAGAAGGTCTTTTTGGTGTGGCCAAATGCAAGATCAGATAGTTATTGTTGCACCTCTGCAATCTTTAGCTCCATAGTCATGGGAGGGGTTGGTAACATCTCTTGTTGTCCAAAAAGTGGTTGGTGTTGCCCATATGGAAGATTATAATGTGAGCCATGCACACTGGTGTTATAAGGGTCGTAAGATTGATTGGGAACATACGGGTTGTACGTTTGGTTTAGATTGGGTTGGAATTGGAGGTTTTGATTTGGAAGAGGCGGAGGTGGCGCTAGGTAAGAGTGTTGGCTTTGTGATGGTTGAAGAAAAGTATTGGGGGGAGGAAAGCTAAAGTGCGTTTGATTAGGTTGTGATGGTGGCACATAGCTTTGGGAAACCTGATGTTGGGAATGTTGAGAGTGGCTAGGCAATGTATGAAAGAAGTTGAGTGAGGATGAACGTTGTGGAGGAGGAACATAGGTAGAAGTGATTTGCGACGGTTGGGGTTGATTGAGGATGAGAGTAGAAGAATGTTGTGGTTGGGGCTGTTTGAGGACGAGAGTAGAAGAATGTTGTGGTTGGGGCTGCATGACTCTAATTGGTTGAGAGACATGCAGGTGTGATGATATAGGAGGTGGCATTTGTTGAGACCCTTGTTGCATGGCTACGTAAGTGTTCCCTGGATTGTAATTGGATGGGAAACCTACGCGTGATGGGGTTACCAAGATTCTACTTGCGATTGGGGTGGACACTTTAGGAGGTGGTTGCACATTTGATCGAGCTAAGGTGGCTTGCTTAGCTAACTCTGCTTGACGTTGGAGAGTTTCTTGTTGGTTTTGATAGATCTCCATAGGAGTCAAAAGTGGTGATATGGGCCTCTCCCCTGTTGGGTTTTGAAAAAGAGGATTCCTATACTGCGAGCCTTGAGTAGGTAAGGGCGTAGTTACCGTGGACATGGTTTGCACTGCTTGTATGGCTTCTTGGGTGTTGTTACTCTCCTTGAGAGTGGACACATCAAAATCTTGCCTTGCTTTGCAAGCAAGCAAAAGAAATGATCCTGGTTCTCACTAAGGATTTTATCAAAGGCAACTATAGCTCTAGGATCTTGTATGAATTCATCAAGATCTTGCCCATCTTCTTGAGAGGATTGACCTATTTCAAAGTGTCGATCTTCTTGAGATGGGGTTTGATCTACGATATAACGTTGTGGGACAAAATCCGGAGGCAATCCTGTGGTATACTGAGGTGCATTTATCAAAGGGGTTCTATCCTCATGAGGATTGCTTGGTTCATCTATGTGCGGCATGTTCGGAGAGCTGTTTGGTTTTGCCGCGAGTGTACTAGGAGTCACCTTGGGAGTAATGTTGAGACGACCTAATTGTGGTGTGTGAGGAGGCGACTTGTGTTTTTTAGGGACAACTTGCCTGGATTTCATAGTTTGCTGTAGCCTAGTGGTGACCATGGGATACACTAGGACACAATGTAATGCTGGGAATCTGTGAGATGCTTTAAGAAAAGGACAAGCTTCTGATGCACAAAGTACTGGACTAAAAGCGCTATACTGTTTGTCCAGAGGCGTAGGACTGTGCTACCAAAAGCATGCTACTGTGGACCAGAGGCGACGGACTGAGCTACCAATAGCGAGCTACTGCTATGTCAAAGGCGAGCTACAGTGACCAAAAGCGAGCTACTGTTATACCAAGGGCGCTGAAGTAGAGTTTTACCAGAGGCGGGTTACTGCTGACCAAAGGCGATCTACTGTATTACCAAAGGTGAGCTGCTGTAATACCAGGGGCGCTGAAGTAGTGTTTGATGTTTTTCAAAGGCAAGATTTTTCTGTTTCTGATTGGATTGGTTTGGCAAGAGAAAACACAGCAAACAAGTGGTCAAAAAAGGCACAAGGACTGACACAACAGATAATGTATGTTCAAGGCTCCAAACAAGCCCAATGTTTCCACAGGTCTAAGACAGTTGCAATCAATAACAAGCACTTTTTATCCCTAGAGACAAGGTTTCATTGCAGTAGATCAGCTCACAGCTTAATACTCCGTCGATAAAAATATCATTCCATAAAGGTGTCAGATATTTAGTATCTTTGCGAGAGACGATAGGTAGGGATATCTCACCCTCCCCTTGGAAAGCTCAAGTAGGTCACAAGAGCTTTATGTCCAAGGGAATACTATCTCTTCTCAAGGGAGCCAATGGTGAGTATCTTAAGGGTTTAAATCGATTTCCCTTGCACTGATGATTACCGCAATGTTCGGAGGTAGGTCGGGTAGTCTCTATCTAAAATGGTTCTTAGTGACTTTGAGGGACCAACGCCTTACGAGCAATGCGACAAGCTACTAAAAGCTTTAACCAATCCTACTAAGAGTTTCAAACACTTTGCTCAATGTGAAAATCGTTTCCACAAAGAGCTAGTACACCTCTTTTCAGTTTGGCACCACAAGGTAAGGCTGACGTCGGTTAGGACTTGGCTTTCGCCTTATCCCTTTTATATAGCGGTTCAAAGGAAAACTCCGCTTAGGGTTGTCCCTTTTGGATGAAGCGCAATCCAAAAGCAAGCCCTTCTAAAGGAAGTACAAAAAAAGTAAGAGCAAGCACGTCAAACAAAGGTTCAATTGTCCTGTTATAAGAAAAATAAGGTGCAACTAAGCTAGGCACACACACGATTGTAGTTGTAAATTGTCCCTTATGAAATGAAGTGTTTGGCATTCATGTCCATTGTCCTTTAGAAAATTGAGGTGTTTGTTCATACATGTCCATTGTCCCTTAAGAAAAGCAGTATGTTCCTAAGACTTAGATTGCAAGAAAGATTTGTTCAATTATCCTCTTAAGCATGCAATGTGTTTCTAAGGCTTAGCGAGATAAATCAAAGAGGTCTTCAATGCTCATCCTGCATGAACATGTTAAGCAAACTCCTATTGGCTCTGTTTGAGTACTAAGAAGCTGCAACAAGTGAGTTAGTTCCACCAAAAATTCACAAGTTAGCCAAAAAACAAATCAACTTTGACCAAAAGCGCTGCACAATCTTACCAAAAGCGACTTACTGTATTCCAAGGGTGCTGTAACAGAGACCAGAAGCGTTGCAGAATATTACCAAAAGCGCAACAAAATAACCAGAAGCGTTGCACTGTGCATCCAGCAGCGCGACACTGTTCTACCAAAAGCAATGTCGTGTATAGAGGGAGTGCTGTAAAATACCACCAGAAGCGCTGAAAAATAACCAGACGCACTGTACTGTTATGCTGGAAGCGCAGCACGGTCTCAGATCATGAAAAGATTAACTTTTGTCAAAAGGACTAGATCAAAATGGGATTTCATGCTTAATCTGATGTTCTAAGCAATAATATTTGATAGATCTGAATAGTGAAATCCAAAAAGCCCAAAAAGTGTAGCAATACAATAGATTAACACAACTACCGAAAATACCCCTAAATAAATCAGCATAGGAGGTATCAAAAGTAGGTTTGGAAAGACAAATACAATAGTTTGTCAAACCAATTCCCTGATATGAAATGAGAATACCTAAAATACTGTTAAAGATGGAGGGTTCCCAATATGTAGTTCAATCTATCCACTATGATCTCTGAAAGATCCATCTTGTAAGCTTGCTATCAGGAAATCATCTTCAAATGGAAGCACATAGTTGATAATCCTATACGTTTACATCATTGTCAATACCACATATGAAAGCAAGCATTGAACATGCATCTTACACATCTCTATTGAAACTAGCTAACCCAATTGGAAAAGGAGGCTGGAACTGTATTGTTAGGCTCTAAACCAAGCGTATTGTTCAAGAAAGCCAGCTGGTTTTCTCATGTATCATAGATCTTTTGCCACTTGATTAGACTGCAAAAGTTAATAGAAGCATCATATTGGATACCCAACATATCCCTCACAGCCTGAGCAAAAATTTTTACTTTGATGTTTTGACCCACAATAATGTGGGTATCCTTGTTATAACACTAGATACAGGCATTAACTAGCTCAAGGCTAGGAAAAACTTGAGGCACTAAAAATTGAGCCAATTGCGAACTCCAAAGCCTTATCCCAAAGGTTTCCATTTCCCCTACTTTAACCCTGGCTATCATGTGTGCATGTGGTCCTTCTCTAAGATTCTTGGTATGTTTTGATAAAACAAGATCAAAGATATTATCAGCTGGGACTATTACCAGAAAGGAATCGTGCCACCTACCTCTTTTGTGCTCTTTGATCCATGGAAGCTTTGGCTTGTGTTATGCTAGTACTATGAAATAAGATTTGTTGTCTACCAACTCCAAGGGCAACTCCACAGCCGCCCTTTTTGAGGAAGACCTCTTTCTTTTGGGAGCACTGCTACTTCCTACCTCCATCACGCCTCAGGCTATCACCTCTATGCTCTTTGGATAATCTTTGAGTCAAAAGAACTAAAACTAACTCAGAAACTCAAAAGCGCTGCAACTGCAAGGGAAGTTCTATTTTTTCTGGCTGAAAATTTTGAATCCACTATCACAAATGAATCGCATCAAGATTCAAAACAACCTATATAGCCACTCCATTTGTGTGTATTTATTGTCCCTTGTTTTTTGATTGGTGTGCTCTTGTAGCTGCCTTAATCCTACATGTACTGGATTCTTATCGAAGATTCCTTAGCAAATCCTCAAAAGGATATATTAATTAATGGTACCCTATAAATCAATGATTGAAAATCTCTGGTAGTTAGGCAATTTCTGTGGTTGTAACTGAGAAACTATGAGAACTAGGCATGTGGCACAATGCTAATGACTTTATTGAAAAATGCAAACTGTGTCGTGTACACTTATTCAAAAAGAGGCAGGAAACTCAACCTCTCGGGAAACTACAACTAACTAACTATGTACAAGTGTCACAACTTCATCAGTTATAAAATTTCAAAAAGAACCTATTCACCAAAATCTTCATCACATCCCCATTCTCATCTTCTAGGTCAAACGCATTACTTGGCTTACAAGACACTATCTTAAATGTGTTGATGACTTGCTTCAGGGTGATGCGATCTACCCATAATCTAATTTTGGGATTCTTATGCCACTCCTTTTGGTGATCCTCGTCCATCCTTTTGATCAATCAAATCAAGTTTTTGTTTGTAGATTTGGCTAGGCCATTTCCCTGTGGATAGTAGTTTGAAGATGTTTGTAAGAAAATACCATTTCATAGGGAAAACTCAAAAACCTTAGATCCCAAGAATGCTTTAGCATTATCGAAGATAATTGTATTTGGGGCTTTGAATCTCATAACAATGTCTTCTAGAAAACTCAAGATGACATTTTCTGTAGTTTCCTTCAAGGGCACCACTTCACTCCACCTAGTGAAGTAATTAGTCGCCGTGAGGATCTATTTGTGACTAGTGCTAGAAATGGGGTTGATCATCTTATAAAATCTTGGCCCCACTGAGTGAATGGCTCTTTTATCATAACTGGGCTAAGAGGCATTGCAACATTTCTCTACCTTCCTACAAAATATTGACATTGCTGACATCATTTCACCATTTCAAAACAATCAAAAAACAAGGCTAGCCAATAATACCCACCACACAAAATCTTGGCCGCAATAGTCCTGGCTAAGAAATGTCCTCCAGATGAACCATAATGCAACTCATACAAAATTTTACCGGCCTCACTCTTTTATACGCATTTGAGAAGGATTCTATTGAAATTTCTTCTAAAAATGAAACCATCAATTAGGGAGTAATTGAGATTCTACATCCTATAGAAACATCTCTTATGAGGAGGGAGATGACTCAGGTACTTCCTTGTTTCCATGAAACATATCGTATATGACACCTAAGAGTCTGTGTTGTTTTAATTTATCAACACTAGTTCTGAATTTTCTTCTTGATCTGCAATAGTATCTAGACTCTAAGTAATATACTCACAGATCCCTCTTCCTCTAACCTATTTCATAGGCCTAATGTCCACATTATATTCCATGATTTTGTTGATCCAATTGGCTCTTTTTTCTATGATTTCTCCTCCCATGATATACTCCCACACACTCATGTGTACGACCAAGATTATTACCTTATTTCCGGTTATCAAGTGCCGAAACTTTTTCAGACTCTTGATTACATCATAAGCATGTTTTTCCACAAAGTTGTAACTGGACTCATACCCTCACAGAATCTTTGAATAAAAAGAAATCAGGTGTTCTTTAGACTGATTATCCCCTTTCTGAGTCAACATTGTAGCTACACTATGCTTCCCACCGTAAACATACATAAAGAAGTCCTTAGTAAAAATTGAGTTTACTAACACTAGAGTAGTAGAAATGGCCATTCTAATACATTCAAAATCTTATCGACCCTTTGGGGTCCTTTTGAAATACTCCTTTCGCAGCATCAAACTAATGGGTCTAACCAACCCTACAAAATCTGTAATAAAGTGGCTGACAAAGTTAATCTTTCCCAAGAAAGACTACACTCCCTTCTTGTTCACTAAAAATGACAAGTTTAGAATAGCCTTAAACCTCTATGGGTCTATAGAGATCCCTTCTTTTGACACATGTCTAAGAAACTTCCCTTGAGGAACCCTAAAGATACACTTCTTGGGATTTAAAGAAATCCTAAACTCTTGGCACTTCTGAAAACTTTCTCAACATAGTCGAAATGATCTTCACCTGCCTTAGTAAATATAGTGAGATCATCTAGGTAAACCAGAATTATCTTATTCATCAATTCACTAAAAGCGATATCCATGGCATGTTGGAAAGTGGCCCCAGCATTAGACAGATAAAAGGCATTTTCAAATAAGAAAAGGTTCCCCACATTGTAGTAAAAGTGGTCTTATGTTGATCCTATTCCTTTAACCATATCTGATTGTACCCTAAAAACCCATCTAGAACAGAAAATATTTCTGCTCCCACCACTGTTTGCAGAATCTATTCCATTGAAGGTAAAGGATAGTGATCTTTGAGGGAAGCTTGATTTAGATCATGAAAATCAACACAGAGCTTGATCTCACCATTCTTCTTTCAAACCAGGACCAAATTGGACACCCAAGTTGAATGTTTGATAGGGATGATGATTTTGGATTCAATTAGCTTCTTTAATTCCTATGCCATCATAGACTCGATCCTTGGATTTACTAGTCTTTGTTTCTAACGAACTGGTTTTTCCCCTTCCACTAGTTTGATAGTGTGTTGGACTATTCCTTTATTATATCCCCAAAGGTCCTAATACTTCTAGGCTATCACTTTATCATATTTATTGCACAAAGAGATCAGTCGCTCTTTTTCTTCTTGGGCAGTAAGACTCCCTATCTTGATTCTCTTCCCATCTTTGACTTCCAATTTAGAGTAATCATCCTTGTTGGTCATGAACTTCCTTCTGTCTATCTTTGCGTCATCAGAATCAAATAAACTTTCCAAGGTTATCAGACCTTTTGGAAGCTTATTCATCTTTAACTACATTATTTGATCTCCATAAGCTTCTTCTATCTTGGGTTGGAGTTGATTAGAAAATTCACTAGATTACTATAGAAACAAGGCAATCTGATCATCACTCTCAAAAACTTTCCAATGATTCCCGTTATCTAGGATAGCTGGTTGGATGACTAGTTTTACCATATTTTCATTTAGCCATAGATCTTCTATAGGGTCGAACTGTACACCAATTTGTGTCATTCTATTGGCTTCAATGTTTCACATTCTTGGAACCACTTGAATATTGAAGGTGGTGAAGCTTTCTATTTGATCCCATACTCTGTGGTGGTAGGACCTCAGCCTCACATTTTTTGCAACTACCTTTCACGGACTTGATTGATCACCAGCTTTAAATCTCTGAAAACTTGTAACTGTTTGATTCTGATCTTTTCAGTCAAGGTAAGCCCATGAACTAGAGCTGCATACTCCACATCATTGTTTGTGCAACTGAACTAGAAGTGAAAAGCTCTAAGAATTTTCTCCCCTTTTGGTGACTCAAGACATATTCTAGCTCCTAAACCATTTCTGCATTTTGCACAATCAAAGTGCAAGATCAAAAGAGAGTTATCCATTTTGGTTCTTTGTTTAGTCTCCCCAGACCTCTTTGTGATTTATGGAATCACAAAATCTTCTTCAATCAATTACATATGTTCCTAGCCCAATCAAATCATAGTTTCTGAAAGGATCATCATGAGTAGCTTCCAAAAAAAGTGCTTCTTCTTCTTCACTTCTGTTACTCAGGACACCCTCTTCATCAAGCATTTCCATGTCAATTCTTTCATCTTGTGTGACTATAGTATGCGCCACCTCAAAATTGGTCATTTCGTCCTTTGTAATGTGTTCCTTATGTAATGGTTCTAACAACACTTTTATCTTAGAACCATACTTGGTTCGTAGAATCAAGTGCGACCAATCTAAGGAAAGGTACCCTCCAATTTTGGCCATGAAATCCATAGACAAACAAAGGTCAAAATAGGTGGAATGTCTATGACAAAAATGTGCCACTTTACAGTAAAATTTGGGCATGTGTATAGTATCAGAGGAACTTACTTAAGGAATCCCACAGTCTGTACCCTTTTCCCATCTAGCTGCATCACCCCTTTCCCCATGGGCTCATATTAAATCTAAAGAGCATCAGCTATTTTCTTTGGAATTATATTGGTGCTTGTGCCTAAGCCTATCATGGAATTATGCAACAACCTTTTGCCTATTATTAAAGTCAAATAGAATGGGGTAGATTTCACCTTACCTCCTTCTACCTTTGGAATCACTAGGGAGATCTTGGGATCTTGCTAAGGGGGTTTTTCAAATGTCACCTTCTTCTTCCCATCAGTATCTGTATGTTAGGGTAAAATTGCAAATAGGATAAATGAAGAATCAACAATGATAAAACCCTAGCAATGCACAATGAAGCACAAGACAACATGAAAATCAAAATAACAAATGTAAATGCAAACCAATCTCCATGTCAAACTTGATTTATCTCCATTGCTCTTCTCCACCTCGCATGAGCATGCAAGATTTTGAAGGATTATTGTTGGAAGAATGTTGGGTGCTCATTTCTGCAGCATAACATTAAGATGAAGATGGCATGAGGATGATAGTTGAAGGATGCAAAGGCTCTAATGATATTTTGACAGAATAATGGTACTTGAAGCTCAATGCATGCTAATGATAATTTGGCAGAATAATGTTACTTGAAGCTCAATGCATGCTAATGGCTTGTGAGGGGTTTGATTTATAGGAAAGGCTTGGTTCAAATGAATGGTTGAGATTAAAAAGCTAAGTGATCGATGTGGACAGCTAGGATTGATTCGGTTATCCCACTCTTCAAGGGAGTTGTAGTCATTTGACAAGTGTCAAGGAGAATAGGGCTCATGTGTGCTTGTGTACATAAAAAGTACTACATATGAAAGATATTAAATAAAAGGTTGTAGTACCACTTATCTTTTTAAATGAAAGAGGCACACATGTCGGCTAAATGATAAGATAAATTAATTAAATAAATAAAATTTATTTAATTAATTGGAAAGTCGGCTTATGATGAGAACTTAATTCAAATAAAATATTTGAATTAGTTGGGATATTAGTTGGATATTAATTAAATAAATAAAATTTATTTAATTAATTGGATAGTGGGATTAAGATATGATTGGGATATGATGTAGAAATTAATTAAATAAATAAAATTTATTTAATTAATTGGCTAAGTAGGATAAGGATGGGATTGAATGGGATTTTAATTAAATAAATAAAATTTATTTAATTAATTGGCTAATGGATAAATGGGATTAAGAGTGGGATTTAGGACAAAATGCTACATAATGTCTAGGATAATATTTTAACAAGGTGTTGCTAGACATGGACAAAGTTGGGACAAATTTGGGTGTCTACAGTATCCTTTGAGACTAGTGGATCCATAGGTGTCTCTGATGCATTTAATGCATTTTGTAGCTCAAAGTATTTTTCTCAAGGATTGAGAGTTCATCCCAAAGAGAAACATTGGTTGGAGCCTTTTTTGATTTCTCTACCACATTTAGTGGGCCCGATGTTGACAATCTTTGGTGTGGTCCTGGGAACCTTGCCTTTTCAACCATTTGGGTTGTAGTACTAGCATTTGGTATCACAGTGGTGTTCATATTTTGTCTTTGTATCGATGGTTGAGTGGCAGGGAACATTGGATTTCTATGGAAAGCAATTTTAGGCTACGACATGTTCACTAGGTCCTCAACAACATTTTTCTTCGAATGACTGTAATAATCAGATTGTACCTAAAAAATCCATTAAGTGGATGCCTCATTTGCAAATATTGTCTCCTCTTCTTCTACCCATGATAAAAGTGCATGTTCAAGAGAAATCTCCACCTCTTGTTCAATAGACATCCCCTACATCTGAGCTATCAAAACAACATTCTGCATACCAGGTGACTAATATTGGTATTGTCCTTGTTGAGTCTCTACCTGTGGTGTCTACCTCCTCTGTTTGGCCACTCTTTGTTGTAGATTCCCCCTATGAAAATCTTTAGGCATGTGAGCATTATTACATGGGAAACACCAGGCATTTGACTCCATGGCTAAATTATTATGGCTGGCTACCAACTCACAATGAGGATTAGGTGCAACTATTTGTAACAAAGTTGGGACTAGGATAATTTGATTTGATGATGGTGTCAGATTCAGCCTCTGATTCCCTTGATATTGATTAGACTGATATCATTGATGGTGATTGGGCTGATAAGGTTGTTTATTTCCCTAAAAACATTGATATGGGGCTCTAGGATAGCTGGTATGTTGCCTCTTGAGATTTATAATCTCATTTGAAAAACTTCATAAAATGCTTTTCACATTTTCCATTTTAGACGCTTGCGGTACTTGAGTAGGGACAGGTGAGACATGGGTTGTTTGATAGACATACATGGAAGGATTGGGCTATGGAGGATTGGGAAGTTCCATTGGAAGGGGTATTGATAGTTTAGGAAACATGGGCAGAGGGGGTCTCGGGGGAAGTTTCCCAGCATATATCAAATTATTTTCAACTAGAATGGCTAAATCATATGCATCCGGAAGGGTTTGACCCCTTAACGATTGAATCATTACAGCTATATCTAAATTGAAAGCTTTTAAATAATACATGATAGCCATACCTATTGGGGGATGATCTATCAGTAGGATCCTCTACCATGTTTTCTAGAATCTGATATTGAAATCGGTTACTGCTTCCTGAGGAGCCCTTCTGATGGTAATTAGTTGCTACAATAAGGAAGACATGTCACCTTTCTCATGTTGAATCTAGAAAAGAACAGGTCCCCAGATGATCCCATGTATTGGTTGAATTCATTCTAAGAGAGTGATACCAATCTAAGGCCTTTCCTTTGAAAGATTCCACTAGAAATCGTAGAGCTACACTCTGATCCGTCACATAGTGCACTATGCGTACATCTACTACATCATGCAAGTGTTCTTCGGGAGTCTTGAACTCCTCCCTAATAAAATTTAGAAGTGCTTTTAAGGCATTTGCTAGGATAGGATCCCAAGTATCTAGTGGCATTGGAGGAATCAATGCACTACCACTGTTCCAATCAACAAAGTTTCTTGGTGGCACTGATTGAGCCATCTATGTTGCTAATGCTCCTACTACAATTCTTCTACGAGTGACAGATACTAATGGCAGAACTAAAAGCCCTAGGTTACTTGCTGAGCAACTCATTGTTACAAGCCCTTGGCGCATGCAAACAAATCTCTTGATCAGGCGATTCAAAGTGTCCCACCGAGCGTGCCAAAAACTATTGATGATAAAATTTGCATTTCACACATAATAATGGCAAGTCTCAGGATGTGGGATGTCCTTCTAAGAGAACCTCTGGTCTTAGAGAAGCTAACTATTCTTGTTTTCTTCATGATTTGAGGGAAAGGGAGAGAAAACTAAAAGCAATACTTGATATTTGAAACTATACTAAGGCGATGTGCCATATTAGATTTAGACTTTCTGTGAAGGAAAAGACTCACTTTCTCTATTTATTGATAACTAAATAGAACAATCACAGCTATTCCAAGCATAAATGCATGATTTTACAGTAGACTACATCTCATTACTTTAGCAAATAGATTGGATGAATCAAAATAATGCAAATATAACAGATAAAAGACTCAAAATTTAGAACAGAATGTTATTCTCTTCATTGGTGAAAGGAGAACAGAGTATACAAGGCTTTCAAATAAATGCACAGATACACAATGTGTTGATTTTGTCGAATGCAAGGTTGACCATTTTTTGCAAATTTTGACAAAGAGGGGGATTTTTTCATTTTGTCATATCTTGCGAACTAGGAGGCAAATTTTCATGTTCTTATAGTCATCGGAAAGGTGGTTCAGTGATATTTGTTGTGGTGCAGGTAATTGTTTTAGATTTTGCCATTTTTTGTCAATTTTAGCAGATTGAAGGTACGGTTTGCATTTTTCTTGGAACTAGCGTAACTTTTGCATATGACATCGAAATATGGTGATTTTTTTGAAATTGCTCAGAAAAGTGCAAGGAATTTGATTGTAACCTCTGTTTTCCCCTTAACAAGCATTTTTCTCTCAAAAATTGTAAAAATCGCCATGAGTTATAAACAGTTGATTTAAGCTTGTCAATTGTGCAAAATTCATTATTTCTTCATTGTACTTTGTTGGGGGTTACGATTACATTGTTAAGACATTTTGAGAGGGGGATATGTGCAGGATCATCATGGGCCAAATAGTGGCAATAGGAAAAAAATTGTGTTTTTACTTAGCCAAATTCAGAACTTGGCAAAGTTTGTCTTTGAAATGTATATCTGTTTTGGTTTGGATACCAAACCAAAATGGATATCCATTTCTAGAAATACAAAACGGATATCTGTTCTCAAAACGGATATCCGTTCTCAAACCGGATATCCGTTCTCAAACCGGATATCCGTTTTCTAAAAAAATTTGGGAAAAAGGCTTTTTACTCTTTTTGAAAATATACCTCTTAAATCTTGGATCTCCCATCAATATATGAACCTCCTTAAAGACCGTTTCTAGTGAAGGAGGAGGGAAAATTAACATTGGTAGCTTCTTTACACATTGATCCATAAGGATTTGTTAAACACTAAGAATCATCACTAATGAATTACTCAAATAATCAATAATAAAATATTCAGTTTTGTTCATCAGGTGAAATAATCACTTTTAGACTATGTTCCAATATTTCAGGGATAGGAATGGTGGGGCAGTAGGGGATGTGTTTCAGGGCATTTTGGATTTCATGCCCTAAATTGCTTTACCCAATCCTTCATATGATTTGATTCATGATACATGGTTTGAGAAGGATACACATGATATACCCTTACCCTCTAGTGATAAAATTATGAATGGTACTTTATGTGGTGAAGCTACACCTTCATTAATCCTTCATGACATTGTTATTCCTTGTGATGATGATGTCCTTCATGTGATATGTTAGGACATAATGCAAAGTTAACATGGCACGAACTCTCTTGGAAGGGTAAGAATGGACTATAAGAACACTGAACTAGTTGGATCTGTTAAGCTCACCATTTATGAAAGAACCTTAAAGGTTAACCTTAATTAGGTAAGGTTATGTTTCGATGTGGTTGTTTGTGCAACAATGTGTAAATTAATGTTACCGAAGGATAAATCTAACTATACTAACATTTTAATAACCATGAGAGCTGGGACTAACAATTAGACTAAAAACTTGACAAACAATACAACTTGGACACATGTAGGACTTGGAAAATGGAAAAGAATATAAATAAATGTGGAAAACAATGAAAAAGTGGTATTAGTTGCACCTATATAGAGAAGTGGTTTAGAGGTTGGTTAGGGGAATTATTTAGGGTTTAGAGGTTTAGGGTTTCTCGGGTTTAGGGGTTTAGGGTTTATAGTTTAAAGAGAGATAGAGAGAGGGGACTGATAGAGTTTGGGAGAGATAGAGGAGACAGAGGGGAGAGATAGGGAGATAGAGAGTGAGAGACATGTCCAGAGACATAGAGAGAGAGGTAGAGGGATGACAGAGATAGGGAGATAGAGGTTTAGGGTTGCTTGGGTTTAGGGGCATTATTTAGGGTTTAGGGTTTAGGGTTTTGGGGTTAGGGGTTAAGGTTTAGAGGTTTAGGGTTTAGGGTTTAGAGAGAGATAAAGGACCGATAGGGAGATATAGAGGAGTCCAAGGGGAGAGATAGGGAGATAAAGAGTGAGGGACATGGCAAGAGACATAGCGAGAGAGATTGAGAGGTAGAGGGACAAAGGTGATAAGGAGATAGGGGAGAGATAGGGAGATAGTGGTTTATGGTTACTTGGGTTTAGGGTTTAGGGGTTTGGGGTTTAGGGTTTCTCAGGTTTAGGGGTTAGGGGTTAGGGTTTAGGATTTATTGTTTAGGGGTTAGGGGTTAGGTTTAGAGGTTTAGGGTTTTGGATTTAGGGTTTATAGAGAGAGAGGAATGATAGGGAGATATAGAGGAGTTTGAGGGGAGAGATAGGGAGATAAAGAGAGGGACATGGCCAAAGACATAAGGAGAGAGATTGAGAGGTAGAGGGACAAAGGTGGTAGGGAGATAGGGGAGAGATAGGGAGATAGTGGTTTAGGGTTACTTGAGTTTAAGGTTTAGGGGTTTGGGGTTTAGGGTTTCTTAGGTTTAGGGGTTAGGGGTTAGGGTTTAGGGGCATTATTTAGGGTTTAGGATTTAAATTGTTTAGGGGTTAGGGGTTAGGTTTAGAGGTTTAGGGTTTTGGATTTAGGGTTTATAGAGAGAGAGAGAGGAATGATAGGGAGATCGAGAGAGGAGACCAAGGAGAGAGATAAGGAGATAGAAAGTGAGGCACATGGCCAGGGACATAGGGAGAGAGATCAAGAGAGGTAGAGGGATGATAGAGATAGGGAGAAAGGGGAGAGATAGGGAGATATAGGTTTAGAGTTGATTGGATTTAGGGTGTACCTGGGTTTAGGGTTTCTCAATTTTGGAGATAGCTAGATAGAAAGAGAGAGGAGACAGATAGGAAGAGATAGAGGTGACAAAGGGGAGAGATAGGGAGATAGAGAGTGAGCGAGATGTCTAGAGAAATAGGGAGAAGGATTGAGAGGTAGAGGGATGATAGAGATAGGGAGATAAGGGAGAGACAGGAGATAGGATTTAGGGTTGCTCACGTTTAGGGTTTAGGGTTTAGGGGTTAGGGGTTAGGGGTTAGGGGTTAGGGGTTAAGGTTTAGGGGCATTATTTAGGGTTTAGGGTTTATGGTTTAGGGGTTAAGGTTTAGAGGTTTAGGGTTTAGTGTTTAGAGAGAGAGGACCAATAGGGAGATATACAGTGAGGGACATGGCCAAAGCATAGGGAGAGAGATTGAGAGGTAGAGGAATGATAGTGATGGGGAGATAGTGAGATAGGGAGATAGAGAGATAGAGGTTTAGGGTTTCTTGGGTTTAGTGTTTAGGATTTAGGGGTTTATGGTTTCTCAAGTTTAGGGTTTAGGGGTTAGGAAATAAGGGTTAGGCGTTAGGGGTTAGGTTTAATCATGCATTAATACAAGTTGTGGAGTGAGAAATGGGTGGTATGGGTATGGTTGAATGGAGTAATGGGGTGATTTAATTGGTGATGACCTAGGTGAAGTGATCGGTAAGGTGTCTTATGTGGGATTGCTAGAAAGTGTGATTGGTAATGGTGGGGATAGCTAAATGTCATCTTCTAAGGGTTTAAAGGTGAGGAGAGTGTAAGATGGGGATACATAATCCATGGTTTAATTATTATTCAAGGGAGTGTCCTTATATAATGATTATCAATGATGGTGTCAATAGGGGGAATGGAGTCTATGAATGTAGGTGTGGGAATGTGAGCTATGACATTGGGATTACAGTATTAGATGAATAATGGAAAGTACCCGGGCACCTGTCTAGTGATGGAAGGAGTCACATGATCAAATGATGTTTGGGGAAGGGCTTTTATTAGGAAAGTAAGGATTTGGGTGACGGTCTAGGGTTTAGTGGAGAAGAATTTATGGAAAATGTGGAGGTCATTAAAATTAATATCACTCCACCTCTATCTCCCTATCTCTCCCTTATCTCCCTCTCTCTATCATCCCTCCACAGGTCTCAATCTCTATCCCTATCTCTCTAGACATCTCACTCACTCTCTATCTCCCTATCTCTCCATTTGTCTCCTCTATCTCTCCCAATCTATCTCCTCTCTCTCTACCTATATCTATCTCTCCCTATCTCTTGCCTCTCTCTCCCCTATCATTCCTCTATCTCCCTGTCTCTCTGGACATCTCTCTAACTCTCAATCTCCCTATCTCTCCCCTTCGTCTCCTCTATCTCTTCCTATCTATCTCAGGTCTCTATCTCTCTGTACCTAGCCATCTCTCCCAATCTCTCTATCTCTTGCCTCTCTCCCCCTATCATTCCTATATGTCTCTATGGACTAGATTTTAATATATATACACCTTGATATACAATATAATTTAAATTCCTTATGTGCATGTCATGATACTTCCCATGATGCCATACATTATGATGATAGTTCTTTAGTCCATTGATGATATGTTTAGCATTGAGAATGGTTTTAGATTAATAGAATCAATAGAATCAATATAACAAAATTCCTTATATGCCTAATCAAGCATAGTAGCTTGAAATCTAATAAGGTCATGATAGACCATTTCATCATGTATTTAGTCTTCATCAAGTGTCAAATTTTGTAAATATGTCAAAGTTGTCATATGAAAAATGTAAAAAAAATGCAAAAGTACGGAAGATGAATAGTCAAGTACTCAAAAGTCAATTGGAGACTATTGGTTTCCCTCAAATCATGTATAAATATGCATAAACCTTCGTGGAAAAGGCATTGGAGATGTATTGAAAACATTTTGAAGATGAATTGAAGACAAGTTTGAATGAAATTAATGTCAAGAAACTCTGTTTTTGCAGATTTTACTATTTTCTTGCTATTTCTTTATTTAGTACAGCCCTATATGGATGTGTTAGGGCCTGAGAGCAATTGTAATTGAAAGCTAGCGGAATCTACTTTCTTGTGTTTTAGGTGCCAATAAGGCCAATAAGGACACTAGGGGCACATTATAAACATAAAAAACTTACATCTTGGGGAGAGGTGCCAATAAGGCCAATAAGGATACTATTTCAGTTGGGTGTGTATGTGTATGCAAATCCCATTTATGGCTGAGAATCTCTCTATTTACTATTATTCAACTCTCGTTGATAGGAGGTTGGCTCTACAACTATTGCAATTTGTGTATGAAACCTAGATGCCTACAAGATCATATATATATATATATATATATATATATATATATGTAAATCCTATTTATGGTCAAGTAGCTCTCTATTTACTATCATTGAACTCTCATTGATAGTAGGTTGGCTCTCCGACTATTGCAATTCAATCCATTTGTAATGATGCCTCTATCATGTTGAGTTGGATCCTATCTCTGCATCAATTTAAAATCATGAAGATCACAACACCATACAATCCTCATTGGGCTGTTAAAATGCACAAAACAATCATACAAGACAGTCATTCATGAAATTACTATGCAAAGAGGGTTTATAAGTTGCATTAGGGTTTGTATAAATGAACTAATGGATTTATAAGGTTGTCAAACACCAAAATGGATGATATATATGAGTTTTGGGACCGTCACAGTCCATGTACAACTTGCCCTTTATGATTGTTAAAAAGATACACATGGCTGTCCAAAACTGCCCTTTATGGCTGTCGAACGGACTGCGCCAACGCGCTGGGAAGGGCGGGTAAATACCAGTGGAGGTCTCGTTTCATGCGCCAAGCGTCCAAGTCCTTCTGGGCAAGAGGCTACCGGCAAAGTCCCTTAAGATCCCTGAGACCAAAAATGCGCCAAACTTTGACGGAGCAATTCTCAAAATTTGTGATAGCTGGGAATGTTGTGTTTGGACCTACAGGTGCACATGGGGTCCATCGACAATAACCTCTCTCATTTTTGGTCAACTCCATTCCATTTGACTGTGCCGAAATCAAACGCATTGTTGCAAAATGCTTCAATTTGATGCAGTGGAAAGGTGCTAGGTGTGACATTTTTCATTCCATAGCTCGTGGGGTCGAACGGACTATGCCAACGCGTCAGGGTGGGTGGGTAAATGCCAATGGAGGTCTCGTTTTGTGCGCCAAGCGTCCTAGTCCTTCCGGGCAAGAGGCTACCGGCAAAGTCCCTTAAGATCCCTGAGACCAAAAATGTGCCAAACTTTGATGGAGCAGTTCTCAAAATTCGTGATAGCTGGGAATGTTGTGTTTAGACCTACAGGTGCACGTGGGGTCCATCGACAATAACCTCTCTCATTTTTGGTCAACTCCATTCCGTTTGACCATGTCAAAATCAAACGCATTGTTGCAAAATGCTTCAATTTGATGCAGTGGAAAGGTGCTAGGTGTGACATTTTTCATTCCATAGCTCGTGGAGTCAAACAGACTACGCCAAAGCGTCGGGGTGGGCGGGTAAATGCCATTGGAGGTCTCGTTTCATGCGCCAAGTGTCCCAGTCCTTCCGAGTAAGAGGCTACCGGCAAAGTCCCTTAAGATCCCTGAGACCAAAAATGCACCAAACTTTGACAGAGCAGTTCTCAGAATTCGTGACAGTTGGGAATGTTGTGTTTGGACCTACAGGTGCACGTGGGGTCCATCAACAATAACCTTTCTCTTTTTTGGGCAACTCCATTCTGTTTGACCGTGCCAAAATCAAACACATTGTTACAAAATGCTTCAACTTGATGCAGTGGAAAGGTGCTAGGTGTGACATTTTTCATTCCATAGCTCGTGGGGTCGAACGGACTGTGCCAATGCATCGGGCAGGGCGGGTAAATGCTAGTGGAGGTCTCGTTTCATGCGCCAAGTGTCCCAGTCCTTTTGGGCAAGAGGCTACCAGCAAAGTCCCTTAAGATCCCTGAGACCAAAAATGTGCCAAACTTTGACGGAGTAGTTCTTAGAATTCGTGATAGCTGGGAATGTTGTGTTTGGACCTACAGGTGCATGTGGGGTCTGTCGACAATAACCTCTCTCATTTTTGGTCAACTCCATTCCATTTGACTGTGCCAAAATCAAACGCATTGTTCCAAAATGCTTTAATTTGATGCAGTGGAAAGGTGCTATGTGTGACATTTTTCATTCCATAGCTCGTGGGGTCAAACAGACTACGCCAATGCATCGGGGTGGGTGGGTAAATGCCAGTGGAGGTCTCATTTCATGCGCCAAGCATCCCAGTCCTTCTGGGCAAGAGGCTACCGGCAAAGTCCCTTAAGATCCCTGAGACCAAAAATGCACCAAACTTTGACGGAGCAGTTCTCAGAATTCGTGATAGCTGGGAATGTTGTGTTTGGACCTACAGGTGCATGTGGGGTCCATCGACAATAACCTCTCTCATTTTTGGTCAACTCCATTCCATTTGACCGTGTCGAAATCAAACGCATTATTGTAAAATGCTTCAATTTGATGCAGTGGAAAGGTGCTAGGTGTGGTATTTTTCATTCCATAACTCATGGGGTCGAATGGACTACTCCAATGCGTCGGGGTGGGTGGGTAAATGCCAGTGGAGGTCTCGTTTCATGCGCCAATCATCCCAGTCCTTCCGGGTAAGAGGCTACCGATAAAGTCAAAAGTTGCTAAGATTGAAATTTTGCATTCCACAGGTCTTGGGGCCGAATGGATTATGCCAACACATCGAGGTGGGTGAGTAAATGCTAGGGGATGTCTCATTTTGTGTGCAAAGCATTGCAGTCATTCCAAGTTATAAGCTACCAGCAAAGTCGCTTTGCCGATAGCTTACAGCTCAGAAGGACTGGGAGCCTTGGCACATAAAACGAGACCTCCCATAGCATTTACTTGCCCACCCCAACATTTTGGCACAATTTGTTCAGCCCCAAGACCTATAGAATGCAAAATTTTAATCCTAACAACTTTTGACTTTGTCGGTAGCTTACAGCTCGGAACGACTGGGACGCTTGGCGCACAAAATGAGACCTTCACTAGCATTTACCTACCCACCCTGATGCGATGGCGCAGTCCATTTGACCTCACGAGCTATGGAATGAAAAATGTCACACCTAGCACCTTTCCACTGCATCAAATTGAAGCATTTTGCAACAATGCGTTTGATTTCGGCACAGTCAAACAGAATGGAGTTGACCAAAAATGAAAGAGGTTATTGTCGATGGACCCCATGTGCACCTATAGGTCCAAACACAACATTCCCAGCTATCATGAATTCTGAGAACTGCTCCATCAAAGTTTGGCACATTTTTGGTCTCAGGGATCTTAAGGGACTTTGCCAGTAGCCTCTTGCCCGGAATGACTGGGATGCTTGGCACATGAAACAAGACCTCCACTAGCATTTACCCACCCACCCCGATGCATTTGCGTAGTCCGTTCAACCCCACGAGCTATGGAATGAAAAATGTCACACCTAGCACCTTTCCACTGCATCAAATTGAAGCATTTTGCAACAATGCGTTTGATTTCGGCACGGTCAAACGGAATGGAGTTGACGAAAACTGAGAGAGGTTATTGTCGATGGACCCCATGTGCACCTGTAGGTCTAAACACAACATTCCCAGCTATCATGAATTCTGAGAACTACTCCATCAAAGTTTGGCACATTTTTGGTCTCAGGGATCTTAAGGGACTTTGTCGGTAGCCTCTTGCCCAGAAGGACTAGGACGTTTGGTGCACCAAACGAGACTTCCACTAGCATTTACCTGCCCTTCCCGATGTGTTGGCACAGTCCGTTCGACCCCACGAGCTATGGAATGAAAAATGTCACACCTAGCACCTTTCCACTACATCAAATTGAAGCATTTTGCAACAATGCGTTTGATTTCGGCATGGTCAAACGGAATCGAGTTGACTAAAAATGAGAGAGGTTATTGTCGATGGACCCCATGTGCACCTGTAGGTCCAAACACAACATTCCCAGCTATCACAAATTCTAAGAACTGCTTCATCAAAGTTTGGCGCATTTTTGGTCTCAGGGATCTTAAGGGACTTTGCCAGTAGCCTCTTGCCCAGAAGGACTGGGATGCTTGGCGCATGAAATGAGACCTCCACTAGCATTTACCCGCCCACCCCAGCGCGTTAGCGCAGTCCGTCCGACCCCACGAGCTATGGAATGAAAAATGTCACACCTAGCACCTTTCCACTGCATCAAATTGAAGCATTTTGCAACAATGCGTTTGATTTTGGCACGGTCAAATGGAATGGAGTTGACCAAAAATGAGAGAGGTTATTGTCGACGGACCCCACGTGCACCTGTAGGTCTAAACACAACATTCCCAGCTATCATGAATTCTGAGAACTGCTCCGTCAAAGTTTGGCACATTTTTGGTCTCAGGGATCTTAAGGGACTTTGTCGATAGCCTCTTGCCCGCAATGACTGGGACTCTTGGCACACAAAACGAGACCTCCACTTGCATTTACCCACCCACCCCAACACGTTGGCACAGTCCATTCAACCCCACGAGCTATGGAATGAAAAATGTCACACCTAGCACCTTTCCACTGCATCAAATTGAAGTATTTTGCAACAATGCGTTTGATTTCAGCACGGTCAAATGGAATGGAGTTGACCAAAAATGAGAGGTTATTGTTGACGGACCCCACGTGCACCTGTAGGTCCAAACACATCATTCCCAGCTGTCACGAATTCTGAGAACTGCTCCATCAAAGTTTGGCGCATTTTTGGTCTCAGGGATCTTAAGGGACTTTATCGATAGCCTCTTGCCCATAATGACTGGGATGCTTAGCGCATGAAATGTGACCTCCACTGGCATTTACCCACCCACCCCGATGCGTTGGCGTAGTCCGTTTGACCCCATGATCTATGGAATGAAAAATGTCACACCTAGCACCTTTCCAACTGCATCAAATTGAAGCATTTTGAAACAATGCATTTGATTTCGACACGGTCAAACAGAATGGAGTTGACCAAAAATGAGAGAGGTTATTGTCGACGGACCCCACATGCACCTATAGGTCTAAACACAACATTCCCAACTATCACGAATTCTGAGAACTGCTCCATCAAAGTTTGGCACATTTTTGGTCTCAGGGATCTTAAGGGACTTTGCCAGTAGCCTCTTGCCCGAAACGACTGGGACACTTAGCACACAAAATGAGACCTCCACTAGCATTTACCCGCCCACCCTGGTGCATTGGCGTAGTCCGTTCGACCCCACGATGAGCAAAACAAAAAATATTGTTCTAGTTGACACATTCTCAATCATTGACATGGATGATATCTCAGTACCATTCCTTTAGGCACAATATGAGCTTCCAAGGGAAGGCCCAATTGTGAGGTTGGAGATGATGAAAAGTGTGCCTCATTCACAATCATGTTTTACTTATCTTAAATGATGATTCCTTGATTCAACTTAATCCTTTGATACTACATTTTAACCTCCTTGTCAAAGCGCACTTTCAAGGTTGCTTGAGCAAGAGATAGTGCCTCAACATCTAGGTGCACTTTTGATGTTCTAGAAGCATGAACTAGCACCTCAAATAGTAAGGCACTCATTCTAGGTTGTTTGTTCAATAATTGGCACCTTGTATTCTTTGGACATTCTTTCAACTTGTGGAGACAACCTCAACTTGCAAGATCAATTCATTATCAAGGTGCATATCCAAAGTCATAGAGATATGAAGTGGTGCCTCACTAATCTAGGTGCACATTTGATGGTGTAGAGAGGTAGATGTGTGTCCAAGTCATCATTTGATGCCTTCAATAACTATAAATTCCTTTGATAATGCATTTTATCCTTCCAATTCAATATCTAGCCTTAGGCGCACATCTTAGGTTGATCAATCATAATCTAGCGCCCTAAGTACCAAGGTGCACTTTTAGGTTAGTTTGATCAAGGATTAGCACCTTCACTTCTAGGCGCAAGTTTGGAGTTGAAATACATCAAAATAAGCATTTGTAGTTATGGCAAGTGTAAATGGAAATGGATTACAACTTTAGACAATCTATCCTCTCCTAGATTGCACTGGCTGAGTGGAAATTAAAAATTCCCTATCAATGTCCTTTATATACTAAAGGTATGGGTGAGAAAGGTAAACTTTGTATGTTGTAGACAAGGCCTCAAATGTAAAATATATTATGACAATAATGATAAGGACTGTTAGGCATGAATGCTATCACTATTATAGATTGTCAAACCAACAATAGGCTACCATAATAGTACACTGATGACTATCATACCTTTAGGCATGGTGCCATGAACCTTATGAGTAGAATGCATTGGTATTTGTGAGAAATGTATTGCTTATGTTAAGAATAAGTATTTATATTGTTTGAACATCATCAAAAGGTGGACTACAAATATGACTTTGTCAAAGGAAAAATTTAGTGGAAAAAATCTAACTATGAACTATTGTGCCATCCAAGCACAATCATGACCAACATCAAGGGATAGTCAAGGCATGGGTGTCTTAAGAAACACAATTGAAATTGTCCATGGATATTTGAAGTAATTCGCAATATTCATGATCAAGAATCAACTCTGACTATCTCAACAGTGGTAACTTTGGCTTCAAGACAATTAAAAATGAGCTTAGGGATTCATTATCACCAAGTCATAAAGAAGAGTAACCGTAAGTGTCGACCTTCAATTTCATTATACAAGAGGATGAAGAAGGGGCCATAGTATTTTCATACCATAATACAACATACAAAAGGAAAATCATGAAGTCAAAACATGTGCAAAGGGTATCTATGTTAAAGAGGGGAGTTGTGAATGGACGATGACTATCACTGTCAAAATAAGATATAGTCTCACTAAGGACAATTAGGTGATTTGTGGATTGTCATGACTACAAGGCATGAGAATCTTGTGTATGAAGAGGAAAGAAATATAAATAAAAGAAGATTGAAGGATTGTTGCACTTGGGCACAATGATCCTAAAGGATTGTCATGCTAAAAGGATAGTCAACAATACAAAGATTCATATTTCAAGGCTATCCTTAATCTCATTCACATGGTCCTAATGTTGGTTTGATTTGCATGGAGTGAGATGACACTATCAGGATTAATTGAAAGGGTGAAAGGGTTTGGTACCAAATTAGGTCACAAGTGTAAAAATTGCAATAAGCTTGAGAATATTGTTCACTAAACCAAGAACTATCACCAAGAAACATCTGTTTCATAAGATGTGATCAACAAACATGTAAGAAAAATGGATATCAACCTTCTTGGTTATGCGTGCTTGATAAAAGCCCATACTTTTCACAAGGAGCCACCAATTTTTAACTAAATATTTCTATTAGAAACGGATAAAAAATTGTTCCCCCAAATGAGGAAACTAGATTGTTAGTTAGAATTCTATGTGTAATGTGATATGAAACAGTAGATACACCTATAAATGACCAACTAACTTTAACTTCTTGTATTATTGCCTTGATGTTTCAAACATGTTGCTTCTCTTCATCCAAAACCAATGGTACAAAAATTTTCATAGATCAAGGAAACGGATATCCGTTTTGAGTTGCTTTTACTGAAGCAAAACGGATATCCATTTTGGTTGTTGACTTTTCATGGATTCTAACGTGTTTTCATGTTTTAGTCTCTTCTTCGAACTTCACCCTTCGTGCTGACGACTTTTTTTTATGCAAAATTGATAAAACGAAAAGGGTTTATAGAAAAAATTGTTAGCTTTCTAAAAATATAAGATTTGTTTGGTTATCATTTTATTAAATAATTATTAATAATTTTCTATATACCGTGTCTCTGAAATCCTGATGGACACACTGATTGAAAAACATCCATAACTTTCAAACCATTTCACCTTTTTGAGATCTGAAACCTGCATCACACTCTATGCTTTTTTGGCTACAGGTTAAAAAAAATTCAATTTCAATTTTTTTTATCGAGTTAGGTTGGCTGGAAAATTACTTTTTATTTTTTTAAAAAAGTCACAGTAAAAAAATCATAACTAATTATTTTATTGGAAAAAAATTTCAAATAAATATGCGTCACATCTGGACATGAGTCCTCTACTTATTTTGAAAGTTTCAAAAAAATATATATATATATATTTACTCATAGTTAGGTTAGCTGGACAGACACCCACTTTTTATTTTTTTCTGAAAAATTTAATAGCTGTTCATTGAAATATTCAATTTTCACTAAGTGAATTTAGTTTTTTAAAAAAATAAAATAGTAGCCTATAAACTAGATTCAATTCTCTACAAATTTCATTCTTACATCTTTTTCAAATTGTGTAGATAATCCATTCAAATTTTCACATGAACTTGAGAAAGTCTGATTTTTTTGTATTTTCATTGCCACTTAGAGGTATAGTTTGGCCCATCATGATCCTGCACATACCCAGGGTGACATGCATGATTTAAGTGCCCTTATGTCTTTGCTTCTTGGTTTTTTTTTGCTACACATGGTGGAAAGTGTGTCTATTCAACCACTCGCTCCACATAATTATCACACATGGAAGATAAAAAATGAAATAATTGTTGCAATCTAAGGGACTTTGGCAAATTTGCTAGAGGATAATCCACCTAATTTTACTAAGGAGTTTGAAAGATTTTCTTATAAGAACAAATTAGATGAAGCTATGGGAATCATAGGATTGCATGTATGAGACAACTTGTTTCATATTGCGGAGTGTAAAAAAGCTAAGCAAGTTTGGGATAAACTTGAAGAATTGTATGATACCATCAATGAATTCTGAATCTTGCAACTAAAGGCAGAATTGACATCACTCTCTCGAGATGGTTTTCCTACTGTCCAGGATTTTCTAGAAAAATTTAAGATGCTCAGATTGTCACAATTGAAATGATGTGGGCATGATAAAACTGATAAGGAATGTATCTTCTTGATTCTGTCAAAGTTGAAGGGTGGATTCCTTGGGCTAGGGAGCAAACCAAGTTACTTCAAATGGATGCACTTCCTAGTTCCAAGATTCAAGCCTTGGTGGCCTCATCCTCCAAGGGTAAAGGTAAGAATAAGATGAAGCCCAAGACACTATCTCCTTTAGGTAGTGAGTGTCCCTTCAAACCAAAGTGAAAAAATGATCAGATGCCCACTCCTCCACCTAATCCTTCCAAATCTGGTGAGTTTTCCTTCAAGACAAAGAAGAAGAAAGGTGGCACTTGTTCTTTTTGTGGTGTAATAGGCCATTATGAGTCTCATTTCTTTCATAGGTTAGAGGCTTTGGAGGAAGCTAAGAAGAAGCACAAAATTTCTATCCCCAAGCCCTCCTCTATAGGCAAAGGACATGCTCTTTTGGCACATGGCTTACTTGCATCTTCAGATAGCTAGATACTTGATTCAGGTGCTTCAAATCATATGACCAATTCACTTGATCTACTTGAGACTCTTTTTTATTCTAGCACTTCTCAAATTACAGTGCAAAACACTTCATAGATTTCAGTCATGGGGACAGGCATTGTTCAATTGCAAGATGGTTGCATTAAGGATGTTCTTTTTGTTCCTAAGATTTCTACAAACCTTCTCTCCATTTATCAGATTTGTCATTCTAGGGATGGGAAGATAGTTGATTTTTCTCCTCACAATGTGGTTATTAGATAGCTATAGGATCCTCAGATAGTTGTTTCTACAGGGAGAGTGGATCATGCATCTTGACTATACATATTTGAAGGATTTGAGTCTTCACCAAGATCATCTCTTATAGCATATGTTGATGCCTTGAGAAAGCTTTCACATGAGATATTTGGACATCTAAATTACAGTTATCTTTAGCAGTTGAGCACAAAGAAGTTTGTTGTTGGTCTACCTAAGATTTCTTGTAGAGAGGGAGTTTGTCTAGGTTGTGTACTTGGAAAACATCATCAGGATCCCTTTCCTAAGGGTAAGGCTACTCGAGCTTTGGCACCCTTGGAGTTGTTTCATAGTGATCTCATATCCTTTCCAACTCCTTCATTTTCAAGGGCCAAGTATCATGACACACATGGGTGTACTTTCTTAAGTACAAGAGTGATGTTTTTGACACATTAAAGACTTACAAGGCATTTGTGGAGAAGTGGTTAGGTCCTTCCCTTCAATGGATACACATAGATAATGGGGGGAATATGTGAACCACACTTTTTAGGATTTCTGCAGTGAACATGGAATTCAACATCATTTTTTGGTTCCTTACACTCCTCAGCAAAATGGTGTGGCCAAGAGAAAGAACAAGACTTTACGAAAGATGGCAAATTGTATGATTCATTCTAGGTCTATGGATCCCAACTTTTGGGCTGAAGCAGTCAATTCTGCCAACTATATTCAAAATCGTATGCCTCACAAGGTAGTGCAGCATATGACTCCCGAGGAGGCTTGGTCCCATGTCAAGCCTAATGTATCCTTCTTTAGAGTATTCGATAGTGAGGCTTGGGCGTTCATTCTGAATGGTTGGCGTAAGGCTATGGAGAAGAAGAGTCAACCTTTGATTTTTGTTGGATATTGTGAGGATGTGAAGGCTTAGATTGTTTGATCCTGTCACTCAGGATGTCTACTTTCATAGAGATGTCCATTTTGATGAGCCCTTTAAAGAAGTGGATTCTTCCTCCACTTCTTCTTCCTCACTACATACTTCACCTTCTTCATCGTCACTTGAGGATATTTTTCTTCTTCAGGATGATACAGATGATGGTCATGCTCCACCACCACCTCCTCATGCACCAATTTTCCCTGATGGGCCCACACTACTCTTGAGTAGGATGGTCCTCTTGTTAGTGATCCCATAGATACTCACCACACTAATTCATAAATAGCTAGTGTCAGTCTTTTGAGTCATGCCATTTCAGCAAATCCTCATAAGTTTTTAGATGTTGTAGGTATTCCAGAGTAGGATAGTGCAATGGTTGAGGAGTATTCTTCTTTGATGAATAATCATATTTGGGATCTTGTTCCTCTTCTTAAAGGAATAAAATTAGTTTGGTGCAAGTGGGTGTACTGCACCAAATATGCAGCTGATGCTTCTATAGACATGTACAAGGATCATCTTGTTGCTAAGGGGTTTTCTCAAGTTGAGGGTATTGACTACTCCAAGATCTTTGTTCCTATTACCAATATTGATTCCATTCATATTATACTTTCTCTTTCTACATCTCAAGAATGGTTAGTGTATCAGATGAATGTGAAGAGTGCCTTCTTGCATGATGATCTTCATGAGGAGATCTACATGGAGTAGCCTCCATGTTTTGTGCAGGATTCTTCACTTGTTTGCAGGCTTTGTTGTTGATTATATGGTCACAAACAAGCCCCTAGGTCTTGGTATGAGAAGATGGATAGTTTCATGTTTGCTTTTGGTTTCACATGATGTCATTCTAATCCTATAGTTTATAATCAGAGATGTGGAGATGATCTTTTATCCTTGTGCTTTATGTGGATGATTTGATTCTCACAGGCAATTCTACCTCCATGATCTAGAGTATTCAACAAGCATTGATGGAGCACTTTAATATGACAGATCTTGGTCTTCTACACTACTTACATGGTCTTCATGTTCTCCAGACTTCCGAAGGGATCTTCATTTTCAGCAGAAGTATTCTCTTGATTTTCTTCAGAGATTTGGCATGGCTGATTGCAAGCCTGCCTAGCACCATTTTAGTCAGGTGTTGTACTATCTACCAGTTGCACTACTCCCATAGTTGATGCTACATTGTATCAAAATTTGGTTGGTAGTCTTTTGTACTTGACACAAATCATCCTGATATTTTCTTTGTAGTTGGATTTATCTCCCATTTCTCATAAGAACCACATGAGAGTCATTGGAAGGTACACAAACATATTTTAAGGTATATTTAGGGCACATCACAGTTTGGCATTCATTACACATCAAGAGCTTCTTCAATTGTGGGCTTCACTAACTCAGATTGGGCTGGTGATGTTGATGATTGGAAGTCCACTTCTGGCTTTATTTTCTACCTTGTGTTAGATGTGAAAAGTGGGAAGATGGTGGATGGTGTTAAAGTATATCAAATCAAACCCTCCTTTCACAATAACATTTGAGGACAAAAATTGAGCCAAGTCACTACAAATGAATGAGAACTCAACTACATGTTTATGTGCTTAGGAATGATATGGAAAGATTGATTATATTAAGGGATTTATCAAACCCTAGATTGAATAAGCCTCAAACCCTAATTATAATGAAATTAGGTACAAACGAACAAAATGCTACAGGAAACCATATAGGAAGATACTTAGGGATGATAAAAAAACATACTAGAAGTTGAGTTTTTAGAAACAGAAACTTTACAAACTACCATGCAGACAACCACATCCAATAGGGCAAAAATTTGTAGATCCAGAGTAGAGAGATGTGTCAGACCATATCCAGATCCTAAGTTCAAGGCCAAGCTTGATGGGAGGACTATGGTGTGGGCACCCTAGTCTAGGAGGGAGAAGTACCAACAAATTTCTTCCAAATCTTGAATCCTTATTCTTCAAATTACTTCTCTACACTTGCACTTTTCCAACTCTTGCACCTGTAACATGCAATCACAAAGAGAGAGTTTGGGGGTTGTGGTGTTTAGGAGCTTTCCTCAGTCAAGCCCCAGAATGACATTCAAGTCTTCCAACACCATTGTTAGATAGAGTGCGTGCCCAAGGAGGGCAAAGGCCAAATCTAATGATGAAATAGAATGATTGAAACACAAATAGATGTCACCTTAGAGGTGAAGCCCTCGCGGAGATGAAGATCCTTCAAATCCTAAGGAGATGGATTGATGAAGCCAAATTTGCAACAAATAAACACAATAACAACACAATTAGCTCAATATCACAAGTTTGTATTATCCATCTAGGTGTAAAATGAAGAGATAAACTCACTTATATATGCTTTCCCGCTAACTTTCGTAATTTTAATTGAAAAGGCTAACAGAGGGAAACCTTTTTAAAGGTCCTATGCTAACAAATTTAATTTTGGATCTCAACAAATCAGCCTAGACTTGGGCACGAGTACCCAAGTCCCAAGGCCATGTTTTGGTCTTGATTAACAATTAGAGTGGGCCCCTAAGTCCCATTTGATAGGGGTTTTAGGGGAAATTGCTCTGGGATAAGTATTAAGCTTGCAAAGTGTAAGCACGTAGACCTAAGAGCTAAAGTGGGAGGTAAAAAGGCATAGGGATACTTTTTATTCCATAACACCTTGGTTCTAGCTCGATTGCATGGTCTTGCAAGAAGTAGACAGCTATTGCATTATCATTGATAGAGGTTGAGTATCAAGGTACAATTTTGGTTAGTCAGGAGGTTCTTTAGCTTTGACAGTTGATTACTAAGTTTGGATTTCCTCTAGATCATCCCACTACTCTTTGGTGTGATAATTAGAGTGCCAGTCACATTTCTCGCAACCCCATGGAGTATCAGCATACTAAGCAAATCAAGATCCACTTGCACTTCATTAGGTAGCTCATCTAGGATGGTGTTCTCATCTTGGATTACTTGCCTACTAAGGAGCAAGTTGTAGACATCTTCACTAAACCTTTGGTATCGACTCGTTATTTGCAGTTGCAATTGATGCTTGGGGTGAAGGAAGTTGTCCTTGGGGGTCTTCTTGAGTCCTTCCTTCACTTTTTCATGCATGTTTTATCTCTTTTGGAGAGGAGTTTTTACCATGAGGTTCTCTCCTTTTCTCCACTTGTGGGAGATTTTTTGTACATGGTTACCTAACATGGCCTTGTTGCCAGGACCCATCTTTGCATGTTTGCATTGATTTTTTTGTTCCTCCCTAAGTTGCACTTAAGGGGGGTGTTGGTGTGAACATGGTTAAATTACCTGTCAAGTTTAACCCTTGTTGTGTGGATAATTCATATTATTTAACTATTTATTAGTTAAATAATATTCACACACATGTTCACATGTTAAGTTGACTTAGGAAGCATTCTAGTTGTTTCTAGATGTTTCTAGTTTGTCTAGTTGTTGATAGTTGGAATCTTATCCTATAGTTGTCACATGGCATAGTACTAAGACACTTGTCACATGACTACAACATCTTGTGTTTCACCTTGGTCTTTATAGCCAAGGCCTCTTTGTACACTATTGTATACAATATTGTTGTATGATGGCAATGTAGCATTTTTTTTCTTGTCTCTCTTTTGTAGAAGGTTATTTGGTTTTGCATATTTGATCTTAGTGGTTGATTTCTCCAGCAAAAATCTCCAATTAACCTGATCATAAGCCTTTCTCACATCAAGTTTTAAGATCATATAGATTTGATTAGAAGGGGTTATGGAGTGCAGGGTTTCATGTGTTATGATAAGGTTGTCTTTAATATTTATTCTTGGGATAAAAACACTTTTCTCATTTGAAATAATACTTTGTGAGGATCAATTTTATCCTATCTACAATTAGCTTTGAGACAATCTTATATATTGTGTTACACAATGAAATTGGTTGAAAGTCCCCAAAGGTAGACGAATTATATTTTTAGGGTATTAGCGCTATGAAAGTATTGTTTATATCCTTCACTATTCTCTTCAATTTCCTCAAGTCTTCAATTACCGTCCATATATCTTCCTCAAAATTTTCCCAAAATTCTTGGTAGAAGCAAGCAGGAAAGTTGTTGGGCCCAAGAGCTTTATCCAGTTGCATATGGAAAACTGCATCCTTGATCTCTCTCTTTGTGAATGGAGACAACAACATTTTTTTGTCATCCTCCATCACCAAATTTGGGATGAGGTTCAAAAACATTTCTTTCTCCTACAGATTGGATGCATTCAGGCATGCCAAAAGGATTTGGAAGAAGACCACAACTTCTCTTTGTATATCTTCGATTTCTTGAAGCATAGAGCCATCATCTTTAAGAATAACAGATATATGATTTTGTAATCTTCTCATTTTTGTCAAATTATGGAAGAGCTTTGTATTCAAATCTCCTTCCCTAAGCCAGGTTTCCCAAGATTTAGATCTCCTATATATTTCTTCTCTGGCTAAAAGTTTCTCATTATATTTCATCAGTTCTTTTTGTTTTTCATACTCCTCCACATGTATACCTTTATAATTTATGATCTTTTGATTAAGGATCTCTAGTTCTACTTCCACCATTTCTTTTTCTTGAAAAATATTCTTGAAGGAGTATATATTCTAGCCTTTTAATTTATCCTTTATAACAATTAGCTTCCTTGCAAACATAAACATTTTTTAGCCTTTCTACACTTTAGCTTCTTTCTATGCCAGGGTCTTGTGAGCTCCTTGAGAGATGGACTTCGGAGCCACATCCTTTTGAATTTTATAGGGCATCACATAGGGATAATATTTAGAAAGATTGAGAGTGAGTGGATAGTAATCCAAACCATAGATAGATATGATAAGGGAGTTAATTGCATAGAGTAGTTGACGAGGGGGTAAAACCTAGAACACACAATAACACAGATTGCACACAAAAAATTGAAAAGTTATTTTATTGAACTGAACAACATATTACATTATAGAAACTAGAATCAAATCAGAGGATGAATCCTTAAAAGGTTGCAACACATTACATCTTCCTTCCTCTAGATTCTGAAACCTTCTTCCTTCTATAGCTTCAAATCTTCTAGGGTTTCTATTTTCCTTCTTTTTTCTGATTCACCACTTTCCCCCTTTCTCTACTACCTAAAGGATTCCCAAAATGGTCATAAATAGCCCTTTTTGGCACCTTCCAACTAAAATTTTGAACTCCCTCCAAAAATAGGGCAACTTTCAGGAGCCATAACTTTTGAGAGGGGTATCTGATTAATGAATCGTTTGATGTGTTGGAAATATCATGAAGTTCTCTGCACCCTTAGAATAAGCTCTTCTAATTATGCCCATTTTTAGAGTCGTACGGGACCTCTAAGTGCCTCATATTTGGCTTTGAAAATTTTTCAAGGGTTTTTAAAGAAACAGAAACTTTAATATGTTTCACCCCACAAGTGATCTTTGGCTAATTCCTTCAAAAAATGTTATATTTTTCAATTCCATACGTGCTGAAATGCAAAATTTCTAAAAATAGTAGTTTGTTATTTTTAGGAGGTTGGAAAAACTGAAGGTTCTACATAATTATTCAAGCAATTGGATATCCAAAAATACCAAAATTGAAAATAACAGAAAACAAAATCATCATTGTTTTGAGTGATGCAAGATTGCCCTTACACCACTAGATGCTCTTGCATCAGTAGTTGCAACCAATTTGAGGATATAATGAATCTATCGAGCCCTTCTACAATGTTTGTGAAACCCTTCCTTCAATTGGTCCAAGTGAACTCTCCATTTTTGAGAGGGATATCAATGAGACTATTATCTCCCACAATTTTTTGAAAATCATTCTGGATCTAACTTATATTTGGCAATCCACCGCATTTTCTGAAGGGGATAGATGGTTTAAATCCCCCCCACCAATTATTATATAATCTTGTATAAAATATAAAATAACAGAAGAAATTTCAATCCATACCTTAGCTTGTCCTTCATCTTGACTAGGCCATATATGTTCAAAAGTAAGAAAGAAAATTTCATGTTTTGGCCCATTGCTCTCATAGTTATCTAGTATTTTGTCTCCCTAGCCCGTTTCACCCATTAAGGTTTCCATAGAGTGCCAATACCACTAGAGGTGCCATTATCTTGAACAAAATAGCCCTCCCATCCAGTGCATGATTTGCAAAAAAATTGACTTTTTTCTTTGGAAAGTTTAGTTTCCTAAAACAAAATTATGTCTACTCCTATATTTTATAAATGACACTTGACTAAGCATCTCTTGTTAGGGGTATTTAAGACCCTAAAATTCCAACTGGTGATCTTCATTGGCCCCTAAGAGAGGGGTTTCTTCCTTAATATTCATTAGAAATTTGTTAATGGAGGTTTGTCCTCCCAGTGAGGCATCTTCCTCATGCCTTTGCCTTTTGGTCTTCCTTCCTCTCTTTTTGTTGATTTTCAAATTAGGTTTGAGGATCTTGGAGGAAGCTTGATCAATTATTTGAGGATCCACCATGCCAAGTTCATCATCTTCCAATGAATCCTCATTGAATCAATCCAAGTCTTCATGTTTCCTCTCAGGATTCTTGACATCTGTACTGGGCCTAAATTATGTAGTAATAGTGGGATTCATTTCTACAACCAACAATGGTGCCTTATCCTCGGTAAGCTTATGATTCTATAGCAATGGGGACAAGACCACTTCACTCACAATCTGATCATCCTTTACTAGCTCATTGTTCACCTTTTTCCTTTTCCATTCTTAATGTGATTTAGATGGAAACCAAAGGCAATTCTCTATGGAATGATACCTACCTTTGTACTTGGAACAATAAAATTCATTTTCTTCTATTTCAATTGCTTGAGACCAATGTCCATTCTGAGAAGAAATTATTATTTCCTTCAGAGTTTATTTTATCACTGCAATCTTAATTTGGGCATATAAGTAGGAATTTTGCTCTAGTATATCCATATACCATACCAATTGACTTCTTGATTTTAGTTAAACACTCTTTAGACCAAAATTCAATTGGGAGATTATACAATCTGATCCAAATAGGCCTATCACATGGGCTAGATTTGTTAAGGTCAAAGAGGGGATTCCATTTTTGCACAAATAGAGGAGACTCACCCATCTACCAAAATATGCAAGAAAGAACCTTATCTCTATCATCCTTGTTGATAAAAATAGTGATAAAAAATCTTTTAGTAGAAATTTGATTACATGAAGCAAATGCCAATTCTCCTTCGACTATTCAATAATCTTACTTCTAGGTATTTTAGGGCCAATAATCACCTGATTAATGCTACCTTCGAGAGCATTTCAGTGTTTGCATTCACTTCCCTCGAGAGATCGACCACAACATTTTCTTCCTTCTACTCTGAATTTCCTTCATCTTTGCACAAAGTAGTTGTCTTTAGAAATGAATTTTGGTTGCAAGCTTTCCATGCCAACAAGGACTTTATTTTAATTTAGTTTTATATGTACTCAATGCTACATATTAAAACATAAAAATATATTTTAATTTATTTTTATATCCACTAGTAGCATTTATAAAAAAATAATATTTTTTTTATATGCAACATTAGCATTTATATAAAAACCATTAAAAAATATTTTAATTTATTTTTATATGTAGTAATAGTATTTATAATACAAAAATATAAAAAATAAAAAAATCATCTTCATCTTAAATATAATACAAAAAATTGGGAGATAAATTTATATCTTGTATTAAAAACATTCACCAAAAAATCCAAATTCAAAATAAAAAATAAAATTTTACAAATATTTATTTCTATATCTCAACTTCAAAAAATCTAATTCAAAATAAAAAATAAAATTTTAGAAATATTTATTTCTATAACTGAACTTCACAAAAAAATGAAATAATTATTCATATTTTTTGTTAAATATACCCTGGTTTAGGCCCAAGAACCATGCAAAAACCAGAGATCACCTCTGCATAACCAAGACTTCATCTATTCATAAACAACATACACCATTCATTTTCACATAGAAACTACCAGTCACCAAAAAACTAATCCCTATTAACTATTGTTAGGTGGAAAAGAGATCACAAGCTAAAAGAGTTAAACTAGTCCATCCCTCTTCTACAAGACATTGGGGTACAAACTAAGCATAGCTTCTGTTTAAGGTAAAATATGAAGAGGATTAGATGTTTAAGAGGATTTAGGTTTTTGTCTTGATTCTCCTTTCACCACTAAACATTCAAGGACTTTCAACCAAGTAGAGGAACCAACTACAGGCCTTCTATCACTTAGAACATAGGGGAAGATTGGAATTCTATAATTTTATTGTTCAAGTAAGCCCAATTATGCTCAAAACCCTAATTACATGAATTCATGAACAAACGAACAAATTATGGAAAATGATTGCACACGGAGATATCAAATGCATACCAGATTTCAAAGTTTGGAAAATGGAAAAGTCAGGGACTAATGAGCGGGTGGCCTAGTCTAATGCCATAGTTTTTGTCGAGATTTGGAAACCTCATCTGCAACCTGTTCCTGTTGTTCTGGAGATTTTCCTGTTGTGGGACCCGGAGGACTAATGAGCGGGCGCTCGAGTCTAGGTCCCTATTTTCTTCTCTGATCTGTAATTCTGACAGTCTGCACTACTCTCCTGCAACTCTACTTTTTCTTCTTTTGCAACTTGTAACCTGTAATCATGGAAAAATAGGTTGGGGGTTGTGGTGTTTAGAGGCTTGCCTCAGTCAAGCCCCAGAGAGACATTCAAGTCTTCCAAGCACCTTTGTCAGATAAAGAGTGTGTATCTGGTGCAGGAGCACCTAATCCTCAATGGCCTCCATGAGGCATTCAACTGTTTGATGTACATTTTGTTGTTTCCAATAAGGTCCTATAAGACCATTCATGTAATAAGGTCTGTTTGACCAATGCATGTCATTTTAGTTTGTATCTAGGTTTATGTTGTAAATCCCAAGGACACTTGTCGATCTGTAATCACAAAGGTTGTTAAGCAGTTAGGAGGTTGTTAGGCGGTTGTTTCCTAGTTGCTTGGAGTCAGGTTGGTACTATCAAGATGGCACTACTCTGGGCGAGTAGATAAATACCCAGAGACAGATCGAATGTAATTAGTTGTAGTTGGGATTAGAAAGATCTGAGAGGAGATCAATTCAGTGTGATTTGTAATTGAGAAACAGAGCATCTATGTGTACATTTCTGAAAGGCATAATAAACAAGTCATGTTCTGTGTATCTTTTTGTCATTCAATTTCATTAGGTTTTCTCTGTGCAATCGATTTACTATTTTATGGCCGAGATGGATTCTTAATCCATTCCACTAGTTAGATTTCTTTGAAAACGGTGGAATGGCTGTACAGTTCATTTTTTGTGTTTTTCATTTTGTTCATTTATGTTTGCAGGATCGCATACAAGATGCATTGATAGATCCTAGCATTTGTCATGTGCTAGATTGTTGGAGAAATGGGTCTATGAAGCTATAGGGTTTGCAGAGGTTCAGATCGGTGAAGATTCGTGTTGTTTCACTGGGTATACATTCTGTGTGTATATCACTAATGCATGTCGGGGGTCATTTCATGTGTATCTCGCAGTTGTATGTTTGTGTGTATCTCGCAAGTGAATATTGCGATTGTATGTGGTGAATGTGCATTTCGTATCATACAAGGAAAGTCAACGGTCAATCTCACCGAATGCATATTCTGAATGCATGTTCTGAATGCATATTCTAAATGCATGTTGTGAATGTATCTTCCGAATGTATATTGAGAATATACATTGCGCACATACATTGTGTTAGATGCAAGAGGTTGACCGGTAGCAGCGGTGAAGAGGACCAGTGATCGTAAGTCATGTTATGCATGTACAAGTGTTTGGCATAATAGTGAGCGTGGCAGGTACATTAGTTCACTGGTGATAGCGGTTCATGCTATGCACACACAAGATTAGTTGTATCGGTGCATCGGTAGGAAAGACTTTAGGTTGACCGATGCAAGGAGTCTCGCCAAAGGCAAGGCTTGGTATTAAGCTTATCAAGAAGAGATATAGATCGGTGGAAGGGTTTTGAGTTACACCGATGGAAGAAGTCATAGCGATAGTGGTGTTGGAGACACATCGATATGAGGAAGGACTTCGGTGTGAAAGGTATTTGGTTGATCGATGGCATATGGTCTTGCCGATAGGAGTAAATTGCCAAGACATAGACCACCCTCTTGCCAATCAATTTGTATGATAGAGTATTTGGCTTTGCATCAGTATCCATGCAGGATAGAGGAAAAATCCAAATGATAAATGATAGAAAACACAATTGATATCAGCTTTTAGTGAAGATCTCAAGGAAGGAAGATGCTCTTCATGCCATGAGGAGATGGATGCCAAATCTACAAATACAAACACAAGAACAACGCAAATTCTGCTCTGCCACACAATGAATGCCTTGAATCACTTTCACATAAGCTTATGCATCAAAATTGCCATCTAATGTCCATCTAGTTTACAAATGATAACCTAATCATGCTTATATATACAACTACAAACATTCCCACTAAGAATTTCATAATTCAAACTTGTCGTGTCATCATAGGACCTAAATAACGGTCATAAACTAATAGTTTGAAATTGGTCCTAACCTAAAATAGGGTAGGATTAGGGCATGGGTGCCCAAGTCCTCCCCCTATTTCAGGTAGGATTTATGTTAAGTGTATCCCCTGAGTCTCAATTACCATGAAACTCTAGGGTTTTCTCATTGGGAGTCATCAAAATCATGCAAGATGCTCTAAATGCATTCTAAAGGACCTAGGAGCTAAACCTTAATAGGAAAAACCCCCAAGGTTACGTTTTTTGACATAACATTTAGCCCCCACTTTAATGTATGTATAAATGCAAAGCCAATACATGCATTAAAGTACGGTCAACAAACACAGCAAACACACCAAGCATAGAGAAGATAGGCCAATCACAGAGAAGACTAACAGGGACACAAAACACAAAGAAGACAGCATTAAAGACATGCAAAACATAGTGAATACAATGAATGCAGTGAAGACAGTGATGATTTTCTTTTTCTTTTTCTTATTTTTATATATATGAAATGTAGATGCAAGTACAAGGAAAGTAAACACACCACCCATAATGCAAGAGGGACTCATCGCCATCGGTCTTTAAGACTACTTATGGGGTAATAGACATGCAATACAAATCAAGCATGCCATACAAATCCCAAAGCATAGGAGGGACTCATTGCCACTAGTCTTTAAGACTATGCTTGGGAACAAACACATAATACACACACACTTGGAAGACATGGAAAAAACATGGCAGACAAGCGATGGAGTGTTCCTATTTCTAGGTTCATCACCATCTCAGGCACATTACAGGCACACACCAATGATTGGGCTTCACCACACCAATTGCCGAAGACACGCTTAAGGGTTGAGTTAGTCATAGAACCACTCCCCCCTCTGTAGAGGACTTTTAAAATGACAGGATGTGCACTCTCCATGAGAAATACACCATCCCCACCTCTGTAGAGGGCTTAAGATAAAAAGGATATGTGCGATATCCCTACTCTGCAAATGGCTTAAATGATTGCAAGTTGATTTCAAACAAATCTCAGAGTGCAAGAGGGACTCATCACCACCAATCTTTAAGACTGCACGTGAGAACAAACACTTTGCTAGCATCTAAAATAGACAACTTACCTTAAATATGCCCCCACCTTAAGGTGGTTGATATCATGTACCGATATCAAGCATTTTAAAGTAGGTAGAAAACACACAAGAAAACACAATCTCTCACAAAGCCCATGCCCCCCGAAGGTGTCATGTACTTTACGATCGCCAAATGTTCCCACAAACACATTCCTGCAAGAAAAGTGTTAGTGTCCATATAATTACAATACACAACAACATCAATGCATATGATCAATCACATAAAGAATCGAGGAATGCAAGATTCAAGATAGACATAGTGCACAGAGCAGTAATATTGTTATATTTTTGTAAGTGCAATAAGACACCATCAAGATCGCACTGAGTGATTCTACTAGCCAAGCATCAGATAATATATAACAACCCCATCGTCATGTATGGACTAGATCCATTTTTTGATTTCTTGCTAAATGGACACTAGGTCTGCACCAGTAAAATATGTTTTCTGTCATCCACCTGCTAGATAGAAACACTAGAGGAAGGGAAACAATAAATCAAGAGAGGAGAAACAAGTGCCTTAGGGACAGTCGCGTAGGAGGGTGCCCCCAAGTCACCAACCACAATGCTATGTCCATAAGACAACACACAATAGTGAAAATAGAGGAGAGACACTATAGAAGAATGATGATACAAATAGAAGGTCACAACAGAGGCAATCTCTTGATATCCTGGACCTTACGAGAGTGTCAAGGGTCATCCCAGGAGGCCTAAACAACACATAACACATTACAGGGTAAACACAACATGGAGAGAAGGGTTAGAAATACTTACCTATAAGGACAACCTAATTAAAGGTTGTCAATAATTAAATCATCATCGTCATCTTTCCACTCCCAAATGTTAGAGGAAAGTGGGACATAAGGTACCATAGCCCAATGCTTATTCTTGTCTTGAAGTTGTCCATTCTTAAGATCTTCTTTGTTTGATTCAATTGATGTTAGGTGAGATGTTTTCTTGTTGAGTTGCAATTCATTGGGCATACACTTGTCATTCCCTCCTCTTTCTCTTGCTTGTCTATTTCTTTTTGTCTTACCACTTATCTCTTGTAAGACAATATTTTTCTCTTCCATAGGTTTTTGTATTTTAGAGGAGGAAGCACCAGGATCAAATCTCATTTGTCTAGGTGGAATGTTTTGCCATTCGACGACTACCTCCCGATTTATAAGGATGGCAGGGGAGGAACCTTAGCATAGGGTCCGTTTCCTTTTGGTCTAGGATTCCCTTGAAATGCGGGAACTGTTCATCTCTTTCTATTTCTTGCATAGAAAGACCGGCCACTTGATGTAATATTTTTGTTTTGTAGTTTCTATAGCTTAAGAAGTTTAAATCTATCCATGGCTCTGGTTCCACTTTAGATCTTTCCCAAAAGTAATCAAGTGTAAAGTGTTGTTTTGTAACCAAAAGTTTATACGTATTGTGAAGGATAGTAAGCAATTGTCCATTTAAAGGAAATTTCACACAATTATAAATTGTTGAAGGGACAACTTTCATAGCCTTTAACCATGGATGTCCTAATTTTATGTGAAAAAAGGTCTAAAACGGGGACAACATCAAACAATTGTTCTACAGATTTCTCAAATATAGTGACCAATAAAGATATTTTCCCAGAAGTGTTTATAAAGGTTCCCTTATGTGTCTTAATCATCATATCCGAAGGGTCATAAAATCCTTGCATCAATCCATGTGAATAAAGGAGCTCTTCTGTTGCTACATTAGTAATGCAATTAGAATCAATAAGGGTTCCATCCATAGGATTTCCCATTATCTTCATAGTGATATAAAGAGGGCCTTCAGTGTCTCCAATTGTTTTATCATGAGGTGTAAACACAATTTCAGGTTCTGGGACCTTTTTCTTCATGTAAGGCCTAGGAGGGAACCTATTGTTATTGTTGCGATTAGAATCCATGTGTATATTTTTTTAAATCAATGTGAGATCAGATTTTAAAATCTTTTCAAAAGCTATGCAAAAGACAAGTGCAAAACTATGTGTAAAAATGACCTAAAATGGTTGATTTTTTTCAACTTTTTTCAATGCAAATAAGTGAAAGAAAAGGTGTTGTAAGGAAATTGATGAAGTGAATAAAATAATATGTCTAATATCAGTCCAATAAAGAAACAATATACTTCACAACACACTTTTGATGCAAACCTAGAATGATGACAGGTCAAAACCTAGTGAAAACACACTAAAATATGCAATTTTTCACAAATTTTCAATGCAAGGACCCAAAGAAAAGGGTGTTGTAAATAATTTTAGGAGGTACAACAGATTATAGAAGTAATATCACTCACCAAAATCCATAAAATCCATCACAACATGCTTGGAGTGCAAATCTAAGTCAAACCCTAGGGAAAATATAGTCAAAATATGTAATTTTTCACCAATTTTTCAATGCAAGGACCCAATAACAAGGTTTTGTAAACAATTTTAGAAGGGGAAGGAGATAATAACCATGATAACTACCAATTAGTGTAGAAATATCCTTTACAACAAGCATATGGTGCAAATCTAGAGAGACGATAAGGCCAAAATCTAGTGAAAAATTAAGGTTTTCAAACCCTAGGCATGAAATTTTGCAAGAAAACCACTATGATGCAACACTACAGTTAGAAATTAGTACTAATGAGTGTTTTAAAATGGTAGTAAAATCTAAAACAAGATTTTGACTACAAACCCTAGCTAATGCAAAACTAGGTTATATGAAAAATGCACAATTTTCAACAATTTAAGCATGAAAATGCAATCTAAATGAATGTTGAATGGAAAATTTCTATATTTTAAATTAGATGTAATGATAATGATAGAAATTTATTGAAATTAAATGCAAACTAATTCAAATTATTTGACAATGCAAGCTAAAAATGCCAATTATTTTCAAATTTTTCTAATTTTTCAATTTTTTTATAGTTTTTCGAATGCAATAAGATAAAAAATGATATGAATGAATGAAATGAATATAAATCTGAAGCACAACACTTGGCAAGGTGCAAAATTCAAAAGAACGCAAGTTTGCAAAAAATGTTTAAGGTAAAATATGAAGAGGATTAGATGTTTAAGAGGGTTTAGGTTTTTGTCTTGATCCTCCTTTCACCACTAAACATTCAAGGACTTTCAGCTAAGTAGAGGAACCTACTATAGGCGTTCTGTCACTTGGAACATAGGGGAAGATTGGAATTGTATAATTTTGTTGTTCAATTAAGCCCAATTATGCTAAAAACCCAATTACATGAATTCGTGAACAAACAGACAAATTACAGAAAATGATCGCACACAAAGATATCAAATGACATTCAAATCGTACCAGATTTTGAAGTTCAAAAATGGAAAAGTCAGGGACTAATGAGCGGGCGCCCTAGTCCAATGCCATAGTTTTTTTCAAGATCTGGAAACTTTGTCTGCAACCTGCTCCTGTTGTTCTGGAGATTTTCCTATTGTGTGATCTAGAGGACTAATGAGCAGGCACCCAAGTCCAGGTCCCTATTTTCTTCTTTGATCTGCAATTCTAACAGTCTGTACTACTCTCCTGCAACTCCACTTTTTCTGCTTTCGAAACCTGTAACCTGTAATCACAGAAAAATGGGTTGGGGGTTGTGGTGTTTAGAGGCTTACCTTAGTCAAGCCCCAGAGAGACATTCAAGTCTTCCAAACACCATTGTCAGATAAAGAGTGTGTATCCCTACGGGATAGAGGCAAAATCTAAATTATAAATGATAGAAAACACAATTGATATCACCTTGTAGTGAAGATCTTATGGAAGGAAGATTCTCTTCATGCTATGAGGAGATGGATGCCAAATCTACAAATAAAAACACAAGAACAACACAAATTCTGCTCTGCCACACAATGAATGCCTTGAATCACTTTCACATAAGCTCATGCATCAAAATTGCCATCTAATGTCCATCTAGTTTACAAATGATAACTTAATCATGCTTATATATGCAACTACAAACATTCTCGCTAAGAATTTTGTAATTCAAACTTACCGTGTCAGTATAGGACCTAAATAACGATCATGAACCGACACTTTGAAATTGGTCCTGACCTAAAATAGGGCAGGAGTAGGGTTCAGGCACCCAAGTCCTCCCCCTATTTCAAGCAGGATTTATGTTAAGTGCATCCCCTGAGTTCCAATTGCCATGAAACTCTAGGGTTTTCTCATTGGGAGTCATCAAAATCATGCAAGATGCTCTAAATGCATTCTAAAGGACCCATGAGCTAAACCTTAATAGGAAAAAGGCCCCAAGGTTACTTTTTCTGACATAACAGCTTCTAACCAAGGAGAAGAACCAAACTACTGGGATCTACTCGTATATTATATGTAGAAGTTCCAACCAAGTTCATCCAAATCCCAACAAACAAGCCAAGACTAAGGTTAAACTACTATATGATGAATAACAACTAATACCAGCTATAGGGAAAAAACTACAGGCAACAACAAGTACAATAGAGGTAAGGAAGTGATTCAGAACCTATAAACTTTAGCAAAAATGTCCAGTCTAATAGGGGTCGCTTGGATGCCCTGGGCCCTTTTTAGGGTTAGGTAGAACTTCAAACTTTGTTGGATCTGTATTCATCTACACTGTCTTCTCTCCAAAAATCAACCTCTAAAACATATTCTTCTTACCTGCACACATGAAAAGAGGGAAAAGGTTGTGTTTTTTTAAGGGTTTTCCTCAATCAAACCCTATGTTGGTGTTCCCACCTTCACAATAACAATTGATAAGATCCAAGAGTGCTTGGGCCCCTGCAAGGCAAAGGCTAGATCTGCAACAATATGATAGATAATGATGATAATAACAACAAGATACCTAACCTTGGTTGATGGAGAATTAGCACCAACAAATCAGAGTGATGAAGAGAGCTTCAAACTTCCTTCAAAGCTTGCAAATAGCTTCAATATCATTCACAAGTAGAAGACAATCCAAACATGAAGAATTCTTGAGCATAGAACATCACACAAGAGAAAATTCGCATTCATCAGGTTCCATGTAAAATGAACTACAACACACACTTAAATATGCACTCTCGCTCACCTTCAGTAAATAAAACAACTTTAGGCCCACAAATACAAACTAGAGGAGTGTTCCAAGCTGACACCACAAGTTGGGGCTAAAAATCCCAAGTAGAACCAAGGCGCTTGGGAGCCCTGGACCTTTATCCCATAAACTTCGCAAAGTGTCTTTTAACGAGGGCTTAGACTAGTCCTAAGTTGATTATGTCAGGTTTATTTGTCGAGATTGAGATATTTATCGTTTAGAGCTCAAAAGGGTGCTAAAATAGGTCTTAATTAGCAAAGGTAACAAAATAGGTCCAACCTAGGAGCTAAACCAAGTTTAAAATGCTAGTGTACACATTTTATGACTCAAAATTTAGCCCCCACTTTAGTGTGGGTATGAACTTACATTCAAACTCATACTAAATAAATAAATAATTGTACACCGGGTGCTAGAGTAATCATTATAAATGACTGTGGTGAGTTGGTCTATGTAATTTTGAAGAAGATTCAAATAGATACTAATAATGAATTAGAATTCAAGGTGATTCTTACAAGGTTACTCTTGTGCAAGATGGAAAATATCAATGACATTGATATTGAGAGTGATTCCCAAGTTTGTATTAATGCCATCAAAAATAGAAAAGTCGCAAATTGGAAACTAAAAAACATAGCAGAGTTTATATTGGCAATACTAGATGGAATGAAGAATACTTCAATCAATCACATTTATCTGGAAGGCAACTCCATGATAGACTATCTTGCCAATAAAGCTTGTGATCAAATTGAGGATGAAATCATTTCAAATGAAAAGAATTGGTGGGAAGATCTCCCATTATGACATTCTATAAACACTGCCATTACTCATGAGATAGTGAAGGCAAGAAGAATGAAATACCTACAAAAACTAGAATAAATCTTACAGAGTATTTTTTAATAGATTCACCTTCAAAGATAAATAGAATGAAGCCCAACATCATGCCTCACACTCACCAATATGCAGTTCAAACGATATGAATGCCCATGCCTTGAGGAGGAAGCCTCTTCCCAAGTAAGAAGGATTTTCAAATTTGAGGCAGATTCAATGGAAAATGCCATCCAAAAATTGGTGGATATGGAATTTTCAATGAGAGCCATGTCCTCAATAACATAATCTTGGAATTATTTCTAACCAAACATATCATGGTGTTGGGCTAGAAGGTGGGGGAAATTAGCAATGCATGGATATATTGTAGATCAGTTGAAACCAGTTGCATTGGCAGCAATCACGAGCTTCAACAAAAGACTGGAGTCAAGAAGCATCGCGAGAGTTTTCAACATTGATAGAACTCTAAACAAAGAGGACTTGAAGGAGGCCTACACCATTTTCAGGGAAGGCATCACCAAAGATAATATGGAGGTTTTTAATTTTTCATTGGACAAATGGACTCCCTTCTCACCACTAAACAAGTGGAACATGCCTTCAATGTCTCTGAAGTACTTCGATTCCTCATTCACCACAAACCTAAAAACGCTGTCGTAACTAGTCAGTAATCCCTCCCCACAGGGAGCTAATGTAATTTCAAAAATTTTGTTTAATGCAAAGGGTGCTACCCCATGGTAGTAACTTATAAATCAAAAAATAAATAAATAATAAATTAAATTAAAATAATATTTTTTTTTTTATAAATGCTACTACTGCATATAAAAATAAATTAAAATATATTTTTGTGTTTAATATGCAGCATTGGTTACATATAAAACTAAAGTAAAATATTTTGTATGTTTTTAATATGTAGTCACATAAAAATAAATAAAAATTAAAAAGTTGTAATTATTCCTTTGATTTTTTATATTAATATACATTATTTATTCATTTTATTTTATAATAAACATAAACAGAAATTAAAAATTCACAATTACTATTTATTTAATTTTTATATTAATACACATATATAGTTTATTTTCGTTTATTTTATTTTATAATAAACATAAATAAAAATTAAAAAGTCGCAATTACTATTTTTAATTTTTTTATATTAATATATGCACATACTTAATATATATTATTTATTTATTTATTTATTTTATAATAAACTAAAGTTGAGAATGAACTTTCTTTTATTTTCTTGAACTCTAATTTAGTTTTTTTTTTCTACTGTTTACCTTTTGTTTCTATTAAAATTATTATAAATTAATTAATTAAAAAATAAACTAAAGTGAAGTTCAAGAAAATAAAAGAAAGTTCATTCTCCAACTCTAACTTGCTATAAAATTTTAAATATTTTAATATATTTCAATAATATTTAACTCACGGTTAACTTAACTTTTTTCATAAACTTGCAAGGTTGTTAAAATGTATTATTTTTTAGAAAGTAAAAGAAAACATCTTTTGACAAAATAAGAAATATTTTATTTTTTAAATTGATTAAATATTTAATCATTAGGAGAGCTTAATGAATGGGATATAATCTTATAATATAGGCCAAGGAGAAACATAGGACAACATAAGATTATAACATGTGTCTTAATATTACAACTTGAGACAAAGTGAAAATGCCCTAAGTAAACTAGTGTGAATAGGACCTAAGAGCTAAATTGGTTAGGTAATACACCCCATTCAAACTAACATGTCTAATTGCAACATGTTTATCAGGAGGATAATAAAGTTGTAGACTCTCTAGATAATCATGTCATCAATCAAATGGAGGACATAATCATCTCTGACAATCTATGTGCATGGGGTAACATCAATTTGCATGAATGATATTCATCAGGTTTTGGAAGGATTGTCATCATTTACAATTCTCCTCAAGATAGACTTCTAGATCACAAATGTGACAATACTCCACACTACTATGCACTCCTCATAATCTCACTTTTGGGAAGAGGAGATATTGGAATATCCTAATCCTACTACACCATGAATGGAAACAACCTTTCACACATGGAAAATCTTCATAGGGTCAGCTCAACATTTCAAATGTTTTTATTGGCAATGATTATAAATGGGCCTCATTTGCTATCTCAAGAATTCTAATGGATAGCTCATAGAATCACCCTCAAGAACTACACCTATGATAGTAACAATGAATCTATCTCTACCCAATTGAACATATTTTTTTACATTGAAGTAGGTCACATGAAGAACGAGATTATCATTCTAATAGGTTCTAGTGAATGCAAAGAGGCTACTATCCATAAGCATGACCAGTAGATCTTCTAGAGCTCCTACTTTCTAACATGGGGAACATCTTGGGTAAAAGGTTCTAGGGGAAGCTAGTGGCTTCTAACTACATTCAAAGGAATTTCTAGAGTGAAGCTATGGATGTTGTTGACAACTACAACATAACAATAACTAATTATGACATTGGCAATGCCTTCCCATTACAAGCGCTCAAAGCTAACAACGCCCTAAGGGAAGCATATCACCTCCTTAGGAGGGGCTAATAAAATGCAACATTAAAGAATAGTGGAATTTTATGAGCGATATACTAGCACTCTTGTTTTAGGAGTAGAATGCACGATTGGCAAAGATTATTAAAAGCTTCTTATGCATTATGCACATCAAGCGATTGGGGCTATGATTTGAATGAGAAGGACAAGGACTAGGTTTTCCTTGAAAACCTTGTTTACAAGGCTATGTATTTGTTTTTGTTTTTTCAAAGTAATATAATGGGAGCTACCCTTAAGCAACAACTTGCATATTAAAAAAACATGTGACAAAAAAAACATAATTATGCTAAGAGGCAGTCTATAATGGCACCAAGGCACAAAGTGTCATATCATGACAATTTACATAAAACCAAAACACAACCAACATATATTTTTAAAAAACTATAACTATAACTATAAAATAACTCATAAATAAATAAAAATAAAATAAGTTTAAAGTAAAATAAAAATAACTCAAGACTCGTATCTATCTTTAAGATAGATGCATTTAAGATATCTATATTAGTTAAATAAATATTTAAGAAAATATATAAGATTTACTTGAACGTTACAAAACTAAATAGTAGGCCCGGACCATACAGCCATCAAATTTAGGCACTGCCCGGGACACAGCCCCGTTCTAAGTTGTCAAGTCAAACAAGCTCTCCCAACCAAAAACAGAACACAACTACGCAACAAAAAATAAGATGCGTGGACTTACTGTAAAAATATTCCGGAATATGACAGCTATTAAACTCCCTTAGCTAAGGTGAATAGCAACTGCAAGTCATATGTTTTCACTGAAAATTATACCTCACCAATATTTTGATGGTTGAAAGCGCTAGTGCTACAGTTAGAATTAATAGAAAGAAATGATCCTTTTCATAGCTTGTTGCGAAATGAAATTGACTGTGTAGCCCTCAAGCATTAAGTGGAATAACAGTACGATTATCATCCAGTAAAATTATGGAGCTCAACAACTTGCATTTACGTATAACATTTTTCAATTAATTATTAAATACGGTCAAATGTGCAACCACGATAGGCGTTGCCGAATATATTACCATGTCCTAAAATCTAGTTGTGGCGTAACAATGAAATCTCGAAAACTTGTTGTAACTACAATTTGGTGATTCTTGCGCTGGAAGGAGATAATTTGCAACAAAATATGAGAAAGTAGTTGGTGCACCAATAAATGCTTCAAGAGGTGGATTAACCATCAAGTTGGTGTCTCGTTGGCTTTGGAAAATATGCTAAGTTCTTAATTCCTTGATGTTCCCAGCTGCCACATCATCTCCTTCCCTTTCTTAGGGAGTTCCAAGCCGGTAACACTACAGTGAAGTACAAGAACGGCAAATAGAAAAAGAGTTCAATGTAATGGTAATATATTTGTAGTGCTTACCCAACTACCTAACTATAATGCGACCGCACAACAGATTTGTTGCATATAAGTATTGTATAGATGCTCTCTGCACTTCAACATCGTCACATTCTCTCATTGTCTGCAGAGCGCAGAGGAAAGTGCAATGGCAGTCACTTTGAAGACGTCCAGTGGTATATTTTTGCCACTTTTGGTATTCGTACTTTTTTTAACTCATTCTGCTTCTGGGAAGAATTCGCGGCTCATTCGACACTACAAATTCGATGTGGGTCACATATCCTTGCAACCATTTTCTTCATGCAGTTAGATTATAGCAGTATTTATTAACTGTATCTTGATTTCTGTTGAATGTTTGGGTTAATTTGTTTTATACATATTTTTATTTGTTTGCAGATAAAACTGAAGAATGTGACTCGTCTTTGCCATACAAAGAGTCTCATCACTGTCAATGGTCAGTTCCCTGGGCCTGCAATAGTTGCTCGCGAAGGTGATCGTGTAGTTATCAAAGTAACAAATCACGTTACCAACAACGTTACGATTCATTGGTATGTTGAAAAGGTGGCCAGAAAGTAGAATTCGTCTGCAAATATCCACTTCATTCAGACAGTTTTTATGGTTCATTTCTTAATCAATTCGCATTGCAAGAAGTTGAATTTCTGTTTTTCTTTTTCAGGCATGGAATCCGCCAGCTGAGATCGGGATGGGCAGACGGTCCTGCATATATAACCCAATGCCCCATTCAGAGTGGGCAGAGTTACAAGTACAAATTCACCATCAAAGGGCAGAGAGGAACACTGTGGTGGCATGCCCACATTTCTTGGCTACGTTCCAGTTTGTATGGACCCATTATAATCTATCCCAAAAAGAATACCTCTTATCCGTTTCCCAAGCCACACCAGGAAGTTCCCATTCTTTTCGGTAACTTACAGTGATCGTAAACTTTCTCTGTCATTACCACTCACATAGTATATATACACCGTAACTTGAAATTAAAAACAATGTGGGTGTGTGCAGGAGAATGGTGGAATGCAGACACGGAGACTGTTATCAACCAAGCCATGCAAAATGGCGGAGGGCCTAATGTATCCGATGCCTATACCATAAACGGCCTGCCTGGACCCCTTTATAACTGCTCTGCTAAAGGTAAATTCATGACCCAATGAAAACATCAATATCACTATGAAGTAACAGATCGATTTGATTTTGTAGAACTGCTATTGGTAGTCAGTCATGAAAATCAATTATGGATGGTAGTCATGAATTTCTTTCCTGTGTGGGAATACAATGCAGATACATTCAAGCTGAAAGTCATCCCAGGAAAAACATACCTTCTGCGCATAGTCAATGCCGCACTGAATGACGAGCTCTTCTTTGCAATCGCCAACCACACGCTGACCGTAGTAGAGACGGACGCTGTGTATGTAAAACCCTTCCAAAGCAATACCATTCTTATTTCACCCGGCCAGACCACCAACGTGCTGTTCACGGCCAAATCGCAGCCACCTGCAGCCAGGTTCCTCATGTCCGCCCGGCCTTATGTTACAGGCGGCGGCACTTTTGACAACTCCACAGTGGCCGGCATTTTAGAGTACGCTTTCCCCAATTCCACAGCTGCTAAGTTCCCTCTGATAAAACCCATCCTTCCAACCCTGAATGACACCTCCTTCGCAGCCAACTTCAGCAAGAAGATGAGAAGCTTGACCCCTCCGCCAGTTCCTCAGACTGTGGACAGGCGATTCCTGTTCACAGTGGGGCTGGGACTAAACCCATGCCCTTTAGGCCAGACATGCCAAGGCCCCAACGGCACCAAATTCACAGCCTCCATCAACAACATCTCCTTCGTCATGCCCACCACGCCTCTTCTTCAAGCCCACTTCTTTGGCCACTCCAAGGGAGTTTACAACCGCACCTTCCCCAACAATCCGCCCTTCCCTTTTAATTACACTGGCTCGCCTCCTAATAACACACGCACTCTGAACGACACGAGAGTGAAGACCATCCCCTTTAACACGAGAGTAGAGCTGGTCCTGCAAGACACCAGCATCGTGGGCCCCGAGAGCCATCCGCTGCATCTTCATGGCTTTAATTTCTTCATCGTGGGGCAGGGCGTGGGCAACTACAATGCCTCCTCCGACCCGTCTAAATTCAATCTGGTGGATCCTCCGGAGAGAAATACAGTAGGGGTTCCTAGCGGAGGGTGGGTTGCTCTTCGCTTTACAGCTGATAATCCAGGTATGTATAGAATTATTGGATACATTACTGTTTTTCTTTCAGTGTAAATACATTTGAGTGATATTGGGAAAGTACAGGAGTGTGGTTCATGCACTGTCATTTGGAGGTCCACACAAGCTGGGGATTGAAGATGGCGTGGGTTGTTCTCAATGGAAATGGGAAATCTCAATCTCTTCCGCCGCCTCCCAAAGATCTTCCATCCTGCTGATCAATGCGCTTACGCTCCTCGCTCCTCGCTATTTATTTTTTCCTGCCCTCAGAGTAATAATCAGACATGTTTTCGATCTCGGCTTGCAAGTGAAAAAGAGTGTATCTGAAGTATTCCGGATTACGGCAAACAAGTTTCTCTGTCTAAATCAACCAAGCAAATTATCGTTGGTTTTATTCTTCATAGTCAATTTGTATGACATCGTCAAAGGACTTCCGTTGTTTTTGTCCTCTTAGAAACGTATGCCTTGTTCTAATCTATTTTCAATTGTGGAATACCATATGATTAGCACTTGCACTACAAGGAGGTATAATGGTTTGTCCATAGAAAATATATAAGTTAATATGTTACAGGGTACAATTCAATTAGTGCATTAGAAGATAAATTATTTCTATTTACTATTTATTGTAAATCATGTAAATATGTGTTTGGTCATTTTAAGTAAGAAAATATTGGACAAGAAGACCAAAATTTAAAGTTAATTTGAACAAAATTATGCCACTTACAAATATATCCATATACGAAGACATTCCCTTAAAATGAACACAAAACTAAATAAAATTAAAATAAATATACGAATTTCACCATTACAAATATATTATTAATGATTATACATAAGTAAGTATATTAATAATCTATAATTAATTATAAACATATTTTTAAAAATATATTAATAAAAGTTAATTCAGAGCACATGATTCTCCCATTAAATCATATTGTAATTATATATTTAAGGATCTGGGATCTAGACCATGTTGTTGGTATGGACAACTCTGTTGATGAGTGAGAGTGGTGTGGAGGAATTTATCGAGGACGTCGGAGATTTTTGCCTCCTGAGGTGGGGGCCTCCCTATGGTGAAGGCGTAGTATGTGTTGGAGAAGGAATGAATAATTTTGCGTTGGTGCGGGCCTTCGCTCGTCTCTCTCGGTGGACTCTCTGTGGTTACGGGATAGTCCTGGGGAAGGTGGAGATGGTAGTCGCCATGGAGATGATGGAGACCCAGGGGATGAAGGAGGGGTTGGCTGTGGCCGTAGGCTGGGAGACAGTTCATGACTGAGGGGAGTTTCTTTCATGGGTGCTCTCAAAGGATTAAGTGGGGATGATGGAGGAGGATCAAGACTAACATGTGGCATTGGTGTTGTCGAAGGAGTTGGAGGAGGATCTGGACCTAGTGGAGGCCCTGCAAATGTTTGGGAGGTGGTGCTGGTTGAAGTGCCAGAGTTGGCCTTGGCAGAGTTGCTGAAGAGAACCCTGGTGGAAGCATTGCCGAAGATGGCCTTGGCGGAGTTGTCGTATGGTGCCTGTTGGAGGATGTTGGCGAAGGATTGAGTGGTGGTGTAGGTTTTAGATGCGGCCCTAGTGGTGGTGTTAGTGATGGACGCAGTCTTGGTGGTGGGTTTGGAGGTGGAGTGGACTGGGTGGTGACCTGGGCGGGGCTGGTTGTGATAGCGGTTGCAAACTTGGCGGAAGAGTTGGTCAGCATGCCAAATTCAAATCTTAGCCTTTATGATCTTTGTCATATGTAGTTTTTTTGAATGGACAATCTCATGTCCTGCTCTGTCCTCACAACGGGCAGTTCTTCGGTGAGCAAGTCAAAGCCTTTATGTTTGTCGGTTATGTCTGCAATGTCCTTTTGTGGTTGGAGGGCGAACCTTTGGGGTCCTCGTGCCGGCAGATAGCCACATCAGGAGCATTTGTTGATTGCTCCTATGGCCTTTTTACTTGCATATCATTTAGGGGAGAGGACCCAGTAGTTGAGCACCCTAATTTCACACCTCTCAAAATCATATGTGGTAATTTTGAATCACTCCAAAATCTTTACAGTAGCTTACCTGGCAAGGCCCCTACTTATAACTAAGGTTTTAGGGCCACATCATCAAATATGATGCCACATCAGCATGCTTTTTGTTGAGGTGTCAAATAGTTCCCCCAAAAAAAGGGTAGACCAATAGGTGTGCATTAAGTCATGTTTTGTTGGTGGGCTGATATGGCATCACATGATTGGTTGTTTTTAAAATCTAAAGGGCATATTTCATTCAATTATTAGTACTTATAGTAACACTAACAATCTTAAAGTCACAACTACTAGTACTAAACTTTTAAAAATATTGGGCCTTAAATGCACAAATACAATCTCAACGATTGGAACAATCTCACCTATTGGGTCTTTTCCCCTATGAACTCAGGTTATTCTTTTGTACGTCTTTATGGACTAATGGTTTTTTCTATCATTGGCAACCATTTGTTGGCCCCTGTGCCTGTTTTTTCCCCGATCTGGGCTTCTCTCTGTACTTCATGTCTTCTGTTATTAATGCATTTTGTATGGGTGCTTTGCACCTTTTTTAAAAAATTATATATTGAAGTTACCTTCTATTTTTTCCTTAACCTATGCTAATTTGGTGCCCCAAACTCTTCAATCACCAATTAAAAATTGACAAACCGTAAACATATATTTCTTTGTTCTCCCTAAACAATTATAATGACAAATAAATTTTATTTTTAAAAACAACAAAATCATAGTTAATGGTGTATTTAGATAGGTTAATCATTAGAAGCCATATATTATTTATACTTTAAAATTTAATACATCCTTGGGCTATACTCTATACATCTTACCAGAATAATAGTTCCTTGTACACCCCCCCACCTAATCACAATCACTTTACAGTGAAAAAAATCCATGCTATATTTCACACATTGTACATTATATCAAATCAAGGCCTTTATCATTCTTCTATTAAAAAAATCATAATTATCTTTGTTCTGAGTAACTCTTGCATTTTGTATTACAAATGTGTTTACTATTTAGTGCAAAGCCTATCTTACAAGAACATGAAGGTTGAGGGAAGAAAGAAAAACCCCATTAGTTAAATGAAACTTAGGTGACTATAATCTAGTAGTTATGGGCTTTAGACAATAAACCACAATTATTGTCAGTGAGTCTAACAATCGGAACAAAGGAATATATATTGTTGGAGGGTTATATATCAAACCCACAGAATCATTTAGCTACCTAATACGGGAGCATGAGCCTTTTAGGCTGAAACCTCTTTCGTTGAGAGCCAAGGACTGAGAGGTATACATTCTGCCAAAATAGCCTATGGAATGATTTTGACCTCATCCCTTATGGTGTTGGAGCCTTGCACTCAACAAGACTTGATCCCTAGTGGGCTTTTTCAAAACCATTCAACCTTACCAGTAGACCAAAGGCCCATTGATCTGAATTTAGCTGAGAATTCAAAAAACAATGCCTAGCACTGAGCCTGTGGTATTTTGAAAAAAAATAATAGCTCAATGTGCAAAACTTGTGGAGAGTTGCAGGCAACCAAAGAGAACTTTATTTGAATCACAATGAATTTATATACAATGAACCAAGAATTTGAAAAGTCTCCTTGTCCATGGAATTTGAAATGGATAGTTGGGAGGTGACAAAAAGCAACTAACCAAAACTAACAAAATTTCAAACTTTCAAATATTAAAAAAAATCATGAAATTCAGAACCCCAACTTGGCAGGTCATAACTCCTAGCCATTTGGTCATAATTCAATCTTCTCAAAATCATTGGAAAGATCTCCAAGAGAGCTAGTTTGAGTTGTATTGATCCCTGCTTGCGACTATCGCTCAAAGCAACCGATGAAAGTCTTGACCTCAAATTCCACTCCAAAGGCCTCCGAAAATGCAATTTAGTGAGATGTAGAAATTTTTGAAAAAAAATACTGAAAATACTAAAAACTTAGTTCCTTGTGCAGATGCCACCCTAGTGCTCCTAGATATATGTAGGATCACCCATTGACTTATATTAAGTATAGTGCAATAAAAAATATGTGAAGTAGCATGGGACCTTGAGTGAACTGGAATAAGTTTGATATGAAGCATCACTTGTAATAGACTAATGGCATTGTGATCTATATTCCAAATACATCACTCATCCTAATAATGGAACTTGAAATATCATCCAAAACGCCATTTCTTTAAATTTTGTACACTACTTTTTTATGCAGCAACCCTCTTGCAAAAATTTAAGGCCTACAAAATCCTAAAATATTGAAGAAAAACATGAATATGTTAGCATTGCCTTAAAAAGAAAAATATCAATGAAAAAAATCAACTAACCAACTAGCTTTGTTGTTTGGTTCGCATGTTCATTGAATGGACAAAGGCAACCACAATTTCAATTCTGAAGATTAATCCCACAACAACACCCATGATGAAGGCCATCACATCCTTTTTGTTCCCTCCCCTTTATCAAAACTATTCTACTACTATGATATACAAACCCTCTTGTCAGGTAGGCAAAAGTGAGACCAATATGCACCTTGATGACTCAAAGGGGCTCATATGTTTCCCCTGTGAGACTAATCTAGACAATTTAAAATTTTGAGCCATGAGTGTAGCTGTCTCAAATACCCTACCTAACGCCTTAAGAAAACCAAAAAAATTATCTTTTTTAATCACTCTAAAACACCACAAACTAAGCTTACAACAATATACTTGCGAGCTTACTACAACTTACCTCACCTTTCTTAATTACCGCTCAAACATACCTTTTAATTTGTCTCAAAAAGGACAATCCTACTTTAACACAAAAGCAACAAAAGCAAAGTTGAACTACTACTCTTTTCACCACAAGGACCATGAATTCGTACACGAGAGCTCCAAATTCACTCAGCTTTAATGGCTTCCCAAGAGTTTTAGTGCTTATTTATTTATTTATTTAATATGGCATGATTGATTTATCGCATTAAATAAAACTCATTTTCAACTAAAAAAATAAGAGAATAGCTTCCAGAACATTTTATGCAACGAAGGTTATAAACCCTAGCTACCAAATCTAATGAATTTCACTATGGAGAATGTCTAAATGTGCTTGAAAATTATATCTGGGAAGGTTGGAGAAATATCTAACCTTAAGGCATTGGCTACAATGGAGGTTAATTAGGAAAATAAGTTCAACATTGAGAAAAATGGTATGGTCAACATAGGAATATCTAAAGATGCGGCTATGGAGAAAGATTCAACCAATATGGGTGAAGAAATGAATGAATCAACACCAGAAGACCACTCACTCTTCAAATCAGGTAAAACCTTAGAAATATAGCTCCCTGATGATGTTATAGACATTATTTCAGAATGTCAAAATAGAACTATCATTCTATTTTTTCTAAGAGGTATTCCTTCTGAAGAATAATATTATAAAAGGGCTAGATTGAATTGCGAAAATCAGGGATGGGAAATTGAAGCATTAAGAGGCCTTGGAAAAGGGTATGTTTCTTCCATGTTCAAGTTAGCAAATCATGCTCAAGCAATTCTACAATATGGCACTTGGGTCATTTGTGGGCAACTCTATTACCTTCAGGCTTGAAATTTTAATTTTCATCCCTCTACAAAATTTTCAACTCATCAATTGCTTGGAACCCATTTCACTTTCATCCTAGGCACCTTCAAGAGTGAAGAAAGTTCACACAAAAACTAAGGCTCTTGGTCTAGAAAACCCATGTAGCCCTGGTATAGGTTCGGCCTATGTGATCAGCAATCAAAGCTCACTCTAACAATCTCATAAATCATTTCAGTTCTCAATACCCTAAGTGCCAATCATCAAATCCTCTAAAAGACAACACCAATGAAAGAGAACAACTCCCAATGCCTCAATCTCACAAACTAAAGGATGTACAACTTGCTGGAAATGTATGGATGTCATAGGAATGGTATGGCTAGCAATGGGGACTCCTCTGTCACTCCAAACCACAACAAAACTACAATCTAAATCCCTACAAATCTTTATTCATAGAATCTCAAAGATTTGTCAATGAAACCCTTGCCTGCAAACATGAAATCTTCTGAAATGAAACTCTAGCACAGACTCGGAATGAATTTGTCAGCAACCAACCTTGGAGGCTCTTTCACCGCTGTAGTTGGTGTCCTCTATGAAGGTTTTCATCTCCACAAAGCCCCTGGTAGAACTCCAAGATCAACTTGTAAAAACTCTCTTCAAAATCAAAGCATAAAAAACCAAATGAGTTCATGTTGCTTTTTTATATCTCCTCAAGAGGCCCACAATTTTCTTTTGGGAGAATATTTTATTTTATTTTAAAATTCCCCTTATAACTCCCTTAGGTGCCCCACATAAGTTATAACTTAATAATTTAAAACATAACTTTATTCTTCCTAGGCGTCAACACATGAGTCCCCTTTAATTATTTTAAATAAACACTTTATAAAATAACATTATATTTAATTGTTTATTTAAAATATCAAAGAATATCCTGAGGACACACCAACGAACCATCTTCTAACGTAATTGACTTGGCCAGGATGAAACTGATACTAAATACCAAAGTCGGTACCAGAACACGGTGACTGCTAAAAATAGTAAAAATGGACCATGTGTTTGAAACAATCCTGTACAGAGTCACCACGGAACATCTAAAGAACTGAGCTCAAACAACCCCTAAGAGCAACCAAAAGATGACAACCAAACCTCCACAAACCATGGAATTCCCTAACCATACTGTAATAGCTTACGGGAACTCTGGGGAATAGGGTAACAACCAACAATCTGACAAAGCTTAGGTAGGGGAAATTACAAATGCATATACCTCTATTCTACTATATATACAACACTCACCTCTCACTTTTGCTAGTAAGTGAGAGTAATGTGAGCATTACCTAACTTCTCTTGCAATTTTCTCTCATGAATTCTCTCTTTTAGGATAATTGCTCCATTCTTCTATTTTGATCTTCGATCATCTGTCGACTAAAGTGTGTGTGATCTATGACTAACAATAGATCTTGGTTTAGATTCTCACTTCTCGTAGAATCTAACACAACATCTTGTAGAGCTCGTACTTTCTAACATGGTTGACATCTTGGCTACAAGGTCTTGGGGGAAGCTAGTGGCTTCTAACTACATTCAAAGGAAAATCTAGAGTGAAGCTATGAATGTTGTTGACAACTATAACATAATAGTAGGGACCTATGACATTGGCAGTGCCTTCCTATTACAAGCACTCAAAGATAACAATTCCCTAAGGGAAGCATATTGCCTCCTCAAGATGGGGCTAATAAAATGCAACATTAAAGAATATTGGAATTTCGTGAGTGACAAACCAACACTCTTCTCTCAGGAGTAATATGCATAGTTGTCAGAGATTATTGAAAGTTTCTCATACATTATGCACAACATCCGTTGTTATGATTTGGATGAGAAGCATGATGTAGAAGAATGTATTCAAGAGGACAAGGACTAGGTTTCCCTTGAAAACCTTGCTTACAATGCTATGTATTTGTTTTATTTTTAATTAATATAATGGAAGCTACCCCATAAGCAACAACTTGCATATTAAAAAAACATGTGGCAAAAAATTATAATTGTGCCAAGAGGCATTCTGTAATGGCAACAAGGCACAAAGTGTCATATTGTTACATAAAACCAAAACACAACCAACATATATTTTTTAGAAAAAAATTAAACTATAAAATAACTTTTAAGTAAATAAAAATAAAATAAATCTTAAATAATTCTGAAGTAAAATAAAATAACTCTTAATCAAATATATGGGATTTACCTTAACCTTAAAAGCTTAAATAGTAGGCCCTAGGACCAAGGCCTAAATTTAACCGCTCAACAAATCTTTTGTGATAATTATTTATTCCAAATTACCCTTAAAATGTCAAAATATATTTTATTTAAAAATGTATAGCATAAATTATCTATAAAACTATAATTCTATAGAATAATCTTCCTAAAATTTTAATATATTTTATAACAAAAATCTCTAAATATAGCCATATGGCATTCTTAAATATCATCCACTCCAACAATCGAAGATCAATTTTGGCCAATAAAAATAGGACAAATATTTACCACTTTTCATTGTGAATGAGATGTAAAATTGTTATTGGCTATTTGACCATTAAAGTGGATGATATTTAAGTAGAGTGGGCACTCCACGATCGGACACAGCCCTAAGATCTAAGATGTCAAGTCAAACAAGCTCTCCCTGCACGTGTGCGACGGTCCACGCAATAAAATACAAAACACTACTACACAACAAAAAAAAGATGCGTGGACTTACTGTAGAAAAATATTCCAGAATAAGACAGCTATAAAGCTCCCCTTAACTAAGGTGAATAGTGTAAATTCAAAAACCTGAATAACTAAACCAGAAAAAGAACAGCAATATCAAAACAAAAACTCAGAATGAAAGAGATAGGACAGCACACACAGAATAGTAAGACCATTTAACATGGTTCACCAATGTTGGCTACATCCACAACAAAGGGGGATCTAGTATTAATTCTTCTCTTTTTCTGTGTTACATTCACCACAATATCTCACTGTGGAACAGCAGCAATATATATTCTCTTACTCTGTATTTCATACATGACATTATATGACTATCAAAATAGCAGTGTTTCACCTTTCATCCTCAGTATTCACTTCTCCAACCTCGTACCAACCGAATTACCTTAGGAAGCAACCACCTCGAACAGTAGCTGTTACATGCCAAGAAAAGGTAGTCACAGTATCGGTTACAAAGAATAAACACAAGAGAATATTGCCGTTACTGTTGGGCTTCACATAGTCCACGTGCCCAACAATCTCCCACTTGAAGACCAATGGGAACGGCAATGAAGCTGCTCTGAGAGAGATCCCCTTCGTGAAATTCAGTGTCACAGAGAAACAAGACTGAGAGAAGATCTACGGAATTCAAACTTCTCTCGAGGAACAATCTTTGTTAATGCATCTGCCAGATTAACCTTTGTGTCAATCTTTGTGACCTGCAACTTGCCTTCATCAATAAGATGGCGGATAAAATGGTATCGAAGATCAATATGCTTAGTTCGACTGTGGAAAGCTAAATTTCTTGACAAGTGTACATAGCACTTTGGCTATCACAAAATAATGGAAATACTAATTTCAGACAGCCCAGTTCCATCAACAAACGCTCAAGCCATATCGTTTCTTTGGCTCCTTCCGAGAGCGCAATGTATTCAGCCTCTGTTGATGATAGAGCTACAATTTGTTGCAACCAAGAGACCCAAGTAATGGCTACCCCGGCAAATGTAAAGACATAACCAGTGGTAGACCGGCGTTTGTCTAAATCTCTAGCCATATCTGAATCTACATAACCACAGAGCTGAAAATTAGTACCTCCAAAACATAAACAGAAATGTGAAGTACCTTTCAAATACCATAGAATCTACTGAACTGCCTGCCAGTGTAGTTTGCCCAGATTACTCATGAATCTACTCACAATAGCAACTGCTTGTATAATGTCTGGACGAGTACATACCATTACATACATGATACTGCCAACGACAAATGTATATGGAACAGACCTCATCTGTTCTTCTTCTTCCTAATTTTTTAGACACATAGCTGAAGATAAGCGGAAATGATCAGCCAAAGGAGTAGATACCGGTTTAGCATGAGACAGATTAAATCTATCCAACACTTTGGCAATGTAGCTTGCTTGAGACAACTTGAGTTCTTTTTTATTTCTATTTCTGAATATGTACATCCCAAGTATTCTTTTGGATGGTCCTAGATCTTTCATGGCAAAATGAAGAGCCAATTTTTGCTTCAGCTAAGCAATAATCTGAACACTAGTACCAGCTACTAACATATCGTCAACATAGAGCAATAGTATGACAAACTCGCCAGTATTGAGCCTCTTGTGGTAAACACAAGGATCTGATTCGCACCGAATAAAGTTGTTATCAGTCATGAAACAGTCAAATTTTAAATACTATTGTCTTGGAGCTTCCTTCAGCCCATACAAACTCCACTTCAACTTGCAAAATAAATGCTCCTTACCTGGTTGAGCAAAGCCTTCAGGCTGCTCCATGTATAAATCCTCATCAATGTCTCTGTGTAAAAACGTTGTTTTCACATTGAGTTGCTCAAGTTCTAAATCCCAAATGGCTACCAAACCCAACACAGCATGGATTGTGTCCATTCTGACAACTGGAGAAAAAATTTTAGAAAAATCAATACCTTTTTGTTGGTCAAATCCCTTGACAACTAATCTGGCCCTGTATCTTTTACTTCCTCTATCTTCGTCTTTCAAATGATAAATCCATTTGTTCTTAAGAGGCTTTTGATTTGGCGGAAGAGGAACCAAATCCTAGGTGTGATTAACTCTTAATGACTCCATTTCTTCGTTCATGGCTGCCATCCAGTTGTGTACATTTTCATGCTTGCAGGCTTGCTTATAAGTTGCTGGCTCTACATAATCAGAGAGCAATAACTCATAGTCATCGTATTTTGCCGATCTCTGCTTCTCACGGGTAGACCTCCTCAATGTCGGTCCTTGCTCCGGTTGTATGTTTGAGTCTAGATTTAGTCTCTGGAGTAAGTACTGAACATCATGAATGTCTGATTATAGAGGCCCCTGAGGAAAACTTCACTACCTCTGTATTGTGCTCTGTGCACCTTTAGTGCTTTGCTGAGTCAAACTACTCTGTTCAGGGAGTAATCCTTGTATCTGTTCAAGAGAAACCTGTGCATTTGTTTGAGGTTGCGTTTGACATAATACTGGCAGTGTATATGTTTGGGAGGGCAGCGCAAGATCTTTTGAATGCTACATTGAGGTATTTGAGGGCAACGTATAGCTATTAGAAGATGCCATATGATTGGGCAAAGGCTGCGTGGGGCCAAGCAAAGGGTGCATTGAAACTAGTGAAGGCAGCAAAGGCTGCGTTGGAGGATATAAAGGCAATGCTAACTGGTGAAGAGGCTGTGTTGACTGTGCAAGAGGCAGCGTTTGGTGAGTTAAAGGTTGTTGAGCACTAGAAGATAGTGTAACACTAGATGAGGGTAGCGAAACACTAAGGGGAGGCTACATTGGAGTATATGTAGGCAACAAATGACCACTTAAAGGCTGCGTAGCAACAATAGAAGGCATACCAATTGCCTAGGTGGGAATAGTGCATCCAACCAAAGGCATGATAGTAGATGAAATAGGAGCTCCTGTAATGTAAGAGTGTATAGATGTAACAAGTGGCTGAGAAAATGTAATGCTGGATTGCCTAACCTTACCATTATTGAACAAATCCACATCAATATATTCCGGCACAAGTGAATTGCAAGGTTGCAAACCTAGAAAGTCCTTCTCGTTAAACATTACATCGCGACTACGGATTATAGTCTTTGCAACTGGATCCCAAAGACGAAAGCCAAACTGATCTTCACCATAGCCAAGAAAAACACAACTTTTTGACTTGAAATCTAACTTAGTTCTCTGTTCTTTTGGAATGTGAACAAAAGCGGCACATCCAAACACCCGCAAATGCTGATAGGAAATTCGTTTGCCAAGCCATGTCTCCTCAGGTATGTCAAAATCTAGCTTAGACGATGGAGCTCGATTGATTAAATATACAGCAGTATTACATGCCTCTACCCAAAACTCTTTTCCCAATCCAGCATTGGAGAGCATGCATCTAGCTCTCTCAAGTATCGTACGATTGAGCCTCTCAGCTGCACCATTTTCCTAAGGTGTATAAGGGATGGTCTTGGTCCGTTGAATACCATGGTCTGCACAAAAAGAATCAAACTTCGAAGAACAATATTCTCCACCATTGTCTGTTAGTAGGCATTTAATTTTATGCCCAATCTGGTTTTCAACAGAAGCCTTAAAAATGTTAAATTTTGAAAATACCTCAGATTTTCTGTTCAACATATAAACCCAGATTTTTCGAGTGCAATCATCTAGAAAGGTTACAAAATAATTTGCTCCACTGAAAGAAGTTACCTAAGTTGGACTGAATACATCGGAATGAACAAGTTCCAACGGAGTAGTTTTCTTGTCATGCCCCGTTCTCACGAAACTGGTCCGGCACTGTTTGCCATAAAGGCAATGTTCATAGAATTCTAAATCGATGGAGTTGAGGCCTAGAAGCTGATTGCACTGAAGCATAACTTGAAGACCTTTTTGACTTATATGACCGAGTCTTTTGTGCCATATTTCAGACCCACTATCCATGGCTGGCATTGCAGCTCCCACTTCACCAAAACAGTCCAAAATGTAGAGATTACCTTGCTTCTTTCCTCTAGCCATTACTAAAAGTCCCTTTGTAATTTTTCATGAATCAAGAGAAAATTTAACATTACATCCATTGCCTATAAACTGGCTGACAGAAATTAAATTTCCTTTTAACATGGGTACATATCTAACATCCGTCAAAGTTAGTTTGTCACCATTTTTCTGATTCAATATTATATCTCATTTCCCTAAAATGTCACATTCTTTATTGTCACCAAGAAACACCTTACCGAATGTGCCTTCTTAAAAATTTGTGAAAGCTTGACGGCATGAAGTGGCATGAAAAGAGGCACCGGAATCAAGAACCCATGAATCTGCCTTTGTATCACTTACTGATAGAACCAAAACACCATCACTTGCAGTGTTTGCTTGATTATTTGTGCTCACGTTGCCTTGAGCTTTCTTATAGTTCCAGCAATTTTTCTTATTGTGTCCGGGTTCTCCATAAAACCAACACGAACCGGTTCTGCCCCTAGACTTCGATCATGGACCAGATTGAGACCTTCTCCGGTTGTTGTATCTACCTCTATCATGGTTTCGTCCCCTATTGTTTATACTTACAGCTGTTAGAGCATCGCCGGATGAGGGTTCCTAATGTTTCCTTCTCATGTCTTCGCTAAGAAGAGTAGCTGCAACTTCATCAAAAACCATTGTAGTCTTGGCTGCTACAGAAGTGCTCACAACCATGACAACACCTTCCCAACTATTTGGTAATGAACACAATAGCAGAATTGCTTTAATCTCAGAATCTAACTTGATACTCACCGAAGCTAGTTGAGAGACTAAGGTGTTAAATTCATTCAGATGATTGGACATAACCCCACCTTCTCTCATTTTCAGGTTATATAATTTCTTCATAATAAATACCTTATTTGACACCGAAGCAATCGCATACATGTTGGAGAGCTTGTCCCAAAGCTCTTTCGTAGTACTCTCATTTGAGACATTAAACAATACATTGCTAGACAATGAGAGAAATATAGTTGCCTTCACTTTCGAATCCAGTTTTTCCCAATCTTCATCCTTCATAGAACCTTGTCCTTTCGGTTTCCCCAGTAAGGCGATTGACAAGTCCTGTTTGATGAGAAGAGACTCCATATACACTTTCCAAAGACCAAAGTTTTGGCCTGTAAATTTCTCTATTTTCTATTTCTCAGAGTCATCCATTTTATTTGCTATTGCTGTGCAGGTTCCAAAAAAAATTTCACAGTCTCCTGGACCGAGCTACACACAGAGCTCTGATACCAATTGTAAATTCAAAAACCCGAATAACTAAACCAGAAAAAGAACAGCAATATCAAAACAAAAACTCAGAATGAAAGAGACAGGATAGCGCACACAGAACAGTAAGACCATTTAATGTGGTTTGCCAATGTTGGCTACATCCACAACGAAGGGGGATCTAGTATATTAATTCTTCTCTCTTTCTGTGTTACATTCACCACAGTATCTCACTGTGGAACAGCAGCAATATATATTCTCTTACTCTGTATTTCATACATGACATTATATGACTGTCAAAACAGCAGCGTTTCACCTTTCACCCTCAGTATTCACTTCTCCAACCTCGTACCAACCGAATTACCTCAGGAAGCAACCACCTCGAACAGTAGCTGTTACATGCCAAGAAAAGGCAGTCGCAGTATCGGTTACAAAGAATAAACACAGGAGAATATTGCCGTTACTGTTGGGCTTCACATAGTCCACGTGCCCAACAAATAGCAAGTCGTATGCTTTCACTGAAAATTATACCTCACCAATATTTTGATGGTTGAAAGCGCTAGTGCTACAGCTAGAATTATTACAAAGAAATGATCCAATAATGCTCCTTTTCATAGCTTGTTCGCGTGCCAAATGAAATTGACCGTGTAGCCCTCAAGCATTAAGTGGAACAAGACTCGGATTGTCATCAAGTAAAATAATGCATTGTGGAGGCACATTTGACCGTATGTATAAAGTGAAAATCAGATTATAACATGACTTCGGTCAAATGTGAGACGTTGCTGAAAATATTACTATGTCTAAAAATCTAGTTGTGGCGTAACAGCAAGATCTGGAAAACTTGTGGTAACTGCAGTTTGGTGATTCTTGCGCTGGAAGGAGATAATTTGCAACAAAATATGAGAAAGCAGTTGGTGCACCAATAAATGCTTACAGAGATGGATTATCCCATGAAGTTAGTGTCTTAATGTTGGCTTTGGAAAATATGCTAAGTTCTTAATTCCTTGGTGTTCCCAGCTGCACACCACCATCTCCTTCCATTTCTTAGGGAGTTCCGACCCGGCAAAACTACAGTGTAAGTACAAGAACGGCAAATAGAAATAGAGTTCAATGTAATAGTAATATATATATTTGTAGTGCTTACCCAACCACCTAATTATAATGCGACCGCACAACAGATTTGTTGTATTTGATGACAATAGACGATAAGTATCACATAGATGCTCTCTGGATTTCAACGTCATCACCTTCTCTCGTTGTCTGGAGAGCGCAGAGAAAAGTGCAATGGCAGCCACTTTGAAGACGTCCAGTGGCCTACTTTCGCCAGTATTGGTGTTCGTACTATTTTTAATTCGTCCTGTTTCCGGGAAGCATTCGCGGCTCATTCGACACTACAAAATCGATGTGGGTCATACATCCTTGCAACCTTTTTCTTCATGCAATTAGATTGTACCAGTATTTATTAACTGAATCTTGAGTTCTTGGAATGTTTGGGTTAAATTTTTATATATATTTTTGTTTGTTTGCAGATAAAACTGAAGAATGTGACTCGTCTTTGCCATACAAAGAGCCTCATCACTGTCAATGGCCAGTTCCCTGGACCTGCAATAGTTGCTCGCGAAGGTGATCGTGTCGTTATCAAAGTAACCAATCACGTTACCAACAACGTTACGATTCATTGGTATGTTGAAAAGGTGACCAACAAGTAGAATTCTCCAGGCAAATATCCATTGCATTCCAGCTATTTTTAAAGAAGAGTGGGATTTTTAAATAGAGTGGTTCATTCCTTAATCAATTCGCATTGCAAGGAGTTGAATTTCTGTTTTTCTTTTCAAGGCATGGAATTCGCCAGCTGAGATCCGCATGGGCAGACGGTCCTGCATATATAACCCAATGCCCCATTCAGAGTGGGCAGAGTTACAAGTACAAATTCACCATCAAAGGGAAGAGAGGAACACTGTGGTGGCATGCCCACATTTCGTGGCTACGTGCCAGTTTGCATATTGGACCCATTATAATCTAACCCAAAAAGAATGCCTCTTATCCGTTTCCTTAGCCACACCAATAAGTTCCCATTCTTTTCGGTAACTTACAGTGATTGTAAACTTTCTCTGTCATTACCAGTACACCGTAACTTGAAATTAAAAACAATGTGGGTGTGTGCAGGAGAATGGTGAAATGCAGACACGGAGACTGTTATCAACCAAGCCATGCAAACTGGCGGAGGGCCTAATGTATCCGATGCCTATACCATTAACGGCCTGCCTGAACCCCTCCATAACTGCTCTGTTAAAGGTAAATTCATTAACCAATTGAAAGCGTCAATGTCACTATGAAGTAACGGATCGATTTGATTTTGTAGAACTACTTTTGGTAGTCAGTCATGAAAATCAATTATAGATGGTAGTCATGAATTTCTTTCCTGTGTGGGAAATGGAATACAATGCAGATACATTCAAGCTGAAAGTCTTCCCAGGAAAAACATACCTTCTGCGCATAATCAATGCTGCACTGAATGATGTGCTCTTCTTTGCAATCGCCAACCACACGGTGACCGTAGTGGAGACGGACGCTGTGTATGTACAACCCTTCCAAAGCAATATCCTTCTTATTTCACCCGGCCAGACCACCAACGTGCTGTTAACGGCCGAATCGCAGCCACCCACAGCCAGGTTCCTCATGTCCGGAAGAACTTAATCAGCCCGCATGTTGTGCCGACTTTTTTTTAAAATTTTGGTCGAAATCTTGTCAGACTAACAGTTTTTAGTCGAACTTCAGTCAAAAGCATAAAGCACTGTCGAATGAAAAAATCGATAGAAATCATTATATTTTTTGCAAGTCAAAATTTGAAAAAACAGTCAACCTAACGTGCTGGCTATTTACGATGGGCTTATGTCCACCCAAGTTACACGCGGCAACACTTTTGACAACTCCACAGTGGCCGGCACATTTTAGAGTACGCTTTCCCTAATTCCACAGCTGCTAAGTTCCCTCTGATAAAACGCGTCCTTCCAGCCCTGAATGACACCTCCTTCGCCGCCAACTTCAGCAAGAAGATGAGAAGCTTCACCCCTCCGCCAGTTCCTCGAACGGTGGACAGGCGATTCCTCTTCAAAGTTGGGCTGGAAATTTGTATACTCGTGTTAATATTTATTTTAATGAATGATTTAATATATTAATATACTGATAAATAAGGTATTTTGTGTAAAATTGGACTTATTTCTCAGTCTTTTACTCATCTTCACCTTTATTTAGTCTAAAATACTTATTTTATCTTATTTATTTTTACACATGTTTAACTTACACTTCATATTTATTGCATTCTTTATGTCTCAAAATCCATTCCTCACTTTGATCCTTCTACTCCATTATTCGTAGTATCTCCACCTACAAATCTAACCCCCTAAAGTTTAATAGTTGAAATTCAAATTTTAGCTAACTCCCACCCATTTAATTCCTATCATGAGCCTACTTAATACACATTTTCAGTAGTTTATTAATATATTTCTTGATATTTAAAGGTATTCAATGTGCTCCTTTGATCATCCTTTTATATTCAACTATCATCTACATATTATAAGAAGAATCATGCTAGGAACACTTCAATTGAAGCACAAAAACGAGCCAAAATTTGCATAATCATTCTAGAGAATCTGCATGTCTAAAGATTATCATCTTTGATTACTTCTATGACCATAAAGTCAGTCTTATCAAGGGAGTTGACATAAGAGAATGCAATCCATGTAATCTAATGATCCTCTAAGTGCTTTTACATTGTCAAGCCTTGATGATCATAGAAAGGTAGAGAATTTGGTGAACCCAAAGATAAGAGTGTACATTATACTAAATCAGATTTGCAAGCCACAATCAGATCTATACCTACAAAAATGGCTTAGATCAATAGAATTGAATTACACTAGAGTTGACAAATTATTTTGATTTCAAGGTGAAGTATTGGAAAAGAAAAACCATTTTCAATCTCAAGAAAGGTGAAATTTAGAACAACATTATAATTATTTCTTTTTCATTATCTTAAAACTAAGTACCCTTAGTTACATTTAATTTCCTAACTTCAAATTTAATTATTCTATTATTAATCTAAATTAATTATATAGACATCTTTAAATAATTTTCCTTTACAATTACAAGTCTATCATAATTATAGTTGAAAATACTAATGCTAACAATAATTATATTGTTAAAATATATTTTTTTAAATTGCTTGAATTAAGAGAGGGATAAGGTAATAAAAGTTGAGGGGAAAAAGCTAAATTAAGGAATGCATCATGATTATTAATATTTAAAAATGCATCCTTTTAAATGTTTTTGGCAACATTTTTCATGAAATACACGTAAATGGCATATTTTCTAATAAGTTTGTGCTCTTTAGAACTTTTGATTTTAAGATAAAACATTTCTTTTTATGGATGAAGATGGCTTTAGGGAGCCATATGATTAATAAAATATAAAAAGCTAAATATATTATTTCTTGGCTATTCAATTGGAGGACCCATATACATTGTTTAGACTTACAAAATTTTGCATATCTATTGCAGATGCCTATATTTTCCTATACACTAGAGTTTACTATCACTATATCATTCTCCTCTACACTAATATTGATCAAGGATGTATTGAAAATGTCCATTACATCTCACTACCATTATATATTAGCATATAATATATACGCTACATAAATTGACACCACCTCACACTCCATTAGTCCTAGTTATCTTCCATACCTATGTTTCCCTTAACATCTTTTTCTTCTCCTCCCTTTGACCCCAAACTCAACTCTTCGATAGCAAAGGATCAATCAATTTCATCTCCCGGGTCTAGCCCTATGATGGCCTTCAAGAAATCGATCCCCCACTTAGCTGCATGTCGCTTGGCTTGTTCATTGGCTCCAATCACCAGAATGATAAAGGGAACCCAGGGTCCTATATACGCGGCGTGATCCTCAGCCAATTGCCATTTACTTGATGAAAATCAACACCCAATATAATGTCATCTACCACCTTCTTAAAACCCCAATGGCATTTTTCCATCACCAATGCAATAATGATTTAGTGAATTACATCCTTCTCCTCTCCAGCTGTAACCAGATATAAATTTTATTGAAAAGGGATTTAAACTATGCAAAACCCTAAAAATTTATGTCTAATATAGCATCAAAAGATAATGATAAACTATTAAAAACTAGATAAATGCAAATATTACCAAATGTAGTTCAAATGTGGTTGCTCGTGTTTTGCCAGCATAACACTAAGGATGATTTTTCTGAGGGGGCAGTAATCAGGCAATAGATGGATTTAAATAAAAGTTGGTGAAAATGGTCCACAGGTAGTTGAACAGGTTTTTGGTTATGTGAAAGGTAAAAGGTAGGTATTTTACGAGTTTTGAATTGGGTTAATAATAAATTAAATCTATTAAATTTAATTTATTATTAACGAGAGGTTTTAGGTTTAGGTTTAATTTAAACAATATATTAAATTTATTAATTTATTATTTTTTGAAGGGTAAAAGGTGAAAAGATTTAATTAATTAATCAAAATTATTTAAATCTTTGGTTTAAGGTGAATAGATTTAATTAATTAATTAATTAAATCTTAAGGTCACCTAGGGAATAATTAGGGGTTTGATGATGGTCAATTTTTTTATGTCTACATTTTGCTCCTCTTTGAGACGATGTTGCGAAGCAATGTCATTTCAAAGAAGATTAAAACATAGGTTTTGGATTCAAATTTTGGGTTGCTCTTGAAAAAGGAAATGAAGGGGAGGAGAGAGAGTTATGTTGATTAAACTTTGAGCAACCCAATGTTTGATATAGCACCTGACGTTATGCACCATAGTATAAGGACCAAGGTGACGATGTGTCTTGTGCACCTAGCGTAATACAACCTTGTCTAACATATGAGGAAGTAAACTTAGAGCATTAAAGTCCTAATGCACAAAGGTATGATAGGACCTTAGATGCAAAGGATAATGCAAAAAGCAATTCCAACATACACAAGATATGAATATTAGCTGGAATGATACATATATGATTCAAATGTTGGATTGATTGATGCTGATGATTGATGATTGATAGTGTCTGGTTTCAAGAAATGAAACATGTCATATAAGACACCTGGTCTGGTTTTGATAATGCAACTATTGGTTTTAAGGCAGACAACTGAGAGGGGGGGTGAATCAGTTGTCACCAAAACTTCTGTTCTTTAATTCTTAAAGCCTTCTTATATTCAATAACATAATAATGATTTAATCATGGAAGTATAATGCAATAACTCAAGAGCAGAAACATATTCAACACATATGACACCAAGATTTTAACGTGGAAAACCCAGTTAAGGGAAAAACCACGGGGTGACTAACCCAAGATTGTATTCTCTATGAAAAGAATAAGAAGAAAAATGGCACTTGCCAATTAGGGCTCACTGCCCGAGTACACTGCTCACAAGAGGCCCACTACCTACAGGAGACACATTATCTATAGAATAATATAAGTATTACATACTTAAACTGGAGAATAGCATCTTCATTATGCTTGAGACAGTTCCATTTAAGCTCAACACTTCTGCTCTGCTTTTTGCTTCTCTCCTCTCTATTACTTTCTCATCATTACCCTGGATGCTTTTGAATGACTTCGCAACTCTTATTTATACATGACATCAACTTTGGAATGATCATCAAAGTCGGCACAACATACATTTATTTTATTACATAGCAATTACAAAAATACAACTTGACTTATTACAAAAACTTCATGCGCTTCACTACACTATCAGCTATGCATATCTGGGACTTCAATCTTCTTCGAGGAACACACTAGGCTTTGTAAAACACCTTCAAGAATATCTGCAATATGTGCAAATCATCCAGTCAGCCAGGACTGGGAAGAACACCATCACTCAAAGAATTACAAGCTCAATCTTCAATGCGTACCAACAACATGAACTGGACACAATCTGGAGACCTCCACAAGCTTGCTCGAATCACCAAGAACATTCGCACCACTTTTGCTTACTGCAAACATTTACATCTTCATCTGAAACCTTAAGAACACAGTCGGTCATCACTGTCACACTAGAAGAATCACTTGCGAACCTCCAAACTATGAGCCAATCGAGTTGTCAATTAAATTAGCTTCCCAAGCATGCCACCAAATCCACAGAGCATGATATTGCTTTACCGGTTCTCACCGACCTATTTAACCCAATCTGTCACTACTGAACGGCTGCTAGAACTAGTTTTACTCATATGGTCCTAACTTCTTCTAATCTTCATGCGGACCTCTGAAATCTTAACTAGAGAACCTTTAGACACATATCTACAAACCCTTTGATGCGCATTCTCTGATCTTCATCTAGTTGGGATCTTCACTTCATAGAGTTTCACTATTTTTACTATTCTTCTGTCTCTGATAGGGCTAATTTTCTAAATATCCTCAGCACACAACTCATCCAATCCTTGACATCAATGTAACAAGAGTATGTTGAAATGAATGACAACACTGGTTAGGCCCATACTTGTAACAATCTCCCCCTTTGTCATTGATGGCAACATATGATGTGAAAAACTATTTTGACCATCAAGACAAGAACTTCTCCTCACTAGCTCCCCCTAAAACAATTTATTCACATATCTTTTCTTTCTTCATTTCTCCCCCTTTGATCAGCAATCTCTTTTATTTTTCACATGTCTTCTCTCCCCCTTTGACATCAATGGCAAAGGGCACATACTTGCATCAATACTTCAGAATCATATAGACTACTCCCCTTGAGTAGAAGCTTCCTATCATCAATCTAGACCACAAGATATGACTGTGAGATCCACCAGACTGATGCACATTAGTGCACCTTAATTCAGAACTGGAGGAGTAATAACCCCTAACTTCTCCCTGAGATACTCAAAAGAGTCCTTAGGTAGAGGTTTAGTAAAGATGTTTGCAATCTGATCCTTTAAGGGCACAAACTCCAATCTGACTTCATTCATGTTCACGTGCTCTCTTAAAAAGTGAAACTTGATGGATATATGTTTTGTCTTTGAATGCAACACTAGATTTTTTGATATATTTATTGCACTTGAATTGTCATAGAAGATTGTGATAGGTTCTTCATACTCCACTCTGATATCTCTTAGCATTTGCTTCATCCACAATACTTGAGTGCAACTACCTACTGCTGCAATATACTCTGCTTCTACAGTGGACAGAGATATTGCCTCTTGTTTCTTGCTTAGCCGAGAAACTAATATTTTTGCCAAAAAGAATGCACCACCACTGGTACTCTTTCGGTCATCCACATCTCCTGCCCAATCAGCATCTCTATATGCATGAAGAGAGAAATCATGATCCCTAGGATACCATAAACCATACTCAACTATTCCCTTCAGATATCTGTGAATTCTCTTGATTGCCATGACATGAGACTCTTGAGGATCAACTTGGAATCTGGCAAAAAAACCAACAGCATTCATAATGTTAGGTCTAGTTTAAGGTACAGTAGTCCTCCAATCATTAACCTGTACTTTTTCTAATCAGCCTTAGGAGATTCATCATCTTTTCTTAGTTTACACCCAGTTGCCATGGGAGTATTCATTGGCATTGAATCTTCCATCCCAAATTTTTTCAACAATTCTTTCACATATTTGGTCTGAGATATGAAGATTCCTTTCTCTATTTAAGTGATTTGTAGACCCAAGAAGAAATTTATTTCCCCAAACATAGACATCTCAAATTCACTTTTCATTTAATTTGTAAAAGTCTTGCACATACTATCTTTTCCTCCAAAAATGATATCATCAACAAATACTTCAACAATCAAGATATTTTCATGATCAATCTTGAAGTACAAGTTACTATCAGTAGTACCTTTGTTGAAACCAATCTTTAAAATATGTTTATCCAATCTTTCATACCAGGCTCTTAGGGCTTGTTTGAGTCCATACAAAGCTTTCTTCAACTTGCAGATTATATCACCAAGATCAAACAATTGGAATCCATCCAGTTGCTCAATGTATACCTCTTCTTCCAAATCACCATTCAGGAAGGCAGACTTAACATCCATTTGATATACTTTGAAATCCTTGAAGGTAGCAAAAGAAAGAAATAATCTAACTGCTTCAATTCTTTCCACCGGAGCAAAAGTTTCTTCAAAGTCAACTCCTTCTACTTGAGAATAACCCTTACAGACCAATCTGGCTTTGTTTCTGACTACTTCACCATCTTCGTTCAGTTTATTCTGGAAGACCCACTTGGTCCCAATCACATTTTTGTCTTTAGGTCTGGAAACAAGATTCCAAGTGTCATTTTTTTTTATCTGCATTAATTCTTCCTCCATTGCTTTAGCCCAGCTTTCATCATTGCATGCTTCACTTACTATTTTTGGTTCAACCTTTGAAATCAAACAATACTTCTCTAAATCTTGAGCAATTGTTCTTCTTGTTTGAACACATTTGCTTCTATCTCCTATGATCTGGTCTTCAGAATGAGTTAGTCTTACATACCTGGGAGTTTTGGGAATTTCTTGCACTTCTATTCCTTGGACAGGTTCATTCAAACTTATCTCTTCTTCCTGCATTTCAGGATTCTCCAGATTAGTCTGAATCTGAACTGCAGTTGGGGCTTGTTCTTCTTCGACTGAAACATCATTCTGATCATCTGCTTCATACTCATAAGACCTTGAGGGATTTTCAATGCCTTCATCAACCTTCACATTTGTACTTTCTACAATCTTTCTCAATCTCTTGTTATAACACCGGTATGCTTTGCTTTGAGTAGAATAACCCAAGAATATTCCTTCATCACTTCTAGCATCAAATTTACCAAGGTATTCATCTCTTTTAATATAACATTTACTACCAAAGACTTTGAAATACTTCACAATAGGAGTGAGGCCAAACCAGAGTTTATAAGGAGTCTTACCAGTATTGCTTCTGATTTGTACTCGATTAAGAGTATAGATAGCAGTGCTTACAGCTTCTCTCCAGTAGATCTGAGGGACATTTGCTTCCATCATCATGGTTCTAGATGCTTCCTGGATGGTTCGGTTCTTTCTCTCCACTACTCCATTCTACTGTGGAGTTCTTGGAGCAGATAACTGTCTCTTTATCCCATGTTTCTCACATAATTCTATGAACTCGCATATGTGAATTCACCACCTCTATCAAACCTAAGATATTTTATGTTTAACCTGGTTTCATTTTCTACCATTGCCTTGAATATTTTGAACTTTTCAAGTGCTTCAGATTTCTCTTTCAAGAAAGTTACCCACATCATCCAGGAGTGGTCATCAATTAGTAACATGAAATATCTATAACCTTGCAGACTCCTGATTCTTGCCGGTCCACATAGATCAGTGTGTACCAAGTCCAACAATCTGGTAGAGGATTGTTCCTTACTTTTAAAAGTGACTCTGTTCTTCTTACTCAACTGACATTCTTTGCACAAACTGTTAGTAGGTTTCACCAGTCTTGGAAGATCTCTTACAGCCTGAGTGTTTCTTATCTTGATGATATTATCAAAATTTACATGACACATTCTCCTATGCCACAACCAACTCTAATCAATTTGAACAAATAAACAACTTTTGTCAGTACCAACCAATTGGAAGATGTTACCTTTTGTCTGAGTACCGGATGCAATCTCAGTTCTAGAGCTTTCAAAGATCTTGAATTTTCCATTTTTGAAATGGAGATCATAGCCTTTATCCACCAACTGTCCAACACTGAGAAGATTATGCTTCAGACCTTCAACATACAAAACATCACTGGTTTTGTTCTTTCCATCAAAAGAAATAGTTCCTCTACCTCTGATTCTGTTAGCAGAGTTATCACCAAATTTTACAATTCCTCCATATCTTTCCAGATTTATGAACTTATTCTTGTCACCAATTCCTCCATATCTTTACAGATTAAGATGCACATTAATAGAAAGATAATAACAACTTCCAAATGCAAACACACAACTCACAACTTACAATATACTTGCAGAGCAAGCTTTTACAGGAGTATATCCAACCAAACATCTAGGAGGTAACTCAACATCTATAAGATTCTTACATACAACCTCCATCTCAAGTTCATGATATATAGGAGATACAATATAGTACACCGCCAATGGTAATTACAAAACCATGCACCAAAACCACCAAAAAGTGGCACCCAAATTATCTCCAATCAAATATGCCTTATGATGTGCCAAACCACACACCAACATGTGTAACTCTCCCCTTTATAGCTCTTTTATGTGTCCAATACATTATTACATTTCCCAAAATAGAAGGTCCAACATCCGAAGGTCATAACTTTTGATCTAAGTGTTGGATTGATGAACTGTTTAATGCGTCATAAATCTCATGTAGAGATCTATCACTCTATAACCCAATTCACTGGTTATGACAATTTTTGAAATGTTTATAGAAGTTTTGATTCTGGTAATTGAATTCAAAGACTTTTTCTGGTAGTTTCAAAAAATAGAAACTTTAATATCTCACAATCCTAATATGATCTTGAGACAAAACTCACTCGATATGTTCACTTAGCTGTTTCGCACCTTCTGGAAAAAATTTTAGGTCAATCCGAGCTCAATCAAAGGACTTACTAAAAATAGTAAGTCTCACTATTTTTAGCTCATTTCAAAACTTTCGAAAACTTTGAAGGCTTCAGACCATTCTCTAAGCTAAAGGGTATTCAAAAAGACCAAAACTAGGAAGAATAGTAATCTTTCGAAGTTGCAAGGTTGAAACACTTTTCTTAACATTCTCCCACTTGTCAAACACTTTGCAAGAGCAAAGGGAGTATCAACACCATGATTTAATTGCTAGGGGCCAAGAGGCCCATAGACTCTGAACACCATCTAAACTTCTCTATGCTCACAAGTTTTGTTATTCAACTGTTTCCAAGTTTACCTTCCCATCCTCTACCATGTCACAAACAAAATGGTACTGGACATCAATATTCTTAGTCCTTGCATGGAAAGTAGGATTCTTTGCCAAACATATGTCACTCTGACTATCACAACAAATAGTAGTCTTCCCTGCATCAAACCCAAGATCAGAACACAATCTCTTAAGCCAAATGGATTCTTTACAAGCATGAGTTGCTACCATGTACTCAACTTCAGTAGTGAACAAAGCGACCAAAGGTTGCCCCTTACTCATCCAATTAATAGCACCACTAAACATAGTGAACACATAAGCACTGGTGGATCTCCTGCTGTCAATGTCAGCTGCCCAATCTGAATCCACAAATCCACGAATACAAAGTGAATGTTGAGGTCCTATATGATAACCATGATAATATAAGGAATACTCAGAAGTACCCCACAAATATCTGAACACTCTCTTAACTGCATCCCAATGTACCCATCCAAGATTAGCCATAAATTGACTAAGGACTCCCACTACTTGCATAATGTATGGTCTTGTACAGACCATAGTATACATCAAACTACCAACTGCACTAGCATAAGGAACTCTGCTCATATCCTCAGTCTCAGAAGGAGACTTTGGACAATCTGCAATAAATAACTTTGTCCCCATTGTAACTGGAACAGCAAAGGTATGTAATCCACCACGCTGAATCTCTCCAACATAGTGTTAACATACTTACTCTGGCCTAACCAAATTTTTATGTTTGTTCCATCTCTTCTGATCTCCATCCCTAGAATGTACTAAGCTGCCCCTAGATTTTTCATCTTAAACTATGCTGAGAACTGAGACTTCAAATCAGAAATCAAAATTTTACCATTCCCAGTTGTTGTGATGTTCACAACACGCCCCATTATGCTCCTTAGCAAAATGGGGACCCCTGCTGATGTTTTGTTTTTTGCTTTTGCTTGTGTTTTTCTGCTTTCTGGCAGTTTGGTAAAAATGAAGGTCAAGTGCATCATCATCATGATATTGCATGAGGTAGGTCATCATCATGAGGTCAGTTTGTCAAAGTTCATATTTTATTTCTGTGAACTCATATTTAAAAAGAGCTTGAAATTCCATGCAGGTTTGCCTTTTACTTCACTTGAAAATTCGTTCATATGTGGAAGTTATGCACGGTCAAAGTTTTGGTCAAACCTGATATTCGCAGGAGGATCATCATATTTTTGTATCCTAAATCATGTTGACAAGATCATCATGATCTTAGTCTATCACCCGATAAAAATCATGCAGTCAATATCCGGACGTCAATCTTAGGTGGTAGTGCCCTTTACCCGTCAAATGGCCTTAGGCGCATCGTCAGCATCATTTTTTTAGGAGGGTCATATGTTATAAACTCGGTTTTGGTTACATGAAGAACATCATCATCATCATATTTGAAACCCCCCCGATAATATTCTGAGGTTCAAATATCATGATGACATCAACTTTAAGTCACGGTAAGTTTCCCCGTCGAGTGGTCTTTTGTATCGCTTCATCATCATGATATTTCAACATTACCTGATCTTATAATATCATCCTGATCACCCTAACTTAGAAAATCCACCTTCGGCATATTTGCGTGCGCATGTTATAATCCTTTGGAGGGTCATCATCATGATATTTACTGAAGTTCGAAATATGATGATGACGACTTCATATCCTCCTGATCTCCTTTTGCATACTCATGATCATCATCCTGATCTTTCACGAGTCATTCGCTGAAATTCGCTAAGTGGAGACATCATCATCATAATTCGATAAAGAAGATCATCATCTTCATATCCTCCTGATCTTCTTTAGCTAAGTATCCTGATGATCACCCTATCTTTTGAAGAAGAAGTCGATATTGCATTCCTCAACAGCATGATCATATTTTACAATATCACCCTAGCGCAAATATCATGATGACCTCAACTCATCCTTGTGCTCCGAAAACGAAATATGATGATGACGTCATCGTGATAAATCGATGAGGATCATCATCATCATTTTTTTATCCTGTCCTATTGTCAAGATCATCATGATCTTGTTTGTTCACCCGACATTTCGCGAAGTCCTCCTGCCGATGAAGTAAGACCTTTTGAAAATATCCTGATGATCATCATGATCACATTTTCCCTTCGGCAGGATATTTTCCAAACATGATCCGGTTAAGCGAAATATCATGATGACGTCATGATCTAAGTTTAACGAAGGCTCCGAATATCATGATGAAGTCATCCCGATCTGATAAACGAAGAAGTAAATATCCTGATGATCATCATCATCACATTTTCCTTCAACAGGATATTTTCAAGCACGATCCGTTTCCCGAATATGATGATGATGTCTTATTCTAAGTTCGACAAAAGCAAATATCCTGATGATCATCATCATCCTGATCTTTCGAGAGGGTTACCTTGGCCGCAAAAAGGGTCATATTACATTCATCATCCTGATCATGCTCCTTAGGTGACCCGATATCACAAACATCCCCTAATCTTAACTGAACATGATGATGACGTCATCCTTAGCATTTCAATGAAGCCCGAATATCATGATGACGTCACCATCATTTTCATTTCCTCGGCAGCATGATTATATTCATATCCTCCTATTCTTCTTCAACATGATGATGATGATGATGTTGTTCTTTTCTCCAATATGCAGAAGCGAAATATCATGATGACGTCATCTGGACCTTTAGGAGGGAATGCATCATATTTCCAGAATATCATGATGATGAAGTGAATGTCGGCTAACATGTTTTTTGACGCGCCAATAGCGATGATCATGCAGATGGGCGGGAAATGAGGCGGTGGAGTTTTAAAGTGTTTTTTTTTGGCGCCTCTGGCATTTTTCTGTCAGCGATGGTTGACCCGTGAACTTTGAGCAGTCTGAACGCATTTTTGACGCGTTTTGAGAGGATTCTGGATCCAATTTTCTCAATCTTGCGCGGTCACCTGGGTTTAAACGGTTATTTTAATTTTCATGCTGTTTTTGTGATAAATGTGAAACTTATTGCTTGTCTTGTCTTGCAGGCTAGCAGTTGAGGAAGCAGCTGGAAAGTCAACACAGTGACCTCATGGAGGCAGAAGATCTGATCTCAGGAGCAAGAAGATAAGGATGAAATGCAAAAAGTCAAGGCCATTCAAGTAAAGAAGAAGGTTGCAGCTGAGAGTATTATCACAAAAGACAAACAGAAGTTATTACCCAGCTGCCGGAACTTCTCAGAAGGGGCAATATTTCGCCCAGATTTGACACTGCTCAGATATTTTTTTTTTAGAGCTGGTTCACCTGTATTTATTGCTGTAACCAAGGGTTTGAATCAGGGGTTCAGTTAGGTTTTTGCTATAGTGAGGACAATCAAAATGTCTTTATATTGTGCCTCTCTACACTGTAATACTTTACAACAGGGATTTTTAGGGGTTACAACAGGGATTCTAGGAAAACACAGCAAGTTAGCTTAGCATAGTTTAGAGGTAGAAGAAGGAGGTCGCCTGTTTGTCTGCAGTAAGGTGCGCGTGGAATGTCTGGCTGCCTTGCTGTATCTATAAAGCTTGTAAGTTCTCTGTAGTATGATCAATGAAACTAAGAGTCATTCCTACATTGTAAATCATGTATGACTATTCGTTTCTAATACAATAGAATCTGGAGTTCTGCATCTATCTTCTGAGTGTTCTCCTGCCTTTCTTTGTATTTTGAAATATCTTCTTTGAGAGCTTGCAATTTTAAATGTATGTTTGTGAAAATACTCAGAACTTACATTTAGGGTTTTTACTGTGGATTTGATCAAATTACTGTGGTATTTACATAGTGCATAACAGAAACAATTAGATCCTTCGGTAGATTAATGAGGTATAGATTAGATCTTTCTAACTTTTCCCAACCCATCTGAAATATTTAGCTGAAAACATAGAAATCCAAAGGAAATTGTCTCAAATTTGAAGAAGCATGTATAACAGAGCTATAAGTAGACAGTTTTCATAAATAGATAAGGAAGAAAGCTGCAAAAATTCAAGAAAACCCTCTAAAACTTGCAGCCCAGTATCACTTTTATGCAAATGAACAGAATACTTGTTGAAATCTATGACCTCTTTGCATATTCTTAGTCCAGTAAGCCACCAAACAAACCTAAACTACGTAAGGCCCCTTGAACATTACAGCTTCACATTGACCAACTGAACTTGACCAACCGAACCATTGTAGACTTGGGATTAGTTGAATCACCAAATGATTCCTTCTTATCTTTCAAGTATAGTTTCAGTTCATTATATGTGAATTTTAACTTATTGTTATGATTGCATCAAAACAGTCATCAACAGTTTTCTAGCGCTAGGAGGGCTAGAAGGCTGTATATTGTAATCATCAACAGTTTTTGGCGCTAGAAGGAGGGCTAGAAGGCTGTATATTGTAATCATCAACAGTTTTTTGGCGCTAGAAGGAGGGCTAGAAGGCTGTATATTGTAATCATCAACAGTTTTTTGGCGCTAGAAGGAGGGCTAGAAGGCTGTATATTGTAATCATCAACAGTTTTTGGCGCTAGAAGGAGGGCCTGATTTGGTTTAGGGTTAATTTTCTGAGTTTAAATGTTATATTCTGAGATATGTTAGATCTCATAAAATTTCAAAGGCCTAAAAAGTTGAAAGAAGGTCCCATTTTTTAATAGACTCATATGGGGACAGTTTTCAAGTTGACATTCCTTCATTTCAGAAAGCTTTGAATAACCAGCTTTATCCTAAAAATTTATATAGCTATGGTTTATTTGGAAGGTGTAGGATACATAAGTCCGTAGAGCATGGTGAGCTTAATTGTCTAGCTTTCCTTACAAGATTAGATTTACATTTGAAAGGACTAATCTCTCTCTCAGATGTGTATAAGGCTGAAAGTTGGCAGGGGAATGAGGAGATTATTGAGCGACAGAAGGACGCAGCATCAACGGTCATTAAATGTGCAGAGGATACAAAGATGGAACCAATGCTAAGAATAAGGGATAGTAAGATCTCTTTCCAGGAATCATGTGATGGTAAGAAAAAAAATCTGTCTTTTTGTCAGGATCTGGATGTGATTAAAGTTAGTGAAAAGTATAAATATCCTAAAAAATGCAGAGAAGAAATCACAGCTCATGTCCCTTTTCTAGATAATAAGCAAAAAGGGTTTAATGAAAAAGAAAAGGAAAGTGAGGTTCATCTTGATACATTTGATAAATATATAGAACTACTAAGGAATATTTGTCAAGAAGAAGCCTCTGGATTTGACCTGAAAAGTTTTAACGAACATGATTTGGCAAAGAAATGTAAACAAGCATTGGCAAAATTAAAATGCACTAAAATTGATGAGATCCCTACTGTAGAAACTAGTGAAGTCATAGAAAAGAAAGTAAATCCTAGTATTACAACTGACTTCTTTGAATTAAATGATCAAAATCAAGATTGTTGCAGGACAATAAGATTAGACTCTTCACTAAATGACAAATGTGAGTCATCTAATGAACAATCCTTGAAAAAAGAGGATACAGAGGATCATGTAGCTGCTGTACACAATCAGACATCACCCCCATGCCATGTTGAAAATAAAACAGGGGAGTACTCCTGTCAATCAAAGGATGTTGTCCCACCTTTGCTCTCAAGTGATTTAGAAATGATTAAATTCTGTATATCAGATGATGATGAAGATACTTACTTAAGTGCTGATGTGCAGGAAGCTAATGAGAACATTGAGAGGTTTGCTAAATTTGAGGATAAACTAAACATCTAGAATGAAGGAACAAAGCTGGATGAAGATGAAGAAATGATACATCTAGAGTCATTCCTCTTTCAACTTGAAAAAGGACTAGACATAGAGCTGGGCAATGAAAATGCAGAGCTAAATGAAAAGCCAGCTATCAATAAACAAGTGTGTTCCACAGAGCTAAAGGCACATCAGGTTGTCTCTTTCCTTTCCTTAGTAAACAATGATAAATGTTGTTTTGATTATGGAAATTCAAGAGATAGGACATGCTTATGGATTAATCATAACCCTGATGAGCTGCCTCAGTTATTAGTCATTAAGAGCTATTCTGATAAACACAATGAATCTAGAATATCAGAATTTTTTTCAGAATTCAAAGATAAATCTGCTATGATGAGGACCATAACTAGTACCCTGTTACTCCTGCACAACCTAAAGAAATATGCAAGTAGGGGTGTTCTTGGGTCTTTTTCCTGGGATTCTATTTGCCTGGTAGAGGCTTGTATATAGTCTGGTAGGGTAGTTGTTTTTTGTTTTTTGTGTTCTTCTTTTGCTGTTTTCTTTTTAGGTTAGTTGTTTGTATAGTTCCTTTTTGTTTGTTTTTGCCTTTTGTTTCTTTCTGTTTGTACAGTTTTTCTTTTGTTCTGTTGTTTGTACAGTCTGTTTGTTTGGTTTGTTTGTTGTCTCCTCAGCAGGGATCTTTATTTTACTATAGAGTATTAAGGAGCAAAACTAGCAACCATTCAAAACAGTATATAATTTAAGATATTCAGGTTAACCATTTGCAATTTACACATAACCTGTCACTGTCATGAATGTAGAGAGTTGTTCATCTTCTGAAGTTTTGTATTCAATAAATGTGATTGAGAATTCGAAGCAGGTTTCTCACGATGACACACCTAAAATCCTTGGGTTTGTTGAACTTACCAGTGTAGATATTAGGTGAAAAATCAGAGGTCACCCTTGCTACCATTACAATTCTCAGCTTAATTTCAGCAAGTGTCCACTCCTTGCATCATGAAGTTACAAATTGCTATATCTTATGAAATCTTTCAAAATTAGAAAACAAAAAAATAAATAAATAAATGAATAAAGCGGATTATACTGAAAATCCAGATTAAGCCATCTAAGTAACTCTACCGGGGCTATGGACGCTTGCTGGCAGTGGGGCTCTACTTAGGAGAATTGTAACGATAACCTTGCCGGGGCTATGGACGCTCGCTGGCAGCAAGGCTCTATCCGGTCGGCTATGAGGGAATATCCTCACCTACGTAGGCTAATGTCAGTCACTGGTTTGTTCAACCGATCTTCAAGATGAGGATAATTAATCACATGCACACAACTAAACTGAAAATGGAAATTCATGCATCTTTATTAAATACTTTGAGTCTCAAGCTGAATAGTAATTTGCAGGAAAGATAGTTGGGAGTTATGAGTTTATTTCATCTAGTTTCCTTGAACACTCTGAATTTAATTGTTTTGTTTTGGTCGCTAGTTGTTGTGATGTTCACAACACGCCCCATTATGCTCCTTAGCAAAATGGGGACCCCTGCTGATGTTTTGCTTTTTGCTTCTGCTTGTGTTTTTCTGCTTTCTGGCGGTTTGGTAAAAATGAAGGTCAGGTGCATCATCATCATGATATTGCATGAGGTAGGTCATCATCATGAGGTCAGTTTGTCAATGTTCATATTTTATTTCTGTGACCTCATATTTAAAAAGAGCTTGAAATTCCATGCAGGTTTGCCTTTTACTTCACTTGAAAATTCGTTCATATGTGGAAGTTATGCACGGTCAAAGTTTTGGTCAAACCTGATATTCGCAGGAGGATCATCATATTTTTGTATCCTAAGTCATGTTGACAAGATCATCATGATCTTGGTCTATCACCCGATAAAAATCATGCAGTCAATATCCGGACGTCAATCTTAGGTGGTAGTGCCCTTTACCCGTCAAATGGCCTTAGGCGCATCGTCAGCATCATTTTTTTAGGAGGGTCATATGTTATAAACTCGGTTTTGGTTACATGAAGAACATCATCATCATCATATTTGAAACCCCCCCGATAATATCCTGAGGTTCAAATATCATGATGACATCAACTTTAAGTCACAGTAAGTTTCCCCGTCGAGTGGTCTTTTGTATCGCTTCATCATCATGATATTTCAACATTACCTGATCTTATAATATCATCCTGATCACCCTGACTTAGAAAATCCACCTTCGGCATATTTGCGTGCGTGTGTTATAATCCTTCGGAGGGTCATCATCATGATATTTACTGAAGTTCGAAATATGATGATGACGACTTCATATCCTCCTAATCTCCTTTTGCATACTCATGATCATCATCCTGATCTTTCACGAGTCATTCGCTGAAATTCGCTAAGTGGAGACATCATCATCATAATTCGATAAAGAAGATCATCATCTTCATATCCTCCTGATCTTCTTTAGCTAAGTATCCTGATGATCACCCTATCTTTTGAAGAAGAAGTCGATATTGCATTCCTCAACAGCATGATCATATTTTACAATATCACCCTAGCGCAAATATCATGATGACCTCAACTCATCCTTGTGCTCCGAAAACGAAATATGATGATGACGTCATCGTGATAAATCGATGAGGATCATCATCATCATTTTTTTATCCTGTCCTGTTGTCAAGATCATCATGATCTTGTTTGTTCACCTGACATTTCGCGAAGTCCTCCTGCCGATGAAGTAAGACCTTTTGAAAATATCCTGATGATCATCATGATCACATTTTCCCTTCGGCAGGATATTTTCCAAACATGATCCGGTTAAGCGAAATATCATGATGATGTCATGATCTAAGTTTAACGAAGGCTCCGAATATCATGATGACGTCATCCCGATCTGATAAACGAAGAAGTAAATATCCTGATGATCATCATCATCACATTTTCCTTCAATAGGATATTTTCAAGCACGATCCGTTTCCCGAATATGATGATGATGTCTTATTCTAAGTTCGACAAAAGCAAATATCCTGATGATCATCATCATCCTGATCTTTCGAGAGGGTTACCTTGGCCGCAAAAAGGGTCATATTACATTCATCATCCTGATCATGCTCCTTAGGTGACCCGATATCACAAACATCCCCTGATCTTAACTAAACATGATGATGACGTCATCCTTAGCATTTCAATGAAGCCCAAATATCATGATGACATCACCATCATTTTCCTTTCCTCGGCAGCATGATTATATTCATATCCTCCTATTCTTCTTCAACATGATGATGATGATGATGTTGTTCTTTTCTCCAATATGCAGAAGCGAAATATCATGATGACCTCATCTGGACCTTCAGGAGGGAATGCATCATATTTCCAGAATATCATGATGATGAAGTGAATGTCGGCTAACATGTTTTTTGACGCGCCGATAGCGATGATCATGCCGATGGGCGGGAAATGAGGCGGTGGAGTTTTAAAGTGTTTTTTTTTGGCGCCTCTGGCATTTTTCGGTCAGCGATGGTTGACCCGTGAACTTTGAGCAGTCTGAACGCATTTTTGACGCATTTTGAGAGGATTCTGGATCCGATTTTCTCAATCTTGCGCGGTCACCTGGGTTTAAACGGTTATTTTAATTTTCATGCTATTTTTGTGATAAATGTGAAACTTATTGCTTGTCTTGTCTTGCAGGCTAGCAGTTGAGGAAGCAGCTGGAAAGTCAACACAGTGACCTCATGGAGGCAGAAGATCTGATCTCAGGAGCAAGAAGATAAGGATGAAATGCAAAAAGTCAAGGCCATTCAAGTAAAGAAGAAGGTTGCAGCTGAGAGTATTATCACAAAAGACAAACAGAAGTTATTACCCAGCTGCCGGAACTTCTCAGAAGGGGCAATATTTCGCCCAGATTTGACACTGCTCAGATATTTTTTTGAGAGCTGGTTCACCTATATTTATTGTTGTAACCAAGGGTTTGAATCAGGGGTTCAGTTAGGTTTTTGCTATAGTGAGGACAATCAGAATGTCTTTATATTGTGCCTCTCTACACTGTAATACTTTACAACAGGGATTTTTAGGGGTTACAACAGGGATTCTAGGAAAACACAGCAAGTTAGCTTAGCATAGTTTAGAGGTAGAAGAAGGAGGTCGCCTGTTTGTCTGCAGTAAGGTGCGCGTGGAATGTCTGGCTGCCTTACTGTATCTATAAAGCTTGTAAGTTCTCTGTAGTATGATCAATGAAACTAAGAGTCATTCCTACATTGTAAATCATGTATGACTATTCGTTTCTAATACAATAGAATCTGGAGTTCTGCATCTATCTTCTGAGTGTTCTCCTGCCCTTCTTTGTATTTTGAAATATCTTCTTTGAGAGCTTGCAATTTTAAATGTATGTTTGTGAAAATACTCAGAACTTACATTTAGGGTTTTTACTGTGGATTTGATCAAATTACTGTGGTATTTACATAGTGCATAACAGAAACAATTAGATCCTTCGGTAGATTAATGAGGTATAGATTAGATCTTTCTAACTTTTCCCAACCCATCTGAAATATTTAGCTGAAAACGTAGAAATCCAAAGGAAATTGTCTCAAATTTGAAGAAGCATGTATAACAGAGCTATAAGTAGACAGTTTTCATAAATAGATAAGGAAGAAAGCTGCAAAAATTTAAGAAAACCCTCTGAAACTTGCAGCCCAGTATCACTTTTATGCAAATGAATAGATTACTTGTTGAAATCTATGACCTCTTTGCATATTCTTAGTCCAGTAAGCCACCAAACAAACCTAAACTACGTAAGGCCCTTGAACATTACAGCTTCACATTGACCAACTGAACTTGACCAACCGAACCATTGTAGACTTGGGATTAGTTGAATCACCAAATGATTCCTTCTTATCTTTCAAGTATAGTTTCAGTTCATTATATGTGAATTTTAACTTATTGTTATGATTGCATCAAAACAGTCATCAACAGTTTTCTGGCGCTAGGAGGGCTAGAAGGCTGTATATTGTAATCATCAACACTAATGAGTAACATATCATTGACATACAATGCAATAATGAGAATGTGATCATTGTCAACCTTGTAGTAAACATAATGATCTGATTTCGATCTCTGAAATCCAATACTCAATATAGAGGCATCAAACTTCTAGTACCACATCCTAGGAGATTGTTTCAAACCATACAAAGACTTTTTCAACTTGAAAACTAGATTTTCTTTACCTTTCAGCACGTAGTGCTCTAGCTATGACATATAGATTTCCTCCTCCAAGTCACCATGAAGGAATGATGTCTTCACATCCATCTATTCCACTTCTAGATCATACGATGCTGCAAGAGATAATAGGAACCGAATAGATGTCAGCTTTGCAATGGGAGACAAAATCTCACCATAGTCAATTCCCTCCACCTAAGAATACTCCTTCGCAACCAATCTAGCCTTATATTTCTCAACACTACCATCTACACTGAATTTCTTTTTTAACACCCATTTGCATCCAACAGGTTTTCATCCTTCAGGCAAGGGTACCAAGTCCCAAGTATTATTCTTTTCCAAAGAAGCCATCTCCTCTTCCATGGCCTCCTTCCAGGAACCTGCATCTTTCATACCCATAGCCTCTTTCATAGTTCTAAGCTCATCAAAGTTAGAAATCAAAGAAAAAATACAACTGGAATCATGCAATGAATAACCAAACCTATCATGTTGCTGCCTTATCCGTGTGGACCTTCTCAAAGTTTGAGGTTGAGGTTCTTCATCTTCTTCTAAACTTTCAGAGCTACTAGAGCTCTCCTTATTATCAGGTCCAATAGATGTTTTTGGTTCAACTTTCTCAGGGGTGGAAGGAAGCTGAACCACATCATCTTTCTTCTCTTCTTTCTCTAGTTGTAAGACAATAGAAGAAGGATTGAGCTCTCTGAAGACCACACTTCTTCTATACAGAACTCTCTCAACTACTATATCCCAAAGCTTGTACCCTTTCACACCGATGCCATAACCGATGAAGATACACTTTAAAGCCTTGTTCTCCAACTTAGACCTCTTCTCATTAGGCACATGTGCATATGCCTCACAACCAAATACTTGAATGTGTCTTAATGAAGGCTTTTTACCAGACAATACCTCAATAGGTGTCTTATCAACAAGTGTTGATGTAGGAGACCTATTAACTAGGTAACAAGTGGTAGCAATAGCTTCAACCCAAAACCCAAAATGTTTGTTCAAGACCAGCTCCACTTAGTATACTCTTTGCCCTCTCCATCAACATTCTATTCATCCTCTCTGCAACTCCATTCTGCTGAGGGGTATACGGAGTTATCTTGTGCCTCTTAATCCCCTGTTCTTTACAAAATTTGTCAAAATCTACTAAACAGAACTCACCACCATTGTCAGTCCTCAAACACTTAATCTTTCTATCATTTTGATTCTCTACAAGAGCTTTGAACTCTTTGAATCTATTAAAGACTTCAGATTTACTTCTAAGAAAACACACCCATGTCCTTCTACTGTAATCATCAATAAATGAAACAAAGTAAACAGATTTTGAAATTGAAGGAACATTAACAGGGCCAAGCATATTAGAATGAATCAAGTCCAACACCTCAAAAGATTTTTGAGAACTAGAATAAAACTGAACATGGTTTTGTTTTTCATAAATGCAATGTTCATAGAAATCAAACTCAAGATTATAGTCATTCATACCCACAATAAGATTTTTATTCTTCAGGGTCCTCAAACCCTTTTCACCAATGTGACCAAGCCTTTGGTGCCATAACATTGTCTTCTGAGCTGGAAGTTTCATCTCCATAGAATGAGCACCCTTAGGTACCCAGAAAGCACGACCATCGGAAGTAGACGCAATAGTCTTTTTCGTTGTTGGTTCCAATGGTGAGGATCTAGACTTTGAAGCTCTCTTCTTCAAAATAGAGACACTATTTCACTGAATTATGCATGCATCAAGCTGAAACAAAGTGCCAATCTAAACACGCTTAGCCAACACCATAGATCCTCTAGTCATCTTGCATCCTCCATTCAATAAAATAGCCTGCACACCCACATCATTCAATGTACTTACAAAAAGAAGGTTCTATGTCAAACTAAGGATATGCAAAACACCATTGATTCCCTTTACTCGTCCATCAGGGAAATGAATCAAGACTCTTCCACGTCCAACACTATCCAAGTGAGAATCATCACCCAAGTACACCTTTCCACCATCGTATTCTTCATACTTCAAAAACCAACCTCGATACAAGGTCATGTGAAAAGATGCACCAGATTCAATAAGCCACACATCCTTAGATGCATGCATTGCCAAGGTGATGACAAATGCTTCTCCTTCATCCCGAGAGGACTTGTTAGAATCTGAATCATAATTCTTCTTCTTTTGAATATTTTTCTCCTCCTTGCACTCCTTGCGAAAGTGACCAGGTTTGTCGCAGTTCCAACATAGGGCCTTGGACTTTTTGGGAGACTTAGATCTCCCATGGGATTTGGATCTTCCTTTTTCTTCCTTCTTCTTATCCTTTTTCTTTCCCTTCTCTTTAGATCTACCATGAACATCAAGAGCCTCCTTAGCTGATTCGGAAGACTTTCTCTACATCTCTTCAAACAATAGCGAAGAAACCACTCCATCCATCTTGAAGGTGGTAGTGGTACTCCCAATGTCCATAACAAGGTGGTCCCATGAATCTAGTAAGGAACACACTAATGTCATACATCGATCCTCCTCCTCCATCTCCACACCAACAGAAGTCAACTGGGCAACAAGCATATTGAATGTATTCATGTGATCAGCGATAGATCCTCCATCTTCCATCCTCAGAGAATACAATTTCTTTCGCAGGAATAACTTGTTCACTAGAGGTTTAGCTTGATAAACATCTCCAAGCTTCTTCCAAAGTTCCTTTGTAGTCTTCTCTTCATGGATATTCAGGAGCACTGAATCAACCAAACAGAGTCTTATCAAACCCTTAGCTTTTCAATCTTTGAGATCCCAGTCTTCTTGAGACATTGCCATTGGTTTTGTACCAGATATGGCTTCCCATAAATCCTGATCTACAAGCATGTCCTCCATTTTGATTTTCCACAACTCAAATTTATTGTCGTTAAACTTCTCTGTCTCAAACCTCCCAGATGTGCTCACCATCTCTTACCTACAACAAAGATTTCAAAATCTTCTACACAAGCTCCCACTCAAATAAAGATCAGCTCAAAAAACCCTCTACCCAACAACTAGAACAAAAGGTGATTAGGCTCTGATACCAACGTAAAGGAAGCAAGGTATGCAAAAAATGCTTCCTACACTGATCTACTAAGGAAATATTTATGCAAAATTCAACTTCTACAGTTACAGATTAAGATGTACATTAACAAAAAGATAATAAGAACTTCCAAATGCAAACACACAACTCACAACATAAGATATACGTGGGGAAAACCCTTTCAGGTAAGAAACCCCACACTCCAAAGCTGCCCAATATCTTATTTAGGAATCATGAAGATTACAATATACTTGCAGAGCAAGCTTTTATAGGAGTATATCCAACCAGAGATCTAGGAGGTAACTTGACATATATAAGATTCTTACATACAACCTCCATCTCAAGTTCCTAGTATATAAGAGATACAATACAGTACACCGCCAACGGTAATTACAAAACCATGAGCCAAAACCACCAAAAAGTGGCACCCAAATTATCTCCAATCAAAGATGCCTTGTGATGTGACATACTACACACTAACACATGTAACACTCCCCTTTATAGCTCTTTTATGTGTCCAACACGTTTTTACATTTCCCAAAATAGAAGGTCCAACTTCCAGAGGTCATAACTTTTGATCCGAGTGTCTGATTGACGAACCATTTAATGCGTCAGAAAGATTGTGAAGAGATCTATCACCCTATAAGAATATTTGTAGGTTATGATAATTTTTGAGATGTTTAAAGAAGTTTTGATTCTGGTAATTGAGTTCAAAGACTTTTTCTGGTAGTTTCAAAAATAGAAACTTTAATATCTCGCAGTCCTGATATGATCTTGAGACAAAACTCACCCGAGATGTTCATTTAGCTGTTATGTACCTTCTGGGAAAAATTTAAGGTCAATCTAAGTTCAATCAAGGACTTACTAAAAATAGTAAGTCTCGCTATTTTTAGCTCGTTTGGAAACTTTTGGAAACTTTGAAGGCTTCAGACCATTCTCCAAGATAGAGTATTCAAAAAGACCAAAACTGGGAAGAATAGTAATGTTTCAAAGTTGCAAGGTTGAGACACTTTTCTTAACACATCCAATCATGAACACCATCACACTTCCATCAATGACAATCTTAATGACAGCCTTAACAATCTCCTCAACTTGTGATAGTGTTGACATCAATGATAATAACCTTAGGCATCATATCTACAACAATCTCCCCCTTTGGCATTGATGGCAACACATACCTACTCATTCTCCCCCTTTAACATCAAGGACAAAGGGAATCCAAAGCCTTCTCATTATCAACCACCGCTTTCTCATTGTCCTATAGAAAGAAAGCACCACCACCTATACTTATTCTATCATCAGCACAACCAGCCTAGTCAGCATCAATTTATGCACTCAAATCAAAGTCATTACCTTTTGGATACCATAGACCATAGTCTAGAGTTCCTTTCAAGTATCAAAATATCCTTTTCACTATAGGTTCTCATGTGTTCATTTAGGATTGGCTTGATATCTAGCAAGCACACATACTGTGTGCATAATGTCAGGTCTAGAAGCAGTCAGGTACAACAATGCTCCAATCATAGACCTATAGATAGTCTGATCCACCTCTAGAGACTCGTCATCTTTGCTCAAGTGACATCTAGTGACCATGGGAGTACTCACTAGTTTTGAATCCTCCATACCAAACGTCTTCAACAATTCTTTGCATACTTAGCTTGAGAAATAAAGATGCCACCATCTAGCTGGGAAACTTGAAGTCTAAGGAAGAAAGACATTTCACCAATCATGGACATCTCAAACTCTTTTTGCATCTCCTCTGCAAACCTTTTACACATATCATCATCTCCGCCAAAAATAATGTTATCAACATATACTGCAACTATCAAAATCATGTCTCCTTCCTTTATATAAAGATTACTATTTGTGGTACCTTTCTTAAAGCCATGCTAAAGTAAGTACGTATCTAATCTTGCATACCAAGCCCTATGTGCTTGCTTGAGACCATACAAAGCCTTTTTGAGTCTACATACCATATCTAGATCTTCTGATAGCTGGAAGCCATCTGGTTGTTCAATGTAGACTTCTTCTTCATGTCACCATTCAGAAATGTTGACTTGACATCCATCTAATGTACTTTGAAATTCTTATGAGCAGAAAGAGCAAGGAATATTCTGATTGCCTCCATTCTTGCTACCAGAGCATAAGTCTCCTCAAAATCAATGCCTTCTACTTGAGTGTATCCTTTGCATACTAATCTTTCTTTTTTCCTCACAACTTCACCTTCTTCATTCAGTTTGTTCTAGAACACCCATTTTGTTCTATAATATTCTTGTTTATTGGTCTAGGAACCAATTCCCGTGTTTGATTCTTCTTAGTCTGATCCAATTCTTTTTCCATGGCTTTTATCCATCCATCATCCTTGCTGGATTCAGGAAAGGTCTTAGAAGGTCTTAGGTTTTACATTTGATAACAAACATAAGTTTTCTTTCTCATGTGTCTTAGAAAACTTTTTCCTTGTCTGCACACCTTCATTCTTGTCTCCAATGATCTACTCTGCTAAGTGATTCTTCCAAACATACTTTGCTGGGGTCTTAGGCATCTGCTCTGGTTCTTATTCCTTTTCTTCTTTCACTTCTTCTTTATCATCAATGCAAGGAAAGATATCAGATCCGGTGTCTTATGAATCTTGTGAGAACTAATACAAGTCTTCATCTACTTTGACATTTGTGCTTTCAATCATCTTTCCCAACCTTTTGTTGTAGCATCTATAGGCCTTGCTTTTGGTTGAGAAACCAAGAAAGATTCTCTCATCACATATTGAATCAAACTTTCCTAGGTCTTCTTCATCTCTTCTGATATAGAATTTGCTGCCAAAGATCATGAAGTATCTGACAGTGGGATGTCTTCCATACCACAACTCATAAGGGGTCTTAGTGCTATTGACCCTTAACTAAACTCTGTTAGTTAGATAGATAGCAGTGTGAATTGCTTCCTTCTAGTATATATCAAGCAGATCTTCATCTTTCATCATTGCCCTAGACATTTCTTATATAGTCCTATTCATTCTTTCCACTACCCCATTTTGCTAAGGGGTTCTAGGAGTAGACAAATGCTTCCTAATACCATGATCTTCACAAAAAATTTCAAATTCATTTGAACTAAACTCACCTCCTCTATCTGACCTTAAACATTTGATCTTAGTGTGCATTTCATTTTCAACCAAAGCTTTGAAAACTTTAAACTTATCAATGGCATCATATTTTTTTCTTAAGAAAGTAACCCAAGTCATTGTAGAATGATCATCAATGAGAAACATAAAATACCTTTCATCTTGTTGACTCTTTACTCTTGTAGGTCCACATAGGTCTATGTGAATTAGCTCCAATGGCTTTGAAGAAGATTACTCCTCACTTTTAAAACTTCTCTTTGTCTGCTTTTCCATTTGGCATTCCTTGCATAAAGTGTTTACATGCTTGAATATCTTAGGCATAGCTGTCATTGCATGAGTAGAGTTGATTCTTACCATATTATCAAAGTTGTTGTGTCCTATTCTTTTGTGCCACAGCCAAAACTCACTAGATTAAGTCAACATACATCTTCTTCCATTTGCCTCTTTCAAGTGATAAATATCACCACATGTCTTGATACCTTCTGCAACTAGCTTTCTGGATCATGCCTTCCTGATTTCACAACCATTGGCATAAAAAGTAAGATTGTAACCTTTCATGCTCATGTGACTAACATTGAGGAGATTGTGATGTAATCCTTTGACATAGAGAACATCCTTAGTCCTGTTCTTTCCATCAATAGTTATGACACCTTTTCCACATATTTGAGTTGACTCATCACCTCCAAACTTGATAGCTTCACCATCCCACTTCTCAAGGCTGATAAACTTCTATTTGTCACCAGTCATATGATTTGAACAACCGTTGTCAATAACCCAAGCTTTGGTTTCTTCTTTTGTATGGAAGGCAGTCCATACAACCATTGATCTTTCATTGTTTTGGATTGTTTGCAAGATATCAGTTTTTCCACATTTTTCAACATCATCCTTTTTGTCACCAACACTCACGGCCAAGAAAAGTGTTTCATCATTTGAATCATCATGAGCCTCATCTTTTGAAGAACAACTATCTTCTATGGAAAACAGACTCCTTTTGAATTTACTATTTTTGTTGCTTCTCCTAGATTCTTTAAGAGGACATTTAGAAGCAAGGTGACTGACCTTTCCATAATTGAAACATTTAAATGGTAACTTACCTTTATATTTTCCAGAGCCTTTCTTCGATGTTCTTACAAAATTTGCTTTTGCATCATCAGGGCTTTCATCTTCATCAGCAGTTTCTTCCTTTGCCTTTTTACTGACTTTGAAAACAGCTTCTCTCTTTGGAACATCACTGTCAAACTCTCTCATTTCAAAAGCAGTAAGGGTACCAAACAATTGGTATAAAGTGTATGTATCTAATTCTACAGTCTCCTCAATAGAAGGTACCTTAGGACTGTAAGATTTGGGAAGAGATCTCATAACCTTTTTCACAACCTCATCTTCTTTTACTTCTCCACCAAGGCTTGTGACACCATTGACCACTTCATTCACCTGTAGTATGAAACCAGCAATGTTTTCATCTTGTGACATCTTTAGGGTTTCAAATCTATTTTTGAATATATGCATCTTAGCTTGTTTTACTTTCTTATCTCCATCATAAATAGTTTCAAGTTTATTCCAAACTTCTTGAGAAGACCTACAACCCATCACCTTTGAAAGTTCTGAATCAGTTAATCCACTCATGATAGCAAACTTTGCCTTGGAAATATTATCATACTTCTTGATTTCATCTACATCTGTAGGAATAGTAGAAGGGACAATGTAACCTTTCTTGATAGAATCCCAAACTCCACATCCTAGTGAATTGATGTAGCCTTCCATCCTCACATTCCAAAAAGCATAATTTGTTCCATCGAACCTAGGTATCTTGCTAGATCCACCTTGTGTCATCATGGATCTTCCTCAAGAGGTTAAGCTTCCCTTAGAGGAACTTGGCTCTGATACCAATTGTTAGACACACAAGGATACTGAGAGGGGGGGTGAATCAATATTTAAACAATTTCCAATTTCAATAACTTCAACTTATCTGAAAGAGAATAAACCTTAAGCATCACAATATCAACATGAAAGAATAACACAATGCACATCAACGCACAACACTAGATTTACGTGGAAACCCCTAGAAGGGAAAAACCACGGTGAGGACTAACTCTTAATATATGAAACTCAAATATTAACTTTATTTTAGGGGCTTTAACCCAAGGAAGCTGCTACTCCCTAAGTAGCTTTGATTTAGGGTCACTCCCAAGGAAGATTCTGTTGGCAAGAGACACTATATGGATTCATGGTTGTTGTCATTGATGGCAACAAAGGTCATCCCACATATCCGCAAGACATGATATGTCTCTACCGGAAGTCAGAATAAAGAATGTTGTGGTCCGGTGAAGAAGAACAGAGCATGTGGCAAGGTCCGACAGATTGGTCCGGACCTCTCAGTGGAAGTGTCTTGGTGCAGTGCGGATTTGGGGAAGTCAAGAGGACTACCTTGAGTGGTATATTCCAAGGATTTAGCCTCCGGTGATGGACAAGGAAAAAGATATGAATGGTTGAGTACCGGATTCCTGAGAGACAGTGAAAACAGAGGAAGAACTGACTGGCAAAGTATCAGACTGCTTTCCGGATGAGTTACTATTGATGACAGAGGTTGTGAAGGCATGAATCATGTTTGGCCGACATGATTAATGATATCTACAAGTATATGCTTGATCCGCATTGCTTGGTGAGGAAGGATTCAGCCGACAGAATGAAAGTTTATAAGAAACTAGACTGTTCCGGATGCCGACTAGAAAGGTGATGAAATTACTTGTGCGGATATATATAGAGGATGGATTTAGTTGTGAAGTGTGTAGTGTGTGTAGAGAGATATGCGAATAAGTCCAGAGAAAGAGCAGAGGTAGCAAAAAGGATCCGGTATGTGAAAGATAGCAGAATAAAGAACAGAGGAAAGATGAAGTGTAGCAGATCAGTGTACTGAGCCTAACCGGAACTGAACTCCAGCATATGCAGATGCTTCCAATCAGTTCAAGACTGTGATTCTCATCACTTTGTAGACAGTGTGTCTTTTTGTAGGCAGTGGGCCTCTTGTGAGCAGTGTGCTCGGGCAGTGAGCCCTAATTGGCAAGTGCCATTTTTGTAATTTCCTATTCTTCTAACAGAGAATAATTCTTGGGTTAATCACCCCGTGGTTTTCTCCCTTAACAGGGTTTCCACGTCAAAAATACTGTGTCATGTGTTTCTTACTTCATGGTTAATGTTTTTGTGTTTGATTTTATGCTACATCCATTAAAAGAAAAGTTCAATAAGGGAAATAATTAGGATAACTGATTCACCCCCCCCCTCTCAGTTATCAACAATTGGTATCAGAGCTAAGTTCCTCCTAATAGAGCCTAACAGCTTGAGGAAGATCTGGGATTTCAAATGGATGCATATGGTTTAAGGGAGCAACTCAAGACTGCCCTTGAGGATCTTGAACAGTCAAATTCTGAAGTCAGTGAATTAAAGGAAAGACTCAAACAGGCTGATGAATTCATGAGAGAATTAAAAGACAAATTAAGTCTCTCTATGAAAAAGAGAAAGGAGCTGCTTCAACAGTTGGCAAGACAAAGTGAAGAAAGCAATACAAATGAGGAATTGACTGAGCAAACCAAGTTATGTGAAAAGTTATCAAAAGAAGTCATTATGTTAAGACATGAAATGGAATCAGGAACTATAAAGTTTACTCAAGAGATTGAAGAAAAAAGAAAGGCTGAAGACAATCTAAGACAATCTCTTAAAGAAAAATCAGAAGAATGCCACCAGATGGACAGGATTATCAGACACCTTGAATCTGATCTTGAAGATGCCAAAGATAATGAAGGAAAACTTAAGGATCAAATTGCCTCTCTCAAAAGAGACCTTCAAACAGCAAATGAATATAAAGAGAAATTCAAGATAAGTTCTGATCAACTTGAAGTTCTTCTTGGAAGTCAAAAGAGGACAGATGACAAGTATGGCTTGGGATATGAGAAAGGAGAAAGCTCCGGATCCGGTCAGAAGAATCTTGGATCAGAAAATCCAAGAAGCAGGCCTAGAAGACCTCCGGTAAGACAGCCAAATGCTCAAAGATATCCATCCTTCAATGGATACTGCCACAGCTGCAACCACTTTGGTCACAAAGCTAATCAGTGCAGAATGAGAATGAATCAGATTAATTCATCCTTCTCCGGACAGTGCTTCAACTGCAAAAGGTATGGACACAAATCCCATGAATGCAGAATTATGCAAGTAAACAAATCATTCAAAGGTAGATGCTTCACATGCAATAGAATAGGTCATATGGCAAGTCAATGCAGATCAAGAGGATATCAGTCAAATATGCAAAGAAATGTTATTTGCCAAATCTGCAATAGGTCCGGACATAATGCTAAAGTCTGCAGAAACAAAAATCAGGACAAAAGAGGTCCGGTGTATAATCAGAATCAAGACAAGGGTAAACAAAAGATGAATGCGGATGAGGTTAGGAATCAGATGAGCAAGATTTGGGTGAAGAAAAGTTCAGAGAATGTAGAGGTTGGATCCGCACCAGACTCTGGTGCTGATATTTCTTCCGGAAATTAAAAGTGAGCTCAGGCTCAGGGGGAGACTCAAAGAAAATCTTGTTCCCCCAGCCAAACAAGTGGTGCCGGATGTGGCACAAGATGCGGATCAAAGGGTTTGTAGATATGAATCTTGAGATACTTCAGTCAGGTTTTCAGAGGTCCGCATGAAGTCATGAAGAAGCTGTGATCGATCAAATAAGACCTGTTCAGGGAGATGCTCCGGTATGATAAAGGATTACAAAAAGGTCCGGAAAGATCCAGAAATGCACTATCTTGTTCTGCGGATTGGACAGAGTGTTTGAGATGATCTTGTAATATGCTACCTCGATTTATTCATGATTGAAAGATCCGGATGATATCCACAGATCAGGACTAATCCGGGATACTCCAAGCTATCCAGACAAGGCAAACCGGAATGATGTAGGTGAAGCATTTATTGCAGACAGGTATTAGGGTTCGCGGAGCAATTTAAGGGATTTCTCAAAGGTCATTTGCTCATTCTGCACTCGAGAAGAAGCGAAAAGTGGAGCTCTGCAACAAGGTTCTTCAAGCACACCAAGGATCTCCTGCCGAAGCTATTGGATAAAGAAATCAATCCAACCACTCCGTGCAAACCGAAGGCGCATAAGGTATTCTCCGTTTTTCATTACCTCACTGCAAATCTTTGAAGAATGGCTACTCCAAACATAGTTAAGATCTCCGATAGACCTCGCCCCTCATTCAAGAAACATCCCTACAAATCATTGGAGGTAGACCCACTAGGAGCCTTCTCTAGTGTTCCTCACGGAGTTTTACACACCGAAGACATTAGGGTTTACATACATGCAAACATTGAGGAATTTGGGGAATTCAAATTAAGAGACCTCTATCACAAGCAGCTGATTGACAATGCTTTTGAGCTTAAACCAGAGTATAAGGATATTCAGAAGAAACAATTTAAGCAATTTATTCATTTCCCCTGTTTTGAAGAGGATGAATGGGTCCGGTATGTACTGAGCAGGATGCATGACAACTTTCTATGGCTAGATAGACCCTGCAAGATCACAAAAGAGGCAATTAGAGCAGTAACTGGCCTATACTCCTCCGGAGGAGTACCTATCCTCAAATCTGTCAAGAACAACATTGTAACTGAGGCCACCGGATCAAAATTTGACAAAAGGGCAATGACCATTGAAGACATCTCCGATCCGAATATCAAATATGCATCAATGATAATAGGATACAAGATCTACCACTCCAGCAGGGAGAATTCTGTATCCGGAACTGCAGTATACACTGCCTATGAGATGCTAAGAAAGAATGCAGAGTATGATCTCTGCGAACTACTGCTAAGCCAATTAATGGAAAATATACAGAAAATCAAGAAGGATAAGAAGAATTCCTTTAAGTATGGTACTCTGATTGTATGTCTATTCTTCTACTTCATGAATGAGCTACCCGCAACAAGTGGATGGGTATGGCAGAATGACAAACCTGTTGCAGTCCAGATAAGAGACTACTTGCATGGACTTGGGGATGCAAAAGCGAGAAATTCAGCTCTATGGGGATACTTCAAAAACTTTCAGAGCATGATGCAAGCAAGAGAGAGAATTCCCCAGTCTCTCATTGAGAAATACAAGGACTCAGTGTGCTTTATGGTTGACACTGATCAGTGCCTAATGGAGGCAGTGGAGCCAAGGACTGTCTGGATCATGCCCATGGGGTATGAAGTTGATGAACAGATAGTGGAGCTGCATGTTCAACACATGCTAAGTCAGCCCAAAGATCCTAAGGCAGAAAGGTTTGGAACCTTTGAGGAGCTGAGTGTAAAAATACATGTAGAACTCAGGGAACCTGAGATTAAAAGAAAGGTAAGAAAAGAAGTAGAGCACATTGCTCAAGGCCTAGGTATCTCAAAGGAGACACTTGATGCCAGCCGGGAAAAGAGGAGGAAGGCCGAGGAAGAAGAGAAAAGCAAAGAAAGTGCTCCGGTTGGAGCTCCCACCCGGACCAGATCAACAAAGAGATCTGCACCTCCCTCAACCAAAAGTTCAAAACTGGAAGTCCAGGCATCCGGTAAGAGATCCAAGACAAAAGCCACAAGGGCTTATGGAAGCCAAAAGGATGAAGAGGAAACAGAATCAGATGAGGGAGTAAGAGAAGTAAAGAAACAGAAGAAGAAAGGATCCGGTAAGCTCTCCACAGGCCAAGACAAGGATGAAATGGCAGAGGTAACTGTTGAAAAGCCCACTCTGTCACTAGAGAGCATAATCAAGTCGGTCACGGTGGATGGAAACCTTCAACCAATGACTGAATCCTATGATGACTTCAGTGAGGCAGACCAAAAGGCTCTGCAGGAAGCCACAGTTAAATATCTGAACATATACAATAAGGCTTTCATTGAGATCATATCTCTCATTCCTAAAAGCCTAGAGAAGGAAATGGAAGTAAGAAAGAATAATGCTCATGCCAAAGATCTTGAGATCCGGGAGCAGATAGCTATTCAGCTATATCCTCAAATTGATCCCAAGACAATGAACATTATCTTCAAGGACTGCAAAGATGAGTTCAGAAGCAAAGCCAGGATGAATCAACTCATGCTTGGTGAGACTGACAAAGTGGCCCAAGAAACAGAAGAGATCCTCCGGAAGGCCTTCAAAAGGTTCAATCTTCCTGTTGTAGAGGACTTAGGTGCAAAAACAGCTGCTGATTTGGAATCTTCTGTTCCGGAAGAAGTGAGCCCTGAACAGACAAGTGAGGACTTGGGACCCTCTGCTCCAGAAGAAGGGGCCCATGAACAAGTTAGCATCTCTCCTCCGGTTTCCCCTACAGTCTCCGGATCCAAAGAAGAAGAGCAATTACAGGAGAAGGAAGCAGTGGTGAAAGACAAAGAGGTTGACAGTTCTAAGACTGCAGAAGAAAAGAAACATCTGTCTCCGGCAAGAGACACTGCACAAACTGTTCAACAATTTTTGAGTAAAGAAACTTTAGAGATTGATGAACCGGAGCTTCTAAAAGGCCCATTTGATTTTGACTCTCTCTCTCCGGTACAAACAATGAAGATAGCTTCATTTGCAAATGCCAAGGCAAATGAAAAGCTCCTGAAGTCTCATATGGAAGACTGTGAGTTGATAGAGGCTGCTTCCGGAGTACTTGTGAAGATCATGCCATCAATCCAAATAGATCTGACAGCCTCCACTTCCGGTAATCTAAAAACCTTAGTCAGCAGTGTTGATACACATTTTGATTCTCTAGAAAAATCAGCTGAAGAAAAGGTCCGGAAGGAATTTTTGGATAAGAGATTTTCAGAGATATTAGAATTAATTTCTAAAGATAGGAATATTGTAAGCATTGGAATAAAGAGCTTAGAGAATGCTCTTAAGGATGGCGGTGATATCTATAAATTTTGTATATCCTGGTCAAAGGCAACAGCAGCATTTGACAAGAAAATAAAAGAGGAACAGGATAAGCTACAAAGCTTATCTCAAAGTTTTGATCCTCTCTCTTCCTCTATAATAAATCAAGAATGTCAGACTATTGCAGTCTTGAACGAAATAAAGAATCTTGAGAAGGAAAGGAAGAACATCACCAACCGGATGGGAGAACTTAGAAGGATTATAATCCCGAAGTTGGAAACCATGCATGAGGCCATCAGTGATGCTAGGACCACCGCCCAAACAAAAGATCCAACAGATCTCAAGCAGGCAGAAGCGTTTGCATTTTTGTTAAGTGGTCACATTTCAATTTTGGACAGAATGAAGCAAAGTTGGGCTACCGAAATGATTCAATTACAGACATCCTTTGCAGACATTCTTCAATATATGTGAGTATGTAAATATGCGGCTAAGTATAAGAAATTTTTGAAAATTTTGATATGCGGACCCTACCCTTTGCCATTGATGTCAAAGGGGGAGTGAGGAGCAGTGAAAAATGAGAAATCCAACTAAGGGGGAGTTCCGAAAATTGTATATAAAGACAGAGCATCAGCAAAGGGGGAGCACAGTGAAAACACTTAGTCATTTTTCACTAAGTGTTGCCATCAATGCCAAAGGGGGAGATTGTTGGCAAGAGACACTATATGGATTCATGGTTGTTGTCATTGATGGCAACAAAGGTCATCCCACATATCCGCAAGACATGATATGTCTCTACCGGAAGTCAGAATAAAGAATGTTGTGGTCCGGTGAAGAAGAACAGAGCATGTGGCAAGGTCCGACAGATTGGTCCGGACCTCTCAGTGGAAGTGTCTTGGTGCAGTGCGGATTTGGGGAAGTCAAGAGGACTACCTTGAGTGGTATATTCCAAGGATTTAGCCTCCGGTGATGGACAAGGAAAAAGATATGAATGGTTGAGTACCGGATTCCTGAGAGACAGTGAAAACAGAGGAAGAACTGACTGGCAGAGTATCAGACTGCTTTCTGGATGAGTTACTATTGATGACAGAGGTTGTGAAGGCATGAATCATGTTTGGCCGACATGATTAATGATATCTACAAGTATATGCTTGATCCGCATTGCTTGGTGAGGAAGGATTCAGCCGACAGAATGAAAGTTTATAAGAAACTAGACTGTTCCGGATGCCGACTAGAAAGGTGATGAAATTACTTGTGCGGATATATATAGAGGATGGATTTAGTTGTGAAGTGTGTAGTGTGTGTAGAGAGATATGCGAATAAGTCCAGAGAAAGAGCAGAGGTAGCAAAAAGGATCCGGTATGTGAAAGATAGCAGAATAAAGAACAGAGGAAAGATGAAGTGCAGCAGATCAGTGTACTGAGCCTAACCGGAACTGAACTCCAGCATATGCAGATGCTTCCAATCAGTTCAAGACTGTGATTCTCATCACTTTGTAGACAGTGTGTCTTTTTGTAGGCAGTGGGCCTCTTGTGAGCAGTGTGCTCGGGCAGTGAGCCCTAATTGGCAAGTGCCATTTTTGTAATTTCCTATTCTTCTAACAGAGAATAATTCTTGGGTTAATCACCCCGTGGTTTTCTCCCTTAACAGGGTTTCCACGTCAAAAATACTGTGTCATGTGTTTCTTACTTCATGGTTAATGTTTTTGTGTTTGATTTTATGCTACATCCATTAAAAGAAAAGTTCAATAAGGGAAATAATTAGGATAACTGATTCACCCCCCCCCTCTCAGTTATCAACAGATTCTACTCCCTGATAACTTTGTTTTAGGGTCACTCCCAAGGAAGCTTCTACTCCCTGAAATCAAAACACATTTACAAAGGATTATAGTAATGACAATCTTTCTATTGTATAAAAACTAGCATTGAAGCTTACACCTTTGATGATTGCACTTCTACCTCTTCACACTTTCTTTTGATGATCTGATCAGTCAAGCACAGTCTATACTTAATCACTGTCACAAATATATCTTCAAAATGAATCAAAACAACATCAACAACTTCTGCTCTTTCTCCTTCAGTCACTCATCCACAATGTATTCAATCTGCCTTTTATCTGCTTGCGATCTCTTTCAATCCAATTGCAATAACACCACACCTCACTCAATTTGATTCACTATTTATACATGATATTACATTGATTACATAGCTTTTCAGCAAGATACAATATGAAAAATACATTTACCAGTCGGCCATACATCACACAATATGAAACGTGTAGAAGATAGGTCCTAAGTGAACACACACGTTACACCAGCAAAAGATCCAAGCCTTGCAGACCCCAACTCTTGCTTAACCAGGTCTAAAACATCCTTCACAACTTCAATCATCAAGAAATTATATCCACACACTCTGCTCATTCAAAAATAGGACAGCTTTAAGGAAAACTCATGAAGAGTTGAAGAATAATGGCCACATCACCTTGAAAACCTTGTGCAGTACTAGAAACAAGAAATATCTTTGTGAAACTTTTCCAAATGAATCCACATGACTCATAAAACATCCCCAAACACTCCTTTGCCACTACACATCAGATAATTGTGATGCACAGCTTCAAACATTTACTCTAAAAACACTCTGTCATCTGAAACACACTGCAACATGCTATCAATTGAAAAATTGATCTACAAACCACCAAAAAGATTGAAACTAAAAAGAGGCATACAATGCACATCTAATAACATGTCCACAAAACCACAAAGGCAATCATTCACTTTCAGAGGAATGCAGAGCATTCCAATAGGTCTTCATTACTACTTCATTTTGTCAGAGCACATATTGGTGTTCTATCATACATAACTTTCACAGCGAAAGGAAATATGACCTGAAACTTTAGAAACAACACCTTCACTGCCCTCTTGACACAATTCCAGAACTGTATATCCAAATCTATAATTGTGGAGTAATATAAAGCATTCCATCACCCTACTAGGAACACCTTCACAGAACCAACGCTATCTTCAAGCTGTAAGCAGAAAAACATCCTTCCAATGATCAAAACATCAGGAAACTTGGAACATACCTAGAATGGCACTATATGAAGCTATGTTCCAATCCATAGAAGCACAACATCAATATAATGAGAATGCAAATAAATATCCCAGACAGTCTTCAAAGAGCAGTCATCCTGAAACAAAAAATTGTCACCAACTTCTGGAGGCCAAAACTTCTTTGTACAAACACATACAATAGAGAAACATTAGGATGGAATATTCAACATGCTTTAGGCCATTAGCAACACATTTGATCCTCTTAATGCTTATGATTCCCATCTCAATTCTACACTAATCAAGGTGCATCTCAATTCTACACTAATCAAGGCACATCTCAATTTTGTACTGATCAAGGCATGACATCCAATCATGAACACCATCACACTTCCATCACTGACAACCTCAATGACATCCTTAACAATCTCCTCAACCTTGTGACAGTGTTGACATCAATGATAACAACCTTAGGCATCATATGTGCAACACTCCTTACAACCTATATAGGCCACATTTTCAAACACCTCTGGCCAACAATCAACCAAGATCTAGCCATCTCTTCTAGAAAAGAAATTGTTGATAATCAAACTCAACCATATTTTTGAGATCTAACAATACTGAAATTGAAAGAAGATTTTTAGTTAATTTAGGTACATACGAAACACTAGTAAGATCAAGGATATCACCTAATGGAAAATACAATGAGATGGATCCCAATCATACAACTAGATACATTTCATCATGACCAAGTTCTACTTGCATGCTTTTCTTTTTCTCCTAAAGTTTTCTAAAGGCCTCTTGTTAGAGGTCATATGTTTGGAGGCTCCATTGTCCACATACTAGCCAACACCAAACATGATGTTAGATGATAGGTATGAGACCATAGAGAAATGTGTCTTAAGCTTTGATGAAATCACATCTACTCCAATTGATGCTTCTACACTTCCTAAAAATTGCTTCTTTGTATGTTGTTGATTTGCCTTCTCCTTTTTCTCAAGATACTAAGAAGAAAAGTGCCCAAACTTCTAAAACTTGAAGCACTTGATTTGGCTCAAGTACTTCTTTTCCTAGTTAGAGGAACTTTAATCCTCTTTCTTCTCTTTCTGACTCTTCATGGATCCTTCTTTCTTGTTACCCTTCATCTTCTTGATGAGGGTTATATTTTGCTCCTCCTCCTCCATTCCTGCAATAGTGTCCAATCATGTCTCCTCCTAAATGAAGTCATCCTATAGTCTCTCAAAAGTGGGAAACTAAATTTGATCATAAATCCCAAGAACAAAAAGTTTGCAAGAAGAAGAGAACCCATTTAATGCAATGGGTACTAACTCTTCACTCTTGACCTCCTCTCCAACTACTACGAATTGATCACAAAGTTCAATAATCTTCATCAAGTAGGTCGCTACGATAGATTTCTTGCTTATCCATGTGGCTCTAAGATTATTTTGTAATAACATCTTCCAATTGATGTTCTCACTTTGATATAGACTGACTACAGCATCAAACGTGTTATTTCTAGCGATCTTTCCAACAATTGAGGGATCAAATGGTCCTTTACAAAAAGAAGGATGACACATTTGTTACACATATGGTTCCTAGGGTTGTCATTCATGTCAACACTATCATGGTAGTGTGATGGTGTTCATGGTTGGATTTCATGTCCCATCCAACAAGAGAAGAAGATACAGTTCATGGTTGGATGTCATGTCCCATCCAAGAAGAGAAGAAGATATAGTTCATGGTTGGATGTCATGTCCCATCCAACAAGAGAGGAAGATACATTTCATGGTTGGATGTCATGTCCCATCCAACAATAGAAGGGATAAGAAATAGTTGATATTAATATGGGAATTAGAAGCACGAAGATGATTAGATGTATTGTTGATGAGCTATTGATGGCCTAAATTATGCATGATGCAAATTCCATGATGATTGCATTATCAAAAGAGTGTTTTGCTATTGACTGCTTGAAGACAGTGTTGTCCATGTGAAGGTGTTCTATGTAGGACAATGGAATGCTCCACATTCCTCCACATTTGTAGACATGGCCATGTAGTTCTAGAACTATGTTTAGGACACAGTGAAGGTGGTAACTTGAAGTTTTCAGATGATTTGTCCTTCTGCTATGAAAGTTATGCATGATAGAGTACCAGCATGTGTTTTGGCAGAGTAAGCTAGTGTTGAAGGCCTGTTGGAATGCTCCGCATTCCTCTGCAAATGAATGATTTCTCTTAAGGTTTTGAGGGTATGTTTATGGATGTGTATTACATGCTTCCTTGTAGTTTCAAGGTTCTTGGTGGTCCGTAGCTCATTTTTTAAATGGCAACATGTTGCAGTGTGTCCCAAATGATGGATTATTCTCAGAGTTCATGATTGAAGTTGTATGGCATAATTATTTGATGTGCAGAGGAAAATGAGTGTTTGGGGATGCTGTATGAGTCATGTGGATTTATCTGGAAAAGTTTCACAAATATCTTTCTTGTTTCCAATACCGCACAAGGTTTTCAAGTTGATGTGGCCATTATACTTCAAGTGTTCATGTGTTTTGCTTAAAGTTGTCCTATTTTCAAATGAGCAGAGTGTGTGGATGTAATTCCTTGGTTTTTGAAGTTGTGAATGATGTTTTGGACCTGGTTAAACAAGTGTTGGTGTCTACAAAGCATGGATCTTCTGCTGGTGTAACGTGTGGTTTCACTTAGGACCTATCTTCTACATGTTTCATATTGTGTGATATCTAGTTGACTCGTAAATGTATTTTTCATGTTGTATCTGGCTGACAAGCAATGTAATCAATGTAATATCATGTATAAATATTGAATCAAATTTAGTGAGATGAGGTGTGATTGGAAGTTGATTGAAAAGGTTCGCAAGTAGATAAAAAGCATAATGAATGCATTGTTGATGTGCGACTGAAGGAGAAAGAGCAAAAGTTGTTGATGATGTCTGGATTCATCTTGAAGATTTATATGTGACAGTGATCAAGTGTAGAGTGTGACTAACTGATCAGATCATCAGAAGAAAGTGTGAAGAGCCAGAAGTGCAATCATCAAAAGTGTGAGTTTCAATGTCAGTTTTCAGATAGTAGAAGGACTGTCATATTGTAATCTTTTGTAAGTGTGTTCTCATTTCAGGGAGTAGTAGCTTCCTTGGGAGTGACCCTAAAAAAAAGTCTTTAGGGAGTAGTATCTTCCTTGGGAGTGACCCTAAATCAAAGTTCTTTAGGGAGTAGTAGCTTCCTTAGGTTGTAGCCCTAAAACAAAATTATTATTTGAGCTTCATATATTGTGAGTTAATCCTTGCCATGGTTTTTCCCTTCTAGGGTTTTCCATGTATATCTAGTGTTATGTGTTGATGTGCATTGTGTTAATCTTTCATGTTCATGTTAATGTTGTGATGCTTAAGTTTTAATCTGCTCCGGATAAGTTGAAGTTGTTAAAATTTGATGCAGGAGCATCCAGTGGTGTAAGGGCAATCTTGCATCACCCAAAAAGAAGTTAATTCAAAATCATTGTAGTTGTTTTCATTTCTTTCCATAATTAGTGTTTCTGGTTTCATAATATCCAGAATAATAATGTAGGACTTTCAATTTTTCCAAAACTGCTAAAAATAGCGACCTGCCTAAGTAGGAAAGTGTACCTGCTATTTTTAGAAAGTTTGCATTTGGGCACATAATGAAGCAAAAACTTTCAAAAAGTTACATAATGGAAATATAAGACCTTTGGCGAAGGAATCAGGCAAAGATCATTTGTGAGCTGAAAGATATTAAAGTTTTTGTTTTCCGAAAAGCCCCTGAAAATTTTTGGAATGAGATATGAGGCACTAAAACTTTCTATAATGCCCCAAAAAGTTGATGAAAATCCATTTACAAATTTTTGACGTGATAGTTCACATCACGAGCTTTCTGGCGCTTAAAATGGTTTGTGAATCGGACACTCGGATCAAAAGTTATGCTTCCCGGAAGTTGACCTACTTTTGGAGGGAGTTGCAAAATTCAAAATTTAGCTGGAAGCCACCAAAAAGTGCTATTTATGACTATTTTGGGAACCCTGGGTGGTAGTAGAGTTAAGGGGGGCCAGTGTAGAGTCAAGAATATGTGGGAAAACAGAAACCCTAGCTAATTTGGGGTTACAGAAGGCTGAAGATTCTAGAGTCTTGAGATTGGGAAAGCTGTAATGTGTTGCAGCCAGTAGAGGATTCATCCTCTGATTGTAATTGAGCTTCTGTAATGTAATGAGTTGCCCAGTTCAATAAAAGAAAGTTCTATTTGTTGTGTTCAATATTTGTTAATGTGTGTTTTGTGATTTACCCCCTTCATCAAGTGGTATCAGAGCGAGGGTTCCTGAGTGTGTAGATAGATCGCCGACCGTGAGGCAGTTTGCACCAGGACCTGAGGTTGTGGGTTTGTTGTGGAGACCAAGATGCCTCCACGAAGAAATCATGTTGGGAGGAATGCTTTGACAGAAGAGGGTTTTAGAGCCCTACAAAGGCAAATCGATGCATTGCAAGAGGAGCTACAAAGAGGGTTTGAGCCGAGGACAAGAGAAGAAAGTGAAGATGAAGTTGAAGAAGAGCTATTTGAGGAAGAACAAAAAGCTATCGAAGATGCTGCAGAAGTAAGGTTGTTGAGGGTCATTTCAAAGATCGAAAAGAGGCCCATGATCAAAGTTTCTACATATTCTGGAGATTTGAATCCAAAACAGCTTATTGATTGGATCAATGACATGGAGGAGTATTTTGAGTATGAAGATGTGGAGGACCCAGATCGGGTTAAGTTTGCAAAAACAAAGTTGAAAGGCCACGCCAATATTTGGTGGAAGGAGGTCCAATTAGAGAGGAACAGAAGAGGAAAAGCAAAGATTACCAGATGGGATCGGATGGTGGAGAAACTGAAGAAGCAGTTCATTCCTGTGGACTATGAGATGGAGTTGCTGAAGAAACTACAAGGACTGAAGCAAGGTAACAAGTCTGTTAAGGAGTATACAGAAGAGTTTTATAAAATCACTATCAAGACAGGCCATGAAGAGCCCAATAAGGAGAAGGTAGCCCGTTACATTAATGGGTTGAGGCCGAGTATTCAAGAGGAGTTGAGCCTAGTCAGAATGACCACCATAGAAGATGCGTACCAGTTTTCCTTGAAGGTGGAAGAGAAGTTGAATAAAAGATTTGACAGCAAGCAAAGGGGAAGGGGTCAAGGCAGAAGGAGTGGTGGAAGACCCTATGGGGGCCGAAATGAAGATGCAAAGAAAAGTGAAGAAGCTGGTACCAGTCGAAATCAGAGAGGTGATAATACCTACCGCCCTCGTGACCAAAACAATGGTGAGCAAAGAGGAAGAGGAAGAGGCAGACTTGAGCAAGCACCTGGAAGAGGAGGTTTCAGAGGAACCTATTTCTAATGTGGAGAAGAAGGGCATCAAGCATACGAGTGTCCGTAACATCAAGGAAGGATGAATAGAAGACCTGAAGGTAATGCACGAGTTGCACATGTGGATGAAGATGCACAGTCTGAGTGCTCTGAAGATGCAGAAAGGGGAGAAACTCTAGTTGTCAGAAGAACTTTGTTGAATGAGGAGAAAGAACCTAATCAGAGGAAGAGTTTATTCCGCACAAGGTGCAAATGTGAAGGTAAGTGTTGTGATATTATTATTGACAGTGGAAGCACTGATAATCTTGTTTCAGAGGAGATGGTTGACAAGTTGAAGTTGACAAGAAGAAAGCATCCACATCCATACCGGATTGCATGGTTGCAGAAGGACCATAGAGCTTTGGTCAATGAACAGTGTTTAGTGAAGTTCAAGATTGGTGACTACCATGATGAGGTGCTGTGTGACATCATAATGATGGATGCATATCATATGTTATTGGGGAGGCCGTGGCAGTATGATCGGAGTGCTGTCCATGATGGCCATGCAAATACATACTCCCTAACAAAGGATGGAGTCCATCATAAGTTGAAGCCCTTGAAGGAGGTGGAAGAAAAGGTATGCAGTACTGCCAAAATTTGCTTGGTAGATGGTAGAAAGTTTTTGGAGGGTATGAAGCATGAGCGTCATTGCTTTGCATTGATTCCTAAGATTAGTCAAGAGAAATGTGAAGATGTACTAGCAGAAGTTTCAGATATGTTGGAAGAGTTCCAGGACATTATCTCTGATAATGTACCAGAAGGTTTACCACCAGTAAGGAAGATAAGTCATCAAATGGATTTGATACCAGGAGCCAATTTGCCAAACAAGGTAGCCCATAGAATGACCCCTGTAGAGAATGAAGAGCTGAACAGACAAGTTCAGGAGTTGTTGAGGAAGGGACTGATAAGGGAGAGCCTAAGTCCATGTGCAGTCCCTGCAGTACTAGTACCAAAGAAAGATGGAGAATGGAGGATGTGTATAGACTCTCGAGCCATCAATAAAATAATGATCAAGTATAGATTTCCATTGCCAAGAATGGATGACATCATGGACTGTTTGAGTGGAGCAAAGTACTTCACGAAAATTGACCTGAAGAGTGGGTATCACCAGATCCATATCAGAGAAGGGGATGAATGGAAGACAGCCTTCAAGACAAAGGAAGGTTTGTATGAGTGGTTAGTCATGCCATTTGGGCTAACCAATGCACCGAGCACATTCATGCGACTCATGAATGAGGTACTAAAAGAATTTTTGGGAAGTTTTGTTATTATTTATTTGGATGATATTTTGATTTTTAGTAAGACTTGGGATGAGCATCTGATGCATATCAAAAGAGTTCTAGAGAAGCTGAGGGAGGAGAAGTTGCTAATTAATCTGAAGAAATGTAGTTTTGTAAAGAAAGAGTTGGTATACCTAGGATTTGTTGTCTCAGATGAAGGTCTTAAGATGGACCTAGAAAAAGTAAGGGCTATCATTGAGTGGCCTACGCCAAGGAGTGCAATGGAGGTAAGATCTTTTCATAGTTTGGCAAGTTTTTACAGAAAGTTTATCAGGAATTTCAGTAGCATTTGTGCACCTCTAACTGAGACAATGAGAGGGGATAGAAAAGAGTTTAGATGGACTAAAGGAGCTGACAAGAGCTTTGATACATTGAAGCAGAAAGTTGTAGAACAACCTGTTTTGGCACTTCCATATTTCAATAAGGTATTTCAAGTAGATTGTGATGCTAGTGGTAGTGGTATAGGAGCTGTTTTGAGCCAAGAAGGTAAGCCCATTGCTTATTTTAGTGAGAAGCTTAATGATGCCAAGAAAAAGTATTCTGTTTATGATCAGGAATTTTATGCAATAGTTCAGGCTTTGAAGAAATGGAGACATTATTTGTTGCCAAAAGAGTTTGTTTTGTATACTGATCATCAGGCTTTGTAGTATATTAATAGTCAAGGGAAGTTGAACCAAAGGCACTTAAAATGGGTTGAGTTTTTGCAGAGTTATACCTTTGTTTTGAAGCACAGGAGTGGAAAGTCCAACAGAGTTGCAGATGCCTTGAGCAGAAGGCAAAATTTGTTGATAGAAATGAAGATAGAGGTTGTTGGGTTCGATGAGCTCAAAAGTTTGTATCCTGAAGATCCAGATTTTGTAGAGGCTTGGAAAGCTTGTCTGGAGCCTGTTACTTTGGATAGGACAAAATGGTTGGATTTCATAATCCAAGATGGCATGTTGTTTAGAGGAAGCTAGTTGTGCATTCCGAGGAGTTCCATGAGAGAGAACCTGATTAAGGAGAAGCATAGTGGAGGATTGGCTGGACACTTTGGTCGAGATAAGACCATTTCTATTGTTGGTGAAAATTATTATTGGCCACAGCTGCAACAGGATGTGAGGAAGTTTGTGCAAAGCTGCAGAGTATGTCAGATGGCAAAAGGAACAAGTCAAAATACAAGATTGTATCAACCATTACCTGTACCAGAGAAGCCATGGGATGATATTAGTATGGATTTTGTTCTTGGTTTACCAAGGACACAGAGAGGGCATGATTCTATTTTTGTGGTGGTGGACAAATTCTCAAAGATGGCACATTTTATTCCTTATAAGAAGACTAATGATGCTGTTCATATTGCAGAGTTATTTTTCAGGGAAGTGGTGAGACTACATGGTCTACCAAAGAGCATAGTTTCAAATCGAGATACCAAGTTTGTTGGTTATTTCTGGAGGACATTGTGGAAGAAGTTGCAGACAGATTTGAAGTTTAGTTCTACACACCATCCACAGACTGATGGACAAACTGAAGTAGTGAATAGGAGTTTGGGTAACCTGCTACGATGCTTAGTAGGAGATAAGCCCAAGGGATGGGATTTGATTTTACCACAGGCAGAATTTGCTTACAACAATTCTATCAATAGGAGTACTGGTAAATCACCATTCCAGATTGTATATGGCAATAGCCCAAGAAATGCTTCTGAGTTAAGGAAGCTGGACAATGGAAAAAAGACAAGTGCTGAAGCTGAAGACTTTACAGAACATCTAAAGAATTTTCATGAAGAGGTGAGAAAGCACATTAATAAAATGAATATTTAGTACAAGGCTAAGGCTGATCAGAAGAGGAGATATAAGGAATTCCAGGTAGGAGATGAAATCATGGTTCACTTGAGAAAAGAAAGGTTCCCAATTGGAACATACAATAAGTTAAAAATAAAAAAATTTGGACCATGCAGAATCCTGAAGAAGCATGATTCAGGAAATGCATATGAGGTAGAGCTACCGAGTGGGATCAATATTTCCCCTATTTTCAACATTGCTAATTTATCAGAATATCGTGAAGATGGAACAGAGGATGGACCAACAGAAGTGTAGTGGAGTATTCTGGCATCTACTTCAATGGAGGCGATAGAAGAGATCTTGGATAGCCGTGTGGGAAGAAGTACTCCGAACAAGAAATATGAAGAATATCTGGTAAAATGGAAAGGACAGCCTGTTGAAGATTCTTCTTGGTTGTCTAAGGCAGAGGTTGACCGTTTGGGTTTTCCTCACACAAACACATGAGACGTGATAGGGTCACTTCTCAAATTACCCTAGGTGTCTGATGCAGGAGCATCCAGTGGTGTAAGGGCAATCTTGCATCACCCAAAAAGAAGTTAATTCAAAATCATTGTAGTTGTTTTCATTTCTTTCCATAATTAGTGTTTCTGGTTCCATAATATCCAGAATAATAATGTAGGACTTTCAGTTTTTCCAAAACTGCTAAAAATAGTGACCTGCCTAATTAGGAAAGTGTACCTGCTATTTTTAGAAAGTTTGCATTTGGGCACGTAACAAAGCAAAAACTTCCAAAAAGTTACATAATGTAAATATAAGACCTTTGGCGAAGGAATCAGGCAAAGATCATTTGTGAGCTGAAAGATATTAAAGTTTTTGTTTTCTGAAAAGCCCCTAAAAATTTTTGGAACGAGATATGAAGCACTAAAACTTTCCATAATGCCCCAAAAAGTTGACGAAAATCCATTTACAGATTTTCAGTGTGATAGTTCACATCATGAGCTTTTCGGTGCTTAAAACGGTTCGTCAATCGGACACCCGGATCAAAAGTTATGCTTTCCGGAAGTTGACCTACTTTTGGAGGGAGTTGCAAAATTTGAAATTTAGCTGGAAGCCACCAAAAAGTGCTATTTATGACTATTTCGAGAACCCTAGGTGGCAGTAGAGTTAAGGGGGGTCAATGTAGAGTCAAGAATAGGTGGGAAAACAGAAACCCTAGCTGATTTGGGGTTACAGAAGGCTGAAGATTCTAGAGTCTTGAGATTGGGAAAGCTGTAATGTGTTGCAGCTAGTAGAGGATTCATCCTCTGATTGTAATTGAGCTTCTGTAATGTAATGAGTTGCCCAGTTCAATAAAAGAAAGTTCTATTTGTTGTGTTCAATATCTGTTAATGTGTGTTTTGTGATTTACCCCCTTCATCAAAATTGAAGATTATCTAGATACTGATTCACCCCCCCTCTCAGTATCTTGGTGTGTTCAACAAAATTTAGACTTGGTCATCTTTTTCTTATGATCTGCCATCAATATGGAATCATTAAGCTTTGCAATTGATTTCTCAATGAAATTCCACATACCCTACTCCAACAACATTTGTACTTGACATTTCCATGGGAGAAAGTTAGAGGGAGATTCCAATCTATCTTCATAGTTGGGACCAAAATTAGTCATACAACTACACAGGAATATCTGCTAAATAAAATAGATCAACAACCTAAAAAAAATTTAAATCACAAGTCCACTATGCTTTCTCAAGCATGGATCATGAGCATCTCACCCCTGAAACCTCCTAACAATTGCCTCTCACAAGTAGTAGCCCTACTAGCCATTCATAGATTCCTAGAAGGTTTCAATAAACTACTCTAATACCATGGAAAATTCTCTAAATTATCATAAATAAATTTTACACTATAATCTAATTTCTACAGGAATAAAAATAGAATGTAAACCTATCAAAACAACTTTGACTTAATCTAATGCAAGAATCTATTTACACATAATATAGAAACAATAAATATAACTCAATGAATGACTATCAAAACTTGATCTCTAGTTTTCATTAATTATGAAACTAAAATTTGCTGCAAAAAAATAAAAATAAATTTCTTATTCAATTCGTACCTCTACCATTTCAATTGATAGATCTAAAAAGGGCTTATATAGAAGTTATCAATAGTCAAACTCATACTTCTTAAAGTCTACATGAAACAGATGAGGTGGTGCACTCCAAGAGATAGTTCAATCCTCTCTTAGGCTCTACACCCTAACTCATAGTTAAACTAAAAGTAGACTTTACTAAATTTAGCATTCAAACTGAAACTAAAAGATAACCTTATCTTAAAGCTAGCACCCTAAACTCAATCTTAATTTTAATTGCAACTTCTTAAGAAGACTAATTATTATTGGAACTATTGTTTTTGAAGAGTAACTATTGTGCCCTAACTAGAATTGACTTAACTATCTAAAGCTAGTGCTTAGGACTTGAACTCTAGTCTTATTTAATAGCTATTGCATCCTAATTAGAACTATTGTAGAAGACTATTCGAGATACATATAGTAACATATTCATGGAGAGCATTTTCCTAGAATAGGAAATAACTCCCAAGTATGTAACCTCCACCATAATGCTAAATAGGTCAAATTGTAACTCCAAGGTGCCTCATTAAGCAACTATTTACAAGGCATGACTCTCTGTATTCCAAAGTAAACTTTCATCTTCATTTTCCTCTTTCCATGTCTTATTGCAATAATAATCAAATAATAATAATTAATATTGTTGTTCCCTCCAAACGTGGACATCCAAGATCACCCATTCCATCTTAACAGGTTTGTCAAAACTAGTTCTTATTCAAGATTTTGTCATGTTATTGATTTTCGATTTGACATCTAAAACATCAAACTTTGAACTAGAGACACCCATTCTTCACCCTCTCTATGCTTTCAACATATTTCCTTTCTATAATCTAATTCAAATATCAAAAATAGCTTCATTTTTGCAAAAGCTAAAGTAAATGTATTAATTAGATTAATAGTTAAATTTATGTTCCCACACTTCTTTTCTTGAGGAAAGTAATATGAATGTTAGAATAGGTTAATCTCCCTTTTACAATAAAGTAGATAATATCTTACTCTTCAATAAGTTAGTCATGAACCTATCTTATATCAATTTGAATAAACCCACCTTTGACATTTAAAAAAAGAAACCTTGGATTTGCCATCACACAAGATTCATCCCTAAGGAAGATTTCATGGTTGAAATTGAAAATATGGTTAATTCCTACATGAGGAAATGGCATAAGATGTTAGGCAACATTGTATGATCACCCTAAGACATGATAAACTACCTAGATACAACATTCCCAAAGAAGAATGGATCACCTTGATGAGGTTAAATGAAAATAAGAACATTGTTTTTATGAAGGAAAACAAGGAGAATGCCACTATGCTCGTGAGTAAAGCATATTATGAAGCGAAAATGTTAGACCAACTCACAAACAATGGAAGCATAAGACTAGATTCCAAACCTATTAACGAGTGTAAAAAGAGTGAAAAAAGCCATTACACAATCCTCCTTGGAAAATATTATCAAAAAGCATTTCCTTCCTAAAAAAGAGTTCACCATGAGGATATATGGTGCACCTAAAATTAATAAAGATGATGTACCATTACTTAATCCATTGTGTATTCCATCGATTTTCCTACCATGAAAATTGCTTCTTTCCTCACCTAGAAAATCAAGCCTCTAGTGGGAAACTAAAGCTCTTTCATCAAAGATTTTGCCCATTTTTTTAATTTCATGAGAGACAAGAAGATAAGAATGATGAAATTCTTGTTAGCTTCAATGTGGTTTCTCTTTTCACTAAAGTATTAATGAAGTAATTGAGGTAATTAAAACATGCATAGACAATGAGATCATTTCCCGTATGGAACTATGTCAAAGATCTACCTTCTTCACCTTTAACGAAGTCTTCTACAAACAATTAGATGGATGGGTTCATCACTATCACCTATTTTGGTTAACTCTTCATGAAGCATTTTGAGGAAAAGGAACTCAACTCTTTCTCATTGAACCGGAGATGGAAAAAACATATGTGGATGACAAAAATCTTAGTTGGCAACATGTCCTCCAAAAATTGGAGGAATTACACTCCCATCTTAACATCATGATGAACAACATAAAGTTCATTAAAGAGTTTGGAGTGTGACTAAAAATTGCCTTAATTGAATATCCTCCTTAGGAAATCTAATGGTTTTTTTTAATCACATCAAGTGTTTAGAAGAACAACTTACATTGACATGCACCTTTATGCATCCTCTCATCATCTTGCCAAAAATACACGGTTTTAAAAAGCTTGGCTACAAGGGTCTTTCAAGTACGTGATGCTAAGCATATTGATGAAAGATGGGACTCCCATCCGCATGCATCACTCACCACTCACCACTCACCACAATTGTTCAAGCATCGCAGAGACTCTCTGCAATATATACACAGCTCACACACCATTACTCAAAACACCATTATATTTGCAGCATAATAAGTGATATAACCTCACGCAAACTCAAATCAATACACACAACTTAAACTTCAACCCATTATAAGCACAAATTCTTCTTTACAACTCATATTCAAGTCAACACACAGAGAATCACACAATGTCAATAAATTGTATATTTTGATTTCATTCAACAATAAATAGTTACAATGTTCATTTACAGACATGAATCTGCTCGCTGGGCTTAAACAGTACACACTAAGCTTTGACTTGCTTAGGTGGCTGGTGGGCCCTTTCTCTTACTCTGTTTTGTTAATGTGTCAATAAGAGAAGGGCCCACCAACCACCTAAGCAAGTCAAAGCTTAGTGTGTGCTGTTTAAGCCCAGCCAAATCTGCTATTCAACCTTTCATGGATGCCCTGCACCTCTATCAGCTCCCTCATTCTCTATTCCTCATTTTCTTTCCTCAGAATATCTTCCTTTCATCTGCAGCATCATATTCTCTTCCCTTATTGCAACTCTGGCAGCTTCATTTTCTTCTTGCTGCTCTACCTTCTCCCCCTCTACTGGAGACCAGCATTTATGAAACCTGCAACTTCTTTTTCCCAACAGGGCACACACAGAGAGACGTTTCATTTTCCTTCATAAATCTCCAACTTCAGGCGCTATGACAAAAATTTCAACGCCCCTTTTCACCAGCCTGGCGCACACTTTTAAATCCTCTCTTTTATTAGCATTTTATTCCAATAAAAGGCATTTTTTGTGGAATCTAGGCGCAGGTTTTACATGCAATCCTTCTGCAGAACAAAGGCGCCTTTCAGAAGTTCAGCTCCCCTTTTTGTCATTAAATCTGCCGTTATTTTGTTTTTGTTATTTTTGTTTTTTTAAGCAGGTTGCTGGAGTTTTCTTTTCGAAACGTCAGAGATATGGCACTAAGACCTGTTTTTAACGCCTTCCTACTCCTCCAATCTTGGCGTCCAACTTCCTTTGGCATTTCAAATTTTAGTTTTTTGTTAACTTAGACGCTTTTAGATTGTAATGGGCAGCTTCAGCATTATGTCTATATTTTGGGCATTCAAATTATACGAAATATGCCATATGAGGCGTTCTCATCCTTTTATTTGTTTTTTTTAATAACTTTCTTTTTATTTAGTTTGCTTTCTGTTGTTTCTTTATGTGGGGACGTTTTACTATAGCCTGTATTTCTGGAAGCATCCGTTTATTATATGCAAAAACAGGATTTGCTACAGCGCCAATTGAGCTAGAACTTTTGGTTGTGTTTGAACCTTGAATCCCGTAATCCCTTGCCCGACTATCGATACCATTTTTTTTATGGATAGCCCGAGCGCAATAATAATATAGATGAGACTGAGAAAAGTTGAACACCAAGCCAGAGTCTTAAAGCTGATAAGTATGGAATGCCAAATGCAAACATACCACAAACAATCCCTGCAATTATGATGCAGTAGGATAGTTTCAACACGCCTTCACTACTGTATGAAGTATATATTGCCTTCAAAGCTTGTTCTTTTTTGTTCTTGAACAAACAACTTGGAGGAGGAATTTCATTATGAGACTACGTCGATGCGTTGGCAAACGAGCTTTTTGCTTAACTTCCACCTAGACGCTCATCTTCAAGCGAAAACTTGCCAAGATGTGTGGAATAGCGTATCGAAGAGTCGTGCAAAGCCATTTGCTTCCAGCTTTCAGGAAGAGATTTTAACTTTTCCGCAAATTGCAGCGGCGAAGAGGAAACTTTAATTTCTCCCACACTGGGGGGATATGAGCCTGATTCCTTTTGTATATTTGTCAAATGTCTTCAAGATTACGCCTGTCAGAGGATTTTAGCCTAGCCCTTATAGATTTCCCAAAACAATTGTTTCCGTAAATCAGTCTGCGGCACATGAAAACTGCGATTCAGCGAAGAGTTGAAAATCGTCATTATGATAATGGAAGAACTTTTCGCTATTCCGATACCTGAAACACCAAGACAAACCACAACACACACCAGAAATGAAAAAGAAACAAAATATGTTTTTGGGCTATGCAGGATCACCTATTCGCCCGGATGCTCCTGCATCACATATTGACCAAGAAATTTCCCACCTAATTCAACTTTTCAAGATGAATGTGTACAAGAACAAACACGTTGCAAGAGCATCCAAACAAGCCAAAAGACATTGACCAAGAAATTTCCCACCTAATTCAACTTTTCAAGATGAATGGGTACAAGAACAAACACGTTGCAAGAGCATTCAAACAAGCTAAAAGACATTCACCCGGGGCACAATCCCAGCCTCATCCCTTACGAGGTCAGGGGACTCAGCAAAACTCGATCCCTGGTGGGCTCATTCATCAACTTCACTAGTAGACCAAGGGCCTTTTGACTACTAGTACATTTTCATTTCTGTGTTTTCTTAAATTTAATTACTACTTTTTATACTGCATAGGGGAGAGGACAGAGTAGTTGAGCACCCTAATTGCACGCCTCTCAAAATCATTCGTGGCAATTTTGAATCACTCCAAAAAATTTACAGCAGCTTATTTGGCAAGGACCCTTCTTATAACTAAAGTTTCAGGGCCACATCAGCACGCTTTTTGCTGAGCTGTCAAATAGTTCCCCCCAAAAAAGATGGACCAATAGGTGTACATTAAGTCATATTTTGTTGGTGCGCTATGTGACAGCACATGATTGGTTGATTTTTCGATCTAATAAGTACATTTCATTCAATTAGAAATACTTATAGTCAACACTAACAATCTTAAAATCACAACTACAATAATGCTAAATTTTTAAAAATATTAAATCTTAAATAAACTACTAAACCTTAAAGTGCTTTAACTTTTAAAAATATTGTAAACTAATAGTGCTAAACCTTAGGGTCACAACCTTAAAGTGCTAAACTCTTAAAAATGTTGAATCTAACTGATAGTGATTTGACGTGCAGGTTGCGACCGACAGATTAAACATGTAATCTATATAACCGCAGGGTTAAAGGGGTGGAATCCACGGACGAGGCTTCTCATTTCACGGTATCATGGCGAGCGAAATGAAGGTGGTCGAGCACATCGTGTTATTCAAGGTAAAAGAAGGCGCGGCGCAGGAGGAAATAGACGCATGGCTGTCTGCCCTGAATGCTCTCGATTCGCTGGAGTGCGTAGAATACCTGCGTGCAAGTTCTGCTGTGCCCACAAATTCATCCAACGAATACACGCATGCCTTGTATGGGCGCTACAGAAGCCGCGAGGCCTTGGCTCAATACATTGTCCATCCCCGCCACGTGGCCCATGTGCAAGGCCACCTTGTCGTTGAAGATTTTCTCGCTCTGGACTGGGAGGTACCTGAAGATCGGTCTTGCTTCGAATCCTGCCGCGCTCTTCGCATTGAGCTTCTGAAACCCCGGCTCGATCTGGAGCAAACTGAGCGTGCAGAGGTTTTTGAGGCACTGAGCGGGTACAAGAATTTATTCCCTCGGGTTTTGTCGGCTAGTTTTGGTGAGAATATTTCTCCCGGGCTAGCCAAGGGATTCTGCTGGGGTTTTCTGTGTGTGTTCGGGACTCTCGACGATCTGCAAGAGCTGAATAATAATGAGGAGCATGTGAGACTACATGAGGGCAAGGTTATGCCAAAAGTACAAGAAACCCAAATTATGGAATGTCGTCTTGCCTTTCCCTGAAGTTTCATATTATTAAAATGTGATCTTAATTCTTAGGAAGTTGAGTTTTTAATTTTTAGTTCGCTCCTCTTCTTTTAAATAATGGATCGCTCTAGATTCCAAATGTTGATGTCAAAAAATTTCATCTCAATATCTTTGGTTATTGCATCTCAAGGACTGGGTAATGATTCCTACTAGATGTGATGCTTAATTGATTCATCTGATATTGTGTCATATTGGGTAGTTATGCTTTGCTTCAGGGATTTTATATGTTGCAAATCCGTTTGATGTTTCCCTGAGTGTGCAGGTAACAAGTTTCCCTGGTGCTAGTTACATTGGAGATTATCACATTGGGTAAAACTTGTTTGTTAACCTTTATCTCACTCAATTCAAATATGAGATGAATCATGGGTATCCCTATGAGAATCTGGATCCGAATCAATGGTGATTCTGAAATCCACATGTTATGTGCAAACCTATAAATTAAATGGTCATTTATGTGTGTTTGTTCTATCTTGCCTCATTGCATTTTATTTATTGTGAAATGTATGTTTATCATATTCGAGAAATATTTTGTGCTTCGTAGAGATAAAGAAAATAATTGCAACTCCAATTTATGATCGGGTAAAATAAATTATTAGTTAGTTAAGGGAAATGAATAATAGTTATTGTTTTAAGTTATACAAATTTCTTTTATTCTTATTTCTTTCAAAAAGTATTATTAGAATATGAGAAAAAGAGAATAAAAAGGAAAATGGTCTTTTGAGAGTATAAAAGGAGAATTGACTTGCATTTTTCATTTCACTTTTTATTTTCTTGTTCAAACCTTCTTCTTTATCTTTGGGAAAATAATTTGGAAAGGATGGATTTTGTGTGTTGCTTGGAGTGGATTTTGCTTGGAAAAGATTATGTGTTGTGTGTAGCCAAGGATTGTGGAGGAAACTCTTCTTCAAGAACATCTTCTCATTGCTTAAAATTGTATTGGAAAGGTATTTCCCTCATTTGCAATTTGCTTTTGAAGTTTTCCTCCATTGCCATGCCCACAATAGGTAGTTACATATAGCCTCCTTATTATAGAAATTGATTTGGTAGTAAGAGTGCTTTTGGATTCAACTGTGTATGTTTTTGCATCAACATTTCAGATCACACATAGTGATCCATCATCAGGAAGAGGAGAGTGCTGATTTGGATTGCAAGCTTGACACTTAAAAGGGGGATAGGGATGGGGAGGTAATAGAAGGACCATAAAATGAGGGAGAAGAGAGGAGGGGGAAGGGACAAAAGTGAATAAAAATAAATAAATGTGCAAAAAGATAGATAATATTTGTTGATTTTTGAATGGTTTCCTATTGTCAGTGATTATGGCGAGGGGGATATCGTAGCGGCATATAATATAATGGAGGATGAATTTGGATATTTGGGTGCCTATAGTGTAGGTGAGTTGAATGGCTTCTGCCCATTTTGTGAAGTATTCGATGGCGGTAATAATGAACTTGTGTCCATTGGATGGTGGTGGATAGATTTTACCAACGAAGTGAGCCCCCATTGTGAAAAGGGCCATGGAGTCATAATGGGTTGCAATTCTTGTGATGGAGCATGAATTAGGTCCCCGTGTTGTTGGGAAGGGAGTCATTTCTTGACAAACTGGTGAGCATCATTTTCTATTGTTGGTCAATAGTACCCTATTCTTAGAATCTTCTTTGTGAGGATAGGTCCCCTAGAGTGTGCCCCATAGATACCTTCATGTACCTCTTGTAAGGTTTTTTGTGCTTCTCTGGAATTGAGACACCTCAAAAGGGTACCATCAAGACTCTTTCGATATATTGTATCACCGATAAGGGTGAAGCTGTTGGAAACAAGGCAGATAACTGAGAGGTGGGGGGGTGAATCAGTTATCTTAAATTTCTTAACTTTCTTTTCTTCTTTAACAATAGTGCAGTATCAAAACATATAAGCATAAATGAATATGAGAGCAGAAATGAAATCAACACACATAACAATAGAATTTTTACATGGAAAAACCTGTTAAGGGAAAAACCACAGGGTGACTAACCCAATATTGTATTCTCTACTAAAACAATAAGAAGTACAAAATGGAACTTGCTAATTAGGGCTCACTGCCTGAGCACACTGCTCACAAGAGGCTCATTGCCTACAATAGTTTATAGAAAGTAACTAGGTATTTGAACTGATGAGAAGCATCCACATATGTTGAGGTTTAGTTCTGGTTAGGCTCAATATACTGATCTACTGCACTTCATTCTTCCTCTATTTTGGTGCTGATGTTCTGTCACATACCAAACCTATATTGTCACTTCCACACTTATCTCTGCCTTTGTTCGCACTTATCACATGATCCACACACCTCTTCACATCGAAATCCATCTGGTATATATATCCGCACCAAGGGTTTCAACATCTTTCTAGTCGGCATCTAGAATACTCAAGATTTTCCCAAACTCTGGTCTGTTGGCTGAATCCATGCTTACTAAGTGATGTGTATCAAAGAGATAGTTATAGAAGTCATCAATTATGTCAGCCAACCATGAATGATCCCTCAAGAACCTTGATCACCATCAATTTCTCATCTGGATTAAGGTCTGATGCTTTGTCGGTTAGTTCTTCCTTAGTCTACTCTGCCTGTCAAGAACCCAGCACTTAGATGCTCATATCTTTTCATTCTTTCATCACCGGAGGCTCAATCTCTAGAATGTAGCAGTCATGGTACTCCTCTTGAGTTCCCCAAGTCTGAACTTTATTGAGATACATCCTCTGAGAGATCCGGACCTGACTGTCAGACCTTGTTGCATGCTCTGTTCTTGCTCACCAGATCAAAACGTTCTTCAATCAGACTTCTAGTATAGACATACTATGTGCTGCAGATAAGTGGGAGGGACTTTGTTGCCATCTATGATAACACTCATGAAGGCACATAGTGTCTCTTGCCAACAAAAGCGAGAGGTTCAGCAAATGAATGTGTGGCGTTGGGTGGATGATAGGTCAGGTGGAATGATGCTATCATGGAGATAGCGGTAGATGTCTTGGTACCAGGGGATAAGGGACCAACGATGTCGTAGACCAGTTCCATATGCAGGATATCATAGACTGGCATATGTAATTCTTCAATGAGGAACTCACACCACTGACTATTTTTTTGCATATCCACAAGAGAACCTATGGTGGCCATTGTGTCTACTGCTTTGTTATTAAGTCACAAGACTTGTTCAAACTAGATTTCATGGAAGTATTCCTTAAAATCATCTACCATCTTTTAATAAGGTAGGAGCTTGTCGTCCTTTGTCTTGTACTCATTATTCACCTATTTTATGACCAATTGAGAGTCACCATAGACCATTAGGCTCTCTATTTTCCACTAGATGCCCATGCGAAGTCTTGTGTTGAGGGCTTCATATTTTGCTACATTGTTGGTGGAGGGAAATGTTATTTTGTATGATTTAGGGATGCAATATCCTTGTGGTGTGACAAACAAGATCTCTACCCCCGATCCACGATGTGTGTATGACCTGTGAAAATACATTTTCCATTCTGGTGTAGGTGCCACTGTGAAAATGGATTCATCTAGAAATTCTAAAAGCAGTGGATGTTCTGTTGGAATAGGCGTGTCTGCTAGCTGGTCTGCTATAATTTGTCCTTTGATGGCCTTTATGTATATTTAATATCAAAATCACTAAGGATCATCACCCATTTAGCCATGCACCCTGTAAGAGCTGCCCAGGACAATAAGTACTTTAGTGGGTTTATCTTTGCGATGAGCTTTGTTTTATGGTTGATCATGTAGTGTCATAATTTCTAGGAGGTAAATACGACTGCAAGGCATGCTCTTTCTATGTATGTGTAGTTAAGCTCATATCCTACTAATGTACGACTGATATAGTAGATGGCTCTTTATTTTCCTTGATCATCATGTTGTGCTAATAATGCCCCTATTGATGTCTCTGTTGTTGAAATGTATAGTAACAGGAGTTGTCCTAGTTGAGGCAACATGAGGATTAGTGGTGTAGCGAGGTATTCTTTCAACTATTCAAAGGCCTTTTGACAGTTTGAATCCCATTTGAATGCCACATCTTTTCAAAGGAGATGTTCCAGAATGGGTGGTATTTATCAGCTAGCTATGCTATGAGGTGTCTAATTAATTGGAATTTCCCTTGGAGGCTACATAGCTACTTCAGATTCTTTGGTGGAGGCATCTCAACTATAGATTTTGCTTTAGCTAGGTCCACTTCTATGCCTCGTCATGATACAATGTAGCTAAGGAGTTTACCTGAGGTGGCTCCGAAGATGCATTTCTTTGGATTGAGACACACCTTGTATTCTTCCAATCAGTCGAATATCTTTGCTAGGATATCCAAATGATCTTCTCTAGTTTTTGATTTGCCTAATAGGTCATCCACATAATCTTCCATGATGTGAAATAAGTCATGGAATAGGATGGTCATGGCCCTTTGATATGTTGCACCTATGTTTTTAAGCCCAAAAGGCATGACAACCCAACAATAAGTGCACCATGTACAAATAAATGCCATTTTGTGTTGATCTTCTTTAGCAATCATGATTTGATTATAGCTCGAAAACCCATCCATGAGTGACAACATCTCACATGTTCCCAACTATCAAATCTACTATGATGTCAATGTTTGGTAGGGGAAAGTCATCTTTGGAGCGTGCTTTGTTTAGGTCCCTAAAATCTATGCATACGTGGATGCCCCAGTGACTTTTGCTACTAGGGCAATGGTTGAGACCCATTCAGGATAGTTAATGGGTCAAATAAATCTGACATCTAGGAGCTTTTGAGTTCAACTTTGACTAGCATTGCGACTTGGGGATTCATTTTTCTAAGCTTTTGCTTGACTAGCTTTGCATCAAGATGTACTATGAGGTGATGTACCACTAGTGTTGGGTCTAGACCAGGCATGTTGGCATATGTCCATGCAAAATTATGGCTTCTTTCTTTGAAGAAAGCCAAAAAGGCTGCTTGTTCTGCCAATGTGAGCGAGGTTACTTAAAAGGTGATCTTTGGTGACTTCTTTGTGCCTAGATTCATTTCTTGTGATTCTTCCACTAATATGGGTGATCTTTCTTGATATAGTGTTGGGACTTTGGGGAGGTCCATTCTCTCATCTCTTGGTGCCTCGAGGAGGTTTTCACCAGGAGATACATCCTTTATTTTTACTTTTTTGTCATCCAAAAGTGCCACATGGTGGTTTTCACTAGGAGATGTATTTTTTATTTTGATATTTTTGCAACTAAGAGACATGGAGGTTTCCCTGAAGTAGGTGGATGTGTTGATCTCTATGATATATCCTACTTTGTGATCTACCAGGGGTATATATGTTCTCTAATCCCCATCAATTTTGCAATGGCTTCATCATTTTGAACAACATCCAGGATCGGAGGTCCTTATTGGTCCCAATCAATGAATTTAGGATAGATGGGTGGAAGGTCATCGGATGGTGATGGCATGGTTGATAGGGTATAGATAGTGCAAATGGATGATTCAAATAATTCAGTGAAGTCCTCAAAAGAGTCTTGATAATCTTCTTTGTTAGTGTTCTCAATAGGAGGGAAGACTTTAAAGCAACCTCACTTAAGATATATTCTAGTTTTGTAGAGGTAGGCTCATGCTTTCCATACCCTAAGCCTTGATGTTAGGGATTTTTAGTAGATTTTATTGGCATTCCTTGCTTATGCAAGCCTAAATTGCCCTGTCCTGTGTAGCCCATGTTCTTGACAATATCGAGACCTTTTCCATATTTTTCAATAGGTAGGATAGGAGCTTTATCTTCTTCTTCATCTTTATATAGCCAGGATGATATATCTTCAAGGATATCTTGTTCCATTAGATGCTTGCACTCAAAGGTTGGAGATGGTTTACATTTTATGACAACCCTAGATATCGCATCAGATTTGGGCTTGCCAAATACTTTAGGGGATGTTGGAAGTTGCCCTACACAAAATGTGTCGTGTAGGTCATACTCTCCACATCCTATGTTGCTAACCTTGATCTTGATCTCATGTGTAGGTAAGGGTTTGGAGGTTGATGCAATGTTGGATAGATCAATGTATGAAGTGGAGGCCTTTGGGTTATTATTAGAGGTGGATGGGTTGGTGGAGTTGTTATAGGAACAAAAGGTCTTATTGTGACCTTCCAAGAAACTACAGTATTGGAAGGGATAAGGGTTGGCGTATATGGTAACCTCAATCCCATTGTATGAAAACTTGAGATATTGGTGGAAGGTGGATGGGATGACCTGCATGGCATGGATCCATGGGCAACTAAGACGGATGTTGTATGTGAGATCAAGATCTAGCACTTGGCATTTTGTCTCCAAAATCTTTTGTCCAACTTGTATTGGGAGCATGATGGTTCCTTCATATTGTCATTCTGTGTCATTGTATCCCTTGATGGTTATGCTTTCACGTGAGTCCACAACCACATCAAAATATCCCAAATGTTCTATTAATTTTAGAGTGCACAAGTTTAGGCTAGAACCACCATCTATTAAGACTTATTTAATGGTATGCTTATGGATACAAACCTCAATGTGTAGGGCCTCATTGTGTGATGGGTTGGAGACGGAGGGGTCTTGTTCAGAAAACATTAGATGGTGAGGTAAGGAGAGATTTCCAACCATGGATTGGAATGATTTACAGTTAGGTCATTGGGGACACAAGTTTCCATCAATGCTTTATCGAGGACCTCTTTATGAATGGGTGATGTTCAAAGCAATTTGAGGATGGATATTTGTGAAGGGGGTATTGCCAAGGTGTTCTAGGATGTTATATTTGTTGGTGGGTGGTAGGTTTGTGGGTATGGATGTGGTAGCTTGATCTTCAATTAGAGCTCTTCGAATGGATATGCAGCCATGGCGAGTGGTGATGGCACAATCAAGAGTTTTGGCACGTATGGTTATAGTGGTCACACGATTAGGACATTCTTTTATATCACCTAGAAAATGGAGTCGAAAGAAGAGGGAGGGGGAACAACATTGTATGCTTGATAGGAGATAGAGGCTTTTTCCTTATTATGATCAGGAAGTGGATCCTTGTATGCTCCTAGGTTTTCATTGGGCGATCTCTTGGGAGGTGTTGGTTCTCAAATTTGTAGTATGAAAAACCCTAAAAGGATGGTAGGCTTTATAATTAGGTTATGCAACCAATTTGGCCAATTGACAGAATTAACCTAGATGGTTAGGATTCTCTACACTTTAGGCTCTGCCTTGCCTAGGTGGGTGTTACCTTTTGTTCACCAATGATTTATCACTTCTTCAAATTTGTTGGTGACTTATAAGAAGATTATGGATTATATGATATTTTATCAATTAAATCATCCAATCTTAACTTAATTCAGATTTGGCATGTAATTTGAATAGGTTATTTTATGTTCTACCACTACTCCTACTCCTATAAACAAAAAATTAAATTTGGATTTTGAAATATGATACAAGGAAATGATTTTGGAAAAGAATTGATCAGTGCCTTTTGGGCAATGGAGTCTATTCTCAAAAATATTTGTGCTTTCTATGTAGCCCCAACTCGAATTACTTGGCATGGAATTGTCTAGGATTGGCATAAACATGCAAGATAGTTTTATCTGGCTCTACTTAGTTATCCAAATTGGATCCTCCAAATTATAGTGATCTACTCAATGGAATTTAATTCCTACTTGAGGAAACCCTATCAAATAAATCACCTGAAACATGAAATATGCTTTGACAAATTAGACATATACGTGATATGCTAATTCAAATAACAAGGAGAAAGCAAAAATGGAGACAACCAGATAAAATGAAACATTAACATTCAACAAGCAATTGAGAACTAGATATATGGCACCAAAGGAATGTAGTTTTCTTTATTGGTATTTCTTTGAAGAATAGGCCTTACAATGTCTCTTTCCAAAATCAATTTCCCAGAGAGCTTTTCCCAAGGTCTTGGTTTCCTTCTTATAGGGGTGAAGGAAGCTACAAGCTTTAGACCTTTCACATTCCAAAAATGACTTTTCATAGACCCACCCCTTAATATGACCTATTACAATATATACCTTTTGACAAGTCTTAAAAAGACTGCCAAATATATTTTGAATACGTATTGAAAAGCATAAAACAAGAAAGAGACAAAATAGGAGGATGTCCAAGATTTGTTGGTGCCATGTTGATGCCAACTTGATGCTCATTGCTACACTGCATATTTGGCATGTTCATTCTTCAGTTGTCAAATATTGTTTCTCCCATTGGTACACAGTGTAATCACTAGGCCACTTATATTCTTGGATCTAGAGCAGATTGGATTGGTGATCTTTCCCTCTCTTATCCAGTAGCACTTTGACATTAATGATGAACTTTGTATATCCAGCATCCAAAGCAATCAGTCTATCTAGAATCACATTGAAACTAAGAATGTTGATGTCATAATTTTGATTTGTCGTTCTTATATAAGTATGGATAACATACGACCGCAATTCATTCAGATACTCTGAATCGAAGCCTAAATCCTCTGCATCGGAGTGACGATCATAAGGAGACATATGGGGTTGGTGGAGCATAATTGTAGAGTTTTCAGTTATTACCCGTTTAGTAATAGTCCCCCCGTGTAGAAAGAAAGCTCCCATTGAAGCATTTACCCCGATGCCTATTGTAGATACACCCCCTGTTACAAATTGCATAGTATCATAAACAGCGACTGCCTATATCATTCCTCCACCTTGACATTGAAGAAAGAACATAAATTCCTTTATTTGATCTTCTTGATTTAAATAAATCATACTTTTCATGATTTGATCTGCAGGTTGCTTTTCCAGCGGTTTAGCTAAAAAAAGGTATCTTCCAAAAACTAACTTGTGATATAACTCGACCCAATTCGGTTCTTCCTCTTCGGGTCCTTGACAGGGCACTTTAGGGACGTTGGCCATCTCCATAGCTTCTTTTTTTTCTTTCTTCTTCATAGGGGCTTGCACAAAAACATAAAGTAAATTTCGTAATTTTATTGCTACAAGAGCTTTCTTAACATAGAGGCTAAGAAATTAGTGTCTACTCTTATTTTTGCCTGTGGTATGACCCAATCACTTATTATGATGTTTCAGTGAATAAATATCACTCGAATTCCTTTTTTCTTTTATAGGAGGAAAAGTACTAGGTAGGGATGACAGGATTTGAACCTACGACATTTTGTACCCAATACAAACACACTACAATTTGTATTTCTAGCATTGGTGTATTTTTTTTTCATATGTGCATTTATTTTTCTTTTTCGTCTAAAATGAAATGTATCAGATTTACTTCTAATATAGAATAATTTATGAGTTAATTTAATGGCGGAAAGGTCCTCGGGTTAATCGAAATAAGAAATTGGGTTGCATCATATATACATAACATGATACAATATTACTTGAAAAGCCTTAAAGGCTACAAATTTTTTTTAATACAAAAGTGATTCTATTACATTTGACACCCAGGTCGAGTAGACCTCGTTCTTGTAAGAGCTATTAACCAATAAATCATAGGGAGGGACTTATTTATGTCACCAAAAATAGAGACTAAAGCAAGTGTCAGATTCAAAGCTAGTGTTAAAGATTACAGATTAACTTATTATACTCCAGAATATCAGACCAAAGATACTGATATCTTGGCAACATTCCAAGTCACTCCTCAACCCGGAGTACCCCCCGAAGAAGCGGGAGCAGCAGTAGCTGCTGAATCTTCTACTGGTACATGGACCACTATTTGGACCGATGGACTTACCAGTCTTGATCGTTACAAGGGGCAATGCTATGATATTGAACTCGTTCCTGGAGAGGAAACTCAATTTATTGCCTATGTAGCTTACCCTTTAGATCTTTTTGAAGAAGGTTCTGTTACTAACATGTTCACTTCTATTGTAGGTAATGTATTTGGATTCAAAGCCTTACGGGCTCTATGTCTGGAAGATCTACGAATTCCTCCTGCTTATTCAAAAACTTTTCAAGGCCCACCACATGGTATCCAAGTGGAAAGAGATAAATTAAACAAATATGGTCGTCCTTTGTTGGGATGTACTATCAAACCAAAATTGGGTCTATCTGCCAAGAATTATGGTAGAGCGGTTTACGAATGTCTCCGTGGTGGACTTGATTTTACCAAGGATGATGAAAATGTGAATTCCCAACCATTTATGCGCTAGAGAGATCGTTTCTGCTTTTCTGCAAAAGCAATTTATAAAGCTCAGGCTGAGACGGGTGAGATTAAGGGACATTACCTGAATGCTACTGCAGGTACAAGTGAAGAAATGATAAAAAGAGCAGTATTTGCCAGAGAATTGGGAGTTCCTATCGTCATGCATGACTATCTGACTGGAGGTTTTACATCAAATACTTCGTTGTCTCATTATTGCCGAGATAACGGCCTACTTCTTCACATTCACTGCGCAATGCATGTAGTTATTGATAGACAAAGAAATCATGGTATACATTTCCGTGTACTGGCTAAAGCACTACGTATGTCTGGTGGAGATCATATTCACACTGGTACTGTAGTAGGTAAACTTGAAGGAGAACAAGAAGTCACTTTGGGTTTTGTTGATCTATTGCGTGATGATTTTATTAAAAAAGACCAAAGTCGTGGTATTTATTTCACTCAAGATTGGGTCTCTATGCCGGGTGTTCTGCCTGTAGCTTCAGGAGGTATTCACATTTGGCATATGCCTGCTCTAATCGAGATCTTTGGGGATGATTCCGTATTACAGTTTGGTGGAGGGACTTTGGGGCATCCTTATTCTATATTAGAAGTAACTTAACCTGAAGACCTTTCCGCCATTAAATTAACTCATAAATTATTCTATATTAGAAGTAAATTTGATACATTTCATTTTAGATGAAAAAGAAAAATAAATGCACATATGAAAAGAAAATACACAAATGCTAGAAATACAAATTGCAATAGCAGATGGTATGGAAATGTGCCTAGTTATTGGCTCAGCAAGTCGAAGACTTCCTTATTATCATTATTCATTTACTTCAAATTTCATAGATTAATATTTCTTTATTTCGACAAAATAGCATCAACAGCCTCTAGTCGTGTTCTAGCTCTTTTGAGAGCCACATCAGCCTCGATTGCTTGTCTCTTGCCTTCAGCTCGCGCACGATCAGCTTTAGCTAATCTAAAACTTTCCTGGGCCTCTTGAAGATCAATATCAATACCTCTTTCTACATTATTTACCAATAATGTGATTTCATTATTGTCTATCTTGGCGAAACCACCCATCAAAGCCATAGTTGACCACTGGGCATTGAGTCGTATTTTCATTACTCCTATATCCAAAGCTATTACAATTGCAGTATAAATAAGGAAAACAAGGATTCTAAAAATATTGAAACAAAGGAAAACAAAGATTTTGAAAATATTGAAACAAAGGAAAATAAAGATTCTAAAAATATTGAAACAAAAACCGTAGAAGACAGATTCAATCCAGAACGTTTTAAGCATTTGTGGCTTTTGTGCGAAAATTGTTTCTTTCTCCATTATAAGAAATCGTTACTAGAACAAAAAGGTGTTTGTTCAGAATGTGGAGCAACTCTGCCAATTACTAGTTTAGAACGAATAAATAAAAAAGAACAAACTGAATCGATGGGAGGATTGGGATTTTTCCAAAACTATTTCCTCAATGATTTCAATTTATTCATTGAAATAACCTCGACCAAATATATACACGATACATTTAACATCACGTATAACATAACAAAAGCATTCATTTGCAGGTAGTAACCAAATTAAATCCCAAACCTATCTTCTCCTCCTATCATTTGCCATGCAGTAAATTGGTTATTCCATTCTACGATTTTAATAGAGAGAACTAAGTCTTAATTGGCGGGGGGTTCCATCCGCTGCAAATGAATTGATTTGCATTTATTTGGGAATGAAGGAAGGGTCTTTTGCTTGGCTTCCTCCATTTACTCAGCAGAGAATGAGGTTTACTTTTTAGATGAGAGGAAAAAAAAAAAAGCACAAGGTGAAACAATGTAACATGCTACAATCATATGAATAAATAAGGCAAAGTTAAACTCAAAATTAGATCAAACAAATAACAAGTTTGGAAGATCAAAAAGAAATAAAAGGAGATCAAAAAATGAAAATAGCAGTTTATGGGAAAGGCAGAATCAGTAAATCAACCACTAATTGTAATATTTCAATTGCCCTAGCTAGACGTGGTGAAAAAGTGTTACAGATTGGATGTGATCCCAAACATGATAGTACTTTTACTCTAATAGGATTTTTGATACCTGCAATTATAGATACTTTGCAGTCCAAAGATTATCATTATGAGGATATTTGGTCTGAAGATGTCATTCATAAAGGTTATGGAGGGGTAGATTGTGTGGAAGCTGGGGGGCCACCCGCAGGAGCTGGATGCGGGGGATATGTGGTAGGAGAGACTGTGAAATTGTTAAAAGAATTAAATGCATTTTATGAATATGATATAATATTATTTGATGTATTAGGCGATGTGGTTTGTGGAGGTTTTGCTGCTCCGTTGAACTATGCAAATTACTGCGTCATTATTACAGATAATGGATTTGATGCATTAATTGCAGCTAATCATATTACTGCTTCTATCAGGGAAAAAGCTCGTACACATCCACTCTGATTAGCAGGTTTGGTTGGAAATCATACATCTAAAAGAGATCTTATCAATAAATATGTAGAAGCCTGTCCAATGCCCGTAATCGAAGTGTTACCTCTTATTGAAGATATTCGAATTTCAAGAGTCAAGGGGAAAACTTTATTTGAAATGGTTGGATCCAAACCATCTCTTAACTATGAAAGTGAATATTATTTAGACACAGCGGATCAAATATTGTCCCAACCAGAAGGTATTGTACCAAAGGAGATTCCAGATCAGGAATTATTCAGTTTACTCTCTAACCTTTATCTCAATCCTATTGATGAGGGGAAACATCAAAATAATAAGGAAAATTTACTTGGATTGACGACGATTTAATCAACATAGTTATAATCATTTATGTCAGTTAATATTGAAGAAACTCTCATTGTCAAATGTGAGACAGGTAATTATTATACTTTTTGTCCAATTAGCTATGTATCTTGGTTATATCAAAAGATTGAAGATAGTTTCTTTTTAGTTGTGGGCACAAAGACATGCGGTTATTTTCTGCAAAATGCACTTGGAGTTATGATTTTTGCAGAACCTCACTATGCAATGGCAGAATTGGAAGAAGGAGATATCTCGGCTCAATTGAATGATTATGAAGGATTAAAAAAGCTTTGTATTCGAATAAAAAAAGATAGAGACCCCAGCGTACCTAAAGTTCTACATTCCCAAATAGCAGTATATTCTCCTTTTTGATCGAGAATTATTACAATATCGGGCAATTTTGTCATGTATCTAATACCACCTAGATCTTCCTACAATTTGTTCAATTCTCTGTTGAGTATTGCTGCTTCTTTCTTCGTAAATCGATCAAATCCTCCAGTATTTTTTTTCGTTAAATTTTCAATTTTTCAAGTCTTGTTTCTGTAGTAAACCAATTAGTTAACATACCCGCGAGCCATTTTTTATTTACATAATGACATCGAGCTGCTAAAGCAAATAATTTAGCAGCATCAGCTGTTAGATGTTTTGTACCAACTATCATAAATTGTTTTCCTCTCTTTGCTCCATCAAACACAAAATCACAGGCTGGAGCAGTGTAAGTCAAATTTATAATATGACTATTTTTACGTTCTTTAAAAATGTAAGGTGCCATTTTAGGATTCCATTTTCTAGTCTCATGACCAAAATGAACTCCTACCTTTACCATCTCAATCAAATTGATGTTCCAATTTTTTTTTGTCATTTTGTTTTTCTTTTTTACTATAAACTGTAATATCTACATTCCAATGGAATGGGTTACATTTAAAAGATTGCTTGCCGTAGTATACTTGGTACAAAATATTCATTTCATTTTCTATTTTTATTAGAAAAGAAATCTAACAAGAAATTTATTCATTTATAAAAATTACTTTTTTACTGCTTGTGTTGATTTTTTCTTTTTTTTTACTACTCGTGTTGATTTTTTCTTTTTTAGTAATTTTTTTTTTTGATAGTTAGTGGGACATACTTTATATAATTAGATAGGAATCTTATTTATTTATTGGTAAAAATAATATGCATGAGATGGAAGTTAGGAGTTCTCTAATCAATAAAAAAAATAATAAATTGTGTGGATTCAAAGAAAGAAATAAATGATCTATGTATAATGCTAATTGACAAAAAGAAATTATTATAAATATAATAAAGGTATGGTAAGTATAAAGAAATTTTGATTGCAAGAAACCTATTCTATATTATTTATATATATTATTATTTATATATATTGTAACTAATTAATATGCTTTTTAATATTACGAGCAATAATGAAACAAAACTTGCCAAATACAATGATGACATTATATAATGATACATAGAGATATTGTGTTGCGTTGTTTACAAAACATGTTACGAGCAATAATGAAACAAAACTTGTCAAAACTTGCCAAATACAATGATGACATTCTATAATGATACATAGAGATATTGTGTTGCGTTGTTTACAAAACATGTTACGAGCAATAATGAAACAAAACTTGTCAAAACTTGACAAATACAATGATGGCATTGTAATAATGATAAATAGAGATATTGTGTTACGAGCAAGAATGAAACAAAGCTTGTCAAATAATGATAATATTACCTATAATGTAACATAGAAATATTATGTTTGCATCTACAAACAGCTGATCACTAAATTGATCCTCATTTCTGAATATTGTGTCAAATAGGGCTTGGAGAAAATGTCAGAAAAACTAGTTGAATATAGTTATTCTTAAAAATTCTCCAGATAGTTGGAATTTTGAAGTGTCCATTCAGATCAAATACTTAAAAAAAAGATTAAAACATCTTTGCAAAAAAAACAAATTAAAAAAAAAGAGTGTTCAATCCAATTGAATTGTCTTCTACTCAACATTCGGGTTGGCTTGGAAACCCCAATAAAATTTTTGAGAATAAAATTTATAATATTATCTTGGACGAGATTAATGGCAATGAAATCAAATCTAAATCAATTCCTAATCTTTCACAAAGATTGAAATCCTTGATCAATGAAAGAACAATAGCACCATTAGGTTTGAATGAGAAACCGATAAGTCAATCAATTATTGACTTATTCAATAATGGAAAGAATTACATGGAATTGTTTAATAATGCTGGTCTTTTGGCAATATTCAATGATCGAGACAATTGGTTGAATCCGTTAAAACTATCTAATCAAAATTCATTGAGAGCTTCTTTTCACAAAGCAAATACATTTGAATTTTTACATTATTTACACCATCCTCGTTTAAATTATAAAAAAAGATTAGCTCCTTACATGGAAAGGATTCATATCAAAAATAAGGATTCAAAGGATCAGTCATTGTAAAATTTGGATTCATTTCTCGTCTCAAATATTCATTGGTAGCATGCCATATCTCAATCATTTGACGTAATGTTTCCACTGCATGTACATCCCCATAATCATGATATTTTTCCGAAGCAAAACCTTGTCGCTGCGCATCTTGGATAAGCCATGTTTTAGATGGTGTTGTTAAAAGATCATCAATTCCTAATGAAATAGCTGCATCAGTAGCTTGCTGGAAACCTAAAATCTTCAGTTGATCTAATATATGTGATGTATATGTCATTCCAAATTGATTTATGAATCTGCTAATAAGCTGCTTCATAACAATTTTATCCATCCCTTTATTAAAAAAGGGCACTTCAAAGGGAAAGGGCACTTTGACGAAATTAGCCATATAAAATAAAATCTCCCCATTTTGGGGAGCAGGATTCAGCAATGGGTTTAAGCCTAGAAGGCTCCCTTGATCTCTATCTCTGCATGAATGAAAGGATCATAAGACTAATAACATTAAATTTTGAATAGTGACATTTCTTGTCGGATCTCATAAGTCAACAAGCCTTTTATGGCTTCTTCTATTTCTCGATTACAACGAATACGACCAACGGTTGTTCGAATGTATTTATTAAGTATTTCCCCCACTCTATCTTTTCTTATTCGAAAATGTTCATGGATTTCGTAGAAAGTACCTAAAGATTCATACTGAACTTCGATAGGGACTTCTCCCTTTACTGAATTAATAATAGTATGAATGCATAGGTAGGTAAAGAATACATGTGTTGAGCCACCAAGGAAGTAATAACTCCCAAAGAAGCTAGAGCAAGACCTAATTGAAAGTGAAGAGAATTATTGATTGTGTTGTAAAGACCCTTATGTCCGTGTCCTAATAAGCCTCCTGGAGGAATATGTGCTTCTAAAATATCTTTTATACTATGTCCGATCCCAAAGTTGGTTCTATACATATGACCAGCAATGAAAAAGACAAATGCAATAGCTAAATGATGATGAGCGATATCAGTTAGCCACAAACTTTGAGTTTGTGGGTGGAATCCTCTGAGAAGAGTTAGAATAGCAATTCCCAACCCTTGAGAGGTATGAAATAAATGGCTACTGGAATCAAGATTTTGAGCATAAAGATTCCACTGACCTGTAAAAAGTGGTTCCAAACCTTAGGGATATGGTAATACATTCAAGAAATTATCCCATCTTATGTGTTGTCCTCTTGATTCAGGAATAGTGACATGAACTAAATGCCCCATCCAAGCCAAAGAACTGACTCCGAAGAGCCCCAACAAATGATGATTGAGACGAGATTTGACATTTTTAAACCATGAAACACTTGGTTTCCATTGAGGTTGTAGATGCAACCAACCCGCTATTAAAAAGATAGCAGAAAGAAATAGCAAGAAAAGAGCTCCAGTATAAAGATCTTCATTAGTGCGTAAGCCAATTGTATACCACCACTGCTAAACACCAGAATAAGCAATATTGACTAGACCGGGGGCACCTCCTTGAGTAAAGGCTTCTACGGCCAGTTGACCAAAATGAGGATCCCAAATTGCATGCGCAATAGGTCTTACATGTAAGGGATCGTGTACCCATTCTTCGAAATTGCCTTGCCAAGCTATGTGGAACAAATTACCAGAGGTCCACAGAAAGATTATAGCTAACTGACCAAAGTGAGAAGTAAAAATCTTTTGATAAAGGCGTTCTTCGGTAATATCATCATGACTCTCAAAGTCATGTGCAGTAGCAATACCAAACCAAATACGACGAGTAGTTGGGTCCTGGGCCAAGCCTTGGCTGAACTTTGGAAATCTTGATGCCATAATGCTTTTCAAATCCTCCTAGCCATTATCCTACTGCAATAATTCTTGCTAGGAAGAACGCCCATGTTGTGGTGATTCCACCTAGAAGGTAATGAGCTACTCCTACAGCACGTCCTTGGACAATACTCAAGGCTCTGGGCTGGATAGCAGGAGCAACTTTTAATTTATTATGGGCCTAAACAATAGATTCAATAAGTTCTTGCCAATATGCACGGCCACTAAATAGGAACATTAAACTAAAGGCCCAAACGAAATGAGCACCTAAGAATAAAAGACCATATGTAGATAATGAAGAACCGTAAGATTGGATTACTTGAGAAGCTTGTGCCCATAAAAAGTCGTTGAGCCACCCGTTAATTATAATGGAACTCTATGTAAAGTTTCCTCCTATAATATGAGTTACTACTCCCTGATCACTTATACTACCCCAAACATCAGACTGCATTTTCCAGCTACAATGGAATATTACTACCGAAATTGCATTGTACATCCAGAATAACCCTAGGAAGACATGATCCCAGGTAGATACTTGACATGTTCCTCCTCTACCAGGCCCATCGCAAGGAAAATGAAAACCAAGATTCACTTTATTGGGTATTAAATGAGAACTGCGAGCAAATAAAACACCTTTAAGTAATATTAATATAGTCACATGGATAGTAAATGCATGAATATGGTGTAATAAAAATCCACAGTTCCTAATGGAATAGGTAACAAAGCCACTTTGGCACCTACTGCTACCAAATCACCACCTCCCCAGGTTAAGCTAGTGCTTGCTGTTGCATCAGGAGCTGTCAAACTAGGTGCTAAAGCATGAGTGTTTTGTATCCATTGAGCAAAGATAGGTTGTAATTGTATAGCAGTATCTGAAAACATATCTTTAGGATGTCCTAAAGCACTCATAGTATCATTATGAATATATAGACCAAAACTATGGAAGCCTAAGAAAATACATGCCCAGTTGAGGTGTGATATAATTGCATCACGATGTCTTAGAACACAATCTAAAAGATTGTTGTATTGAGTAGTCGGATCATAGTCTCTTACCATAAAAATAGCTGCATGTGCAGCAGCGCCAACTATGAGAAATCCACCAATCCACATATGGTGCGTGAATAGAGAGAGTTGGGTACCATAGTCAGTAGCTAGATATGGATAGGGAGGCATAGAATACATATTAGGATTAGAATGTAGGTGTATAAATCGTCTATTTTATATATGTAAGATTTACTATATATCTTTTTTTTTTTTACTGTAATAGATATACATATATCTTGTATTCTATTATATATATATATATGATTATGTTTTAATTTTTTACTGCATATAGAATAGATATGCACATTTTTCTAATATATATATATATATAATATTATATAATGTATATGTATTAGATATAAATAAATTAGTTGTGGTATAAACACATTTAATACTAAAAAAAAAAAACTTATACATATTTATAAACTCTATGTATAATTTTGTTTCGCAAAAACAATTCTTAAAGGATCAAGAATTGTTTTTGGGAATCTTATAAATAAAATGGAATGAATTATTTCGACTTTTCAATTACTAATACATGTACATTTCAATTGTCTCGCTCAGAACCTTTTTCAAAAGAGCTCGTGGAACCATGCTATCAAACATTCCAAAATCAAATAAAGAATCAGATGTTTGATCTTCCTCATCTACTATCTGATTTAATGTCTGTTCAATTACTCTTTTACCTTGCAAATGCAATGTATGCATTAGGCTTGACAATCATGACATTAGCCAACATACCAAAACTAGCAGTGACTAATTGGTTCTCATTAATTGCAAAATAAAGATAATATTACCAAACCATATGTGGATTTATTTAAATTAGTATACCTATATTTATTGTAGTATAATTGCTGTTACTCGTATTTCATTGGTGTTACAGATTGGATGTGATCCCAAACATGATAGTACTTTTACTCTGACAGGATTTTTGATACCTACAATTATAGATACTTTGCAGTCCAAAGATTATCATTATGAGGATATTTGGTCCGAAGATGTCATTCATAAAGGTTATGGAGGGGTAGATTGTGTGGAAGCTGGGGGGCCACCCGCAGGAGCTGGATGCGGAGGATATGTGGTAGGAAAGACTGTGAAATTGTTAAAAGAATTAAATGCATTTTATGAATAAGATATAATATTATTTGATGTATTAGGCGATGTGGTTTGTGGAGGTTTTGCTGCTCCGTTGAACTATGCAGATTACTGCGTCATTATTACAGATAATGGATTTGATGCATTATTTGTAGCTAATCGTATTACTGCTTCTATTAGGGAAAAAGCTCGTACACATCCACTCTGATTAGCAGGTTTGGTTGGAAATCATACATCTAAAAGAGATCTTATCAATAAATATGTAGAAGCCTGTCCAATGCCCGTAATCGAAGTGTTACCTCTTATTGAAGATATTCGAATTTCAAGAGTCAAGGGGAAAACTTTATTTGAAATCGATGGTTCATCTATTTATGTCTTTGCCAAAAGGCAAAAGGAGATATCAACGTCGCTTGCTCAATCCAAAAGAACATGTTTGGGTTTTATCAAGTTCCAACACAAATCTGAATCAGAAAAATGATAGAATCTCAGAGAACCAGGGAATAATAAGTTGGGAAAGTCCTTCAGAGAAGGAATCGAATGACATCGAATGGCAGGTTGATTCACCTTTTAATTCGATTCAAAATGAATATTGGGAACCTAAAAAGGAACCTGAAAACCTTTATGGATGGATGGGATCAGTAATTAATAAAATCAAAATTATTGAGAGACTAGAAAACAAAATTGAGCAACTAGAAAAAAAATTAGTTCAAACAGAAGAATTTGATTTACCAGAAGAATTTCTAATTGCAAAAAGGAAAGAAAGAGTCAAAGAAATCCAAAAATGCAAATAACAACTAAAAGGAATAAAAAAAATAAGAGAGAAATGGAACAAAATATTGGAAGAAATTGAACAAGAAGAATCAGATCGAATAAGAGAATCTTATTCCTTCTTAGAGTCAAAATTTTTTAAAGGACTGTTTGATCATTTGTCAATAGATGAATCATGTATAAGTATTAGTTCTACTAAGAAACCTAGTGAAAAATTAAAATTGTTGAAAAGGCGACAAGATGCTTTTCAATATTTCAGGGTATTAGAAAAGAATAGAATAGTTGATTTATGGAAGGTTAAAACGTATCTTAAAAATCCTTCTGTAAATTATGCTATTTTATCAAATCTCGGATGGAACATTAGAAAAGATATAAACCAATTAAATTGTATTTGATTTGTGAATCAGAGTTTATCTTCAAGATCTTCTTCATCCTGTGATAAAAATAGAGATGATCAAAATAAAGAACAATTAAGATTAAATAAAGAACAATTAAGTAGCCAAGTATTCATATCATCGGCCCAGTACTAGACGTATCTTTCCCTCCAGGTAATATGCCTAGAATTTACAATTCCTTGATAGTTAAGGATAACGATATGACTGGTCAGCCAATAAGTGTTACTTGTGAGGTACAACAATTGTTAGGAAATAATAAGGTTAGAGCTGTAGCTATGAGTACTACAGATGGTTTGATGAGAGGAATGAGAGTAATTGATACAGGAGGTCCACTTAGTGTTCCAGTTGGTGAAAGTACTCTCAGGAGAATTTTTAATGTTCTTGGAGAACCCGTTGATGATTTAGGTCCTGTAGATGCTCTCACAACATCTCCTATTCATAGATCTACTCCTGCCTTTACACAGTTGGAGACCAAATTTTCAATCTTTGAAACAGGCATTAAAGTAGTGGATCTTTTAGCTCCTTACCGGCGTGGAGGAAAAATTGGATTATTTGGGGGAGCTAGAGTGGGTAAAACAGTGTTAATTATGGAATTAATCAACAACATTGCTAAGGCTCATGGAGGTGTTTCTGTATTTGGCGGAGTAGGAGAACGTACCCATGAAGGAAATGATCTTTATAAGGAAATGAAAGAATCAGGAGTCATTAATGAACAAAATATATTAGAATCCAAAGTAGCTCTGGTCTATGGTCAGATGAATGAACCACCAGGAGCTCGTATGAGAGTTGGTTTAACTACTTTAACCATGGCTGAATATTTCTAAGATGCCAATAAACAAGATGTACTCCTATTTATTGACAATATCTTCCGCTTTGTCCAAGCAGGATCAGAGGTATTTGCATTATTAGGAAGAATGCCTTCCGTCGTGGGTTATCAGCCAACTCTTAGCACGAAAATGGGTTCTTTACAAGAGAGAATAACTTCTACCAAAGAGGGATCTATAACCTCCATTCAAGCAGTTTATGTACCTACAGATGACTTGACTAATCCCGCTCTTGCTACAACATTCGCACATTTAGATGCTACTACTGTACTATCGAGAGGATTAGCTGCCAAGGGGATCTATCCAGCGGTAGATCCGCTAGATTCCATAGTTGAGTTCGTTAGCAATTCACGAATTGAAAGTGGCCAAATATAAAGCATTAGCTTCTCTACAATATCTTACATGTTTAATAGTACTGCCTTGGGGAATTTCAATTTCATTACAAAATGGTTTGGAATCTTGGGTTACAAATTGGTGGAATACTGGTCAATCAAAAAAAAAATTAATTATTTACAAGAAGAAAATGCTCTAGGAAAATTTGAGAAAATAGAAGAGCTATTCCTGTTAGAAATAATGGTGGAAGATTCTTCGGAAACGCATTCACAAGATCTTCGTGTAGAGATGCAGAAAAAAATGATCCAATTGGTCAAAATATATAATCAAGATTGTATCCAAATAATCTCATATTTATTAGCAAATTTAATAGGTTTTGTTGTTCTAAGTGTTTATCTCATTCTGGTTAGGAAGAAACTTGGCATTCTAAATTCTTGGATCCAAGAAGTCTTCTACAGCCTAAGCGATACAATGAAAGCTTTTTCTATTCTTTTAGCAACCGATCTATGTATTGGGTTTCATTTGCCCCATGGTTGGGAACTTATTATCGATTCGATCTTCAAAAATTATGGATTTGCCCATAACGAATGAATAATATTTGGTCTCATTTCAACTTTTCCAGTCATCTTAGACATAATTTTTAAATATTGGATCTTCTATCGTTTGAATCGTATATCTCCTTCACTTGTAGTAATTTATCACTTGATGAATGAATAACAAATGGGTTTATCCCTCATTTAACCCCCCACCCTTTTTTTACTTTTTAGGGCGATACTTCTTATTTTTTATCTTTATGTTTAATATAGTAGCAGAATTGTAGACAGGTCACTATGATAGTTACCTACTACCATTTATTTAAAATAAAAGATTTGGAACCAAAAATTGAACCATGCAAAATAGAAAAACTTATGATAACTGGGTAAAAATTTGGATAACTCAATCAATTTCCGTCTTAATCATGATAGATATAATGACTTGGACATCTATTGCGAATGCATATCCCATTTCGCACAGCAAGGTTATGAAAATCCTCGAGAAGCAACTGGGCGTATTGTATGTGCCAATTGTCATTTGGCTAAAAAACCTGTGGAGATCGAAGTTCCACAGTCTGTGCTTCCTGATACTGTATTTGAAGCAGTTGTTAAAATACCCTATGATAAGCAAATAAAACAAGTTCTTGCTAATGGTAAGAAAGGAACTTTAAATGTAGGAGTTGTTCTTATTTTACCCAAAGGTTTTGAATTAGCTCCTCCGGATCGTATTTATCCTGAGATTAAGGAAAAGATAGGTGATCTTTATTTTCAGAACTACCGTCTGAATCAAAAAAATATTATAGTAATAGGTCATGTTCCTAGTCAAAAATATAGTGAAATTGTCTTTCCCATCCTTTCACCAAATCCCGCTACTAATAAAGCAGCTCACTTCCTGAAATATCCCATATATGTGGGTGGTAATAGAGGAAGAGGACAAATTTATCCTGATGGGAGCAAAAGCAACAATACAGTCTACAATGCTTCAGTAACGAGTAAAGTAAGTAAAATTGCACGTAAAGAAAAGGGTGGATATCAAATAATTATTGATAATTCATCAGACGGTCGACAAGTGGTTGACTTTGTACCTCTGGGACCGGAACTTCTTGTTTCAGAAGGCGAATTCATCATATTAAATACTACTTTCCTGGTGTTGGTTTTTTCCCAAACTGGATGCTTATTCCCAGATTTCCCTACAAGGTAGCCATCAGTGATCAACAGGATCTCTGGGCCAGGGGCCAACAGTGTAGGAGATAGACTCTATATTTTATCTCCTCTTCTTCTTCAGGCTCTGCAAGACCTAGGGGGGTATTCCCTACTCAACATCCATGAGATACGCATACAAGGATTGGGATGCTGTCAGAAAGCAGATAAGTCCTCCTGTAAGTAGACCAAAACTGAAAGATAAGAGCAAAGGGGCTAGCTTTGGGCCTATTTGCAGTTGTAGACAGAGGACTGAGGATCCTAAAACTAATTCTAATGTCCTAATGGTTGCTTTAGAGTTTGATTATGATTTTAAGTTTAGATGCAAAGCTGGACATGGTTGTAACACAAACACAAAGCAAGATTGGTGCCTATCCAGGGCCTGGAGTCAGTAGACATACACCTGTGAATGATCAGCATGAACGGCTAAAACTAGATTTCAGGGGGATATATATGATACCTGCCTTACAGATATCTCCCAATACAGAGTGTTAAGTTATCTCTACTTATGGCATCCCTACTGCAGTATACCCTTCCCAATGTTCAACCTGAAAACAGTTTAATCTACCCCTTGAGCAGAAGTTAAAAGATCATACATTCAACACAGGAATTCCATGTTCTAGAGTCTCAAATATTGCTTAAATATCCAGACTCAGAAGAAGAATACATGCAATACTGGAGACAGAATTAACAAAACACATGCTAAGATAGCATTTCTCATATAAGATTAATCATGAAATCAGTGGGTTCATGCCAAAACATACAACAAGAGATACATAGACTCACAGGTTTAGCTGTACAGAGCAACCAGATCAGCTTGTTTTGAATTACAGAGCCAAAAATCTTCAACTTTCAACAACCTCTAAAATGAGTAACACTTCCTGCTTATATCAGCCAGAAAGTGTACCACAGCAATTAATTACATGATTACAACAAAAAAAACTGCCAGATACAGTCCTCAGAAGGAAAGGCACTCAGAAAAAATAAATACAGCAGACAAAGAGGAGCCTCGAGCCACGCACCACTATCTGGAAGTCTTCATTCTCAATCAGGCAGCCTGATCGCATGTACCATCGCCCATACTCCACAATGTCGCCATTAAGGGCCTCAACCACCCGCAACCACATGGAAACTGTCGTAACACTTCAAACAGAAGTTCCCGCCAAAAGTGCTTCGCTCAAAGTTTGAAAATACACAGGGGAATAATCCCACATGCACGGTGTGGAGACAACTTCGGCGCTTTAAAAGCGTAGTCGCATACATACCAAGTGTCGAGCATTTTTCCGCGCTCGACATACGACCCTTCGTCCACAGCCCATCGGCCAAACATATACCATCGGCCTTCCTCAAAAATCTCCCGCTGACTCCAGTTGTCTCGCTGACGCCCAGAAGCCAAATACCACCTATCGGCCAGACCACCAACTGTCAGCCCAACAAGAAACATCTCTGCCGATGAACAAAGTCACTCCAGCAGCACCCTGGCCTCCCACCTCCGTCGGTATGACCAACACCGTCGGAGTAGCATCTCAAACTTACGCCGATGCACCAAGTCACCCCGATGGCACTCCTGATCGGGGTGACTTCCCTCCATCGGCAAACTGCAAAAAACCTCTACCGATAAGCCAAATCTCGCCGATGAACTATGGCCTCATCCCTCCGTCGGCCAAACACATGCCGATGAAACCTCATCGGCCAAACATTACCCATCGGCGGGCCCTCCAAGTGCTAGCCCGATCTCAAAAGTCTCGCTGATCGCCAAATCCTACATACTCCACCGTCGGTCAAACCGAACACAAAGTCATCCCGATGGCATTCCCCATCGGGGTGACTTCCTTCTATCGGCGAACCACAAAACACATTGGCCGATCACAGTAGTCTTACCGATGCCAAACGTCAACCCCACTTTCCTTCGGTAAGACACACGCTGATGAATCTTCATCGGCCAAACACTACACTGTCGGCCCAACATCTGACCGTTCACCTGATAGCTCCCACTCTCAGCGATGGAAGAAGACACCGTGCCATCAACATGATCGCTAAGACACAACACAAACTCACGCCGATGAAGAGGGAAACCTAGGGTTTGAAAAAGAAACCCTCCACCTGCAAGCTTTACTTCCAGGCCAAAAATGAGCACCAACACCTGGTAGGAGAGTATTTCACATCTTTAGGATCTGATCCTACACCACTGCTCAATAGCCTAGTAAATCAACTCTATTACATAAGTTGATTCCTTATTTTTGTCAAGGAGCAGATTTGATCGTATCAGCCCGAACTTTCAATAATTGATATTTATGGTGCTTTCCCCATCAATTGAATTGATTTTATCCATGGACTATCCAGGCTATATTTAGCCATTCATATTTGGGCTCCTATGAAGACTATTCTTTTGACTAGAGCTGATAAAAATTGTTGTTTTGGATGGTGCATATGTAGAAAGCCTCTTTTTTTCTTTTCCGTAGTTCTAAACGAAATCATTCTATAGTACAGATAGCTGCACGTAATGATAGATCAAGGCCGTATTATTAAGAGCTTGTGGTAAAGACGGGTTTCGTTCTAATGCCTGGAAATAATATTCCAAAGCCTTAGTATGTTCCCCATTACTTGTGTGGATAAGACCTATATTATACAATATATAACTTCGGTCATAAGGGTCAATTTTCGGTCGCATGGCTTCATAATAATTTTGTAAAGCTTCCGCATATTCCCCTTCGGATTGAGCTGACATTCGTTACGGTCGTTCATTCAATTGACTTGATCTCCACTTCAAAACCATACATGAGACACTGAGATTTATTATATTTATTTCTAAAATATTGGTATTTAACCCGAAACCCTTAGCGGAGGGTAAAGAAATTAGGAAAATGAAAGAATCAGTTACATTTTTCATACGCTTTCCCCTCATAAATAAGGATACTTTTACAAAGTTTTTTCTCTGCCTCAATTCTACTATTATTCCAGTTCCAGATAAGCAGATTTCAAGTACTTAGTAAGTCCCAGGTCCCGCATAACGATAAATAAGGATACAATTAGAAAAAAAAACTTTGCTCGATCTATCTACTTCTTCAAGTGTCACAAATCTTTCTGGCCAAAACAAGTGAAGTATAAGTTCATTATTTTGGATCAGCCCCTCCCCTATTGGCTGAACAAAAAAATTCATAGAGGAGGGTACTTAAAATCCCAAAGGGTATGGATTTTGGTCTCTGAGATCAAACAAATGGATTAGCAAATAAAAGTGCTAGAGCTACAACTAATCCATAAATAGTTAAAGCTTCCATAAAAGCTAAACTTAGCAGTAAGGTACCTCGTATTTTACCCTCCGCCTCTGGTTGTCTCGCAATACCTTCAACAGCTTGTCCCGCAGCAGTGCCTTGAAACAAAGGTCTATATAGAATAAAGGCCATCAATATACCGAGAAATGTTATAGCAACTGAGGGGATTGCATCTATGAAAAATTCAGACCAATTCTCCAGATGTTTCTTATCAAAATGGGTCATTGGTGAAGTAAACCATTGAGATAATATGTCATAACTCATTCTGCTTCGAAAAAAAGGAACTTCTATCAATCCAACAAACAGAGTAAATATTCCCAATATAATTAAAGGAAATAGCATTGCCTTGCTCGATTCTTTCGGATATGCAAAAGATCCCTTATGGAAGAAAGGATAAGTGACAACCAAACCTCTGTTCTTTTTGTACAATCCTTCCATCTTATTCAAAATTTGAAATGCTTCTTTGGAAAAGGAATTATTTCTTCCTATAATTTGATTCGACATAGAATCTACTCTCGTTCTACTTAATATCCTGGATTCCTCCTCTCCCCACATAGAAGTCAAATATAATGTAATATGGTTGTTATATGAATTAACTAAATTTACGCGGAAGTCTGCTTCAAAAGTAAGTAAATACATATGAAACATGTAAAAGGCAGTTAATCCTGCTGTGAACCAAGTTATCCCCCCGAAAACAGGAGAATATAACTTACTATCACTAAGAATTTGGTCTTTAGACCAAAAACAAGCAAAAGGTGGAATACCAGAAAGAGAAAGTGTCCCTAAAAGAAAAGTGATTCCTGTAATTGGCATATATTTCCTCAAACCACCCATAAGAGCCATATTTTGACTTTTACCGGGGCAATATCCAACAATGGGTTCCATGGAATGGATCACTGATCCAGATCCTAGGAACAATAATGCCTTGGAATAAGCATGTGTAATCAAATGGAACAGAGCGATTCGATAGGAATCTATCCCTAGAGCTAACATCATGTAACCTAATTGAGACATAGTAGAATAAGCCAAGCCTCTTTTAAGATCTTTTTAAGCGAGAGCCATAGTAGCTCCCAATAGAGTTGTTATTCCACCTATCCAAGAGATAAGATACATTATTAAAGGTAGAACTTTAAAAAGAGGAAACAATCGAGCTACAAGAAAAATTCCTACTGCTACCATAGTAGCGGCATGTATAAGAGCTGAAATAGGAGTAGGCCCTTCCATAGCATCAGGTAACCATACATGAAGTGGGAATTGTGCAGATTTGGCTATTGGACCTAAAAATAAGAGAAAAGCACACGAAGTAACAAAAAATGAACCAACCCCATCAACGGCAATCAATTCGTTTAATTTTTCAGACAAATATTAAAATTCAAAACTACCTGTTACCCAATAAAAACCTAGGATTCCTAATAAGAGTCCAAAATCCCCCGCATGGTTAGTTATAAATTCTTTTTGACAAGCATTAGCCGCACTGGGTCGTGTAAACCAGAAACCTATCAATAAATAGGAGCACATTCCTACTAATTCCCAAAAAAGATATATTTGTAATAAATTAGGGCTAATAACTAGCCCCAGCATAGAAGCATTGAAAAAATAAAGGTAAGCAAAAAACCTCACATATGTTTTATCATGAGACATATAATTATCACTGTAGTTCATAACCATGGTTCCAACTATTGTCTCATCACCTGAACAAGTATAGTTTAGTTCAAAGAACTAGATTGTACTTTAACCCCCTTGAGGTACACCCAAGGAGGCAGAATGAGGCTTATGAATTAATATAATAAGCCATTTTCTTTAGTCTTTTACTCTGAGAGATTAAGTTTTCCTTGTTAGCGCATCTCACATTATTAGAAACAACGACCCTGAAAGACCCCTGATTTGAATAGACAAAATTCCCTTACATCAACCTCACACGTTAAAACACAAACTAACGTGGAGTCTGCCGAACTGCACAGGTTCTCTTAATGTATTAAATACATAGATATTCTTATATTAATTTATGTATTAAGTCACAGACGAAACATTGAATTATATTAATCAATTATAATCAATTATTCGGGAGGGGAGAGGAGCGATTAATAAATTGACAATAAATAGAAGAATTTTCTCTATTTAAACAGGAATCTATTTATGTTTCTATTTTCTAAATATGATACTTTTATCCGTTGAGCGACGGCCCTTCCACTCGGCACCATCGGATCACTAAGGCCAACTTTCATCCTTGCTCGACGGGTCAGTCTTGCAGTCAAGCTCCCTTCTACCTTTGCACTCGAGGACCGATTTCCAGCTGGCTCGAGGAAACCTTTGCACGCCTCCGTTACCTTTTGGGAGGCCTACGCCCCATAGAAATTGTCTACCTAAGACTGTCCCTTGGACAGTAGGTTTAGTCGCAAGGTTAGACTTCTGAATCCCAAACAACTCGATTGGGAGTCAGTACATGAAGATTTAGGTTCATTTTATTTCTTTAAATTTCTTTTAAGTTCATAGCCTTTGCGGTAGCTTCATCAATGTTACCCACCAAATAAAAAGACTGTTCAGGTAGACCATCTAATTCTTCGGAAAGGATCATTTGAAAACCTCTAATTGTTTCTATTAGACTAACATATTTACCGGGAGAACCAATGAATACCTCTGCTACAAAAAAGGGTTGTGACAAAAACTGTTCAATTTTTCTTGCTCTTGCCATGATTAAACGATCGTCTTCTGATAATTCGTCTAATCCAAGAATAGCTATAATATCTTGAAGTTCCTTATAACATTGCAAAGTTTGTTTAACTCCTTGTGCAGTTTCATAATGTTCTTCACCTACGATTGAAGGTTGGAGCATAGTTGACATGGAATCTAGCGGATCTACCGCTGGATAGATCCCCTTGGCAGCTAATCCTCTCGATAGTATAGTAGTAGCATCTAAATGTGCGAATGTTGTAGCAGGAGCGGGATCAGTCAAGTCATCTGCAGGTACATAAACTGCTTGAATGGAGGTTATAGATCCCTCTTTGGTAGAAGTTATTCTTTCTTGTAAAGAACCCATTTCCGTGCTAAGAGTTGGCTGATAACCCACGGTGGAAGGCATTCTTCCTAATAATGCGGATACCTCTGATCCTGCTTGGACAAAGTGGAAGATATTGTCAATAAATAGGAGTACATCTTGTTTATTGACATCTCAGAAATATTCAGCCATGGTTAAAGCAGTTAAACCAACTCTCATACGAGCTCCTGGTGGTTCATTCATCTGACCATAGACCAGAGCTACTTTGGATTCTGATATATTCTGTTCATTAATGACTCCCGATTCTTTCATTTCCTTGTAAAGATCATTTCCTTCATGGGTACGTTCTCCTACTCCGCCAAATACAGAAACACCTCCATGAGCCTTAGCAATGTTGTTGATTAATTCCATAATTAACACTGTTTTACACACTCCAGCTCCCCCAAATAATCCAATTTTTCCTCCACGCCGGTAAGGAGCTAAAAGATCCACTACTTTAATGCCTGTTTCAAAGATTAAAAATTTGGTCTCCAACTGTGTAAAGGCAGAAGCAGATCTATGAATAGGAGATGTTGTGAGAGCATCTACAGGACCTAAATCATCAACGAGTTCTCTAAGAACATTAAAAATTCTCCCGAGAGTACTTTCACCAACTGGAACACTAAGTGGACCTCCTGTATCAATTACTCTCATTCCTCTCATCAAACCATCTGTAGCACTCATAGCTACAGCTCTAACCTTATTATTTCCTAACAATTGTTGTACCTCACAAGTAACACTTATTGGCTAACCAGTCGTATCGTTATCCTTAACTATCAAGGAATTGTAAATTCTAGGCATATTACCTGAAGGGAAAGATACATCTAGTATTGGGCCGATGATCTGAGCAATATGTCCTGCCTTCTTTTCTACAAGTGCGGAAACCCCAAGAACAAAAGGATTGTTTTTCATTAAAAAAAAAAATACAAAAAAGGATATTGATTCCAATTGCTAATACTAGCAAAAAAGCTAAAAAATACAAATGCTCTGTAATCAGTTGATCAGTCAATAATCATTGAGAGTTACCATTTGATTTACTTAGTAATGTCTTTGTAAAGTTCAACTTCGATAATGATCTCGAGTATATGATAAATAGTAGTGTACGCCATGTACAGACCCTCTCCTTTGTTTAGTCAAGTTCTAAAGCTTCATCACAAATTTAGCTATTGGTATTCACAGCGCAGTAGTATATAGAACTACTAGAGATATTCATAGTCTCTCTATAGTGGATTGTTGTGGGCGAGGAGGGATTTGAACCCCCGACACCGTGGTTCGTAGCCATGTGCTCTAATCCTCTGAGCTACAGGTCCCGTCTCCACGAGATCACAAATATTGCATTTCGCAGTGTGGAATGGAAAAAAAAATGCCGGGGTTGGGTTTATGACACCTTTGAAAAATAAGTAAGCTTTTTTTTATTATTCTGGCATCGAGCTATTTTTCCACAAGGCTTCCCCTGCAGTATCGTCATCGCAATAAAGTTTAACCACCAAGTTCAGGATGGATTGGTGTGGTTCCCCTACGCCTGAGACACCAGAATTTCAAACCATAAACAAAGAAAGCCATAAGATATTGGTTAGTACTTGCCAAGCTCTCTACTTGGCAGGGGTACAAAAAGGTGCCCTGCCAAGTAGAGAACTAGGAATGAAACTTTGTTGAGAATGGAGCTATGCAAGAAAAACTTATTGGATCCTCTAAGGTTATTTTTTAATAAAGGAAAAAAAAAGGAAAAAAATCATTTTTCATATTGATTAGGAGTCAGAAAGAATCGACTCCCTGGGGAAAATTATTTCTCTTTTTTCTTCTTTATCACATCTATAGGAAAATGGTTATATCAAAACATACTCTGTGTACCTGATCAGATCAATCAGGTCATGTAGTAACAAGGTTCAAATCTTTCGGTCTCTTAGGATGCCTCGGCTACATGCATCACTGCACTTCCACTTGACACCTATCATCTAATAAACAACTCATCTCGCCGTGACCTTAGAGAGCACTCATCTCGAGGTGGGCTTCTTACTTATAGGCGTTCAGTAGTTATCCGCTCCGTACTTGGCTACCCAGTGTCTACCGTGGGCACAATAACTGGTACACCAGAGGTGCGTCCTTCCCGGTCCTCTCATACTAAGGAAAAGTCCTCTCAATGCTCTAATGCCCGCACCTCAAGGAAATTTTGGAAGCTCATAAAGGTCCATTTACAGGGGAAGGACATAGAGGTCTTTACGAGATCTTAACTACTTCATGGCATGCTCAATTAGCTCTTAATCTAGCTATGTTAGGATCTTTAACTATTGTCGTAGCTCACCATATGTATTCTATGCCTCCCTATCCATATCTAGCTACTGACTATGGTACCCAACTCTCTCTGTTCACGCACCATATGTGGATTGGTGGATTTCTCATAGTTGGCGCTGCTGCACATGCAGCTATTTTTATGGTAAGAGACTATGATCCGACTACTCAATACAACAATCTTTTAGATCGTGTTCTGAGACATCGTGATGCAATTATATCACACCTCAACTGGGCATGTATTTTCTTAGGCTTCCATAGTTTTGGTCTATATATTCATAATGATACTATGAGTGCTTTAGGACATCCTAAAGATATGTTTTCAGATACTGCTATATAATTACAACCTATCTTTGCTCAATGGATACAAAACACTCATGCTTTAGCACCTAGTTTGACAGCTCTTGATGCAACAGCAAGCACCAGCTTAACCTAGGGAGGTGGTGATTTGGTAGCAGTAGGTGCCAAAGTGGCTTTGTTACCTATTCCATTAGGAACTGCGTATTTTTTAGTGCACCATATTCATGCATTTACTATCCATGTGACTATATTAATATTACTTAAAGGTGTTTTATTTGCTCGCAGTTCTCGTTTAATACCCAATAAAGTGAATCTTGGTTTTCGTTTTCCTTGCGACGGGCCTGGTAGAGAAGGAACATGTCAAGTATCTGCCTGGGATCATGTCTTCCTAGGGTTATTCTGGATGTACAATGAAATTTTGGTAGTAATATTCCATTTTAGCTGGAAAATGCAATCCGATGTTTGGGGTAGTATAAGTGATCAGGGAGTAGTAACTCATATTACAGGAGGAAACTTTGCACAGAGTTCCATTACAATTAACGGGTGGCTCTGCGACTTTTTATGGGCACAAGCTTCTCAAGTAATCCAATCTTACGGTTCTTCATTATCTGCATATGGTCTTTTATTCTTAGGTGCTCATTTTGTTTGGGCCTTTAGTTTAAGCTTCTTTGGGAGTTATTACTTCCTTGGTAGCTCAACACGTGTATTCTTTACCTGCCTATGCATTCATAGCACAAGATTTTACTATACTCATCATCAATACATTGCCGGATTCATTATGACAGGGGCATTTGCTCATGGAGCTATATTTCTCATTAGAGATTATAATCCAGAACAGAATAAGGATAATGTATTGGCGAGAATGTTGGAGCATAAGGAAGCCATAATATCTCATTTGAGTTGGGCTAGTTTATTCCTAGGTTTTCATACCTTGGGACTTTATGTTCATAACGATGTTATGCTTGCTTTTGGTACTCCAGAAAAACAAATCTTGATTGAGCCTATATTTGCTCAATGGATACAATCTGCTCATGGTAAGGCCTTATATGGTTTTGATGTACTCTTATCTTTAGCAAATGATCTAGCATTCAATGCTGGTAAAAGTATATGGTTACCCGGTTGGTTGAATGCTATTAATGATAATAAAAATTCACTGTTCTTAACAATTGGTCCTGGAGACTTTTTGGTTCATCATCCTATTGCTCTAGGTTTGCATACAACTACATTGATTTTAGTAAAAGGTGCTTTAGATGCGCGTGGTTCTAAGCTAATGCCTGATAAGAAAGATTTTGGTTATAGTTTTCCTTGCGATGGTCCGGGACGGGGTGGTACTTGCGATATTTCGGCCTAGGATGCTTTTTATTTAGCAGTTTTCTGGATGTTGAATACCATTGGATGGCTTACTTTCTATTGGCATTGGAAGCATATCACCTTATGGTAGGGAAATGTAGCTCAATTTAATGAGTCTTCCACTTATTTAATGGGATGGTTAAGAGATTATCTTTGGTTAAATTCTTCACAACTAATTAATGGATACAATCCTTTTGGTATGAACAGTTTGTCTGTCTGGGCATGGATGTTCTTATTTGGGCATCTTGTTTGGGCTACTGGATTTATGTTTCTTATTTCTTGGCGTGGCTATTGGCAAGAACTGATTGAAACTCTTGCATGTGCCCATGAACGCACACCTTTGGCTAATTTAGTTCGATGGAGGGATAAGCCGGTAGCTCTTTCCATTGTTCAAGCACGATTAGTTGGATTAGCTCACTTTTCTGTAGGCTATATATTCACCTATGCAGCTTTCTTAATCGCCTCTACATCAGGCAAATTCAGTATGTAATATGTGTTTATGTCGCTATTGGTCAAAAAGCTTCTTCCATAGCTCAAGTAGTTAATACGTTCCAAAAACGTGGCGCAATGGAGTATACCATTGTGGTAGCGGAAACTGCAGATTCTCCTGCTACATTACAATATCTTGCTCCTTATACAGGAGCAGCTTTAGCTGAATACTTTATGTATAAAGAACAACATACATCAATCATTTATGATGATCTTTCCAAACAAGCACAAGCTTATCGCCAAATGTCTCTTCTATTAAGAAGACCACCTGGCTGGGAAGCTTATCCAGGAGATGTTTTCTATTTACATTCTCGTTTATTGGAAAGAGCAGCTAAATTAAATTCTTAGTTAGGTGGAGGGAGTTTGACTGCTTTACCAATAGTGGAGACTCAAGCTGGAGATGTCTCAGCTTATATTCCCACTAATGTAATTTCCATTATCGACGGACAAATCTTCTTATATTTTGCCAATAGGTTTCCAAAAAGAAGGCACTTTTGCTGGATTTCCGAAAGGTAATTCATTTTTCGTTCCATACATAGATAAGAAACTAGTGGTTTTGTTGTCAGTGTCAGTAGATTGGGGTTTAGATTCATACCAAGGTCTCAAGCGAAAGGGATATACAATCTTGATTTGAATACCTTCCTTTACATAATCTTTTACCCAATCTTTAGGGACATCTGCATCTGTCAACTCATACCCATCGTAGTTGCATTTGAGATAAAATTCCTTACTCAAGTGGTACCAATCTTGTTCCCATTCGGGAACCTGAAATAATAAACTATGACCAACATTTTTAGCTATTATCAATAAAGGGAAATAGACTCATTTTCTAAGATATGCATGAGTGTACAAGACACCAGCTCTTAGATAGTGAAATACTTCCCAATCGAAGCCTTGTTGTAATTGACGGCGCTGATCTTCTTTTCTTTTTTGTCTTCTATCGACAAATTTGTCAAAAGATCTTAGGAGTCTTGAAATCGTAATCTCCTCTTTAGCTGCTTTAGGGTCGGGTTTGCGACGTGGTTTTTGAGTCATCTCCTTTAGTCTCTGGAAAAGAATCGACTATGGTCTCAATGTCCAATTGTTCACCACTAAAACTTTATGTCTTTGAAAACAAACAGCTCCTTTAACTAGAAGTCTACGAAAATCTCCTTCATATGGAAAACTAAAGACATGTATGTCTTTTGTTACCAGGTCGTCTTCTTCGTCTTCCCCTTCCTTTGATTCTTCTTTTTCTTGATCTACTTCTTGCTCTTGAGCTCGTTGTTGTTCTTCAGTTCCTTCGTCCTCATCTTTGAAGAATTCGAGGAATCCTTTCAAAAATCCTTTTTTCTTTTCGCTCTTCTTTATCTTCTATTTCCTTGATTTTTTCAACGAGCTTTATAATGATTAAATGTCGAGCTCTTTTTGGACGAGTTTCGAGAAGATCTTTAATAGCCATAACATCATGATTACCAAATAATATCGCGGGTGGTGATTTAGGCACAATAAATCTATTAAAATCTCTAATTCGAGGTTCATAATCATTAACAATGGGGTTCTCCTTGAATTCCATGAATTGTTGATAAAGAACAAAAAAATCTTTATAATAAGCAATATCTTCATCAAAAATATTTTGATTTTTCTGTTCAGTACCTTCTTCTTCAGAAGGAAGATCCTCATCTGAAATCTCTTTAGGAATCTTTTTAACATTCATAGATACTAGAGAATTTGGAAGTTTTTTCGAACTCATTAAAAAAAATCGCTCACAAAGCAAAGCTTGATCCATAGGAAGAACATTAAGAAGCAATTCCCATTTCATACCTGTGGTTTGAAGGAAAATATTCAACAAATAATTAGTGAATATTTTTTTATCACAAGAAGCGATTTCTAGCTCTATTTTTCTATTTAGATCCGCTGGGGCCAATATTTTCAAAACATATTCCAATGAATCTTTCAGATAGATTTTGTCAAATATTGTGAATAAATTTTTCAATGTAGCTTCATCCAAAAATGTTCTTGCTTCTTGTCAATCTCTGATTCAAACTATAGATCTAGTTGATATGGTCAATCTCAGGTGCATTCAATGTCAGACGCAATGAGTACAATACGAGGACCTCAAAAAAGAATTATTTTCTCTCTATGAACTTTGAGGTGTATGAAATCTCATATTATTCTACTTTTGGGGTGATAGAGGCTCCATTTGGAGAATCTATGTCTGAACATGGCAGACCTACTTTCAGGAAACCTTTTGAAACACTTTGGGATTGCTTCTAAAAAAAATTTTGTTTGAAGCAAACGGAGCCATCTTATTATCTTTCTAGAAAGAAGAGAATGGCAGACTAACTGATCTTTCCATCAGTTAATGAAAGAGCCCAATGCAATAAAAATGCATGTTGGGTTCTTGGAACAGTTCGAATCATTTTGGTAATAATAACTTTGATCTGTTCTACCGAGAAGGTCTACGGTTCGAGCCCGTATAGCCCTACACAATTATGAAACTCTTATATTCCTTCTCTTTCATATTGTCCCTATGATCCAATGCTAATTTTAAAGTAAAAAGCATTCCATTTTTTTGGTTTAAATGCAGCACCAATCAATCCATGAGAAATCATTTGCAAAATGGCTCCATTGAGACCTGTATATGTCATGGAACCAATTCCTATAATTACAAAACCCATATGAGATATTGATGAATAGGCTATCCTTCTTTTCAATTTTTATTGACCCATAGAAGTTAGAGCTACATAGATAATTTGCACTGCTCCTATTATTATCAACCACGGTGAAAACAAAGAATGAGCATAAGGTAGCAATTCCATATTGATCCGAATCAACCCATATCCTCCCATTTTCAATAGAACTCCGGCCAAAAGCATACATGTACTATAATGTGCTTCCCCATGAGTATCTAGTAACCAGGTATGTAAAGGGAAGATTGGCAATTTTATTGCATAAGCGATCAAAAACCCTAAATAGAATATTATTTCAAGTGTGATGGGATAATCTTTTTTAGCTAATAGTTCGAAATTGAATGTTGGTCCATGAGATCCATAGAGACCCATACTTAAAGCTCCCATTAAGATAAAAATGGAACCACCTACAATATACAAAAGAAATTTCGTGGCTGAATATAGACGTCTTTTTCCCCCCCCACACGGATAAAAGTAGGTAAACAGGAATTAGTTCCAACTCCCAAATGAGAAAGAAAAGTAGAATATCTCAAGAAGCAAATAATCCCAATTGGCCACTGTACATTGCCAACATCAAGAAATACAATAATCATGGATTTCGAGTAACTGGCCAAGCAGCTAAAGAAGATAAAGTAGTTACAAACCCCGTTAATAAAATAAGTCCAATGGAAAATCCATCAATTCCCAGTTTCCAATGAAAATGGATAAGATTTATCCAGTTATAATCCTCTTCCAATTGGATTAATGAATTATCAAAATTATAATGATAACGGAATATATAGGTCATTAAAAGGAGATCTAATAAGCAAATACCTAGAGTATACCATCGAATCATTTTATTTCCTTTATGGGGAAATAATGGGCTTAATAACCCCGCAGATATGGGCAAAATAACAATTATTGTTAACCAAGGTAAATTACTCATAATGAAGAGAAAAGAGACTTTTGATATCAAAACCCATGCTTTCAATTTTGGGTCAAGTATGGGTTTTGATCAGTGAAAGAGGAAAACGAGAATGAAAAATATGTATGGGATGGATCTAACTATTTTTATTGTTTTTATGGATCAGTAAGCTAGACCCATACTGTGAGTTGTTTCATGCCATAAATAAACACATACACTTAAGAAATCCGTTGGACAAGCTGATTCACACCTCTTACAACCTACATAGTCTTCTATTCTTGGAGCAGAAGCAATTTGCTTAGCTTTACATCCTTCCCAAGGTATCATTTCTAATACATTTGTGGGACACGCTCGTACACACTGGGTACAACCAATACATGTATCATAAATTTTGACTGAATGTGCCATTGGATCTAAGAACTCCATTAGTTATTATATAAAAAGTTTTTAATTGAATAAGATTTTTCAATATATGGTCAATGACGATATATGATGAATATCAAGCAAATCAATAATTGTATTATAAGTGATATAATGGATAGATTCAGATTCTATCTGTTTGTTTTATAAAAGAGACAAATTTGTCTAACTTTCACAATTAATGTTATTAGTTTTATGATCCTTTCATTCATGCAGAGATAGAGATCAAGGGAGCCTTCTAGGCTTAAACCCATTGCTGAATCCTGCTCCCCAAAATGGGGAGATTTTATTTTATATGGCTAATTTCGTCAAAGTGCCCTTTCCCTTTGAAGTGCCCTTTTTTAATAAAGGGATGGATAAAATTGTTATGAAGCAGCTTATTAGCAGATTCATAAATCAATTTGGAATGACATATACATCATATATATTAGATCAACTGAAGATTTTAGGTTTCTAGCAAGCTACTGATGCAGCTATTTCATTAGGAATTGATGATCTTTTAACAACACCATCTAAAACATGGCTTATCCAAGATGCGCAGCAACAAGGTTTTGCTTCGAAAAAATATCATGATTATGGGGATGTACATGCAGTGGAAAAATTACGTCAATTGATTGAGATATGGCATGCTACCAGTGAATATTTGAGACGAGAAATGAATCCAAATTTTAGGATGACTAATCCTTTGAATCCAGTACGTATGATGTCCTTCTCAGGAGCTAGAGGAAGTACATCTCAGGTTCACCAATTAGTAGGTATGAGAGGATTAATGTCAGATCCTCAAGGACAAATTGTGGATCTACCCATTCAAGGGAATTTCTGTGAAGGACTTTCTTTAACGGAATATATTATTTCATGTTATGGTGCTCGTAAAGGAGTTGTGGATACTTCTATACGAACAGCAGATGCTGGATACCTCACACGTAGACTTGTTGAAGTAGTACAACACATCGTTGTACGTAAAGCAGATTGTGGTACTATCCAAGGTGTTTTTGTAAGTCTCATTCAAGATCGAGAAACAATCCAAAATAAATTTGTTCTACAAACACTAATTGGTCGTGTATTAGCAAACGATGTATATATAAATGGGAGATGTATTGCCATGCGCAATCAAGATATTGGAATTAAACTTGCCCATCAATTATATTATTTCCAAGCACAACCAATATATATACGAACCCCTTTTACTTGCAAAAGTATATCTTGGATTTGTCAATTATGCAGTATCATTATTATTGTATAGGTAAAAGATATTATTATTGGTACGTATTGTAAGAACCTGCCCTTGGGAGGGGAATAACAACTAGAAATGGTTGCTAATACCCCATTAAAGTAGTACCTCGTAGAGGTAGGCTGAGGAGCAAAAGGGAGGAATCCGCCCAAGGAGGGGCTCACGTCTGATTAGCTAGTTGGTGAGGCAATGGCTTACCAAGGCTCCGATCAGTAGCTAGTCTGAGAGGATGATCAGCCACACTGGGACTGAGACATGGCCCAGACTCCTACGGGAGGCAACAGTGAGGAATATTTTGCGATGGGCGAAAGCCTGACGGAGCAATGCCGCGTGAAGGAAGAAGGCTCACGGGTCATAAACTTCTTTTCTCAGAGAAGAATAAATGACAGTATCTGAGGAATAAGCATCGGCTAACTCTGTGCCAGCAGCCGCAGTAAAACAGAGGATGCAAGCATTATCCAGAATTATTGGGCGTAAAGTGTCTGTAGGTGGCTTTTCAAGTCCGTCGTCAAATCCCAGGGCTCAATCCTGGACAGGCGGTGGAAACTACCAAGCTAGAGTATGATAGAGGCAGAGGGAATTTCCGGTGGAGCGGTGAAATGCGCTGAGATCGGGAAGAACACCAACAAGCGAAAGCACTCTACTGGGCCATCACTGACACTCAGAGACGAAAGCTAGGGGAGCGAATGGGATTAGATACCCCAGTAGTCCTAGCCGTAAACGATGGATACTAAGTGTTGTGTGTATCGACCCGTATAGTGCTGCAGCTAACGTGTTAAGTATCCCGCCTGGGAAGTACGTTCACAAGAATGAAACTCAAAGGAATTGACAAGGGCCCGCACAAGCGGTGGAGCATGTGGTTTAATTCGATGCAAAGCGAAGAACCTTACCAGGGATTGACATGCTGCAAATCCTTTTGAAAGAGAGGAGTGCCTTCGGGAGCACGGACACAGGTGGTGCATGGCTGTCATCAGTTCATGCCGCAAGGTGTTGGGTTAAGTCCCGCAACAAGCACAACCCTCGTGTTTAGTTGCCATAAGAGTTTGGAACCCTAAACAGACTATCGGTGTTAAGCCGGAGGAAGGTTAGGATGATGTCAAGTCATCATGCCCCTTACACCCTGGGCGACACATGTGCTACAATGGCCGGGACAAAGAGTTGCACCCCCGCGAGGGCAAGCTAACCTCAAAAACCTACTCCTTTTCTCATTTCAGTCCAAAATGTAGGAATGGAATTAGAAAACGAATGCGCTCTTCTTGCGATTGGCGAAATAATGGTAAAAAGTAAAAAAATATATATATATATCTTTTTTTTTATTTTTTACTTGTAGGATAAATGAGAAAAAAAGCAAAAATAGTAAACCAAGATTACTGAATTCTTTCCTTCCTTCTATTTATGTTTTGATCATTTGTTTTGAATACGATAGATCAAGGTGAGAAAAGATGAGATGTATATAATATGTAATGTCGCGCATGACTATGTTTAGCAAGTCTGTTCCAGAATAACTCATTATTAATGATGCACATATTATTTCTATTTCCTCATCCTTCACAATATATTCGAACAGAGGGAAGGGGCAAATGAAGGGCTCTGAAGAAGTATGACTTTATTTTTTGATTTTTATATCTATCTATAATTGCATTAATCATCAATAAGATGGAGATTCAAATCTTTTATCCACCTAAAAATTCATTTCGACCAATTGAACTTTCTCAAATTGTTTCTTCTTAAGAACCAGAAATATCTGTGCTAAAGTGATAGATGCTAAGAATAATAAAAGACCTTGAACACGTAAAGGATCTTGAAGTACTATTTTTGCATTTTCCTGACCAAATCCACCTACATTAGGGTTATTTGTTAACGACTGATCCGCCTTGATGAATTCGCCTTCTAAAACAAGAAGTTCCAGTCCCGGAGGTACAAAGTCAACCACTTGTCGACCGTCTGATGAATTATCAATAGTTATTTGATATCCACCCTTTTCTTTACGTGCAATTTTACTTACTTTACCCATTGCTGAAGCGTTGTAGACTGTATTGTTGCTTTTACTCCCATCGGGATAAATTTGTCCTCTTCCTCTATTACCACCCACATATATGGGATATTTTAGGAAGTGAGCTGCTTTATTAGTAGCGGGATTTGGTGAAAGGATGGGAAAGACAATTTCACTATATTTTTGACTAGGAATAGGACCTATTACTATAATATTTTTCTAATTCGGACAGTAGTTCTAAAAATAAAGATCACCTATCTTTTCCTTAATCTCAGGATAAATACGATCCGGAGGAGCTAATTCAAAACCTTCGGGTAAAATAAGAACAGCTCCTACATTTAAAGTTCCTTTCTTACTATTGTAATATCCTGATCTAAACGACATCGCTTTTCATTTGAATAATCCCTTTTTTGCCAAATTGCCCGAAGCTTATGTGATTTTCGATCCAATTGTTAATGTAATGCCAATTATCCCTCTGTTCTTTTTTCTATTAGCCTTTGCTTGGCAAGCTGCCATAAGTTTTCGATAACGAGAAACTTACAATAAGTTTTGATTCATTTTTTTATTCAATGGATACGAATAAAAAAATTCGTTTATTGTTTCAATATTTACATTCTAACTATGGATATTGGATCACTTTCAATAACCAAATTGATGTATAACTCTTTTTCCTTGTTCTGATGCTTATTTTGTGGGACATCAATTCTATTATGATTCTCAATAGATCAAAATACCTCAGATTAGTAAATATCAACTCCATCACAGTTGGAGTTTGGGTTATTAGATATTGATTAGAATATGTTATTCTTATTAATAAAGGACATATCTGTGAGATTTCTTAAAAGAACGAGTAAGGATGAGAATTTGTCTATGCATTCCAATGTCTCTTCTATTTTAGACAATTTATATACTTGTTTCTACTTTTTGTTTAAAAAGTAGGTATTATTGTGATAATCCTAAACTTGTTTAGGATAGTTTAATTAGTACTTGAGTTCCTATTTATCCTGTTCAATCTCAAGCAAAGAGGAAAAGAGAAACAGAATAGATTCAATTTTGAATCTGTGTGTGTGCTTTTTTTTTTTCAATTCGATCTCCACATCATTTGTGGAGATAAAAATCATATCATTTTTTTCTTCTTTTTTTATTAGATACTATTGCTTGGTCTTGAAGTACCAATATATGATACAAAGATTGATTATCTATTGCGTTGTAATTCTAATAAGAATCCCGAAGATTACATAATGCTTACTCTTAAGCTGTTCATTTACATAGTAGTTATATTTTTTGCTCCTCTCTTTATCTTCGGATTCCTAAAATCCCATAAAAACACATTACAATTCCTTGTGGAACAAAAAGTATTTGCTGAGATGACAAAAAGGGTATAAGGTTCCTACCAAGGTAACTTGAAATTCCGACCACGAAAAATCCTAGTGAACCAAAAAAAAGGAGACAAGCAAAAAAAAATTGCTCATTTTTCGAGACCATGTTATAGGTTCTATCCAGAGCCATTTGGATCGACGATTCATAACAAATTACGTCCTATTTAAATTGAGGGATTGAACAAATCTTGACTCCCCATCCCAAAGTCATTCTCATAAATTGGCTATATTTATAAATTAGCCATATACATATAAGCATTTTGATTAAATATATATATATATATATTTAGAACGATTTTTTTTTATTCTTATTCTTTTTCCATGTTCTTTTTTGTCTGTGCTTTTTTCAATTTTGCCCTTAACTTATTGATTGTCAAAATAATACTTCATTGCATCAGTCAAATAAAAATATGAATCTCTATATTCAAGTGTATATATACACATATTCTTAAATAGAAGTAAGAAAGACTTATTCCTTCACACACGGGCCTATATGATATGTATCATACATATATACATATCACATTCGATTCTGTTTATGATGTATACATAAAAATATAATAATGAAAACAATATTATACCCAAACTAGTATCATATTATTGTTTAGCTAATTTATCAATAAAGTTTTGTTTCATTATACCAGAATATAACCTATGATCTGCTTATATAGGTTGGTAAAGACCTCTATGTCCTTCCCCTGTAAATGGACCTTTATGAGCTTCCAAAATTTCCTTAAGGTTATGGCCAATACTCCAATTGGTCCTATACATATGACCAGCGATTAGAAAAAGAATTGCAATAGCCAAATGGTGGTGTGCAGTATCGGTCAGCCACAGACCCCCCGTTACTGGGTTGAGTCCTCCATGAAAAGTCAAAAATTATGAATATTCTGACCAATTCAGGGTGAAAAATGGGGTCAATCCCTCAGCAAAACTGGGATAAAGTTGAGCTAAAAGCTCACGATTTAAAATAAATTCATGAGGAAGTGGTATCTCTTTAGGGTCCACTCCAGCATCTAGGAGTTGATTAATAGGTAAAGAAACGTGTATTTGGTGGCCTGCCCAAGCTAGAGACCCAAGTCCTAGTAACCCTGCTAAATGGTGGTTCAACATGGATTCTGCATCTTGGAACCAAGCCAATTTTGGAGCAGCTTTGTGATAATGGAACCAACCAGCAAAAAGCATTAACACTGCAAAGATCAATGCACCAATTGCGGTGCAGTAAAGTTGTAATTCACTAGTTATTCTGGATGCTCGCCAAACCTGGAAGAACCCAGAGGTTATTTGTATTCCTTGAAAACCTCCACCTACATCTCCATTCAAAATTTCTTGGCCTACTATTGGCCAAACTACCTGAGCACTGGGTTTAATGTGAGCATGCTTCATAATTGGAGAAACAAGTGCCGTGAAAATACATCCCACTTAGCCAAATAAAGATGATGGCTAACTGACCAAAATGAGCACTAAATACTTTGCGGGAAATCTCTTCCAAATCATTGGTATGGCTATCAAAATCGTGAGCATCAGCAAGTAGGTTCTAGATCCAGGTGGTAGTATTAGGTCCCTTAGCTAGTGTCATTTTTGATAATCAAAAAATATTGATGGCCATGGTTTTATCATAAAATTTGATAAAACTGAATCTATTTTTGTGTCCTTTAGAGACATCCCTCTTTGGATTTTATTCAAAATAGAAGAAATAGAAATGGCTTTAGAAGCTTTCTTAGAAGCTGTCTTCTTAAAAGACAATTTATTAATTTTCTTTCTACTTGTCTTTTTCTTAAGGCTGAATTCCTTCGTTTCCTCTGGTTTCTCTTCTAGAGGACCCTGAAGAAAGGATCTTTGGTCATTCCATTTAGTAATGAAAAATGCTGGGTTTCTGCCATAACATGTGACCATAAAGTAACCAAAGAAAATAACTTGGAAAGTGAAAGCGAAAAACCTCCTTTTTTTTGCCAAATTGAAAGGTGAATCGTGTTCCACATGTGAACAGAATATTTTTGTAATTTTGACAAATAGAATTTGTCCACTCAACCATCCAGCTGTGGTGCTTAGCAGAAATAAAAGGTTTCCGCTATATCTAAACAGCAACATGTTTACTAATCTTGTAGACACAGATCTACTAAAAAGGGTAGGATTAAGCAATTGTAGAGTTACTCCAAGAAAAAACTCTATTCGATGCATCAAAACCTTTGATCTATTTATCCTCTGTCAGAATTGAAGGAATGAACTAGTGCTTGAAAGTAGCAAAAGAATCAATCTTTGCCTACATTTTCTGACTTTCACCATTCACATACTAAAATTCATCCAAAATCATCTTTACCATTTTCTCTATTGGCTTCAAAGTAGCAAGAGCACCTAGATCCCTTTGTAGAACTTTGCACAAAGTGATCAGTGTATGATGTGCTGGTTGCCATTTCTTGTACACCAGATCCAAAATAGAAAGATTGACCTTCAATTGTTCAATGGCCTGAGACAAGGAAGAATAGCATTCATGCACATCTCCCAACGTGTCAACAACCAATTTCACTCTCTACTCCAGAATTTTCTCAAACACCTCAAGAATTTTCAGTCTGGCCTCATCTTTTGTCTTCTTGTTTTGCTTCTTCAAATATTCAATTTCTTTCTCTAACTTCAACTTCAAAGCATTCAACTGATCAACTGGGACTGTATTATCACTGGTTTCTTGTGGCATAGGGGCTTGATATGGCACAATTTCTTGACTCTAAGAAGAACTAATGCCTTTCATTTATTGCTTCAACTTTACATTTTCCAAATGGAGTCTATTGACTTCTTCATTTTGTTGACACCTTTTTAGGTTTTAGGCTTTTAAGTTAGTCCCCATAAATTTTTTCATAGTTTTCATTTCAAAACTCTAAGCCTTATGGTCATATTTCTACTTTATGTTATCTTTCTTCGTTGATTGTTTGTCCTAGTTACTGGTCGCTTAAGTTTTCACTTAAAGCCTTTTTAAACTGTGAAGTGATCGACCCCGCCTTTTATTTTCCTTTGTTGTCGGGGGATTTTCAATTTCTAGAACCTAAGTCAACGGGTTCAAAAGTTAGCGAACCACCCAACTCCCCAACTTGTCTCAAGGCCTTTTCAAGCCTTTCATTGACAGTCTAGATCTTTTCAAGCCTTTGGTTGGGAGGTCAAGAGTTTTCCTAACTTCTAATTTAAAAGGAAGCACAAACTTTAAAAAGGCTACAGAATGATTGTTTCCTGCCAACCCGTGAGGAATATTTTCAAGATGTCGATTCCTTGCGGGGTAGCAGGCGAATGTCCACATGGGGGGTTTTTTTGCACTCGCACAGAGCAAAAAGGGCTGACATCATGTTACTTTTGCGGGGCTGTGAAAAAGATAGCTGCAGTGTATATCGCGGGCCCGTAGCCATATGATCTAGAACTCCATGGTTAAAGGAAGAATATTAGGCATCTTAAGGGTGAGAAAATTGCAAGTTCAAATTGACAGAAACATTCAGGGGTTGAATAATGAAGATTTTCATCTTCTCAGCTACCCCTTCCAGATATTTTGTTGCAGTTATTGCTGGTAGATTAACATCCCTTCTCGCCATGATTTATCTAATGTAGCCCGCAAGAGGGGATTTATTGCAACCTGGATTAGGTCAGGTGAAATTAGAGGCTATATATGCATAAATAAAAGATGTAGTAGTGGTTGGTCGATTGGGGCAATTTCAGGCATTCTAGTGCAGAGCTCTCTAGGGTTTCAAAAAATAGAAAGGTTCTAGTTTTCCAGCAGTGAAGACACAGGTCATGAAAAAAAAAATTGTATTATTTTTAGCTATTAGTGTATGGAATTCTCCTTCTTCTTATGTAATTTTTTAAGGAAATCCTAGATTTCACATAGGATTTTCTCTTGCCACACTTAGTGGTATGACTGTAACCATTGATCAAATGAATGAACAAATTCTTAAAACATTGCATGCTATGTGATGATCTCTTTAATGATTATAGATGACTGCTTATATGTTGATAAAGGATTATTAAGCATATTCTCCATTGATTGTTGTTTCTTCTTGCATCTAAATATTCATAAAGTACATGTTTCATTTCTCTTGTTGTTTTCTTCCTTCTGTTGAAATGTGGACTCCGTAACCCAATACATTTGGCACTAGTCTGAAGTTCTCCATGATCACCCACACTCTTAAAAAATTAGAACAAATTTATCATATGTGAAGAAAGTAGTTAGTTTGTATGTCTTGCAAGCAAGCATACCTGTGCATTCCATTGTCAATAGGACTGCCCTCTTATCAGCTATATAGGGGTTATTAGTGACAATCAGTTGTTTCAGGTCCAGTGACAATCTTTGGGGCCTAGAAGGTAGTTTGGGTTTGGTTGTCCTGTTATTTTTAGTTGTTCATCTGGTTTGAACCTAATACCTGTCCATGTATCCCCCTTGGAATATCCCCCCTAGGTTTAAGCTGAGATTGAAGTGTAGAGGAGTTAACCCACTCCTATGGGTTGCCCAAAATCACCTTGAACTTGTTGATAAACCTCTTCCAGTTATCTAGAACGATCATCCCTGGCTTAGATGATTTGTGAATGTTTTAGGGTTTAGGGTTGTAGTTATTTTGGGAGACAACATTTTATGGCATCATTGTCAAGGATCTATTTATTTCTAGTCAAGTTGTTACAACTTGTTAAGGTGTTGAAAATTTTAAATAGTTCTTCCCAACCAGGAAGTAGCGACTCCGTTGATCAAACCTAGAAAAAATAGTTTTCAAGTGTTAAAATGAATAGAGGAAGAAACCAAGGACAACCTAGACATGGGGAATCCTCTAGTAGTATAGGAAATAGAAGGAATAGATATAGGGAAAGAAGACCTGGTGTGGTACCCTCAAGAAATACCCAAGATAATCCATTTGTTGGCCTCAAAAGTCAATATCAGTATACTTCTAAGGACTCTGCTAATAATATACTCAAAACAAGTAGGAGAATGAATATTGATGGGTATGATGTCCAAAGAAATGAAAACATTATTGGCAGAAGAAGCAGGGATAGATCTAATGAACCCTACTTAAGGACATTTGGGATGCCCTGTGGTAATGAAGAAACATATCAAAATATTAGGCATCCTAGTTCTACCAGAACAAATGAAATCCAGCATGATAACATCCCAAATGAGGGAAATTAGCAACAGCAGCTTGATGATGAAGAAAGAGAAAGAAGAATCCAGGATGAGCTAGATTTGCTTGATCATATTAGAAACAGGAAAAGAGAGATACATGCCTTGATTGATCAACAACAAGCTCAGCTTGTTCAACCGGCCCACCAAAACTTGAATGCCCAACAACAGGGAATTAATTTGCAGAATGACCAAAATGATCAACAGCAACAAAGACAACAACATTTGAAACATAATCAACAGGGCCATAACTTTCAGGCCAATCCTAGACAACAACAGCAAGAAGTGGGACAGTAGGGTGTAAATAATGTCCATGCTCAAAACTTGCACACTCAACCCCTACAGGATCAAATGAATTAGCAGCATGCCAATATTTAGAATGTTAGACCTCCATTCAGAAGACAAGCACAAGGGTTTCTTCCATAGAGACCCATTGGGGGATGAAAGGTACAAGCAACTTGATTTTATTGGCATACCTAATTTTCCTAATCCCATTCCAATTGAGATTAGAGGAAAAATTTCTAGGTTTCAAGGTAATAATGCGGTCACTAGTTAGGAACACTTGAGACACTTCATCAATATCACAGATGAGTATGAGATTGAGGATGAAGATGTTATGATGAAGCTTTTTGTACATTCATTAGAAGAAAGTGCCAAAGAATGGTACAAGGCACTCCCTGATAACAGTATTGACTCATGGGAGGAGTTCATGACAATGTTTAGACTACAATATGGGGATAGGATTGACCCCAAGTTTGTCATCCATGAGCTCACAACAATTAGGAAAGGAATTAATGAAACTATTTCTGACTTCAATGGGAGATTCATTATGACAATGAGAAAGGTACCTCCTCATATGAGACCTAATGAATCCATGTGTTTAGTTTTATATTGTGGTACTTTTGATTCTAATATTGGTTATTGCTTAAGGGACAAGAGTCCCAAAAACTAAGGGAGGCTTATGTTGTGGCTATAAATATTGAAAGTAACATGAGAGCCTCTAGCAAACATGTTAAGAGATCCGATGTGAAGATCTCTCAACAAGAAAGGGCAACTTCTAGCAAGCCCCTCTCAACTGAAGACAAGTTGGACAAGCTTATGGGGGTTATGAAAGACCTATCTTACAAAGTTGCTAGAAATGACAAAGGGCTACCACCTCAAGGTGCTCCAACACATTTCAATGAAGGTTAAAGACTGCATAATAGACCATATAATACAGATTGGTCTAAGAGACTACAACAAAATAACAGACAAGTTGCTCCGAGGCATGTCAACTTTAAACAGCCTGAGAGGGATACCCCTGATCCATTGAATAAGGATCAAGCAAATTTTCAAGATGATACTCTTTGGTGCCAAGTGTGTTTCATTCCCCATGACCCAACAAATTGTGTAGCTGCTCATTCAATGAGCAGAGATGAGGAATTTCCTAATGAAGAGGGTGGAGCTAAATATTATGAGGAGGAGATAAATCAGCTTGACACTCAAGGGTTTAAGCAGATGGGTCATGATATAAATTATGACAGCTATGAGGATGATGATCATATTTTCCAATATAATCATAATGAAGATCAGAAGAGATATTACTTGTCTGCTCATGATTTTGGGCACTTGAGGGATCTCATGCAAAAGAAGTATAAACAATCCAAACCTTCTAAGAAGGATGTGAAAGCTCTCACTGACGCCATCATCTTGCAAGTTCAAGTGGGGTATCAGTTGAGGAACAGGCAACTGCCTATGCAGAACTCTCATGTTGTTGACAAAAAACAAGATATATTGGCTGGTAAAAAACAAAAGTAGGAGGATGTGGGACAAAGAAGTAATGTTGCTCCAAAGAAGACTATGCTTGAGAAGAAGAAGCCTCTAGTGCAGCCTATAGAAACAAAATAGAAATATGTACAAAAGAACCCAACATCAAAGGTGCAACATGTTACTTCACCCATTCTAGGGGTCCACTATCCAAAAACTACAATAAACAATATCAACCTCAAGTTCAAAAGGAATTAGAAAAGGAGAAAGAAAAGACAAAGGAAGAAGGTAAAGATATCTCAACCTCTCAAGTAATACCTTATATTCCTTCTGCAAATGATGTAACTATTTCATCTGATACTCCTTTGCCAAATTATCTACCTATTGACATGGCTCAAGTCTTTAGCCAAATTAGAATTTCTATGCCAATAGTGGAACTCCTTAGGATCCCTGAGCATAGGGATAGAGTAGGGTCTTTTATTACTGCCATAGAAGCATAAAAACAACATGTTGTTGAACCCAGTGATGATGAGACCATAGAAGTATATCTGGGATCAACTGTTGTTAACAACAAGATGGGAGTTGACCCCTTTTTCACCACATTGATCATAAATGGATGGCTATTACACAACTGCATTCTTGACTCTGGTGCTTCCAGTATTTCTATGCCCTTGTCTATAATGAATAAATTGGGATTGAAAGTATCTAAGTCTTTTGGCAAGTGATTTGCTATGGACTCTAGAGAGTTAAATGTGATTGGTCTTGTTGTTGGGAATTAAGGTGTTTCAACCTTGGTAATTCCTTGCATTTATTATTGTAATGTAATTTATTTACTTAGCCTATGTTGTAATTTTGTTGCACATCATGTTTTGTCATTTAGTGTGAAGTGGCACGATGAGTTGTCACTCCACTTATAAGATGACTAGGATGGTCAACACACTCCATGTGGAGATAGGCATCCCTTTTGTGTGGTAGATGTTTTATGCCATGTTTCAGCATCTTGACTAGTGTGTAAGTGAATCTTGACCGAAATGGTTATGACAGAATCTATGACATGTAAGAGTCAGAAACAAAAGGTTCTATGACATGTGAAGACATATGTCACAAGGCATCTTGGAAGAAGGCATCTTTGGGCACCCCAAGGAGGGTTATGACATGTTGTAAGAGAATATGTTAGTTTTAGCCTGTGTATGATAGATTCTCTTACAACTGTAAGATATGTCAGTATGATGGATTTTATGATGGTTGTAAGAGTTTAAGAGCATATGTCATTCCCATCTTGGGAATAGGTGACCCCTTTGGGATGCGGTGACTTGACAAGTGTCAAGAACATCCTACAGTGTTGGACAAGTGTCCATAGGTGTGGGTTTTGGGCCATGAGACCATGTTGGACGCCCATCTCAAGATAGAGCCATTTTTGCCTTGTATCTTCTATATAAACAGGTACTTTAGAGAGGAGATGTATTATGTGATTAACAGGTACTGTTATGCTACCAGATTATCTCCAGATACAAGTATCGAAGACTCCTACAAGAGCATTGGCTCTATAACTGTATTGTAAACCTCATTGTTTAGATAATACATTTGAGCTGTGTTTTGGAGTGTGGCATTTTTCACCTGTAAGGGTTTTCCCCACGTATATCTTGTCTCTCTTCTTATGTCTTACATTCTTGTGTATGTGTTTGCTGCAATATCTTTGTTGTTGGGTTGACATTGTTGTAACTATAAAGATTAAAATGAATTTGCACTCATATCTCCTCATTCGATTAGTGTAGGAAGCGATTTCCGCACACCTAGCTTCCTTTCAGTTGGTATCAGAGCTTGATCACCTTTGGTCCTATTTGTTGGGTAGGGGTTTTTTGAGCTAATCCTAGGTTGAGTGGGAGCTTTGTGTAGAACATTTTGTAATCTTGTTGCAGGAAAAGAGATGGCAGGCACATCCGAAAGATTAGAGGTGGAGAAATTTAATGGCACTAATTTTGAGATATGGAAACTTAAGATGGAAGACATGCTTGTTGATCGTGACCTATGGGAAACCATATCTGGTGTAAAACCAACCACAATGACACAAGTTGATTGGGATCTCGAAGATCAGAAGGCTAAGGGTCTCATAAGACTCAGTCTAGCTAATTCTGTCCTGCTAAATGTCCATGAGAAGAAGAATACAAAAGACCTTTGGAAGAAGCTGGGTGATGTTTATCAGGCCAAATCCCTGGTGAACAAGCTTTTTCTGAGAAAGAAGTTGTTTTTTTAGGATGGAGGATGGAGGATCTATTGCAGATCACCTGAATGCTGCTCAATTGACATCCATTGGTGTGAAGATGGAGGAGGAGGATCGTTGTATGATCTTTCTTGTTCTTTGCCAGACTCATGGGATCATCTTGTTATGGCTATTGGGAGCACCACATCCACATTTAAAATGGATGAAGTGGTATCTTTACTGTTATCTGAAGAGACATGGAGAAAGTCTTCTAAGGTAGCTAAAGAGGCTCTTGCAGTTCGTGGAAGACCCAAGGAGAAATGGAAAAAGAGGGACAAGAAAGTTGAAAAGGGTAGATCCAAATCCCGTGGGAGATTCAAATCTCCTGGAAAGTCCAGGGCTCTCTGTTGGAATTGTAGCAAATCTGGGCATTTCTAAAAGGAATACAAAGAGGAAAAGAAAAAGAAAAAGAAGAATGCCTTAGATTCAGATTCTAACAAGTCACAAGATGATGGCGATACCTTCATCGCAGCCCTAGCCACCCATGCATCTGATGATGTGTGGTTGATAGATTCTGGTGCATCATTCCACATGACCTCGCATCAAAGCTGGTTCACAAAGTATGAAGAGTTTAATGGTAGAAGAGTGTACCTGGGTGATGACTCTCATCTGAAGATTGTTGGTCGTGGAAGAGTCTTAATCCAATTCCCTGATGGACGAATGAAGGGGATCACTGGGGTTATGCACATCCCAGGCTTGGCACGGACCCTACTTTCTATAAGTATGTTGAATTATATAGGTGTGCAAGTTGTCTTTTCGAAGGATGGATGCAAGATGACTAGAGGATCTATGGTGCTTGCGAAGGGTACTCAAAGAGGTACTCTGTTTCAGCTGGAGGCATGCACTTCACAATGCAATAGTTCTTCTGACTCAAAGAAAAGAGCTGCAGTCACTTCATCCCCACCATCTAAATGAGCAGTGAAGAAATATGTTGTAACACATTCTGATGGTAGTGCACATGCTTTGGAAGTTAAGCTTCCTGCTGAAAAGACTATGTTATGGCATTTGAGATATGGCCACATTGGTGAGAAGGGTCTTAGAACCCTAAAAAATAAAAACCTCATTGAGGGGTTAAATGATTGTAATATCAAGTTTGACTTTTGCAAACATTGTGTATATGGAAAGTAAAACCGTGTTTAGTTTTACTCTAGTTCTCACAAGTCTTCTGGTGTATTGGATCTTATTCATTCTGATGTGTTTGGTCCTATTAATGTTCCTTCAATTTCCAAATCTATATATTTTGTATCTTTCATAGATGATTACAGTAGAAGGACATGGGTTTATTTTATCAGAAGCAAGACTGAAGTCTTTAGTCAATTTAAAAAGTTTAAAGCTTTTGCTGAAAATGAGACTAGTAAAAAGATTAAGTGTTTGAGAATTGTTAACGGTGGTGAGTTTTGTTCAGCAAGGTTCGATAAGTTCTGTAAAGAGAAAGGGATTGAAAGACATAAGACAACTCCTTACACCCCATAGAAAAATGGAGTTGCAGAGAGGATGAACAAGACACTGATGGAGAAGGCTAGGAGTATGCTTAGTGGAGCAAGCCTCGAATAAAAGTTTTGGGCTGAAGCTGTAGCCACTACTTGCTTCATCTTTTTGGTTGAGGCATATGCACATGTATCTAGGGAGAAATGGTCTAAATTGAAGAACAAGGTTGTTAAGTGTATTTTCATTAGCTATGGTGTCGGTGTGAAAGGATACAAGCTTTGGGATCTTGTGGCTAAAAAAGTGTTGTATAGTAGAAGTGTTATCTTCAGAGAGATAACACCTTCTATTGTTCTACAGCCAGAACAGACAGAAAAGAAAGAAGATGTGGTTTAGTTTCCTTCTACCCCTGAGAAGACTGAACCGATAGACCCTCTGAGACTTGATGATGAGGAGAGCTCTAGCAGCTCTGAAAGCTCAGAAGAAGAAGCAGAACCTCAACCTCGACCTTTGAGGAGGTCTACATGAACAAGGAAGCAACCTAATAGGTTTGGTTATTCATTGCTTGATTCTAGTTGTACTTTTGCTTTGCTTACTAACACTAATGAGCCTAGAACTGTGAAAGAGGTTGTGGGCATGAAAGATGTAGGTTCCTGGAAGGAGGCCATGGAAGATTAGATGGCTTCTTTGGAAAAGAATAAAACATGGGACTTGGTGCCTTTGCCTGAAGGATTGAAACCTGTTGGATGTAAATGGGTGTTCAAGAAGAAATTTGGTACAGATGGCAGTGTTAAAAAGTACAAGGCTAAATTGGTTGCGAAGGGGTACTCACAAGCAAAGGGAATTGATTATGGTGAAATTTTCTCTCCTGTTGCAAAGCTGACATCCATTCCGTTTATGTTTGAAAGGAAGCTAGGTGTGCGGAAACGCTTCCTACACTAATCTATTGAGGAGAGGGCTATGCAAATTCAAATTTATCCTAACTATTACAGTGATGTTAAACCATTAACATGAGATACAGCAACAAAACACAAGAGCTAGAAAGAAGACAGAAGAAGAGAGAGAGATTTACGATGGGGAAAACCCTTATCAGGTGAAAAACCCCACACTTAGAAACCTGCACAATGTATTAACAAATCTAAAAGAATGTTTACAACACACTTGCAATGCAAGCTTCAATGGTCTTTGACACTCATGTCTGGAGTCAATCCGGTAGCATAATAGTACCTGTAAACCTGTAATACAAACTCCATCTCCAAGCACCTATTTAAATAGAACATACAGGGCAATTTTGGACCTTTCTTGGAATGGGCATCCAATATGGCATCTTGGACCAAAACCCACACCTAGGGACACTTGGTCAACATTGTAGAATGTGTCTAACACTTGTCCACAACTCTCATCCGAAAGAGGTCACCTATTTCCAAAATGGGCTATGACAGGTGCTCTTACGACACTTACAACCGTCATAGAATCTGTCATGGCGGTTACAACTTACAGCTGTAAAAGAATCTATCATAGACATGCTATAAATAGCATATTGTCTTACAACACATCATATTCCACCTTGGGATGCCCAAATATGCCTCATTCAAAGATGCTACATGACACATGGCATTACCTGTCTTACAAACTTCTATTCTCAACTCTTACATGTCATAGATTCGTCATAGGAATCCGGCATAACCGTTTCGGTCAAACATTCCTTACACAACATAAAAGATGCTAACACATGGTAGAATATTCCTACCACTAAGTGGGATGCCTATCTCCTCATGTGAGGATAAAATAACAAGTTGTCATAATCCATGTAGGATTGACACATCACCGTGCCACATCCCACAATATGACAAAGTGGAATTTCCAATTATTTACAACATAGGCAATTGAATAATAAATACAAACATTACAAATGCAGAGAATTACCAAGGTTGAGACACCATAATTGCCAACAATGTTATCTCTTGTAGATGCTTATGACTTAGAGGTAGAATAGATGGATGTGAAGACAGATTTCCTTCATGGTGATTTGGAGGAAGAGATTTACATGTCACAGCCAGAGCATTACATAAAGAAAGATAAAGAAAATTGGGTTTGCAAGTTGAAAAACTCTTTGTATGGTTTGAAGGAGTCTCCTAGGATGTAGTACTTGAAGTTTGATGCCTTTGTGTTGTTGGTTAGATTTCTGAGATTGAATCAGATCATTTTGTGTATTATAAATTTGGCAATGATCACATTCTCATTATTGCATTGTATGTTGATGATATGTTGTTGATTGGGAATGGTAAGAATATGATTTCTGATTTGAAGTCTTAGTTGTCAGGATAGTTTGAGATAAAAAATCTAGGGGCAGCCAGGTACATTCTGGGAATGGAAATCAAAAGAGACAGAGCTAACAGAAAACTTTGGTTAAGCTAGAGTAAGTATGTGAAGACCATGTTGGATAGGTTCAACATGGTAGATTGTAGACTATTATGTGTTCTTGTGTCTTTGGGGACAAAGTTGTCTATTAATGATTGTCCAAAATCTCCTAGTGAAGTGGAGGACATGAGCAGAGTACCTTATGCTAGTGTGGTTGGTAGTTTGATGTATGCTATGGTCTGCACAAGACCAGACATTGCCCAAGTAGTGGGAGTCCTTAGTCGATTTATGGCTAATCCTGGACGGGTACATTGGGATGTAGTGAAGCGAGTGTTCAAATATTTGAGGGGTACTTTTGAGTATTCCATATGCTATCATGGTAATGCTATAGGATCTCTGCATTCAGTTTGTATTCATGGATTTGTGGATTTTAATTGGGCGGGTGACATTGACAGCAGGAGATCCACCAGTGCTTATGTGTTCACTATGTTTAGTGGTGCAATTAGTTGGATGAGTAAGCGACAACCTGTGGTTTCTTTGTCCACAATAGAAGCTAAGTATATGGTAGCAACTCATGCTTGCAAGGAATCCATTTGTCTTAAGAGATTGTGTTCAGATATTGGTGTTGATGCAAGACAGATTATGATTTGTTGTGACAGTCAGAGTGTGATTTGCCTAGCAAAGAATCTAACTTTCCATGCCAGAACGAAGCATATTGATGTACAATTTCACTTCATGCGAGACATGGTAGTGGATGGGAAGGTGAATTTGGAGAAGGTAGACACTTTGAAGAATGTTGCAGATGCATTAATGAAACTAGTGGACATAGAGAAGTTTAGATGGTGTTTAGAGTCTATGGGTCTCTCAGCCTATAGCAGTTAAATCCTGTTATTTCTATTGGCTCTTACAAGGTGTTCGACAAGTGGGAGAATATTGGGAATTAAGGTGTCTCAACCTTGGTAATTCCTTGCATTTATTATTGTAATGTAATTTATTTACTTAGCCTATGTTGTAATTTTGTTGCACATCATGTTTTGTCATTTAGTGTGAAGTGGCACGATGAGTTGTCACTCCACTTGTAATATGACTAGGATAATCAACACACTCCATGTGGAGATAGGTGTCCAATTTGTGTGGTAGAGTTTTTCTACCATGTGTCGGCATCTTGACTAGTGTGTAAGTGAATCTTGACCGAAACAGTTATGACAGATTCCTATGACAGAATCTATGACATGTAAGAGTCAGAAATAGAAGGTTATATGACAAGTGAAGACATGTGTCACAAGGCATCTTGGAAGAAGGCATCTTTGGGTGCCCCAAGGAGGGTTATGACATGTAAGAGAATATGCTATTTTTAGCTTGTGTATGACAGATTCTCTTACAACTGTAAGATATGTCAGTATGACGGATTCTATGACGGTTGTAAGAGTCGTAAGAGCATCTGTCATTGCCCATCTTGGGAATAGGTGACCTCTTTGGGATGGGGTGACTTGATAAGTGTCAAGAACATCCTATAGTGTTGGACAAGTGTCCATAGGTGTGGGTTTTGGGCCATGAGACCATGTTGGACACCCATCTCAAGATAGAGCCATTTTTGCCTTGTATAGATTCTATATAAACAGGTGCTTTGGAGAGGAGATGTATTATGTGATTGACAGGTACTGTTATGCTTCTAGATTATCTCCAGATATGAGTGTTGAAGACTCCTACAAGAGCATTGGCTCTGTAACTGTATTGTAAACCTCATTGTTTAGATAATACATTTGAGTTGTGTTTTGGAGTGTGGGGTTTTTCACACGTAAGGGTTTTCCCCGTGTATATCTTGTCTCTCTCTTCTTATGTCTTACATTCTTGTGTATGTGTTTGTTGTAATATCTCTATTGTTGGGTTAACATTGTTGTAACTATAAAGATTAAAATGAATTTGTACTCATCTTTCCTCATTAGATTAGTGTAGGAAGTGACTTCCACACACCTAGCTTCCTTTCACTTGTCAAGGATGTTGAGGTCAATTTAGCCACATAGCTTGACAAGTCATTTTTGATGCACATTATCATAGTAGATTGCCTCACCAAGTGGAGCATGTTGCTATCAAGCAAATGGGTAGCCTCTATGGGTGGAAGTGTTTAGATGGATCTCTCATATGTCACTATTCCAGTATAGGGTGTAGATGTGAAGTTATATAGGGAACATAAGGTAGAAGATGAACACATAGAGGATAGATACAAAACAGAGGATGATCATGAAAATTTCTGACACTGACATAGACCATTTCATGGGATATAGCATAGATGATAATCCTAATTTGGAGGCTTTACCTTCTAACTTTATTACTCCTATTTATGGTACAACTATTTTATGGACTCTATATTTTGATGGTGCATATTCAATGGAAGGTTCAGGTGCTAGTATACTCTTGACAGCACCTAATGGTGATCAGTTTGGCAAGTCTTTTAGACTTGATTTTTAGTGCACCAACAATGTGGCTGAATATGAAGCACTATTATTAGGCTTAAATATGGATCATAAACATGGAATCACATGTCTGAGAATACTTGGTGATTCAGAATTGATTATACAACAGATTAGAAAGATGTTTGTTACCAAAGAAAGACTTAGAGGGTACCGAAATGTAGTCTAGGACACAATGGAATTGTTTGATGCCATTGGCATTGAATGGATTGAAAGAACAAAAAATGAAGGAGATGATTCCCTTGTTGTCATTAGTTCAAAATTGTACCCTCAAATAAATTTTCCCCATGGCCAATATGTTGTGGAGATACTCACAAGGCCAACAATTCCTAATAACATTTATAGTTGGCAGATTTTCAATGACACCAATCAAATTTTTAGTTTTATGAATTGCATGGATGAATTTGATAATCAGTTGATTGATTGGCAACCAATGATGGAAGTGACAGATGGTAAAGAAACTCTATTTGGTACAGATGTTATGCAATTAAAGAGAAATATTATTCCAAAGAGGCTAGTAGCATTAGAAAGAGTGTTTGATAATTCAGACCAATGGAAGAGTAAAAGTAAACCTATTATAGAGGATAATGTTGAAGGTGTAAACCTTGGAACTAGGGAGGCAGCCGGAATGGTTTACATTGGAAAAAGGTTGAAATCTCATGAGAAGCAGATGTTGATTGCTTTGCTCAGAAAATTCAAGAAGTGTTTTGTATGGTCCTATGATGAGCTTAAAGCTTATATGGAGGATCTATTGCAACATACTATTCCACTTGAACTTGATGCAAAACCATTTAGGCAAAAATAGAGGCCTATAAATCCTACCATTGCTCCCAAGATGCAAAAGGAACTATTGAAGATGAAAGAGGGAGGCATTATAAAACCTATCAGACATTCTGAGTGGGTATCCAATCTTGTCCCAGTAAGAAAGAAGAATGGGGAAATCAATTTGCGTGTTGATTTTGGGAATTTGAACATCAAGACCCTAAAAGATAACTACCCTCTCCCAAGCATGGACCATTTATTACAAAAGGTTATTGGTTCAAAACTGATGTCAATGATGGATGGATTCTCTGGATACAACCAGGTGTTGGTTAAGGAGTCTGAACAACACAAAACAACATTCACCACTCCTTGGGGGACCTATGGAAACCTAAGAATGCCATTTGGTTTAAAGAATGTCAGGTCTACATTTCATAGAGCTATGGATGTAGCTTTTGCTAGTCTCATTGATGAGATCATGGTGGTTTATCAGGATGACCTGACAGCATTTTCAGAAGAAAGGGGTGAGCACTGCAAGCATCTTGAAGTAATTTTTCAAAGGTGCTTAGACTATGGGATTTCTTTGAATCCTAAAAAATGTCAGTTTGGAGTTGAAGAAGGGAAGTTGCTAGGGCACATTGTGTCAAAAGATGGGGTAAGGATAGATCCAGAATGAGTCAAGGCTATTGATCTTATTCCTCAGCCCAAATCAGTTAAGGAGATATAGTCTTTTTTTGGGAAAATCAAATTTGTTGGGAGTTTATTCCTAATTTTTCTAAAAAGACTAAAGCCATTTCTAAAATGCTCAAGAAAGGGCAATCTATTATATGGGAGCGAGAACCATATGAAGCATTCAAGGATATCAAGGAAGATATCAAGGAGGCACCTATACTGATAAGTCCAGATTATTCTAAACCCCTTCAGTTGTTTTCTTTTGCTTCTTTTTACACTATTATTGTTGTTTTACTTCAAAAGAATAAAGATGGATTTGAACAGCCTATAGGATTCTTTAGAAAATCTTTACAGGCTACTAAATTGAATTATTCCATAATGGAGGAGCATGCATATTCTTTCGTTAAAGCCATAAACAATTTCAAATCTTACTTCATAGGTGCCAAGATAATAGCATATGTGTCAAACACAGTTCTGAAGGATATTTTCATACAGTAGGAAGCTTTAGGCAGGAGGTACAGATGGATCAACAAGATCCAGGAATATGACATGGACATACAGATTACCAAACTAGATAGAGGCTAGGGTTTAGCTAAGTTGATGGAAAATTCCAACTTAGAGGCAGCTAAGATAAATGAAGTATATGTTTCTCCATTTGTTGATGTGTGTGCTTTGATAGATGACCCATGGTATAGGGATATTATCTCTTATCTTGTCAACATGCATTGCCCCCTAGGAATGAGTGTAACTCAACAAAGGATACTTAAACTCCAATCCCAAAGGTATGTCTTGATCCAAGGTATTTTAATGTGGAGAAATCATGAGGGATTATAGTTAAAATGTCTAGATCAACAACAGTCTAAGGAAGTTATTGATGAATATCACCGAGGAGTTTGTGGTGGGCATTTTTTATGCTAAAACCACAACACATAAGATCATTAGAGTAGGATTTTGGTGGCCTAGTCTCTTCAAAGATGTTGCAAAACAAATTAGAAAGTGTGATGCATGTCAAAGATTTGTAGGTAAGTTGAAGTTTCAATGTGCCCTTCCCTTTATTGAAGCACCCTTTCAGCAATGGGGCATTGATTTCATAGGGGAGATCCAAGAGAGGTCAAGCAATGGATACAGGTGGATATTGGTGGCAATTGATTACTTTACTAAGTGGGTTGAGGCTATTCCAACTTGCAATGCCACATCCAAGGTAGTGATTGAGTTCTTGTTGAACAATTTGATAACTAGATTTGGTGTGCCATCTAGAATTGTTGCAGACAATGCCATGTGTTTTAGATCTCAGGACATTACAAATATATGTTCCATGTATGGGATAAGTTTGATTCATTCATCGCCATATCATCCACAAAGTAATGGGCAAGCTGAGTCTAGTAACAAGAAACTCATGAAAATTTTAAAGAGGACTTTAGATGAGAACAAGAAAAGGTGGGATGACAAGCTGAAGTATGCAGCTTGGACTGATAGGATCACCTATAAACATGCTATAGGCAAGAGTCCTTTTGAATTAGTATATGGGAAGGAGTCCAAAATGCCAATGTCATTGGAGTTGCATGTGTATCAATTGTTGCAACAAATAGGAGAAGATGGAGATGATGCTATGGTATTGAGAATGCATGAGTTAGCAAACTTCGATGAAGTCGGAAGAATGGCGCATGAAAAAAACTTGCTAAGGCAGCAACAAGTGGAGAATCTATTTAACAAGAGAGTGTTTAAGAGGTGTTTTCAAATTGGTGATTTGGTTCTTCTCTGGAATGCAAAGTCAGAAGACAAGGGCAAACATGGTAAGTTTGAGCCACTATGGGTAGGCCCATATCAAATTGATGTGAAGGCTAGTCAAGACACCTTTTATGTCACAAACTTGGAAGAAGAATTGTTGGAGTTGCCTATTCAAGGGCAGCATTTGAAACATTACTTCTCATAGGTAATGTTTTTTCTTCAAATTTTGTGGTAAAACCTTGTTATATCTAATATATTTCGACTTTGAGTAGTCATTACCATTTCTGGTCTTGATGGTGTTTTATTTTTGTTCCTGTGTCATTGTTTTGGTCTGCTCATAGATTCTGGATTCTCGTTGTGCCACTTCCCGGCACACGTCCCCAACTGGAGCTAGTGTTGACACCTTTTTAGGATTTAGAGTTTTGAGTTAGTCCCCATAAATTTTTTCATATTTTTCCTTTCAAAACTCTAAGGCTTACGATCATATTTCTACTTTATGTTATATTTCTTCGTTGACCATTTGTCCCAATTACTGGTCACTTAGGCTTTCACTTAAAGCCTTTTTAAACCATGCAGTGACCGGCCACACCTTTTATTTTCCTTTGTTGTTGGGGGATTTTCAATTTGTAGAACCTAAGTCGGTGGGTTCAAAAGCTAGCGAACTGCTTGACTCCCTGACTTGTCTCAAGGCCTTTTCAAGCCTTTCATCGACGGTCTAGGCCTTTTCAAGCCTTTGTTGTCAGGAGGTCAGGAGTTTTCCTAACTTCCAAACTCTAAACTTGTGGTTTAAAAGTTCTGAAAAGCCCCAATTCTACGACTTAACCTTTTCACTACACACTTCCTGGTGCCTATACCACAATGCCATGTGGAGGGTTCAGATCAATTCTACAAGGCCCAAATAGAGATGGATTTTCTCCTTCTATGTGGCTCTATAATTGTGACATGTGGTGGCTTTCTAGGTTGTAGATTTAAAAGGAAGCATAGACTTTACAAAGGCTCCAGAATGATTGTTTCTTGCCAGCCCACAAGGAATCTTTTCAAGATGTTGATTCCTTGCGGGATAGCAAGCAAAGGTCCATGTGGGGGGTTTTTTCACACTCACGCAGAGCAAAAAGGGTTGATGTCACATTACTTCTGCGGGGCTACGAAAAAGATAGCTGCAGTGTATATTAGGGGCCCATGGCCATATGATCTAGAACTTCCATGGTTGAAGGAAGACTGTTAGGCATCCTGAGGGAAGGAAAAGTGTAGGTTCAAATTGGTAGAAACATTTAGGGGTTGAATAATGAAGATTTTCATCTTCTCAGCTACCCCTTCCAGATATTTTGTTGCAGTTATTGTTGGTAGATGAGCATCTCTTCTCTCCATGATTTTTTTCTTACGTAGCCTGCAAGAGGGGATTTATTGCAACCTAGATTAGGTCAGGTGAAATCAAAGGTTGTATATGCATAAATAAAAGATGTAGTAGTGGTTGGTCGGTTGGGGGAATTTCAGGCATTCTAGTGCAGAGCTCTCTAGGGTTTCAAAAAAAAATAGAAAGGTTCAAGTTTACCAGCAGTGATGACATAGGTCATGAAAGTTTTTTTTTGTATTGTTTTCAGCTATTAGTGTATGGACTTCTCCATCTTCTTATGTAATCTTTTAAGGAAATCCTAAATTTCACATAGGATTTTCTCTTGCGACACTTAGTGGTATGATTGTAACCATTGATTAGATGAATGAACAGATTCTTAAAACATTACATGTTATATGATGATCTCTTTAATGACTATAGATGACTGATTATATCTTGATGAAGAATTATTAAGCATATTCTCCATTGATTGATGTTTCTTCTTGCATCTGAATATTCAGAAAGTGCATGTTTCATTTTTCTTGTTTTCTTCCTTCTATTGAACCGTGGACTCTGTAACCCAATATATTTGGCACCAATCTGAAGTTCTCCATGATCACTCACACTCTTAAAAGATTAGAATAAATTTATCATATGTGAAGAAAGTAGTTAGTTTGTATGTCTTGCAAGCAAGCATACCTGCACTTTCCATTGTCAATGGGAGTACCCTCTTATCAGTTATAAAGGGGTTATTAGTGACAATCAGTTGTTTTAGGTCCAGTGACAATCTTTGGGGGCTAGAAGGCAGTTTGGGTTTGGTTGTCCTACTATTTTTAGTTGTTCATCTAGTTTGAACCTAATACATATTCAGGTATCCCCCTTGGAATATCCTTGCTAGGTTTTAGTTGAGCCTGAAGTGCAGAGGTGTTAACCCACTCCTATAGGTTGCCCAAAATCACCTTGAACTTGTTGATAAACCTCTTCCAGTCATCTAGAATGACCATCCTGGATTAGATGATTTGTGAATGTTTTAAGGTTTAGGGTTGTAGTTATTTTGGGAGACAACACATTCATCTCAATCTGAACCTTTTCGTAGTCAAGAAATGTTTCCTCCATTTTTTCCACAGTTGTTCTGGTGAACATTGCAGTGTGCATGGTGATATTAGTTGCTTCTAAAGCTGAGGTATCTTTCAGTGTTTTGACCATGCATGTTCCCCTGAACCCTTGGGTCACATCAAGCAATCTTGGCTTGTTGGTGTTCTTTTGTGTAGCCCACATTGCTAAGGTTTCTATTTTTGGGTTGAACCCAACACCACTAACACCATCCTCATAATCAAACTTAGAGACCATCATGGGGTCATCCTGGTTTCTCACTTGGTCCAACAAAAACATTTTCTTTAGTTCCAAGCTAGGGATGATCAACGTATTACTTTTCAAGACCAATTGTCTAGCCTCATCAGGGCTAACATTTATTTCATCAATTTTCAAATCCTTGAAAGTCTAGGATACAATTTGATCATGTTGTGACTCATCTGTACCCATTTTATTTATCTCAACCTTCTCTTCAAATTATTTCATTTTCATTTTGAGCCAAAAATCCTTGAATTTTGGGGTGTTGATGAAGTCATCATCTTCCATGAATCTCATTGAAGCCACAACCCTTTCATCTTCTTGCAAATTAGGCTCACCTTGTGCCTATTCATCCATTTTTGCCTCTAGTTTGTGTGCATCTATTTCTTGACCAACAAGGGGCTGATCAACTTCATCTTCTTCTCCCATATGCCTCAAAATATTGGCAACTTCCTTAGTGTCGCCTATTCCTTCAGACATTTCATGTGGCACTAGTGCAGCAACATCATCAACTCTTTGTCTTTTTGAAGGTGGTGAATTAAGAATTGCGGGATCTTGCACTGACATTATATCAAGAGCAGGTTCTTGAATCACAACTCCTATTGACCTTTTCACAGGGAGCTTGGTAGCTGTTGTAGGCTCCTTCTTAGACTTGTCATAAATTCTCTAAAAGTTATCAATGATCATGTTTATTCTTTTTAAGGGGTCATTCTCCTCAACAAAAAATTCCATAAAATTAGGATTCTTCTTCCTTTTATCATCCTCAATTCTCTTCACAATTTCCCACTCCCTTTTTCTAATGTATACCTCTTCAAAAGTGACACAATTTCTAATCACATCCTCATCAAAATTGATTTGATGGGATATCCTAGCCCTAGTGAGAATGGCTTGTCTGACAAAGTTCATATGTCCTTCTGGGTCACAGACCCTTTCTGTTCCTAATTTCAAAGAATATTTTGCCTTCAAGTAGGCTTGTAGTTCTTCCAAGGTATCTGAGCCAACTGACCATTCACCAAACACAGTGGAATCAAGAGGAAATGTGCCCTTCTTTTGTTTTTTCATTACATCTTTCTCCATCCAGAGCATTTGCCACATAAACTCAAGAAATGCAAATCTGTCTAGCACAAATTTTGGCAACACATGGGGTGGCTGAGTACACCCATAGACTCTTATTATAGTATGATCAGGGAGAAAAAAGCAATCAGCAAAATTATGTGTATGGCCTTGTTCTAGATTAGTATCTAGAGGCCTCAATATATCTCTGATCTCTTTAGTCAATCTAAGAGAAAGGATCCCAAGTGAATTCATTATTCTGATTGTGAAATCATCATGGAACACTATATAATTACAATTTTTGCAATGATTGTTCCATTTGTAACACCAACTTTGTGTAGGTAGTCTCTATTTATTTTGATCCACCATGCTCAAGTCCATTTTGTTGGGCTACCTTCCCTTGTTTTGATACAATATTAAATGGAACAACAAAGAATAATATTTGAAATCTATGGGTGTCTTGTTTTCCCTTATCAGCAATAATCCATCATGCAATTTCTTTTCAATGAATGATGCAAAATCATATTCGGCATTGCCTTTTAGATTCTGTATTCTCATAGCCATCATCATTATGCCAATTGGTATTCTATCTTGAGCATCAATACCTAGCACTTGGAACAAAGAAAAGTAAGTCCTTTTAAAATATATAGCAAAGTCATCAACTAAGAAAGGCTCAATAGTAGTGGTTGGAATTGAAATTTTTCTATTATTTGCACCTTTTCTCATATAACTAGACAAATCATCACTCCTGTGTGTGTTCCTCAGACTAGTATATTCTTGTTCACTTTTCCGCAAATCAACCTTTGTGAGGGCTTGCTTGCTGAGCATGAAGCAATCAATGATTAAATTTCTGTCCACAGCCACCAAGGGTGACCCATTTGGCAATCTAACTATTCTAGTTACTGGATGATAGTGTTGTGACAGCACTCTAATCAAATCAACCTCAATGAACACATTTGGTACCACAAGCTTAGCCAAATTTAGAATCCATCAGTTGGCAACCGGACCCTGTCCATCTTTCTTCTCACAGAAGTACCAAAAGAGGTTCCACCTTGAGATAGGGACTCTAGCATCTCGACACCCCTCTACCACATCTTGGAATAGCTTCTTATACCCTTTGTCAATAGAGTTAGGCAAAATATCCAACAGGGATTGTTTAAGGGGCCATTTCTTAGGAACAGATGGTTCAACCTTCTTACTTGTAGATTCAAATTTCTTAGGCAACATTGTGTGTGAATCTACTGATCTAGGGTTTTGTCTAATTTATTGATTTACTAAACAACTTACAAACTAGTTTACACACAAATTATATCACTCAAAACAAAGATAAGCATAGAATGAACAAACCTAGTTGTGAGAAACTAAAGCTTCAATCCAAACCTTGAATCTCCTGCTTGTGTGGCTTTCTAAATTCTTCTGAGTGATTGAAATGAGCTAAAAATCAAGATTTATTTTGAAATGGTGCCAGTCACCTCACCATTACTCTGTTCATGCTGGGAGATTGGCAAATCTGTGTGCTTACACTGCTTCAAACATAGACCGTTGATCTACATAGATCAGAGGGATAAAAAGTTTCATCCAATTTCTAGTCATTTCATCAATTATCGCACACCTGCCATCATAAATGATGACCTTTGTGGGATGGTGGGATACTCATCTCCACATTCAATGCTCCATCGCAATAGCATGACCACCTATTTAACCCTATTGGGGGACCATGGTGACACTTTGACAATTGCTTCTTGTCATTCGCCATTTACCACTACCCTGCGAGCTTAGTGAAGTCACTCCTGCGATGTGGTAGGATATACCTTGTCTCCTCTAGCCATTACCACTGCCCCACAAGCCTTTAGAATTGACCACGATGAGATGGTCACTATTGCTTTTGCTTCATGTCTGTCACAAACCCACAAGTTCTTGATATTATATTGGCAGGGGTGCGGTGGCTAGTTTAATGTTACATTAGTTGTCCCCGCTAGCCTACAACAAAATCATTGACTACCAAACTTACCTCCCAGTATCGCGATAACAATTTGTTAACAAGAATATTCATATTTCAAGCCCGCAGTTGCTCCATTTTATCCATCGTGGGGCTACGGTGAACATTAAGTTCACATTTTATGTCTGCCACCAACCTGTCAGCCTAGTCCCTAGATCCATGTAGTAGCGCGGTAACTATTTAAACCTATCATTGACTCCCACGTCCCTGCAAGAAAAGTTTGGGTTTACTTCTTAGCTCTATGGGAGCACGGTAAAAGGTGTATCATATGATCTACAAGGAAATTTCACATACTCATTGGTAAATGGATTAAATGTAAGGATGACAAAGGATATAAAGATGGATTATGCAAAGGTTAAGCATGTTCTAATGGATTGTAGAACTTAGGGTTTGGGAAAAACTTGAATATGACCTAGGCAAAATTTACCAATCCTAACAAGAGGTTTGTCGATTGTGATGTCGCCGTGATTTACAAGATCTTGTATACAATTCTTTAACCTCATATAGTCGGATGTTTTGTGCTCTTTTACGTGGTGATATTTGCAATGGGCATTTTCATTAAACCATGAGGATTTGAATTGGTTGTCGTTATAAGGGTGGATGGCGAGTAATGTGATCAAGTAAACTTTAACAATGTTTTGCAAGACATTTTCAATAGGTTCCCCTAAAGGTGTGAATTTTGGGTGCATTGTTTTGTCTTGGTTGGCCTTTGGGAATGCTGATGTTATTGTTGTTATTTGAGGGTGGGTTAGATGGTGTAGGTTTTTGTATGTTTTGGACATTTTTGACATCGGTTACACCATCATTGAGAGTGTTTTTATTTTTACCCCAAAAGCAAGGTTTCTCATATGATTGATTGTTATTGTTGTTGGTGTTGTTAACTTTATTGTTGTTTTTGTTATCATTGTTTTCTCTATAAATTTTAATGTATCCGTTGGCTATGAGAGCTCTCTCAATCTTGGTGCCTTTGTCAATGACTTCTTCAAACATGGAGGCACATTGAATTTGAAGGTGAAAGCCCATTTCTTAATTTAGGTTCGTCACAAACATAATGACCAATTTTTTTTCAGGGATGGGCCATGGGAGTATGCTTGCAAGGCTTCTCCATCATTGCAAAAAGGCAGTGAAGGTTTCCCCATTTCTTTGTTTGGTATTGCAAAGATCTGTCATGGACACTTCGTGCTCAAAGTTATAGGAGAAGTGATTGACAAACTTTTTTGTGAGTTCATGAAATGTTTTGATTCTGAGGGGAAGGTGTGCAAACCGTTTGGTTGCTTGTCCTCCTAGGCTCCTGGGGAAAAGTCTCTCGAGTGTTCTCGAGTGTCCCCTTTCCCTTTATATTTATCAAATTTAGGTGTTTCAAAATTCTTGGGAAAGGGTGGCATGTGGATGAAGTGATCAAAAGGATATGGACAAATATACTCCAAGGAATGTTGTTTCCTTTTGTGTCCTTGTTGGATGTCATCTACCCTTTTTATCAAAGTTTGGACAATTTGTGATAAATCCGTGATAGGTGGCTTTGGTATGTGGGTTTGTTGTTGTTGGATGAGATGTTGGAGGAAAATGGGTAATTGTTGTTGTGGATTTTGATTTTGTTATTGGTGGGTGATGAGTTGTTGAAGGATGTTTTGTGGTATTTGTTGTTTTTGTGGATTTTTATTTTTTTGTTGGCTAGTGATGAGTTGTTGAAGGATGTTTTTTGGTATTTGTTGTTGTTGTGGATTTTGGTTTTGTTGTTGTTGTTGGAGTTGGAGTTGTTGGAGTTGTTGGAGTTGTTGGAGAAATGTTTGGTTAGTGTTTTGAGTGGAAGATGATACGGGTGGTTGTGAAATACGAGGTTATGCGTATGTGAAGGTAGCTATTTGTGGATTGTTTCTAAGGTTGTTTGATGTATTGCTTGGTGGTTGGGAGAAAAGTTGGGATATGAAAGTGATAGTATTTTAGTCAAGTTGGGGTACACTAGTGGAAGAATTCATGTAGGTTGTGTTATTTGGTATGTTAAGGGTGAGTTGTGGAATGGATGTGGGTATGGTTGATGTAGATACTGATGTGGGAATTGATGTTGATGTTGAGGTGTTGGGTAGATTATTTGATGATGATGGTTGTGAAGAGTTGGGGATATTGTTGGATGAGGATGGTTGAGATGTGTTAATGGGGATTGGGTTAATACTATGGCACCATTTTGGATCAAGAAGTCCAAATATCTATTAGGATCAGATTTTAGGACTCGGTCCAATAAATCCATAGAAGTGGAGTCTTGCATGAAGTCCATGACTTGTTGATCGGTGTCGTGATCATTAGATGGTTGTTGTTGATTTCCAAAAGGATCTATCATGACATTGTTTTCGTCGGTTGGAGGCATCCCATATGGTCTATTTGAGTCCATATCTTGACTTCTTATAGCTTGTGACCTTGTTTGTAGCATACAAAAGAGAATTTTGGGTTCATTTTGTGGTGATAGATGAAGGATGTGACCTTAGGAATTAGTTTTCAAAAGTTTAGACCAAAATGGATAAGTGAATGATTTATAAGGGTGTGTGAATGATAGAATTGATGATCAAAGGATACTTTAGATGATTTTAATAATGTTGAAAAGGATGATTGAGATATCAAATCAAAAGAGAGCTTAGATAAATCTAGATCTTGTAGGTTTCAAAAGGATTTTCCTCTTCTTACTTAAGGTAGACAAGACACTTAAGCAAGAAAGGGGATAGGGATTATTCTACTTGGGGTAGACAAGACACACCAAGCAAAATAAGATCCTTAGAGTCCACTAACTTAGGAGTAGTCTAAGCCCCTAAACTAATTTATCTAAGGTTGATAGGGCTAATTTATAAAAACTTAAGATAGACAAGTTCATAATCTTGTTATAAATTAGGGGATGAGGATAAGATCTAGATTTAATTTTGCACAAATTTGATTTGGAAATTGATTGGTGTTGATTTAATTGATTTTGGTTTGATTTGGATTATTTTGATTATGGTTTGGATGATGTTGGTTTGGATTTGGATTTTTACTATGGTTTTGATTGAGTTAGGATTTTGATATGGAGAGAGTTTTTATGAAGATTTGGATGATGTTGATTTTAATGAAATGGTTGGGGTGAAGATGGAGGTCCAAAGATTAATCAAGATTTTTCTAAGGTCAAATGGGAGATATGTGATGATGGAATTTTGACAAAGGAAGGCTTAAGTAGAGGATGGATGATTTTTGGATGATTCTTCAAATTTTCCATGTTCTAAGGATGGTCAAATTATGCTTGGGATGTCAAATATTGGTCAATGGGTGCTTGTAGGACATTGGAACCGAAGGTGCTAACAAAAGCACTACAAGTGCTGACAGACTGACCAAAGGTATTGAGATGTCAGACACAGGCGTTGATAGGTAGACCTTAGGTGTTGGCAGTCTGACTGGAGGTTCTAACAATATGTTCGCAAGCACTAACAGACTGACCAAAGGTGCTGACAATCTATCCTAGGGTGTTAAAATTATTTGATTTGTGTGAAATTTTTTATTTTTTGGTTTCAACTCTTTGGCAAGAGACTTTGTAAACAATGAAAACACAATGGTTGTGTGACTTCAATGCATAAAATTGATTTTTTCTTTCATGGGTCTTGACATATAAGGCATGCCAATCACATGAACATCCCTATAATTATTCAAGTAGGAGTGTATGAGACCATAAGCCCACCTCGCTGCCTTTATTTAGGTGTAACATGTAAGTCCCATGAGGATAAAACTAACCTCTTTTGATCACCCAAGATCACTCTTACGTCGTGAGGGGAGAGCATATACGGCATTCACACTTGTTTCTAGAGGGTATTTGCACTTAGAGATAAAATCAATGTGGCTTGTGTGGTGAGTAACTTCCCAGTCCTAACTGGTATCCGGTGCATTACAATATCATATGGCCGAAAGGTCTTAAGCTAGGCTTGAACAAGTTTCTAGGGAGTTCCCAATATATGCTAGGTACATGGGGCACAAACTGTGAACACTAGCCTGTTGAAAGGATGTGGCATAAGCGATTAAGAAAATACCACTTCACCTTGTGTCTGGAATCATCTAGGGCCCTAAGGCTGTCCCAATGACAACATGACTAGATTGGGGTACAAGTTTCCTTCTCCCCCCTTTGATATACCCTACCGATACGCATGGTTGAAGTCATCCCTTGGGGTGATGAAATCTCCAAGCATGCCTCCTAAGAAGAAACCACTTCTCAATTTTGATCACCCAAAATCGCACGAAGCGCAAGGGGAGAGCATACGTGAAAAATTGACCCCTTCAGGATACAAATAAACAAAAAGTTTGTACAAGGACTTTTGATCCCCAAGATCACCCTAAAGTGCGAGGGGAAAGCATACATCCAAATGCAAACACAAACACAACAAACAATTAATTAACCTCTACTTTAATTAATGTGCAACTATACTAGTGTTAAAAAAAATAGTCTTTGACTGTGGAGCTGCACAAAATTAGTTAGTAGTTTTGATTAAGATGCTTGGACAAACATCTGTTACTTGAAAAAAGTGTGTTAGTGCCCAAAAATTTGAAATCAAACTTGTCAGATCCTAGGTACTAAAAGAGAGATCTCTCCAGTGCTAACAGAAAGACCTAAGGCGCTGCAAAACAGACCATAGGAGCTGACATAGAGACACAAATGTGCTAAAATAAGGACCAGAGGTACTACTATACTGTGCAAACAAAAAAAAATTTATACCTATGTGCTATCACAGAGACCGAATGCATTGATACGGGGTTCAGAGGTGCTGGTACGACAGAGAAGAGAACCCTGCACAAAACCAAGTTATTTTGTCACAAGATGATCAAGGAAAATGATAAAAAAGTATGCATGGTTAGCTCAATAAGAAGATAAAGTATTTTTAACCCAAAAGGAGAGCTAATGATGTAAGTTTTACAAGATTAAAGTAGCCTTAAATGATCTTTCTAAAATGTGATAAGTTAAATGATTTCTCAAGAAGATCTTAAGGCCTCTAAAATCTACAAACCAGAAGTTAAAAACCTTGCAAACGTTAGTGGGAGAAACCAATTATTGGAAATTATTTGAAAATAAGAAAAACTCTGTGTCATGACCAGATGCACTGAATCAGGGACCAGAGGCATTGAACTGGGAGCCGGGTGAACCCACATAACTGGGTTACAATTGCATTGAGGAAGGAAAAGTGCTCGTGCCTCAAAAAACAAAAATGACCAGGTTTGATCGAACGAGGTTTGATTGAACCAATTTTTGGGTTCGATCACGTCCCCGTTCGATTAAACACTACATCAGCCCAAGTCATTAATGGGGTTCGATCGAACCTCCCCGGTATGATTTTTTTATTAATAAAATGGAGGGTTCAATCGAACCCCCCTGGTATAATCTTTTTTATTTTTAAATAAGGGGGTTAGATCGAACCCCCCCACCCATGATTTTTTTATTTTTAAATAGGTAGGTTCAATCGAATGGGTATTCGATCAAACCCCAGTTTGATCGAACAAGTCATGGGGGGTTCGTTCAAACACCCATTTGATCGAACCCCCTTATTTTGCCCTTGCCCCTCTCCAGCTACAATTTTATGCAAATTTTTGGGTTTTGAAGCTCAGGTTGAGGATCAAAATGGAAGCAACTTGACAAACCCATCTAGAAGATTATAGTCCTTGAAACAAGCTTTCTATCAAGTATAATTTTGATATATTGTGGTTTTATTATAATTATTTTTTTAGTTTGATTAAACATAGGTTTTTCACCGAAAATGAAGCTCTATGTTTTGCACATGTGGAAAAATAGTATATTATAAAAAAAAAATTATGAAAAATATCTTTCCTCTTGGTATTCATGTCCTTGATCCAACAAAAAAAAAATTCTGATACATACAAAAAAAGTTATGCTTTACACAATACACCTATGTCTAAATTGTAATTGGTTTGACTTCAAAAGTTAATTAAAAGAAAAATATTCAATAAAAAATTATGAAACCAAATGCATCCTCTAGATATCATAGTTAAAAATCTAAATTTGAAATAATTAGAATTTTATCCTTCATAGAAAAAAAGTTATGTTTTACACAATACACATCACTCTTTAAAAATGGTGTTTACTGTTAAAAACTAGTTATTGAAGGAGATGGAAAAAGAAATGTAATTTGATTCCAAATTTTTTTAAAAAAATATACTTAGAATCTATAGACAAAATGTGACAAATCACTAGTTTACATCATCTTCAAATTCCTCATGATTTAGCAACTATAGGTGTCCGAAAGTGAAGAGTTTTTTCAAAATGTTCATTTCAATGTCAACTTTGGCCAAAAAGTGTAACCCACTATTGTGGGATCACCCATCCATAGGCATTGATAGGTAGACTTGAGGCACTAAACAGGAGACTGCGGGCACTGACAGATAGACCTCTGGCACTAACAAAGAACCTGCAAGTGCTAAATAGAGAGCCGAAAGTGCTGAAACCTTCAAAAACACTATCAAAACAGAGACTATTGTTAGTTTTAAAACCACATGCATCGACAGAGGGTCCGTAGATGTTGAACAAAAGACTGTAGGCACTGAACTAGTTATTGGAGGTGCTTAATTGACCTGCACATCAAAAACTCACAAAAACTTGCAAAAAAAAGGTTAGATATAGGGATGCAGGTCCCACCGAGCATGCCAAATGAAGATGAAAGAAATTTGAAAGATGGGATAAAATAAATGAAAGCATAAATAAACAAGTTATGCCTTTAATATTCAAGCTCTTCCTTCTCCTTGATAAGGTGGAGGAAATAGTGCACCCAAATCTATCTCCTAGCTTTACCCAATTCTAAATTGATGTGGATTTCTCTAAGAATCAGCACAAAATAGATTTAGCAAGGGATTTGGATCACTTATAGATTGGCTATGGATTTTGGCATAGTGTGGATGCAAATGGATTGAGTTATGAAAATGCTTGGAGGAGGCTTGTATTTATAGAGTTTTTGGGAGGATTTTTATCAATGGTGGAGATTCAAAGTTGAAATCCAAGGGTGGAGATGAAATGGTGAGATCAATGGCCAAGATTTGATCAACAATAATGGATGGCTCTCATTATTTTTGAATTTTAAATTAACCTTGGGAAGGCTTTGCATTAATGAGGATTAAGACATATGAATGAATAAAAAATTCAATCATATGGGAGAGGGTGTAATAAAAAATTAGGATTTATGGGTGAGTGGGATGACAAGTGACATGTGCATCATACTTTTGGAAAAGACATGTGAGCAATTTTTATTAAAAAATGCTCTTGCATGAAAGAGAAAAGGTGAGGTGGATACAAATGTGACTCTGAATAAAAAATTGTTTTTTCCAAGGGTGTGGAGAGATAGGATAATGAAGGTTTAGGCTAATTAATTAAGTGATTAACTTAATTAATATGACTATTGGAAATTAGTGAAGGGATTAATTAGTGGTTAGAATTAATTAAGTAATGCTTTAGTTAATTAATTTAGGTCTACAGGCTAGGTAGGGTCTGATAGCTAATTAAATAAATGTTATTTATTTAATTAAGCTAGTTTTAGGTTGTAGGCTAGGGGGGATTAATTAAATAAGTGTGTTTTATTTAATTAATCTAGGCTAGGGGATGAGGAGAATTAATTAAATAAGTATTGGAATATTTATTTAATTAATTGTGGATAATGGTTAAGGTGTAGTAATAAATTAAATTAATTTATTACATGTAGGTAATTGTGATAAATGGTTCAGATGAATAGTTAGGATAAATTAATTAAATAGATTGATTTTATTTAATTAATTTGGTGGAAGGGATAATTAGTGGTGCAAGGATACGGGAAAGTGGCTTGTGAGGTCAAGGCATTTTCAGGTGTCTACAAGTTGTTCATTGAATTATTTATTTTTCACCAAGTAAATTTATTTTTTTTTCAAAAAAAAATTGTAGCCCATAAACTAGATTCAATGCTCTACAAATTTTGTTCTTACATATTGTTCAAGTTGTTTAAATAATCCTGTGAATAAAAGGTATATATTGGCTTCTAATGTCTAGAAAGCTTTCATCAACCATAATTTGGTTTAAAGAGGATCTAGTGTAACAAAAGGAAGTAGGTCTCAACAAAACAACCTAATGTTTTGTATCCTATCACTTCACTTATATTGGAACAAGAGTCTAATTTATGATTTGTCTCCTAGAAGTCTCAACTTATATTAGAATAGGAATCTAATCTATTAGTACATTTAGGGGAGAGGACCCAATAGTTGTGTACCCTAACTTCACGCCTCTCAAAATCATACGTGGCAATTTTGAATCACTCCAAAAATTTTACGGTAGCTTACTTGGCAACACCCCTACTTATAACTAAGGTTTTAGGGCCACATCATCAAATATGATGCCACATCAGCATTCTTTTTGTTGAGGTGTCAAATAGTTCCCCAAAAAAAGGGTGGACCAATAGGTGTGCATTAAGTCATGTTTTGTTGGTGGGCTAATGTGGAATCACATAATTGGTTGCTTTTTAAATTTAAAGGGCACATTTCATTAAATTATTAGTACGTAGAGTAACACTAACAACCTTAAAGTCACAACTACTAGTACTAAACTTTAAAAATATTGGGCCTTAAATGCACATATACTAGTACTAAACTTAAAAAATATTGGGCCTTAAATGCACATATACTTTCTCAGCCATTGGAACTATCTCACCTATTGGGTCTTTTCCCCTATATTATAAATAACTAGGTGGCAAGGAGATCCATAAAACATATAAAAACCTTAGCCAAGTAACTTGGTGACAAGGAGATTCATAAAATATATAAGCATCTTAGTGAGAGGATGTTAACACATTAATTAGATTTATACCTTGCGTTTTTCTATATATTAAGTTTAGTATTTCTTAAACAATTATAAACACTTTTTAATTGCCAAGGAATCAAACAATGCAATTGACCAATCATTAATAGGGGTTTAATAGTTGAGTGGGGTTTGATATTGTAATTAAGATTAAATGATATTTTTTTCCTGTCCTTGGACAGGAATTTTCCAATTTTTTGTACACTCTTTTTCACTAGTACAAGTGTCACAAACATTTGTAAATAATCAATCGAATAACATTTTATAGTAACTTATTTCTTGCACCAATCTATAAATGATTTATAATTTGTAACTTGTTGTAAAGAAAATAAAAGCTTTACATAAATTATTTAGATTAATTAAATAAATACATTCAATTACCTAGCAAACAATTAATCTAGAGAATAGAGTTGGGTCTAATAATAGAATTGAAATAAATGCAATAATTAAATAAGAGGATAAGAGGGTTTAGCTTTAGGATCAAGATGATAGATAAATGATGTTCATGACATTTTGCAATGATTTCTTTCTATCATAATTTTTTTTGCCTCAATCTAATGAACAATTGAGAGTTTGAGCTAGAACTAAAAGTAATGTGATAATTAACTAAGAGGATAGGAGGCTTATCTCTAGGATTGATGATATATAAATGATGTTGATGTTGTTTTGGAATGATATTTTTTTTTTTGATGAAAATGCCAATCTATCTATTATAGGTAAATAAAAACATCTTCACAAAAAATGGATGGGTGGTATAAAGGCACACCCCGAATGTCAAATGGGCCTACCCAGAAACTTCTAAAGTATCAAAGTATCAAAGCATAAAATCATAACAGAATTTACAAAAACATAATAGAAAGCATAATTAAGCTATTAAAGCCACGCCTGCAGATGGCAGATCCCTATCATCTGGGTTCCCCCATATTGCTGCAGGGTCTGGGGTGACATCTGGTGGTGCCCAGCCATCATCATTCTCCCGGTTTTCATTCTGTGCATTTGGCTCCTCGTGCTGAGGTGAGATAATTTTACTTTTGTCACAAAATTATTCACCTTGGTTTGATGAATAGTTCAAGATTTGAACTAGTGTAGAAACATTTGCATATTAATTCCATGTCTCACAAGATCAATCTTGACTACTGTGAACCTAATCTTGATGTGTCAAATTGATATACGATGAGAGTGACTTTAGAGAGTTTGGTAATTATTGTGAAGCTTGATATGTGGTTGAACATATTTAGTGACGAAAATAATTGGGGGTCCTATAGAACAGCTTTACAAACAAAACTTTGGTAGAAAAATTGTGTCTTATTAAGTCTTCTAGAATTTATTTGATTGGGAAGATGATAGTTTTAAGTGTTGTTATGATAATAGATTATAAAAAAACTATTTTTATTGAGATTGTGTCTTTGTAGACTTTAGTGGAATGTTCCTTTGTTGGCCTATAATCATGAAGAATTTAGTTTGTACATGGATTTTAATTCTATTATTTTTCTTCTGCTTTTGTGATATGGATTGAATTTGTTTCTATGGGAGATTATATCAAAAAATCAATAAGGAATTCAATTAATTTACTATATATATAGAATATAAACAAGTTACTTGTAGTTTTATTGCAAAATAATTAGTTAATTATTGCACTAATTCCTATCTCACAAGCAAAATATTTAAAATTTTACATTAAATTTTGTAACATCTTCCATGTGATTAAGAATTGACTATAGGAAAGGCATCCATCCGTAACAAATTTTTAGGATAATAAAAAACTATCTACATGCCCATTGAACCTATAGGTCCAATTTACCTCAACTTTTATAATTAAACCTAATATTTTCTGCTTAGTTGTACTACACCACATATTATATTCACCCTGATTTGATGCGTAGGTTGCGACCGAAAGATAACATGTAATATATATAACTATAGGGTTAAAGGGTTGGAATCCATGGACGAGGCTTCTCATGGCAAGTGATATGAAGGTGGTTGAGCACATCGTGTTATTCAAGGTAAAAGAAGGCACAGCATAGGAGAAAATAGACATGTGGTTGTCTTCCCTGAATGCGCTTGATTCACTGGAGTTCGTAGAGTACCTACATGCAAATCCTATTGCGGCCATAAATTCATCCAACAATACACTCACACCTTGTATGGGTCCTACAAAATCCATGAGGCCTTTGCTCAATACTTTGCCCATCCTTGCCTCATGGCAACTGTGCAAGGCCACCATATTGTTGAGGATTTACTCGCTCTGGACTAGGAGGCACCTGAAGATCAATCTTGGTTTAAATCCCGTCGCACTCTTTGCATCAAGATTCTGAAACCCTGGCTCGATCTGGAGAAAGCTGAGCGCACAGAGGTTTTTGAGGCACTAAGTGGGTACAAGAATTTATTCCCTAGGGTTTTGTCAACTAGTTTTGGGGAGAATATTTCTCCCAGGCAAGCCAAAGGATTCTGTTGGGGTTTTCTATGTGTGTTCAGGGCTCTCTACGATCTGTAAGAGTTAAATAATAATGAGGAACATGTAGGATATATGAAACCATCATCATCTATTATAGCTCGTATTATCTTTTGTTTTCCCTGTACACATCATGTCAACCAATAGTCTAATCTCTCTTCATTTCCATGTGGTGCAACAACTGCATAAACATGACCTAGTTGTACAAGGTCTAAAAGATGTTCATAGTCAAATGATCTCTCCATGTCATTGAGTAAAGATGAATGACCTTGAGATAAAGGGGTTAAATATTGTGAAATCCATGCATCTACCCACTCACTTGACTCACAATGATCCCAATCACATTTAATACAACTCTAACAAAAAAAAGTTAATTCTCATTTCTAATTAGTCCATGCACTTTCATCTAAGCTTCAAAGTGAATGCATCTTTGATGATTCATGTTGATCCTCTAAAAATCCAATTTCTCTCTCGCTATCCCCTCATCAACCAACCAAAAGGACCTACACACTTCTGAATCAAGAGCCACTCCTTGTGACAATGCATAGTTACACCACTTAACAATAGAATTTGCATCATTGAATGTAGCACCACCTCTAATCTCTAGTTGTTCTTTAAATAGAGCTCTCTTCATGCATGTACCCACTCCATCGTGTTCCCCTTTTCCATGTCTGGCTTTAAAATAATTCCAACTATGAGGTATACCCTTCTCTGCATGCATTCTATTGAACCAATAGAATATACGAGAACACTTCAACAATGGTAATGGGCTGAAAAATCCTCCACCATGTGATTGAAAACTCTTCTTTGATTGCAAGGAAAGTGTGGGTAGTGCTGGAAATGTTGAGGGTAGCAGACCTAAATTTGGAACCATATTCATTTCTTAGGAACTAATATTTGTCTCTTTATCATGATACAGTTAAATTCTCTATCATGTTGAGGAAATGATCAAGGATTAAACCAACACAAGAAGAGAAAGAAGCTAAGAATGCAAAGAAACCAGCGGTTATGAGGGAACTTCATGAGAAGAGGAAATTGGATGCAATTGTCGAAGACATGCCAATTGAAGAGGAACCTCAACCATCAACAAGAGATGTGGTATTGGTGGCACAAAGGGAATGAATAAAAAAACTTCGTGCTATGAGAGATTTGAATACCGTAGTTGGAGACACGTCCTCTATCGCAAGTCAAGATGGAGGGAAACCATCTACTGCATCTCAAGGTGAAAGTACATCATCACTCACATGTGAGGAAGGAGGTACGCCATCGTTCCCACCTCAACCTCAAGTTATGTCATCTATTCCATCTCTGATTGAAGGTATGCCATCTAGCCCATGTAGAAGATATGCTCATAAGATTTGGAGACTTTTCTTTGAAAAGTTAAATGAGACCGCAAGATGTCAATTATTCATTGAAATGATGCGAAGTATAAAGTATAGATCCATCATGAAGATTCTTGGGTTGAGAACATGTTGTGTGGTTACACAACACGCCCCATTTTGCCTTGACAAAATAGGGACCCAACTTTTTCTTACTGCTTTGGCTTGTTGTTTTTCTGCTTTGGGCAATCTGGTAAAATTAGTCATGCATGAACACCCTGCAGGGGGTGGAATTGTCCCAATGATGAGGTCAATTGGAAAATTTAGTATTTCACATTATTAACCTCATGGTTGGAATGTGCACAAAAATTCCAAGCAGGTTTGCCTTTTGGATCACCCCAAAATTCTTGAAGTGAAGAAAGTTATATTAAGTCAAAGTTTTGGTCAAACCTGATATTCTGAGAGGGGGGTCATATTTCAAACATCAGTCATATTATATAAGATCACCCTGATATTGTATTATTGTTTGGAATTAAGTTATCTCAACCTTGGTAATTCTCTGCATTTGTAATATTTATTTAATTGCCTATGTTGTAAATAATTGGAAATTCCATATTTTCATGTTGTGGGATGTGGCACGGTGATGTGTCAATCCTACCTGGATTATGACAACTTGTTATTTTGTCCTCACATGAGGAGATAGGCATCCCACTTAGTGGTGGGAATATTCTGCCATGTGTCGGCATCTTCTATGTTGTGTAAGGAATGTTTGACCGAAACGGTAATGACGGATTCCTATGACGAATCTATGACATGTAAGAGTTAGAAATAGAAGGTTGTAAGACAGATGATGACATGCATCATGAAGCATCTTTGAATGAGGCATATTTGGGCACCCCAAGGTGGAATATGACATGTAAGAGAATATGCTATTTATAGCATGTGTATGATAGATTCTCTTACAGCTGTAAGTTGTAACCACTATGACAGATTCTATGACGGTTGTAAGTGTCATAAGAGCATCTGTCATAGCCCATTTTTGAAATAGGTGACCTCTTTGGGATGGGAGTTGTGGATAAGTGTTAGACACATCCTACAATGTTGACCAAGTGTCCCTAGGCATAGATTATGGTCCAAGATGCCATGTTGGATGCCCATTCCAAGAAAGGTCCAAAATTGCCTTGTATTTTCTATTTAAACAGGTCCTTGGAGATGGAGTTGGTATTACAAGTTCACAGGTACTATTATGCTACTAGATTGACTCCAGACATGAGTGTCGAAGACCATTGAAGCTTGCATTCCAAGTGTATTGTAAACATTCTTTCAGATTTGGTAATACATTGTGCAAGTTTCTGAGTGTGGGGTTTTTCACCCGATAAGGGTTTTCCCCACCGTAAATCTTTGTCTCTCTTCTTCTGTCTACATTCTGGTTCTTGTGTTTTACTCCAATATCTCATGTTAATGGTTTAACATTGCTATAATAGTTAGGATAAATTTGAATTTGCATAGCCCTCTCCTCAATAGATTAGTGTAGGAAGTGATTTCCGCACACCTAGCTTCCTTTCAGTTGGTATCAGAGCTTGATCGCCTTTGGTCCTAGTTGTTGTGTAGGTGTTTATTGAGCTAATCTTAGGTTGAGTTGGAGTCTGTATAGAGCATTTTGTATCTTATTATAGCAAGGAGATGGTAGGCACATCAGGAAGGTTTGAAGTAGAGAAGTTCAATGGCAGTAATTTCAAGCTGTGGAAGCTCAAAATGGAAGACATGTTAGTTGAGTGAGACCTTTGGGATTGTGTGAATGGAACTAAACTAGATGCAATGTCACAAGATGATTAGGATCTCAAGGATCGGAAGGCTAAGGGTCTCATAAAACTTAGTCTTACCGATTCTGTGTTGTTAAATGTCCATGAAGAGACTACTGCAAAACTCCTTTGGAAGAAGTTGGGGGATGTGTATCAAGCCCAATCCCTAGTTAATAAACTTTTTATGAGAAAGAAGTTGTATTCTCTTCGAATGGAGGACGGAGGATCCATTGCTGACCATATGAATGCCTTTAACATGTTGGTTGCACAATTGACCCTTATTGGTGTAAAGATGGAGGAAAAGGATTGGTGTATGACCCTGCTTTGTTCTCTACCGGACTCATGGGATCATCTTGTCATGGCAATCGGAAGCACCACATCCACATTCAAAATGGAAGAGGTGGTTTCTTCATTGTTGTCTGAAGAGATGCGAAGAAAGTCTTCTGAGGCAACTAAAGAGACTCTTGCAATTCGTGGAAGACCCAAGGAGAAAGGGAAGAAGAAGGACAAGAAAGTTGAGAAGGGTAGATCCAAATCCCATGGGAGATCCAAATCTCCTGGAAAGTCCAAGGCTCTTTGTTGGAACTGTGGCAAGACCGGGCATTTCCAAAAGGAATGCAAAGAGGAGAAGAAGAAAAAGAAGAAAGCTCCTCATTCAGATTTTGACAATTCACAAGATGACGGTGATGCTTTCATCGCAGCCCTGGCAACCCATGCATCTGATGATGTGTGGATAATTGACTCTGGTGCATCATTCCACATGACCTCGCATCGAGACTGGTTCACTAAGTATGACGTGTTCGACGGTGGAAAGGTGTATCTGGGTGACAACTCTCATCTGAATATCGTTGGTCGTAGAAGAGTCTCTATCCAATTCCCTGATGGTTGAATGAAGGGGATCTCTGGGGTTATGCACATCCCAGGCTTAGAACAGAACCTACTTTCTGTAAGTAGTTTGAATGATGCAGGTGTGCAGGTTGTCTTTTCGAAAGAAGGATGCAAGATGACTAGAGGATCTGTGGTGCTTGCTAAGGGTACTTGGACAGGTACTCTATTTCAACTGGAGGCATGCATTTCACAATGCAATAGTTCTTCTAACTCAAGGAAGAGGGCAGCAGTCACTTCATCCCCACCATCTAAATGAGCAGTGAAGAAATCTGTTGTTTCTAATCTTGATGGTTGTAATCGTGCATTGGAAGTTAAACTTCCTACAGAAAAGACATTGTTATGACATAAGAGATTTGGTCATATTGGTGAGAATGGTTTGCGTACCTTGAAAAATAAGAACCTCGTTGAGGGGTTAGATGATTGTAATCTTGAGTTTGACTTTTGTGAACATTGCATTTATGGAAAACAAAACCGTGTTCCATTTTACTCGAGTTCTCATAAGTCTTCTGGTGTGTTGGACCTTGTTCACTCTGATGTGTTTGGTCCTATTAATGTTCCTTCATTGTTGAAATCTATATACTTTGTATCTTTAATAGATGATTACAGTAGAAGGACATGGATTTATTTTCTCAGAAGCAAATCTGAAGTCTATAACAAGTTTAAGGAGTTTAAAGCCTTTGCTGAAAATCAGACTATAAAAAGATTAAATGTTTGAGAATTGACAATGGTGGTGAGTTCTATTCTACAGAATTTGATAAGTATTGCAAGGAAATTGGGATTGAAAGGCACATGACAACTCCATACACCCCATAGAAAAATGGAGTTGCAGAGAGGATGAACAGGACACTGATGGAGAAGGCTAGGAGTATGCTTAGTGGAGCTGGTCTAGAACAAAAGTTTTGGGCTGAAGTTATTGCCATTGCTTGCTATCTAGTAAACAGATCTCCTACATCAGCTCTTGTTGGAAAGACACCCATGGAGGTGTGGTTTGGTAGAAAGCCTTTAGTAAGGCATCTTCATGTTTTTAGTTGTGAGGCATATGCACATGTGCCTAGGGAGAAGCGGTCAAAGTTGGAGAACAAAGTTGTTAAGTGTATCTTCATCGGCTATGGTGTTGCTGTGAAAGGATACAAGCTTTGGGATCCCGTGGATGAAAAAGTGTTGTATAGCAGAACTGTCATCTTCAGAGAGCTTACACCTTCTTCCACTATTTTGTAGCTAGAAGAAAAAGAAAAGAAAGAGGATGTTGTTCATTTTCCTCACCCCTGAGAAGACTGAACAGAAAGACAATCTTGGACCTGATGATGAGGAGAGCTCTAGCAGCTCTGAAATCTCAGATGAAGAAGCTAAACCTCAACCTCAGCTCTTGAGGAGGTCTACACAGATAAGAAAGCAACCTGAAAGGTTTGGTTTTACACTGCTTGATTCTAGTTGTGCTTATGCTTTAATCACTAACAGTGATGAATCTAGAACTGTATCAGAGGCTTTGGATATGAAGGATGTAGGTTCTTGGAAGGAGGCCATGGAGGAAGAAATGGCTTCTTTGGAAAAGAATCAAACTTGGGACTTGGTGCCTTTGCCTCCTGGATGAAAACCCGTTGGATGCAAATGGGTGTTCAAGAAGAAAATTGGTGCAGATGGTAGTGTTGAGAAGTATAAGGCCAGATTGGTTGCGAAGGGGTATTCACAAGTGGAGGGTATAGATTATTGTGAGATCTTCTCTCCTATTGCAAAGTTGAGATCCATTTGATTCCTGTTGTCACTCATAGTAGCTTATGACTTGGAGGTAGAACAGATGGATGTGAAGATAGCTTTTCTTCACAGTGACTTGGAGGAAGAAATCTACATGTCACATCTAGAGCATTACATGGTAAAAGGTAAAGAAAATTTGGTTTGCAAACTTAAGAAGTCTTTGTATGGTTTGAAGCAATCCCCTAGGAGATGGTACTTGAAGTTTGATGCCTTTGTGTTGTCAATTGGATTTGTGAGATCAAAATCATATCATTGTGTGTACTTTAAATTTGATGGTGATAGTATTCTCATTGTTGCACTGTATGTTGATGATATGTTGCTCATTGGGAAGGGTAAGAATATGATTTTTGATTTTAAATCTCAGTTGTCAGCATAGTTTGAAATGAAAGATTTAGGGGTAGCCAGGTACATTCTAGGAATGGAAATCAGAAGAGACAGAACCAACATAAAACTTTAGTTAATCCAAAGTAAGTATGTGAAAACCGTGTTGGACAGATTCAACATGGTAGATTGTAGACCATTGTGTGTTTCCATTTCTTTGGGGACATAGTTGTCTGTTGAGGACTGTCCAAAATCTCCTAGTGAGGTGGAGGACAAGAGCAGAGTACCTTATGCTAGTGTTGTTGGTAGTTTGATGTATGCTATGGTCTGCACAAGACCAGACATTGCCCAAGCAGTGGGAGTCCTTAGTCGATTTATGGCTAATCTTGGACAGGTTCATTGGGATGTAGTTAAGTGAGTGTTCAGATATTTGAGGGGCACTTCTGAGTATTCCATTTTCTATCATGGTAATGTTTCAGGACCTCCGCATTCTGTTGATATTCATGGATTTGTGGATTCAGATTGGATAGGTGACATTAACAGCAGGAGATCCACCAGTGCTTATGTGTTTACATTGTTTGGTGGTGCTATTAGTTGGATGAGTAAGTGACAACTTGTTGTTGCTTTGTCCATGACAGAAGTTGAGTATATGGTAGAAACTCATGCTTTTAAGGAAACCATTTATCTTAAGAGATTGTGTTCTGATATTGGTGTTGATGTAGGTCAGATCACGATCAGTTGTGATAGTTAGAGTGCAATTTGCCTTGCAAAGAATCTAACTTTCCATGCTAGAACCAAGCACATTGATGTTCAATTTCACTTTGTGAGAGACATGGTTGAGGATGGAAAGGTAAATTTGGAGAAGGTAGATACTTTGAAGAATGTTACAGATTCATTGACAAAACCAATTAGCACAAAGAAGTTCAGATGGTGTTCGGAGTCTATCGGCCTCTTAGCCCATAGCAGTTAAATCCTATTTTTCTATTGGCTCTTACAAGGTGTTTGACAAGTGGGAGAATGTTGGGAATTAAGGTGTCTCAACCTTGGTAATTCTCTGCATTTGTAATATTTATTAAATTTCCTATGTTGTAAATACTTGGAAATTCCATATTGTCATGTTGTGGGATGTGGCACGGTGATGTGTCAATCCTACATGGATTATGACAACTTGTTATTTTGTCCTCACATGAGGAGATAGGCGTCCCACTTAGTGGTAGGAATATTCGACCATGTGTCGGCATCTTCTATGTTGTGTAAGGAATTTTTTACCGAAACGGTTATGACGGATTCCTATGACGAATCTATGACATGTAAGAGTCAGAAATAGAAGGTTGTAAGACAGGTGATGATATGTGTCATGAAGCATCTTTGAATGAGGCATATTTGTGCACCCCAAGGTGGAATATGACATGTTGTAAGAGAATATGCTATTTATAGCATGTGTATGACAAATTCTCTTACAGCTGTAAGTTGTAACTGCTATGATAGATTCTATGACGGTTGTAAGTGTCGTAAGAGCATCTGTCATAGCCCATTTTGGAAATAGGCAACCTCTTTGGGATGGGAGTTGTGGACAAGTGTCAGACACATCCTAGAATGTTGACCAAGTGTCCCTAGGTGTGGGTTATGGTCTAAGATGCCATGTTGGATGCCCATTCCAAGAAAGGTCCAAAATTGCCTTGTATTTTCTATTTAAGCAAGTGCTTGGAGATGGAGTTGGTATTACAGGTTCACATGTACTGTTATGTTACTGGATTGACTCCAGACATGAGTGTCAAAGACCATTGAAGCTTGCATTACAAGTGTATTATAAACATTCTTTCCGATTTGTTAATACATTGTGCAAGTTTCTGAGTGTGGGGTTTTTCACCCTATAAGGGTTTTCCCCACCATAAATCTTTGTCTCTCTTCTTCTGTCTACATTCTAGTTCCTGTGTTTTACTGCAATATCTCATGTTAATGGTTTAACATTACTGTAATAGTTAGGATAAATTTGAATTTGCATAGCCCTCTCCTCAATAGATTAGTGTAGGGAGCAATTTCCACACACGTAGCTTCCTTTCAATTATCACCCGATAATCACTTGGTCCGTGAAGTGTGGACGTCAATTTTACGTGATAGCTGTTATCTACCCATCAAACGACTTCATATATTTTGCGAGGGGTCATATTTTTAATATTTGTCATCTTACGAATATCACCCTCTTCGCAAAATATCACCCTATGCCAATATGAAGATGACATCATCTAAACCCAACGAACAAAGGAAATCACCCTGATGATGATGTCATCATTTCATTCTACCTTGCAGAGGCATATATCTGATGCCCACCATATTCAATAACATGACAGTGATGTCATTACAACACAATGCTTAAGCAAAGTCATCGACATGGTGACGTCACCCTGATCTTTCCCAGGGGGTCATTTTGTTTACGGGGGTCATATTTTGAACACCCTGTGATCTTAAATTCATGACCCGATATACATGTGGTCAACGCTGACCACATCACCCGATTCTTTTGCATTAGTTTTGCTGCTCAAAGGTAGGGGGTCATTTTATCTAGAGGGGGTCATATTTGGAATATCACCTGATCTTTCAAAGATCACCCTCTTTCCCTGTTTCCTAACATTAAATGCACTTAAATGCAGTAGATGGATTCCTGTCGATTATGAATACAAATCAAACACTTGGCATCATCCATGGATTCTCTACAAAAGATCAACGGATTAAGCCATCCCAACGTAGTTCTACCCTAATTTTCCCTACGAATGCATTTATAGGTAACTTTCCAAGGTTATTTTCATTTACCTTGCAAAAAAAAAGAAATTATAGAGCAGAGAAGTCAAACCCTCATACAGCTACCTGTTAACAGACTAGATCTTTCAGCATAACGGAATGAGTGATCTTCAGCATTTGTAGCCCTTTTCCATAATCACCCATCTAACCCAGGAGGAAAGCATTATCAGGTAAGTAATTGAAAACCCTCATGTTGTCATTTTCTACATGTTCAGGTAGAGTACATATGCTTTCTTGTGGTTTGAGTCTATGAATGTGCATGTCATGATGTAGTAAAGAGTAATGGATTCAACTATGCATGATGTTGTAGAGATACATAGTGTTTATATGAATGCATATAGATATTGTATGGTAAGACAAGGCATGTTTATTGCAGGAGTCCATGGCGGATCTTAGGAGGAATAGGTCTGATTTAGAGTTTCTTAAGCCTATGTTTGTTCAGCTCGAGGGGGTACAGTTTAAGTATGGCATCATTGGTGACACTCACCAAGGAGATACGGACCTGGCGGTATGGTCAACAAGAATAGATCATGATAAGGATAATACCCTTCTAGATGCAATATATGTTTTGAGAATGTGGCATGTAGCTGGATTTCCATATGCCATGGAAACCCCAAAGCTGGTAGTGGAATGTGCCAGGAACTATAACCCTGAGACTAGGCGGGTGGAGAAGCATGGAAGAGTATATGCTGACTTTTCAATTAAGGGCATCATCTCTACTTTCAATCTACTAGTTGGAAAGAAGGTGGTCAGTGTAGATCTACGTAAGTTAGACACAGAATACAACAACAATAAGAAGAGTGCAAGGAAGAGGATGTATCAGTGGAGGTCTAAGAACATCACCTACACTACCTCAGCTAAATTGCCCGTACACTTATATAAATTTGATTTTGATGATGAGTACCAATACATGATTGCCCTGCTAAGCAAGATGACAGGTAAGCTTCATGCAGGAAAATTTGAGAATTGGATGTTGTTGGAAACAAGGCAAATAACTGAGAGGGGGGGTGAATTAGTTATCTTAAACTTCTTAACTTTCTTTTCTTCTTTAACAATAGTACAGTATCAAAACATATAAGCATAAATGAACATGAAAGCATAAATGAAACCAACATGCATAACACAAGGATTTTTACGTGGAAAACCCTGTTAAGAGAAAAACCACATGGTGACTAACCCAAGATTGTATTCTCTGTTAAAAGAATAGAAGTACAAAATGGCACTTGCCAATTAGGGCTCACTACCCAAGCACACTGCTCACAAGAGGCTCATTATCTACAAGAGACTCACTATCTACAAGGTATAAAGAAAGTAACCAGGTGTTTGAATTGATCAAAGGCATCCACATATGCTAAGGTTCAGTTCCGGTTAGGCTCAATATATTGATCTGTTGCACTTCATTCTTCCTCTACTTAATGTTGTTGTTCTGTCACATACCAGATTTATATAGCTACTTCCACTCTGCCCTCTGCTTTTCTTCGTACTCCCTATAACACCACACACACCTTCACATTGAAATCCATCTGGTATATATATCCACACAAAGGAATTCAACATCTTTCCAATTGGCATCCGGAATACTCAAGGTTTTCCCAAACTCTGGTCTGTCGGTTGAATCCTTGCTTACTAAGTGATGCATACCAAAGAGATAGTTATAGAAGTCATCAATCATGTCGGCCAACCATGAATGATCCCTTAAGAAATGTGATCACCATCAATTCCTCATCCGGATTAAGGTATGATGCTTTGTCGATCAGTTCTTCCTTAGTCTACTCTGCCAAAGAAGAACCCAACACTTAGGTGCTCATATCTTTTCACTCTTTCATCACTGGAGGCTCAATCTATGTAGTAGTCATGGTACTCCTCTTGACTTCCCCAAGTCTGTACTTTGCTAAGATACTTCCTCTGAGAGATTCAGACCTAATTGTCAGACCTTGCTGCATGCTCTGTTCTTGCTCACCGGACCAAAATACTCTTCAATCTGACTTCTGGTATAGACATACCATGTGATGCAGATGTGTGGAATGGACTTTGTTGCCATCAATGACAACACTCATGAAGCCACATAGTGTCTCTTGCCAATAGATGTTTGGAATCATCCAGATGGTCCTATACATAGATAATAATCCATTATGGGCCAAGGTCATCAGCGATGCACTAGATGAAAGAATGAGGAACCTAGGAGGTCAAGCATGCATGCTTCATATGACCTCATATGTTGTGTACTCATGTGCTTATAAGGGAACCTTTGATGCCCTGACTACAATGGGTAAAGCTGGCGGTGATGTAGATGATGCCCACATATGGGATCACTATCCACAGCTACAGAGAAAGAACTACATCTTGGATTACAAATTGGTAAATGATGCATTCTCTATGCATCTAGTCAAAACCATGGAGGAAGACAGAACCAAGAGACTAAGCATGGAGGCTCGGGAAGTTGTTTATAGACATGGCACCTGGTTAATCTAGTTCACCACCTTTTCATATATAAGGATAGAGGGATTTGAGGGACAACCCCTTATGCTACCAAGATACCCTACTGATGGGGTTGTCCTGATGGAGTTTCTCAAGAAAGTGTCCACCATAGTTGCAGCATACAAGGAACAAAAGAAGATACCTCTGGTATTATTTCCAATGTCTATGGCTTGGTATAAGTGCTTTGAGTCAGAGAGCATAAAGCATGTCATGGGAGGTCTGAAACTGATGTATCTGCAGCCATTTCCATTGGCTAGATCTTATGACCCCTATGGCAGGATGCTGAAAATAATAGGAAAACCTATTCATCAGAAGCATCTAGAGGATTTCTGGACTGATTGTGAGGATGAAGCTGAGGTGAGGAGAAGCAAATATCAAAGACTCACCTTGAACTAGATAAAGACATTTGACTGCATCCCATTGCCAGCATAGTTGAGAAAGGATCATGGAAAGATTATATCTAACGAATATGAAGACAAGAAGGTATACAATGACACCATATCAGCCCCTAATCTAACACAACTGGAGGATATTTCCCTGGATCAGTTTATAGTTGGAGTGCTACAATTAACCCAAGCTTGGGTGGATGAAGAAATAAACAGACTGAAGAAAAGGAGTGTATCCCTTACAGTTGATGCCAGAAAGAAAAGGCAAGAACTAGTTGATGAGGAGTATGATGACTTCCTCAATGAGAAAAGAAAATCCAATGGAGAGAGCCTACCCACACAGAAACAGAGGAAAGGCCCCCTAGAGGAAAGAAAATTGAAGATGAACCTAAGGGGGTAATAATTAAAAGAATTGTCGTACCAGGAGTAGGTGCATCGACATCAGCTCAAGCATCGGCATCATATGCACAGCCTCTGATGGACAAACCAAAGACTAAGAGGGTCATGAGGCCAGCTGTTGAAACTATAGAAGTATGGGACGAGGGCCAAACCTCACAACAACAAGTGGAAGAAGATATCCCATTTGAGGAAGTGCAGGTAAACAAGGAGCCTATAGGTGATGACCCAATGATGGTCAGTAGTAAAAGGAGGGCAGCACCAATGACATCACCACCCAAGAAGCAAAGAACATCCATGAGGGGTGATATTAGGACCGACCCTATTGTACTAAGAGGAGCTGGTGGCGAAGCATTTAAGAAGGAGATACAACATGATGTGCCGCTTCCTACCATAATAAAGTTCAAGACTAAGAGGGCAAAGGAACAAGCAAAAAAGACTTCCAAAGTAGGTCAGGGTGGTCCTTTCTCTTTAGAGGACACCGTGGACTTATCAGATGATAAGGTAGTGCAAAATGTAGCCTCTCAAAGAATGGAGACTCTCACCGCCAATACCTGCATGACTCCACATGGGACCGCATTAGCACAGATGGCAATACTAGAGGAGGTGAAGCAAATAGAGAAAGTAAAAGAAAGTAGCCAGAAAGGGCAACCCAACAGATTGGGCTTAATAAGTTGGTTGATTAGGTGACTAGCCCTGCCTTCGTAGAATTGACATACAGGGATGATGTGAGCCCCAAAGACAAAGCATGTGCACCTGATGAGACAGAAAAGATTAAAGTGGCCAAGTAGGTAGAAAAGGAAAGCAATGCTCCTGATATGGGTCAGTAACAACATGAGATACCCGCCAACCCAAAAATAGTAGAAGTCCAACAGAAAGGTGGGGGTGAAAAAGATACATCAGGTGATGCTGCTACCCAGACTCAGGGAGATCCAGGGGATGCCTCAGGAGCTAAATATACATCAGGTCATGAGGAACTCAAGCCACAGGATGTTGGTGCATCAGGTACAGATCAAGAAGTGACCCAAGATCAAGGTGATGCACAAGGCCAAAACACTCGGACATCCATGGATGTCAACATGCCTCAGGATGAGGAAAGTACAAAAGTAGATGAAAGTCAGAAGGAGGGAGTGTAGGATCAGGCACAGGATCATAATGTGGACATTCCATAGGATCATAATGTGGACATTCCACAGGATCCTCCTCCATAGAAAGAAACCCCTTAGCAAGAAGAAATGCAACAAGAGCCCCCTCATGAGGAACTCCATAAGGAAGAAACTAAGAAATCACCTTCTCTAACGTTAATAGAAGCAGATACTGGAGATCATGTTCGACATGATGATGACAAAGGATGTCAGGGATCTAGAGATGAAGTTCCTCAATGGCTGGAGAAAGAAATAGGTATGGAACAAGGCTCTGAAATTCAAGAATTTGATGTTTACACCTTGTTTGCAGAAACAATAATGAAGCCAAAGAGGAAAGCCAGATTGACATCGGCTATAAAAAGAGATCCTACTACAGGCAGAAGGACTACACAGGTAGCACTTCCTATGGTAGAAAAGGAGAAGGGCAAGATCACCCTGGAGGAATTCCAAATCACAACTGTTGATTTGGGTTTTGCTAATGAGGACCAAGAAGGTCAGGAAGGGAAGGACATCATTGATTCTTTGACCCAAAGGGTAAAGAAGGAGAAAGAGAAAAATAAAGAGCATAAAGAGCACATTGCTTAGCTGCATTCATATATAAAGGGGTTGATTAACCCTGATAATACACCAGTTGATCCAGCAATCCCATTGACTGTCATATCCCAGGAGGAGGTCATCGAGTTGGACCTCATGAAGCAAATAACTTGAAATATGTTGATATCTCATAGATAATTGGAAATACATAGCATATTTAGAGTAAAAGCATGTTAAATTGATGAATATCATGCAAATTCATACAAATATCCAGGAGATACATGCAAATATCCACTTACAGACACATCATTTGAATAAATATACAGTGTAGAAGGAAGAACAAGTTCATGATGATCAGTAATTAGAAGAATTTATTAAACTAGCAAATATATCAGTTATCTTTTGAAATAGAGTAGAAATAACCTCTCTGTGGAGTAAATTTATAGAAAACAGAACAATACTGATCATCAAGACAAATGTAAGACCCCTTGAAATGGAATACATCATGTCACATCAACCTCTGAGTAACGTCAGATGATCAAGACCTGATCAATGGAGACTTGGAGTCATCAACTTATCCTAAGTTGATCGTACTTTACAAGATAATAAAGGTTTGTTGTGCAAATTTTTATGCATGTTGTTATGACTAACAATCATCATCAACATAAATTGGCGCTAGAAGGAGGGCATTTTCATTAGTAGATTTGTCTAATTTGACGACACAGATAGAAAGGTAATATTCATGCAGCTCTATATTTCAAGTCATATGCAAAGATTTGTTGTTCTAAGTCCGTGCATGTTTGTCCTTTGCAAAGTTTTCAAAATTGAGCATAAATATTTCAAGCTTTGTGGTTGATCACCATGATGTTTCAAAGATAAGCTATATTTCAAGTCTTTTGCTAAATCTTTGAGGTAATTTTATTAAGAGACCTAATATCTGGTTGCTTGTGTCCCAAAACCTCATATCACCTCATATTTGCATCATTTCTACAAATATTATGTAAATATCTAGTCAGTTTCAGTTTCTGATCATAAATACAGCCTTTTCTAGGGCATTTTAACTGATCTTTATAGTAAACAAGCCAAATTTTCCTCAAAATTCAAGAAATCCTGGCTCTCATGCCAAATGCCAGGTCTAGATCCAGTGGACTCTTTGAAGAATTGCCTATTCAGGGATTTAGACCTAGAACAGTAGGTATTCATCATTCTCCTAGTTCTAGTGCGTCAGGATGCTGATGATCACATTAGAACATTCAAGGAAGCTTGTTGTAGGGCTAGAATTAAACATCAGGATGTGGTATGTAGGTTATTTCCATTTTCCTTAGGGGAAGAAGCATATAACTAGTATATCAATCTTGGTCAAGGTTTAGTCGATTCATGGGCTACTTTGGAGAAAGCCTTTAAGGATAGATTCAAAATACCTATAGATCCTTCAATGAATTATCATCTATTTGCCACATTCAAGAGATTATTTCTAATTTCAATGCAAGACTCCAAAAGATTCTCTCTAAGCTAGTTGCTCCCTATACTATAACAGATGAAGCTGCTAGGAGCATATACTACTCAGCCTTAGATCCCTTGACTTCTACATTTATTAGGAGAGCACATCCTGGTGTCACAACTTTGATAGGAGCTTTTGAAGAAGCTATCAAAGTCAATCAGCACCTGATCCCTGCTCCAACACCAAATATTGCATTTCCTACATTTCCTACTTATCCTACATATCCTACTTAGCAACAGACTAATGGAGCCATGATACCTGCAGCTGTAATGCCAAGTCCTTTACAGATACCTCCACTCAATATCATGCCACCTCTAGATGGAAATGGTCAAATGTTACAATATCCAGGACATACACAGGTACCTTAGGTTGTGGAACAATCTAACAATAATAACAATTGATCTTCCTTCTTCAAACCTTAAACAGAGAATGTAGTAGCCAAAGTTCAGGAAGAAAAGGAAGAAATTAAAGAGATATCATCACAGTTGAGGAAACTCACCACTGAGATCACTCATTTGAGGAGTCAGAATTTCTATTCTCAACCAAATCAAAATAGAGGATATACCAATGACAGACCTAGTTATCCTAATAGGGGATACAATAACAATTATAATAACAAAAATGGTAACAATAATCCCCCTAGACGTCCTAGAGTGTGGAGCACTAGGCCAAACAATGGTTCTATGCCATCACCCCTAGATAATCAACCCCCTGGTGAACCTAAGCAGACCACTAGAGTGAACCTTGTAGAGGCAACCCTTACAAACTGGTGTACAATACATAACACCAATGCTCATGCAGAGTTGGATTGTCCTCAATTCAGGATTACTACCAGCATATTGCAAACTGAAGTATCTAATACTTCAGGTAATTTACCTTATGTTAAAGGAAATGAAATTGTCCCCTATGGATATGAATATGCCCTAGTGCTAGAAAGTTTCATCAATCATCCTCATCAGCAGGCAATGTCACTTCATCAGAATTACACCTTAGCATGTGAAGAGTCAGCCATGGCTTTTGAGACCAATTATTTTTTTCTATTTGAAGATGAAAATGAGCCATCAATTGAACATGAAGAAGTACATGCTTATCGACAGCAGTATCAGGGTAGGCATAATTACACTCTGAGGAATAATTTAAACCGGCCTGCTAGTCCTTTGACTACATCCTTGCCTCCAAATAATTTCAACACTCCTCCTGATCCTAAGGCAAGAAATAACCCTGGATTTCCCAAAGTTAATGCCCGGTACTTAGCACCACAAAATACAGTACCAAAAGCTGGTAATCTACCTCCCGAATCTGATAAATTGGTTATATATTTAGCAGATGAAATGAAAAAGATCAAAATCAGCCTGTCATTGTTAGAATTACTCAAAACCCCAGCTATCAAAAAAGCCTTCATGAAATCCTTAGATGATCTTGTTCTAAAAGAGGATAGTCATACCTCAGGCCAGACAGGGAATAAAGATCATGCCATTAGGGATGTTAATGTTAAACACAAAGCTCCAGCCATTGTTTAGGCTGCGGAGACTTCACACATGACTCTTTATAGAGATAAAACTGAGTCACCTCCTTTTCTCCTTACCATAAGGATGTTTAGTAAGAATTTACATAATTTCTTAGTAGATTCAGGAGCATCTACCAATGTAATGCCCCTGTCCATATGCAATGCCTAAGGGTTGCATCATGCTAAGTCACTGAAGAAAGTAACACAATTAGATAAAATAGAGGTGAGTGTAGTAGGAGAATTAACTCACATCCATATGCAGTTAGCATCAAATCCAAGAATCCAATACTACATTGATATTCAGGTAGTGGATATACCTGATACCTATGGGATGCTGCTCAGCAGAGAATGGTCAAAAATGCTCAATGGATACATGTCCACTGATTTTAGTCACATGTGGTTACCTTGGAAAGGAATACCTAATCAAATAAGGATAGATGTTGAACCTTGCATGAAACATATGATCACTGAATACAATAAAACCAATGAGATCATGTATGTAGATGTTGAACCCAGAGTGTACTCCATCAGACCCAGTCCATCAGAATAGAAGAGATATCCTCATGTATGATGTTCATGTTCATGATGATAATCTTCAAGATGATACAATAGTTTTAGAGTTTGATTGTAGCTCTAAAAATAAGATAGAGGTAGATCACTTCAAGAATGTTGAGATGCACTTGTCTAAAGAACTGCAATGTTGCCAATTGTTAAAAGTACCTGTTCATGATGCCCTAATTGAAGGATGGTGCAGGTTACATGATGAGGTGCATTCTAAAAAGACTTGTGATGCTTGCTTAGACATGATGGAACTGGAGCAAGCATGCAGTGAGGCATCATCATCATCATCCAAGGTAAGTTCTGCAAGTAGTGATAGTGATACTAATTTGTGTTTGTCATCTGCAGGAACAGAAGAAAGCACATATCATGATGAAAGTCCTATTCAGATGATGGAAGAGATACTGGTGTGTAGCAAGAGTAATGCTAAGAGTAACAAGAAAATCACCCCAGGAAGTGATTGCTTGGTAGAGTCGAATTATGAACTATCTGATGAAGATAGAGGCAGTAATTTGTCCAAGTTTGAATATTTTTTATCAAAACAGATTCAAAAGGTGATACAGCAGCAAAGATCTCCACAAGATGCCCTAATTGAGGGATGGTGCAAGTTACATGAAGCACCACATTTAGAAACTACTTGTTCATTATGTTTGCATATCCTGAGAAGGCAAATGTTACCTAGTTCAGAAGATTTTCCTTCTGATGGTAAAGAAGAAGAAGAAATATCTTCACATCAGCCAAATAAGGTGAAGTTTGAGAAAATTGAAACACCAAAATTGAAATGGATATCAAATGGTGTAGCTGCCAGAGCTAAAAATAAAAGAGAAGGCCCAGACAAGCGTTTAACTAAAGATGAGCCATGGGTCCTCAGGTTTGATGGATCCAAATCAAAACAAGGGGCTAGAGTAGGAATAGATCTTATTGATCCAGCTGGTAAATAATACTTAGCAGCATATAGATTGCAATTCTGATGCACAAATAATGTGACAGAATATGAAGCCTTGATTCATGGGATATTGTTTGCACTCAGAAAGAAAGTAAAGATTATGCATGTCTATGGAGACTCAAAATTGGTGGTAAGACAAGTAAGATGCATATATTCTTGTAATTACAAGAAGCTGTCTAATTATAGACATAGGGTATGGGATCTAATAGAAGATTTTGATGCATTTAACATCACCCATGTACCCAAAGAACAAAATCATAGGTCAAATGCCTTGGCCCAAGCCGCAAGTACATTGGAACCATTGTCCATATCTGGTTTAAAGATATTTTTAGTTAAATTAGTGTCAGTACCCTCTGTACCAGACAATGTAGTCAACCTTCAAGTGTTTGATGATGACGAGCACATTTTAGACTTCATTTCCAACAGAGATGTCTTTGATGCACAGATCATAGATGAAAGAAATGTGGAAGATCATATCTGGGAAGAAGAAGAGATCCTAGAGTTGCCTATTAACAATATTCCTAAAGGAATGATAGAGTTGGAAAGAGATTTTGATTTAGACAACATGCTGAAACAGAAAGATCTCCCTAAAGCAGATGGAGGGGAGTGTTCACAGGTTAACATTAGACATGATGATGAAAAAAGGAATGTCCTGATTGGAAAAGTGTGTATAGAAGAAGAACTGGAAGGAATAACCCAAGCACTTAAAGATTATATCCATGTTATTGCCTAGACATATGATGAGTTGAAAACTTATGATACATCAATCATCACTCATACTATACCTTTAAAGCCAGATGTCAAACCTTTTAGACAGAAACAGAGACATGTTAATGCATTACTGGAGCCCATCATTTTTGAAGAAGTTAAGAAATTGCTTAATGCCAGGATCATATTTCCTGTGAGACATTCCACATGGGTGGCAAACTTGGTCCTAGTAAGGAAGAAGAATGGTGACATTAGGTTGTGTGTAGACTTTAGAAATTTAAATAGAGCTTCTGAAAAGGATAACTATCCTTTGCCTTCTCTAAATGAGGTCTTGCATATTGTAAATGGTGCAAAGATGATGTCATTCTTGGATGGTTTTTCAGGTTACAACCAAGTGATGGTAGACAAGATAGATAGGTTGAAGACTGCATTCACCACTAAGTGGGGAATATTCTATTACAGGTGCATGCCTTTTGGATTGATAAATGCTAGGGCAACATTTTAGTGATCAATGGATATAGCCTTCAAAGGGCTAATTAGTAAATGTATAGTCATATACATGGATGACTTGACAGTTTTCTCTAAAGAGAGAGGGAATCATGTAGAAGACCTCAGGAAGGTACTAAAGAAATGTCAACATTATGGAATATCCCTAAACCCTAAGAAATGCATATTTGGGGTAACCATAGGGAAGTTATTGGGTCACCTGATAATAGAGAATGGGATCACCATTGACCCCGAGAGAGTAGAATCAATTTTGAAGATACAGCTTCCTGGAAGTAAGAAAGAGCTCAAATCTTGTTTTGGTAAGATCAATTTTTTTGGAAAGTTTATTACTGGTTTTTTAGAAATTGTCAGACCATTGAATGCCATGATCATGGAGAAATGGATGATGTCAGCCCTCATAGGAGCTGAGGATGTTTTGAGAACCTCCTTACAGAGGTGAAATTCTTTAAGCGATTTAAAGAGAAAGGTAGATAAAATGCAAAATGAAACAGGGAAATGGTCATTCCAATTGGAAAAGGACCTAACTGCTTTGAGTGAAATGAAGAGGATTGATCCTCAAATCCTAATAAATAATCAAGTTTTGAATAATAATACTGCCCTGCTAATAGATGTATGGTATGAAGATATCAGGTTCGAATGTGATATCTTGAAGAAATGCAGTGGCAAGCTCAGGGATATAAGTATAAAGCTACAGAGCATGATGGCTTATGAAGCAGAGATCCTTGAGGCTTTAGAAGGAAAAGTAGAGGGAAAGATAGAAAATCAGGATGCAAACTTTGCTATCAAAGCGCTACATGATAAATTCTATCCAGTAGCAGATGACCCCCTCACCCACCTGACGAAGGAAGTGATGAATAAGATTATGTGGATAAAGGTCAGGGTGGAAACTTATAATGAGACTTTAAACAGCAGAAAAGGTAAGCTAGAGGCGCTCAAAGCTAAATTCTAGTCTCATAAGCATGTCGTAACAAAAGCCAAAATCCAAGATGGAGGGGAGGTGAATAAACTAGTGCAGGCATATGAGAACATCAGGATGGTGATGAAGGTCCATATATAGGAGGATGTACATTAGGGTGACAATGATACTAAAAGTAATGAAGATGATGATCATGATCATGATGAAGAAGGAGAAAATGAAGAGCAGGAGCTTGAAGAATGAATGAAGATGTAGTACCAAGAAGACTTATGCATAAGGCACTCATAAGGTAATGAGTCATCCAGATGGTTGCTAGCTGGCAACCTGTGCCACAAGGAAAAGTTGACTGAGTGAAAGAGTGATTATTAACCATTGATCTTAATTGACAAATCCTGACTGTAGGTCATTTGTAACCGCCTCCTCACCTTATTCTATAAAAGGTGCAGGGGTGCAAGATTTTGAACATTTGAAACTTAATTGAAATTTGATTGCTGAAATATCAGGACTCATTTCAAAGTTGTTGTAAATGTACATGTTATGCATACTAAATGAAAGAGAAGACATTTTTTATTACAAATCATTATAAATCTTGAGTAATCTGTGTTTGAAATCTGGATACATGCATTGATCAGTTGTGTCCCTTGGAGTGCTTGTCAGTATGCATGTGTTATTTTCATTCCTTATCCTTTGAATTAGCATCATCCATATCTAGCTGTGGAACATCCTGGTGACATATGGTTTGATTCCTTCTCCTCATGAATGTATCTTGTATGTATGTGGTTCAATGGGTAAAGATTCACTAAAATTAGAAGCATTCTTTTAAATTTCTTTCAATTTCATAACAGATCATCACAATAATTGCAAATAATAGAGAATCAGAAGCAAATAACATGAAATATGCTGATATCCCGTAGATAATTGGAAATACATAGCATATTTAGAGTAAAAGCATGTTAAATTGACAAATATCATGCAAATTCATACAAATATCTAGGAGATACATTCAAATATCCACTTACAGACACATCATTTGAATAAATATACAGTGTAGAAGGAAGAACAAGTTCATGATGATCAATAATCAGAAGAATTTATCAAACTAGCAAATATATCAGTTATCTTTGGAAATAGAGTAGAAATAACCTCTCTGTGGAGTAAATTTATAGGAAACAAAATAATACTGATCATCAAGACAAATGTAAGACCCCTTGAAATAGAAAATAGCATGTCACATCAACCTCTGAGTAACGTCAGATGATCATGACCTGATCAACAGAGACTTGGAGTCATCAACTTATCCTAAGCTGATCGTACTTTACAAGATAATAAAGGTTTGTTGTGCAAATTTTTATGCATGTTGTTATGAGTAACAATCATCATCAACATAAATTGGTGCTAGAAGGAGGGCAAAATTGAGTGGACACCTGAAGCTAGAGCAGCTTTTGAAGATATCAAGAAAGCCATATCTAATGCTCCATTTCTAATTAGTCCAGATTATACCAAAGACTTTTACATTTACTCATTTGCTTCAGAGCATACATCTGTAGTAGTACTAACACAAAGGAATGAGACTAAAGAAGAAAACCCTATAGCCTTCATGAGTTGTCCTTCCAGGGATGTAGAACTCAGATACATGGATGTTGAAAGACAAGCACTTGCTCTGGTTTGAGCAGTCAAGAAGTTCAGACATTACATTTTAAGAAGTAAGGTGATCGATGTAGTACTAGATGCAGCAGTAAAGATGCTTTTAATGCAAAGTGAACCAGGTGAAAAGAGAGCCAAATGGATTACTGTCCTCCAAGAGTATGATATGGACATAACCCCCATGAAATTAGTGAGAGGACAAGCATTGAGTCAGATGATATCTCAGATTGATCCTAACATCATGAGCCAGCAGTATGTCATAAATACAAGGGAAGATGGAGAATGGTATTCAGACATCAGGCACATCTTGATTACTGGAAGATGCCCTTCAAGATTGTAGGCCTCACAGAGAAGAGCCTTAAAAATAAGATCACAGAAATACATGATAAAAGTGTTAGTGTAGGTTTTTATTTCCTAGTTAGGTTATTTATTTTTCCCTATATTCCTAGGTTTTTCCTACACTTCTATTAATCTTGCTTAGGTTAATAAAGCATGTCTTATTAGGTGAGTGGTTGCGAGGTGTCACCTTCCTACATGTGAGCATCCATTAGATATCTTGGGAAGATACTTTGCTATCTTTAGTCTGATAGATGGTTGCTCTTGATTGGTCAGTGTTGCCACCTCCTCCCTCTTCCTAGTCTATATAAGCATGCTACCTGGGTTGTATTTTGCATCTCTTACTTTTGCATCCTCTTAATGCTATTTTTCTTTTAGCATTTGCATTATTCTCTTGGAGACTAACTCTATGATGCTATTTTGATTTCATATCATTTGCATTCATAGTTTAAATATCTATTCGTTTGCACTAGTTTTCTGGGTTAATAATCTTTTTCAGATTCTAACATGGTATCAGAGCTTTTCTATGTGCAAGAATAGATTTTAGTTTCCATATTTTAGAGATTCGAGGGGGGCTAATAAATCTTATCACAATTTTTTGAAAAACCCAGTATGCTCTTCTCTTGCATCTTTGGATGATCTTGAGAATTAGAAAAGTTTGATGGAAACTTTTTTAATCTCTGGAGTTTACACATGTGTTTTATGAAATCTGGGTGATTGTAGCATTTTTGGTTATATTAGAGTGCTTCTGGATTAAACTGTGTATGTTTTTGCTTCTTACTCCTTTATAAGGTCTAGTTTGCTATCCATTTCACACATTGTCCTCTTCCTGATGATGGATCATTGAGCATAATCTGAAACGTTTTATTTTTTGCGAAGCAAAAACATACATAGTTTAATCTAGAAGCACTCTAATATTATTCATGGACTATGGAAAGCTCATGCTTACTATTTCTGGTTATACTGGCAACATTTTTGGCTATTCCAACGCATCCAAGAGGCTTGAGAAAGTCATATTTGGCTTTTGTTTCACCAAAATCGGAGATCATCATACACAGTTGTGGAACCGGGGTTTAAAGCTTAAATCTGACAACCATCTTGCATATTTGGTATTTTCAATCAATATTACAGGTTTTAGCATGCCATTTCTTGTCTTAGGTAGCTGATTCAGCCTTTGCATGTCATTTTTTGGTTGTTGGGGTCATTTTTTTGTAGCTAAAGGCATTTTGTTTACACTGGATCAACATTATCTATACATCAGCAAGAAAAACGCCTTCTGGGTTTTATTCGTAGCATAGAAAAACCATCTGGATATCTTTCCATTTTTGCATATAGTCTATATATGTTGTAGAAATGTGCTCAGAAAGCTACAGCAGGACCCCTCTCCATTGGCAGTTGCAGTTTTGAAGGCAGTTTTCAAAAGCTTCATTTTTTCTTATACGGACTCCTTTTCCCACAAATTTTTTTTTGTTTTGGCTGTCTTTCATGCTCTATGCACTAGTGTAGACATTTTTTTTTTATTTTGATGCCAATATTTTTCATAAATTGCAGATTCTCGATCATGACATTGCACAGTTCTCATTTTGGGAACTTCGGAGGATCATAACTTTCACATACGACCTCGTATCGAGGCGATTCTTTTTTTGAAAGTGCATGATTTTTTGAGTAGATCATAGTGGTATTGTTTATTTCTCTGAGTATTGTGCCAAAGTTGTATATTTAGCATATGTTCTTCATGAGGGTTTTGTAATGCATTGAAATCAAGACCACTTAATATTTCTTGCTAGTGGTAGTTGTAAATGCACTAATATAAAGTTTCAAATCATATTTTCTGGGGGGGGTTCTTTGATTGAGTGAAAAGGGGGGGTTGTCTTGGTTGGGTTCTCTTCTTTTTGACATTTCTTCTCTGTATTTCTTCATCTTGGATCAAACAAATCTAGCCATCCTAACTCCACACAATTACTTTGAGTGGAAATCACACATGACAATTCACTTAAGGAAAGCTAGATTAAATAGGATAACTATGGGACTTGAAACTGAACCTGCTAAAGATGAAGATAAGCCTAAGTGGTTTAACAAATGTGATGAGGCTTATGGAACATTGTGTTTGTCTGTTTCTCCTAATTTGCTCTTTCACATTGAGTCTTTGAATAGGCCAAATGAAATCTGGACAAAGCTAGAAACACTATTTGGCACACAAGATTCAATGAGGGGTCATATGTTAGAAAATGAACTAATTAGTTTAAGTCCAGGGAATTTCAACACAATCTGGGATTTCTTCACTAAATTGAAATCACTAAGGCTATAGTTAAAACAATGTGGAATTGAAAAAAAAGATGAACAACTGATTCTTAGTATTCTCTCTAAGCTAAGTTGAGAATATTCTATGTTTGTTTCTACCTTCTATGCTACTAACGGTGCACTTGGTACTAAATTCACCATGCCATCTTTAGATGATTTTGCTGGCAATCTCACTCAAGAACAGGACAAGCTAATCCAGATGGGCACTCTTAAGTCCTCTAAGTCACATGCCTTGGCTGCCAACCAAGGCACAAAAGAACAAAAAGGACAAAGTAGTAACAACAATAGTAAGGATAAGAAACAGAAGAATAGCAAGGAGAAGAAGGATCAAATACCGGTTGCTTCAAAAGCAACTAATGAGACCAAATCTTCCAAGGGCAACAAGCCTAAGAAAGAGAGGGTCCAATGTGCCTATTGTAAAAGACCCGGTCATGATAAACATAAATGTCTGAAGAAATAAATTGATCACTTGACACACATTCTTGAGAACAATAATATCAGTGTTCCTGAGTCTATCAAACAGAGTTCTAATGAGGGGTCTAACAAGGCAAAAGAAAACAACAAGGGGAAAGGAAAGGGCAAGGCCCTTGTTGTAGTTGCTTCTTCACCATCCACTTGGGTCCTTGATTCGGGTGCTTTGCGCCACATGGCTTCATCTAAGGAAGAACTTCCATCTTTAGAGCCGTGTACTATGCCTTCAATTTTGATGGGTGATGACACTCCTGTTGAGGTGTGTGGGAGAGGGTCTGTTGATGTGGGGGATGGCACATTCAATGATGTTCTTTGTGTGCACTCATTATCGACTAATCTCCTATCGGTATACCAGATCACTCACACAGGTTCAAGCAAGCAGGTTGAGTTCACTCCTGATTCAGTGGAGATTCATGAGTTGCATAGTGGTTCTACAGTTGTAGTTGGGAGAGCAGATCATCAGTCACGGCTCTATCTATTTTCTTACTTTGTTCCTGATCCTCCTTCGAGCAGTTTGGCCATCTTAACTTATGCTACTTGCAGCAGCTCAACCAGTAGAGCATGGTCACAGGGTTGCCTTCAGTTCGGCTTTCAAGTGGTGTTTTCCAAGGTTGCATTCTTGGTAAGCATCCTAAGGAAAAGTTTGAAAAAGGTAAGGCATGGGGAGCTTCATAGATACTAGAGTTAGTTCACAATGATTTGGCTGGTCCATTTCAGTATCCTTCTTTTAGTAGGGCTAGATATGTCCTCACATTCATTGATGACTTTTCTTGATATACTTGGGTGTACTTTCTCAAACAGAAGTCAAAGGTATTTGATCATTTTTAGGACTTCAAAACTTTTGTAGAGAAGCAATGCAGGAAATCCATCAAAGTTTTACACACTAACAATGGTGGTGAGTATGTCAACCATCGGTTTGAGAGGTTTTGCACTTCAAAGGGGATTGATTTGCAGCATTCAGTTCCATACAATCCTTAGTAGAACAATATTGCAGAATGGAAGAATAGGTGCTTGAAGGAAATGGCAAACTACATGATTCACTCTAGATCTCTTGCACCACAGTATTGGGTAGAGGCCATTAACTGTGCTTGTTATATCTAGAACCGTGTTCCTCATTGAGCCTTGAAGGGAGTCACTCCTTTTAAACCTTGGAGCGGTCAGAAACCATCAGTTAAGCACTTTCAAGTTTTTGGTTCTCTGCATGGGCCCACATTCCTACAGAGAAATAGAAGGCCTTGGATCCACAAAGCAGACCTTGCATATTTGTAGGTTATCCTAATGGTGTGAAGGGTTATCGGTTGCTCCACCCTACTACACATGAGTTGTTCATTGAGAGGAGTGTTCAGTTTGAGGAGGGCTCTTCAAGCTCACTTTCTATCACTTCTCCAACTCCTTCTACTTTGACATTGGAGTCACTTGGGATACATGACAGATCTTCTAATGAGTCAGATTCACCTGAGCAATCTTCTACCTCCACTTCTGATGCAGAGAGCAATTTAGAGGACTCGCCTCCTTCCTCTCCTAGTCATCATTCAGAGGTTGATGATTCTCCTCCAGATTCTCCATTTTCTGGTCCACTTTGGGCTAGACAGACCTTACAGTCTGTAGGTGATTGGGTTAGGGATCCATCAAACACCAGGCGAACTCATTCCTAGTTCCAGGATGCTCCACATGTCTTCATTACTACTGTCTTAGATCCACAATCCTTTCATGAGGCTTTTGGTATTCCTGAGTGGGATACAGCTATGCAGGAGGAGTATAGTTCCTTGATGAGGAACCACACTTGGGATCTTGTCCCTCTTCCTAAGGGAAGAAAACTTGTTCGATGTAAGTGGATCTATCAAACAAAAATTGCATCAGATGGGTTGGTTGACAAGCATAAGGCTCGCTTGGTCTCCAAAGGATTCTCCCAGGTTCCTGGGATTGACTACTCTAAGACTTTTGCTCTATTTTCTCAAATGAATTCCATCCAACCTATTCTTGTCATTACTGCAGCTAATTGTTGGGATGTACACCAAATGGATGTGAAGAGTGCTTTTCTTCACGGTGACCTTCAGGAGGAGATTTACATGGAGCAGCCACAGGGGTTCATTCAGGATTCTTCACTTGTGTGCCATCTTCGAAAGTCTCTCTATAGCCTCAAACAGGCACCTCAGGCCTGGTATGCCAAGATGGACTCCTTCCTTATATCAGTTGGGTTCACTCGGTGCCATTCTGATCCCAATGTCTACACTCTGTAATAGGATGATTCACTCCAATTTCTGGTTCTGTATGTTGATGACTTGCTGATCACAGGGAGTTCTTCATCCACCATTGGGGTTGTCAAAATTGCCCTTCATGACAGGTTTTTGATGACTAACTTGGGCTTGTTGCATTACTTTCTCAGGTTTGAGATCTTTCAGTCTTCTTCCGGGATCACCATCGCACAGTCCAAGTATGCTCTAGATTTGCTCTCGAGGTTTCATATGGTTGGCTGTAAGCCTGCTTTGACTCCCTTTCTTTCTGGAGTCAAACTTGAGGCTCAGTGTTCTTCTCCACTTGTTGATGGCACTTTATACTAACAACTTGTTAGGAGTCTCATTTATCTAACTCATACGAGACCTGACATTTCATATGCTATAGGCATGGTCTCTCGATTCATGTAGGAGCCTCATGAGCTGCACTGGAAAGTAGCCAAGCGAATCCTTCACTATATTCAAGGTACTCACAGTTTTAGGATTCACTACGCAGCAGGCATTGAGCTTGACTTAGTGAGCTACACAGATTCAAATTGGGCAGGTGATTCTCAAGATCATAAGTCTACTTCAGGTTACAGCTTCTCACTTGGTTCAGGTCCTATTTGTTGGTCGAGAAAGAAGCAGTCTGCTATTGCTCTATCTTCTACTGAGGCCAAGTATTGGGGGGTTGTGAATGCCACCACTGAGGCCATTTGGCTTCAAAATATTCTCACTGAGTTTGGTATCCAGATAAAACAGCCATCAGTCATATTTTGTGACAACCAAAGTGCCATTCAGATCTCATGGAATCTGGTCCATCATCAACGGACCAAACACATAGAGGTCCACATGCACTACATCTGGGAGCTCATCCATGGCCACGTCATCGACCTTCGCTACTATCTGACTTCTGAGCAAGTTGTTGATATCTTCACCAAACCCTTCACTGAGAGCAAGTTCCTTCATTTGCGAGCCTTGCTGGGGGTGCGGGATGCTTCATCTTCTAGGGGGCTTCTTCCTCTCACTTGGAGTCTTGACTCTCTACTTTTGGGGGGGTCTCTTCTCTCTCTCTTTGGGGGGGAATTTTATGTACAAGGGTAACTCATCAGGCTTGATTTGTCAGGACCCATTTCTACATCCACCTAAGCTTCGCTTATGAGGGGTGTTAGTGTAGGTTTTTATTTCCTAGTTGGGTTATTTATTTTAACCTATATTCCTAGGTTTTTCCTACACTTCTATTAATTTTGCTTAGGTTAATAAAGTGTGTCTTATTAGGTGAGTGGTTATGAGGTGTCACCTTCCTACATGTAAGTATCCATTAGCTATCTTGGGAAGATCCTTTTCTATCTTTAGTCCGATAGATGGTTGCTCTTGATTGGTCGGTGTTGCCACCTCCTCCCTCTTCCTAGTATATATAAGCATGCTACATGGCTTGTATTTTGCATCCTCTTAATGCTATTTTTCTTCTAGCATTTGCATTACTCTCTTGGAGACTAACTCTGTGATGTTATTTTGATTTCGTATCATTTGCATTCATAATTTAAATATCTATTCGTTTGCACTAGTTTTCTAGATTAATAATCTTTTTAGATTCTAACAAAAAGGAGGAGTCCTTTTTAAGAAGAATTATGAGAGAATATATTGTAGATGTTTAGAAAGGTAAGAAGCAGACAAAGTGCTAGCAGAATTACATGATAAGTTTGGAACTGCACATGGATCATACTTAGCTACCACTCATGCTATCCTCAGGGCAGGGTATTATTGGCCCACTATTTTTAAAGATACTGTTGAACACATCAAATGTTGTCATATGTGTCAGGTTGCTGCAAATAGAGAAAGATATGTTGCTCAACCTTTGCAACCAGTGATGGAGATGCGCCCATTTTCTCAATGGGGGATGGATTTCATAGGACCTATAAACCCTCCATCATCTTTAGGCCACAAGTATGTATTGACTATCACTGATTATTGTACCAAGTGGACTGAAGCTGTCAGCAGTAAGACATGCAATGTTGAGGATGTAATCAAGTTTTTGGAAAGCAACATAGTAACCAGGTATGGAGTTCCTTTTGCTTTAGTATGTCATAATGGGTTTGCCTTTGCTTCAATAAGATTATCAAGTTGGGCTTTTGACTATGGAATTATCTTGAAATTTTCCTCAAATTACTATCCTCAAGGGAATGGATTGGCAGAATCTACAAACAAGAATTTATTGAACATCGTAAAGAAATTGATAGAAAAGAACCCAAGGGAATGGAATACCCTGTTAAAGTATGCCTTGTGGTTAGATAGAACCAGGATGAAGGCTGCATTAGGAAATTCTCCTTTTCACCTAGTATATGGGGTGGAACCCATCCTCCCTGTTAACCTAAAGATCCCCACACTACAGTTTGCACAAGAATATCTAGGCATAGTTAGTAAACAAGAAGTCAGGTTGCTTCAGTTGATGCACCTAGAAGAAAAAAGGAATAAAGCAATTGACCAATTTGCTAAACATCAGGCTGTTGTCAAGCGTTGGTTTGACAAAAGAGCCAAAGTTAAGGCTTTTAGAATTTTAGATTTAGTCCTTATGTGGGACAAAGCACATGAAAGGAAAGGAGATCATGGTAAATTTGATAAACTTTGGATAGGTCCCTTTCAAGTTTTAGAAATCTTAGGAGACAACACCTATAGGGTTAAGACTTTAACTGGTGAAGATGTCCCATTACCAGTTAATGGATAGTTTCTCAAGCATTACTTTCAAGCCTGAAATAGTGTCATGTAAGTCATGTGTATCATAGTGTGCATATTTGTATAGTTGTTTGTATAGTTTTGGTTTTGTTTTGTTTGTTTGCTTGTTGAGTTTTTGTTTTGGTTAGTCAACATGATGCAGCTCATCACCCTAAGAAAATAACTAAATTGTTAAGATTCAAGTGATGAGAACAAATTCATATATATGTTATGACTCATTTTGAGAAGTGTTGGTGATCAAGTCTGTGGTATCTTTTCATCATGGTGTATTTTCTTGACCAAAGTGATTTTGTCACAATGACTCACCTAACAGCCTTGGGTTTGTGGAACACATAAGTATAGGTGTTAAGTGAAAAATCTAAAAGGACTCCCTTTCTACCAATGTAATCTCCAACCTAAATCAGCAAGTGATCATGCCTTGCACATTAAGCTTACATGATGACATCATATGAATAGAGAGAATAAATATTGAAAATCTAAAAGAAAAAAAGATTAGGCCATCTAAGTAACTCTACCAGGGCTATAGACGCCTACTGGCAGTGGGGCTCTACTTAGGGGGATTGTATAGATAACCTTTTCGAGGCTATAGACGCCCACTGGCAGCAAGGCTCTATCCAAGTGGGCTATGAGGGGTGCTCCCAAACTATATAGCTTAACATCAGTTACTCATGTTTTCAACTTACTTTCAAGATGAGAATAATTAATCATTTGCACACACCTGATCCTTTGTTAGCATTGTTGCCATGATGAAAACCTTATCATTCAGAAAGATTATAATACGTATACTTAGAAAGAGTTAAAATACTATGTTAGAATGTGATCACATCACTTGAATCATTGGAATTTGGTTATGTTCTTTGGTGGCAAGTTGTTGTGTGGTTACACAACATGCCCCATTTTGCCTTGACAAAACAGGGACCCAACTTTTTCTTATTGATTTGCCTTGTTTTTCTGCTTTGGGTGGTCTGGTAAAATTAGTCATGCATGAACACCCTGTAGGGGGTGGATTCATCCCCATGATGCGATCAGTTTCCAAAGTCAGTATTTCACATTATTAACCTCATGGTGTGAACGTGCACAAAATTCCAAGCAAGTTTTCCTTTTGGATCACCCTGAAATTCTCTAAGGGAAGAAAGTTATGTTAAGTCAAAGTTTCGGTCAAACCTAATATTCTGAGAGGGGGGTCATATTTCAAACATCAATCACATTATATAAGATCACCCCGATATTGTATTATCACCCGATAATCACTTGGTCTGCGAAGTGCGGAAGTCAATTTTACGTGATAGCTATTATCTACGCGTCAAACGACTTTCTATATTTTGCGAGGGGTCATATTTTTAATATCCGTCATCTTATGAATATCACCCTCTTTGCAAAATATCACCCTATGCCAATATGATGATGACATCATCTAAACACAATGAAAAAAGGAAATCACCCTGATGATGATGTCATCATTTCATTCTACCTCGCGAAGGTATATATCCGATGCCCACCATATTCAATAACATGACGGTGATGTCATTACAAAACAATTCTTAAACAAAGTCATCAACATGGTAACGTCACCCCGATCATTCCCAAGGGGGGGTCATTTTGTTTACGGGGGTCATATTTTGAACATCCCCTAATCTTAAATTCATGACCCGATATACACGTGGTCAACGCTGACCACATCACCTGATTCTTTTGCATTAGTTTTGCCGCTCAAAGGCAAGTGGTCATTTTATCTAGAGGGGGTCATATTTTGAATATCACCTGATCTTTCAAAGATCACCCTCTTTCCCTGTTTCTTAACATTAAATGCACTTAAATGTGGTAGATGGATTCCTGCTGATTGTGAATACAAATCAAACACTTGGCATCATCCATGGATTCTCTACAGAAGATCAACAGATTAAGCCATCCCAACGTAGTTCTACCCTAATTTGCCCTATGGATGCATTTAAAGGTAACTTTCCAAGGTTATTTTCATTTACCTTGTGAAAAAACAAGAAATTATAGAGCAGAGAAGTCAAACCCTCATACAGCTACCTATTCACGGACTAGATCTTTCAGCGTAATGGAATGGGTGATCTTCAGCATTTGCAACCCTTTTCCGTAATCACCCATCTAACCTAGGAGGAAAGCATTATCAGGTAAGTAATTGAAAACCCTCATGTTGTCATTTTCTGTATGTTCAGGTAGAGTACATATGCTTTCTTGTGGTTTGAGTCTATGAATGTACATATCATGATGTAGTAAAGAGTAATGGATTCAAATATGCATGATGTTGTAGAGATACATAGTGTTTGTATGAATGCATATGGATATTGTATGGTAAGACAAGGCATATTTATTGCAGGAGTCCATGACCGATCTTAGGAGGAATAGGTCTGAATCATAGTTTCTTAAGCCTATGTTTGTTCAATCTGAGGGGGTACAGTTTAAGTAAGGCATCATTGGTGACACTCACCAAGGAGATACGGACCTGGCGGTATGGTCAACAAGAATAGATCATGATAAGGATAATACCCTTCTAGATGCAATATATGTTTCAGAAATGTGGCATGTAACCAGATTTCTGTATGCCATGGAAACCCCAAAGCTAGTAGTGGAATGTGCCAAGAACTATAACCCTGAGACCAAGCGGGTGGAGAAGCATGGAAGAGTATATGTTGACTTTTCAATTAAGGGCATCATCTCTACTTTCAATCTGCCATTTGGAAAGAAGGTGGTCAATGTAGATCTACGTAAGTTAGATACAGAATACAACAACAATAAGAAGAGTGCAAGGAAGAGGATGTATCAGTGGAGGTCTAAGAACAGCACCTACACTGCCTCAGCTAAATTGCCTGTACACTTACATAAATTTGATTTTGATGATGAGTACCAGTACATGATTGCCCTACTAAGCAGAATGACAGGTACGATTCATGCAAGAAATTTTGAGAATTAGATGTTTGGAATCATCCAGATGGTCATATACACAAATAATAAGCCATTATGGATCAAGGTCATCAACGATACACTAGATGAAAGCATGAGGAACCTGGGAGGTCAAGCATGCATGTTTCATATGACCTCATATGTTGTGTACTCATGTGCTTATAAGGAACCTTTGATGCCTTGACTACAGTGGGTAAAGCTGGTGGTGATGTAGATGATGCCCACATATGGGATCACTATCCTCAGCTACAGAGAAAGAACTACCTCCTGGATTACATATGATACCAAGAGACTGAGCATGGAGGCTCAAGAAGTTGTTTACAGACATGGTGCCTGGTTCATCCAATTTGCCACCTTTTCATATATAAGGATAGAGGGATTTGAGGGACAACCCCTTATGATACCAAGATACCCTACTGATGGGGTTGTCCTGATGGAGTTTCTCAGGCAAGTGTCCACCATAGTTGCAGCATACAAGGAACAAAAGAAGATACCTCCGGTATTATTTCTAGTGTCTATGGGCTGGTATATATGCTCTGACTCAGAGAGCATAAAGCATGTCATGGGAGGTCTGAAACTGATGTATCTGCAGCCATGTCCATTGGCTATATCTTACGACCACTATGGCAGCATGCAAAAAATAATAGGAAAACCTATTCATCAAAAGCATCTGGAGGATTTTTGGACTGATTGTGAGGATGAAGCTGAGGTGAGGAGAAGAAAATATCAAAGACTCACCTTGAACCAGATAAAGACATTTCACTGCATCCCAGTGCCAGCACAGCTAAGAAAGGATGATGGAAAGATTATATCTAACAAATATGAAGACAAGAAGGTGTACAATGACACCATATCAGCCCCTGATCTAACACAACCAGAGGATATTTCCCTGGATCAGTTTACAGATGGAGTGCTACAATTAACCCAAGCTTAGGTGGATGAAGAAATAAATAGACTGAAGAAAAGGGGTGTAGCCCTTAAAGTTGATGCCAAAAAGACAAGGCAAGAACTAGTTGATGAGGAGTATGATGACTTCCTCAATGAGAAAAGAAAATCTAATGGAGAGAGGCTACCCAAATAGAAATAGAGGAAAGGTCCCCATAGAGGAAAGAAAACTGAAGATGAACCTAAGGGTGTGATAATTGAAAGAATTGTCATACCTGCTGCAGGTGCATCGATATCAGCTCAAGCATCTGCATCATCTACATTTGATGGACAAACCAAAGACTAAGAGGGTCCTGAGGCCAACTGTTGAAACTGCAGAAGTACAGGAGGAGAGCCAAACCTCACAACAGGAAGTGGAAGAAGATATCCCATTTGAGGAAGTGCAAGTAAACAAGGAGCCTCTAGGTGATGACCCAATGATGGTCAGTAGGAAAAGGAGGGTGGTGTCACTGATGTCACCACCCAAGAAGCAAAGAACATCCATGACGGGTGATATCAAGGCTGACCCTATTGTACTAAGAGGAGCCGGTGGCAAATTATTTAAGAAGGAGATACAACATGATGTGACGCTTCCTACCATAATAAAGTTCAAGACTAAGAGGGCAGATGACTAACCAAAAGAGACTTCCAAAGCATGTTAGGGTGGTCCTTTCTCTTTAGAGGACACTGTGGACTTATCAGATGATGAGGTAGTGTAGAATGTACCCTCTCAAAGAATGGAGACTCTCGCCTCCAGTACCTGCATGACTCCACATGGGACCCCATTAGCACAGACGGCGGTATTGGAGGAGGTGAAGCAAATAGAGGAAGTAAAAGAAAGTAACCCAGAAAGGGCAGCCCAACAAATTGGGCTTGCTAAGTTGGTTGATCAGGTGACTAGCCTTGCCTTCATAGATTTGACATACAGGGATGATGTGATCCCCAAAGACAAAGCAGGTGCACCTAATGAGATAGAAAAGATTGAAGTGGCCAAGCAGGTAGAAAAGGAAAGTGATGCTCCTGATATGGGTCAACAACAGCATGAGATACCTGCCGAGCCAAAAATATTAGAAATCCAACAGAAAGGAGGGGGTGATAAATATACATCAGGTGATGCTGCTACCTAGACTCGGGGAGATCTGGGGGATGCCTTAGGAACTAAAGATACATCAGGTCATGAGGAATTCAAGCCACAAGATGTTGGTGCATTAGGTACAGATCAAGAAGTGACCCAAGATCAAGGTGATGCACAAGGCCAAAACACTCAGACATCCGCGGATGTCAACATGCCTCAGGATGAGGAAAGTACTAAAGTAGGTGAAAGTCAGAAGGAGGAAGTGTAGGATCAGGTGAAGAATCATAATGTGGACATTCCACAGGATCCTCCTCCACAGAAAGAAGCCCCTCAGCAAGAAGAAATGCAACAAGATCCAGCTCATGAGGAACTCCATGAGGAAGAAACTAAGAAATCACCTTCTCCAATGAGAATAGAAGCAGATATTGAAGATCATGGCAGACATGATGATGACAAAGGACGACAGGGATCTGGAGATGAAGTGCCTCAATGGCTAGAGAAAGAAATAGGTATGGAACAAGGCTCTGAAATTCAAGAATTTGATGTTTCCACCTTGTTTGCAGAAACAATAATGAAGCCAAAGAGGAAAGCCAGATTGACATCAGCTATAAAAAGAGATCTTGCTACAGGTAGAAGGACTACATAGGTAGCACTTCCTATGGTAGAAATGGATAAGGGCAAGATCACCCTGGAGGAATTCCAAATCACAACTATTGATTTGGGTTTTGCTAATGAGGACCAAGAAGGTCAGGAAGGGAAGGACATCATTGATTCTTTGACCCAAAGGGTAAAGAAGGTGAAAGAGAAAAATAAAAAGCATAAACAGCACATTGCTTAGCTGCATTTATACATAAAGGGGTTGATTAACCCTGATAATACACCAGTTGATCCAACAATCCCATTGACTGTCATATCCTAGGAGGAGGTCACCAAGTTGGACTTCATGAAACATGAAGCCATGATCATGGAGAAATGGATGTTGTCAGTCCTCACAGGAGCTGAGGATGTTTTAAGAACCTCCTTATAGAGGTGGAATTCTTTAAGCAGTTTAAAGAGAAAGGTAGACAAAATACAAAATGAAACAAGGAAACAGTCATTCCAATTGGAAAAGGACCTAACTGCTTTGAGTGAAATGAAGAGGATTGATCCTCAAATCCTAATAAATAATCAAGTGTTGAATAATAATACTACCCTGTTGATAGATGTATGGTATGAAGATATCAGGTTCGAATGTGATATCCTGAATAAATGCAGTGGCAAGCTCAAGGATATAAGCATAAAGTTGCACAACATGATGGCTTATGAAGCAGAGATCCTTGAGGCTTTAGAAGGAAAAGTGGAGGGAAAGATTGAAAATCAGGATACAAACTTTGTTATCAAAGCTCTACATGATAATTTCCAACCGGTAGCCGATGACCCCCTCACCCACCTGACAGCGGAAGTGATGAATAAGATCATGAGGATAAAGGTTAGGGTGGAAACTTATAATGAGAATTTAAACAGTAGAAAAGGTAAGTTGGAGGCGCTCAAAGGTAAATTCCAGTCTCATAAGCATGTTGTAACAAAAGCCAAAATCTAGGATGGAGGGGAGGTGAATAAAATAGTGTAGGCATATGAGAACATCAGGACGGCGATGAACGTCCACATACAGGAGGATGTATGTCAGGGTGACAGGGATACTGAAAGTAATGAAGATGATGATCATGATGAAGAAGAAGAAAATGAAGAGCAGGAGCCCAAAGAATGAATGAAGATGTAGCACCAAGAAGACTTATGCATAAGGCACTCATAAGGTAATGAGTCATCCAGATGGTTGCTAGTTGGCAACCTGTGCCACAAGGAAAAGTTGACTGAGTGAAAGAGTGATTATTAACCGTTGATCTTAATTGACAAATCTTGACCGTAGGTCATTTGTAACTACCTCCTCACCTTATTCTATAAAAGGTGCAGGGGTGCAATATTGTGAACATTCAAAACTTAATTAAAATTTGATTGCTGAAACACCATGACTCATTTCAAAGTTGTTGTAAATGTACATGTTATGCATACTAAATGAAAGAGAAGATTTTTTTTATTACAAATCATTATAAATCTTGAGTAATCTATGTTTGAAATCTGGATACATGCATTGATCAGCTGCGTCCTTTGGAGTGCTTGTCAATCTGCATGTGTTGTTTTCATTCCTTATCCTTTGAAGTTAGCATCATCCATATCTAGCTGTGGAACATCTTGGTGACATATGGTTTGATTCCTTCTCCTCATGAATGTATCTTGTATGTATGTGGTTCAGTGGCTAAAGATTCACTAAAATTAGAAGCATTCTTTTAAATTTCTTTCAATTTCATAACAGATCATCACAATAATTACAAATAACAGAGAATCAAAAGCAAATAACATGAAATATGTTGATATCTCATAGATAATTGGAAATACATAGCATATTTAGAGTAAAAGCATGTTAAATTGACAAATATCATGCAAATTCATACAAATATCTAGTAGATACGTGCAAATATCCACTTACAGACACATCATTTGAATAAATATATAGTGTAGAAGGAAGAACAAGTCATGATGATCAATAATTAGAAGAATTGATCAAACTAGCAAATATATCAATTATCTTTGGAAATAGAGTAGAAATAACCTCTGTGGAGTAAATTTATAGGAAATAGAACAATACTAATCATCAAGACAAATGTAAGACCCCTTGAAATGGAAAACAGCATGTCACATCAACCTCTGAGTAATGTCAGACAATCATGACCTGATCAACGGAGACTTGGAGTCATCATCTTATCCTAAGATGATCGTACTTTACAAGATAATAAAGGTTTGTTGTGCAAATTTTTATGCATGTTGTTATGACTAATAATCATCATCAACAGAACATCAAAGGCTTCAAGTGAAAAATCTATTGGTAAGAATCTAATGAATGCATATGAGAGTGTGGGTAACACCTCATGCATAAAATATGGTAATGTCACACGACGTGTCATTACATCAACAATAGTAAGTAATCAAATGAGAAAATCTTGTCTCATTAGAAAGACGAGTCAAGCATTGAGAATTAATAGAAAGCACCAAAGAATTGAGGACACCGATGCCAATGAATTATGGGTGTTCTCGGGGAAACTACCATAAAAAGATAAACCAATTGTTGAAGCATTGAGATCACTAATTGAAGACTTTTGGAAGAATTACACAAGGGTATCTTTGAATCAAAGGGTGTGGTAAGAACGAGAATCGGTAGTCGAAACCATGAGCCACATCCAAAGAATTTTTTGGATATGACTCAAACACAATTTTTTGGTAAATTTCTAGAGATGTATCCTCAAATTAAAATTTCTCAAAGATATTTTGAAATACTAAAACCTTTCTATGTCAAAATAAATCACAGATGCACTACTTGTTGTTGTATATTACATATTGAATTTTCTAACCATTTTGATGTTTATCAGTCTATATGTTTAGATTTGTATACTAACAATGTTTTGTAGGATTGTGGCATACATGACCCACCAACATCTTCAAGAGACTTCATATCAACAATTTTATGTGAAAGAGAGGAAGGTCAAATATTCTACAGGAAATTGTGCTTGGATGGCACATGTCAGCATTGCAGTGGCTTGCAACGTATGCCAATATGTGAACATATGGAAAGCACACATGTAGTTGGAAATGAACTAGTAGAGTTCGGCAAGTATAAAACAATGGCCTACAATACAAAAGATGGTAAAGAAGCAAAGAGGTGTGATTTCGTTATTAAAAAGATTTCAGTGTATCAGTTTATGTCTACATTTCATGATAGTATAGTGTATGATTATGCAAGGCATACCCATAGAGCTCGATGGTTGGACTTGCAATTCAAGTTATGCAAGGACACATTTCCACTTGGTAGCATTGTTTCAGTCGTCGACTTTGCAAAGAACTACAGTCTACAGCCACAACATGAGGTGCAATCACAATATTACAACTCCACACAGGTTTCTATATTTGTACACATCGCATTCATTCATGTGAATGATAGTATAGAGGATGACAGAAAGATCATAAGGGAGTATCATTTTTATATTAATGATGATCGCACGCATTATACGGAGTTCATGCAAGGTTTCTTTTAGGTGTTCTACAATGATTTGGCTAGAAGGGGCATATCATTCAATCAGCATATCATATGGTCAGATAATTGTGCATCACGATTCAAGAACTCATGGATGTTCTATTGGCTAAGAAGGAGGCATAATATTATAGGTGTTCAGCATATGTGGAACTTTTATGAGGTCGGGCATGGAAAGGGGGAGCATGATGGTGTAGGAGCATGTATCAAAAGAGCCATAGCATGAGAAGAGTTAAAGTATAAAGACAATGCAAAGTTGACAAATGCAAAATCAATCATCGAGTGGTGTAATGCTTCGATGAGTCCAGGTAATGAAGGTAAGTCTTCAGTTTGTAGATTTTTTTAGTTGATAGATGATATTAACATTGCACCATATGAGGATTGTTGTACACTGACAAAATCAAGTGAGCTACACTCTTTTAGAAGCTCAATTACAGGTTCATGGAGTATCCATATATGGAAAATGGCATGCTATTGTTCTTCATGTACAATTCAAGCCTGGAATGAGTGTGAGTCAAAGGAGTGGGTTGAAGAATGGCGATTAAGTTATCTTAGCCCACTTGATACGTATCGGCCCCCGATGACACTGGAACTAACACAAATGGAATCATCAATTGAATTTGACCACATATCAGATCTAGTTCAACCAGGTAATATATCTACTTGCATAGTTTTTGAAATTCCTAATGTTATTTTACTTTGTAGTGTTTTTATAATGTTGACTAATTTCATCTAATTTGCTACACATATCAATGTAGGGCATGTTTATGCAGTTATTGCACATGAAGACAATGAAGAGGGAACGAATTATTACTTAGGTCATTGTGTTGAGGCCAAAAAGAAATTGTAGGCCCCAGTTACAGATGGAGAAAACATTGAATACCCTACAGGATCGATGGTTGTTATTGGAACATGGCTTATAAGGTACCCACATAGGAGTGTTAATGTTTGGTTGTTTCAGGACTTTGACATGCATCAAAAGATTCTTCATTACTCAAACCTTGTCATGGCATCCAATGTTTATTTGATACAATATTGGGGTAGACCTTTGAGCAAGACCTTGTGGAAGGTGCGTGAGTCTGACCATGAGGCAATACTTGACACAATAAAGAGTAGAGCAAACCTGGATGGTTCGTTGGATTAATTTGTAAGTATGCACATTGATTTTTTAAAGTCATGTTATTGATATTAATGTATTGCAGTTGATAGTTAAACCTTTTGTTTCTATATTTCAAGTTTACATATGTTTTGGTTCCAAGTTTACATATGTTTATCTTTTTTTGCTGCCGCATTTTTACACATATACAGTGAATATTGGGTAGATTATATGCATATTTATGGTTTCACCATTTGACCATCTGGAGACCTCAATTATAAAACTTGACCTTTGCAGCCTTAGATCAGACTTGGGAGACCCTTCCTCAACCATCATTTCACCTAAAACATGATCATGAAAAGGAATAACTCGTGCGACCAAAATGACAGTTCCAACACATCCATATGGGTACATTTAGGCTAGGCATGGTCCTATTTTGCACCCAAACATGCCGAAACAATCTAAGCTACATTGTACCAGCGATATCCCTTAAGAGACCAAAGTGCAAAAAAGTAGCAATCTTTGACGAGTTGTTACTCGGAAACCATGTCACTTAGAAACATTACATATGAGGCTATGGGATCATGTAGGGTCCCTTTACAATAACCTCTCAGTTTTTTATATCTTTGAGGCATTTGCCCACAGTGAAATTTTTTTTGATGCTCTAAAAATCGTTAGATGCATGTAGTGTAAAGTTGCAAAGGAGTGTAACTTTCATTCTGCTCCTCATGCAGCCAAACTAACAATTCTAATGCATCCAGATAGGTACGTTTACGCTAGGCATGGTCCTTTTTCCCACCCAGCTAAAACAATCTGAGCTACAGTGTACCGGCGATATCCCTTAAGAGTCTAAAGTGCAAAAAGGTAGAAATCTTTGACGAGTTGTTACTCGAAAACCATGTCACTTAGAAAAATTATATCTAAGGCTACGTGATCATGTAGAACCCCTCTACAATAACCTCTCTCAATTTTTGATATCTCCAAGGCATTTGCCCATGGTGAAAGATTTTATGCTGCTCCAAAAATCGTCAAAAGCATGTAGTGTAAAGCTGCAAAGCGGTGTAACTTTCATCCTACTCCTAATGTGACCAAATTGATAGTTTAAACACGTTTGTATGGGTACTTTTAGGCTAGGCATGGTCCTATTTTGTACCCAAACATGCCCAAATAGTTTGAGCTACATTGTACCGACAATATCCCTTAAGAGACCAAAGTGCAAAAAGGCAACAATCTTTGATGAGCTATTACTCAGAAACCATATCACTTAGAAACATTTCGTCTGAGGTTACGTAATCATGTAGAACCCTTCTATAATAACGTCTCTCAATTTTTGATATCTCTGAGGCATTTACCTATGGTGAAAGATTTTTTGTTGGTCTAAAAATTATCAGAAACATGTAGTGTAAAGTTGCAAAGGGGTGTAATTTTTGTCCTGCTCTTGATGTGACCAAACTAACAGTTCCAACACATCCAAATGGGTACGTTTAGGCTAGGCATGGTCCTATTTCGCACCTAAACATGTCAAAACAATCTGAGCTACATTGTACCAACGATATCCCTTAAGAGTCCAAAGTGCAAAAAAGTAGCGTTCTTTGACCAGCTGTTACTCAAAAAATGTGTCAGTTAGAAACATTTTGTCTAAGGCTACGTGATCACATAGAACCCCTCTACAATAACCTCTCTCAATTTTTGATATCTCTAAGGCATTTTCCCGTGGTGAAAAATTTTTTACTACTCCAAAAATTGTCAGAAGCATGTAGTATAAAGTTGCAAGGTAGGCTACTTTTTATTTTCTTCATGAGGCCAAACCATTAGCACCAACACGTCCAGTTGGGCACATATACGCTATGCATGGTCACTTCCCTTAATTATAAAAGGGTCATAGTCTTTCCTATTCAAAGGGTAATAACTTTTCACCTTTGAAATGTCATCAATATTCGTGAGAACCTAAATTCATTTATTTGCAATATTGCCTAAGGTTGTATTCTTAATTGTATTCTTCAAACATGTTATGGATGTCTTTCTCAATGATAAATTGCTCTCCCTTTTATGTTAGTGCATATCAACATAATACATGAAATATGAAGTGTACATGTGAATACACGTAATACATGAAGTATACACAGGAAACATAAAGCATACATGTGAATACATGTAATACATGAAGTCTATACAGGAAGCATGAAGCGTACATGTGAAAACATGAAGTATACACAGGAAGCATGAATCATACATGTGAACACATGAAGTATACACAAGAAGCATGAAACATACACGTGGAATGGTAGATGTCTTTCTTTGTGGAGAGGTATGAGGTCACATGTAATAATGTCTTGCTGATTTTTAGTTGTATACTTCAAAGTGCATTGTATACTTACATGAATTTCATTACCAGGCTACAATGGTTATTATATTCATATGATTGATTTAATGTTCAATAATCTTAGAGAAGAATACAATTGGTCTTTAAATATTTGAAGTAAACGATCTACAAATATCCATTGAAGTGTGGATTTATAATGCAAATATGGACACCATCAACAAAAAAGATTTGTATTAAACAAATATCCATATAGGCATACATCAATATCTGTCGATATAAGTATAACATATATACAAAATAGCCATATAGGCTTACAAGAACGTCGTATAGGCATACAATGTCAACTATATGCAATACAAAATATATGTTCACAAATGCCATATAGGCATACAACAAAGGAGCCTAATAAAAAGTCATTCTTGTCTGTCTGGTGAAGAAAATAGATCACAAGCAGCCTTTGATTTTCAAGGGGATGGAGACGCATATGAGAGCACTTGTGAAAGGAATCTAGGTGTGCGAAAATCACTTCCTAAACTAATCTAATGAGGGGATAGGTATGTAAATTTGTTTTAACCCTTACAATTTTAGAAATATTAAACTTATATCAGAGATATTACAGTAGCAAATATAATACAAGAATGTAGATAGAGAGAAGTAGACACAAGCTGTATCGTGGGGAAAACCTTTTTAGGTGAAAAACCCCACACTCTAAAACCTGCATAATGTATTATCTAAAATAGTTACAGTTTACAATACACTTGCAATGCAATTTCTTCCAAGAGTCTTCAAATGTCAAATCTGGAGTTATTCTGGTAGCATAACAGTACCTGTAAAAACACTATGCAACTACAACTCCAAACTATGCAATATATAGAGATTGAAAGGCATATTCTGGAAGCATCTTGGGATAGGCATCCACATTGGCCACGTGGCCATTATCCTGCATCAAAGGACACTTGTTCTTGCTACAAATACATCCCTTACATCTGTCATACATGGAAAATTTGACTCCCAACATGGAGTGCTCCAAGGCTAAAAAATAGACTATGACAGATGCTCTTACACATCTTATAGCTCTCATAGATTTTTCCAACATAACAACCTTAAATGTTGTAAGAGAATCCATCATACAATGCTAAATATAGAATATTCCTCTTAAAACATGTCATAGCCCAACTTGGGCACCCAAATATGCCTTTCCCTCATGCAAAGATACTCACCGACACTTGTCACCAATTGTCATAGGAATCTCCAAACTTGGATCTTATGCGTCATAGATTATGTCATATGGAATATCCTCTTCCACATACCACAAGATGCCGACACATGGCATAATAGTGCCACCTCAAATGGGATGCCCAAATCCATGTAGGTTTGACTTGACCATCCAAGTCACATTCCAAGTAAGATGACATGTCACCGTGCCACCTCAACTAAGTGACCAAACTAAATGTGAAAGTAAATACAATATTAGGCAATAAATAAATATACAATTAAATAAATAATGCTAGGAATTTGCAAAGGTTGAGACACCTTAATTCCCAACATTCTCCCGCTTGTCAAACACCTTGCAAGAGCCAAAAGAAATGACAAGATTTAACTGCTAGGGGTCAAGAGGCCCATAGACTCTGAACACCATCTGAACTTCTCTATGCCCACTAGTTTCGTCAATGCATCTGCAACATTCTTCAAAGTGTCTACTTTCTCCAATATCACCTTCCCATCCTCTACCATGTCCCATATAAAATGAAACTGTACATCAATATGCTTTGTTCTACCATGGAAAGTCATATTCTTTGCTAAGCAAATCACACTGACTGTCACAACATATAGTAATATGTCCTGCATCAACACCAATATCTGAACACAACCTCTTAAGCCAAATGGCTTCCTTACAAGCATTAGTTTCTACCATATACTCAACTTCTATCATGGACAAAGCAACCACAGGTTGTCACTTACTCATCCAACTAATTGCACCATCGAACATAGTAAACACATAAGCACTAGTGGATCTCCTGTTGTCAATGTCACTTACCCAATCAAAATCCACAAATACATATAGAATTCAGAGGTCTTGTAGGATGGCCATGATAGAATAGGGAATACTCAAAAATACCCTGCAAATATCTGAACACTCTCTTTACTACATCCCAGTGTACCCGTCTAGGATTAGCCATAAACCGACTAAGGACTCCCACTGCTTGGGAAATGTCTAGTCTTGTATAGACCATAGCATACATCAAACTGCCAATAGCACTAGCATAAGCTACTCTGCTCATATCCTCCATCTTAGAAGGAGACTTTGGACAATAATTAATAGATAACTTTGTCTCCAAAGAAATAGGAACAGACAATGGTCTACAATCTGCCATGTTGAATCTATCCAACACGGTCTTCACATACTTACTCTGGCTTAACCAAAGTTTTATGTTTGCTCTGTCTCTTCGAATTTGCATTCCTAGAATGTACCTGGCTACCCCTAAGATTTTCATCTCAAACTATGCTGACAACTAAGACTTGAAATCAGAAATCATAATCTTACCATTCCCAATCAGCAACATATCATCAACATATAGTACAATAATGAGAATACGTTCATTGTCAAACTTGTAATACACACAATGATCTGATTTCAATCCCAAAAATTGAATAGACAACACAAAGGCATCAAACTTCAAGTACCACATCCTAGGAGATTGTTTCAATCCATACAAGGACTTTTAACTTGCAAACCAAATTTTCTTTACCTTTTTCTATGTAATGCCCTAGTTGTGACATATAAATCTCTTCCTCTAAGTCACCACGAAGGAATGTTGTCTTCACATCCATCTACTCCACTTCTCAATCATAAGTTACTGCAAGAGATAATAGGAACCAAATAGATGTCATCTTTGCGACGGGAGAGAAAATTTCACCATAATCAATTCCCTCCACTTGTGAGTACCCCTTCACAACCAATCTGGCCTTATACTTCTCAACACTGCCATCTGCACCAAATTTCTTCCTAAAAACCCATTTGCATCCAACAGGTTTCTGTCCATCAGGAAAGGCACCAAGTCCCAAGTTTTATCCTTTTCCAAAGAAGCCATCTCATCTTCCATGGCTTCCTTCCAGGAACCTACATCTTTCATGCTCATAGCCTCTGTCACAGGTCTAGGCTCATCAACATTAGTAAGCAAAGCAAAAGCACAACTAGAATCAAGCAATGTATAACCGAACCTCTCAAGTTGCTTCCTGATTCGTGTGGATCTCCTCAAAGGCTGAGGTTGAGGTTCTACTTCTTCTTCTAAGCTTTTAGAGCTGCTAGAGCTCTCCTCATCGTCAGGTTTCATAGGGTCTATCAGTTCAATCTTCTCAGGGGTAGTGGGAAACTAAACCACATCCTCTTTCTTTTCTTTCTCTTCTGGCTGTAGATTAGTGGAAGAAGGTGTTAGTTCTCTTAAAATAACACTTCTACTATACAACACTTTTTCGGCCATAGGATCCCAAAGCTTGTATCCTTTCACACTGACACAATAGCCAATAAAGATACACTTAACAGCCTTGTTCTCCAATTTTGACCTCTTCTTCCTAGGCACATGAGCATATGCCTCACAACCAAAAACATGAAGATGTCTTATTAAAGGCTTCTTACCAAACCACACCTCCATGGGTGTCTTACCAAAGAGAGCTGATGTAGGAGACCTGTTTACTAGGTAGCAAGTAGTGGCAACAGCTTCAACCCAAAACTTCTATTTGAGGCCAGCTCCACTAAGCATACTCCTAGCCTTCTACATCAGTGTCATGTTCATCCTCTCTACAACTCCATTTTGCTGCGAGATGTATGGAGTTGTCTTATGTCTTTCAATCCCATGTTCTTGTAAAACTTATCAAATTCTGTGGAATAGAACTCACCACTGTTGTCAATTCTCAAACACTTAATCTTTTTACTAGTTTGATTCTCAACAAAAGATTTAAATTCATTGAATCGACTAAAGACTTTAGATTTGCTTCTAAGATAATAAATCTATATCCTTCTACTGTAATCATCTATAAAAGATACAAAATATACAAATTTAGAGATTGAAGGAACATTAACTGCACCAAACACATCAGAATGGATAAGATCCAATACACCAGAAGACTTATGAGAACTCAAGTAAAATTGAACATGGTTTTTCTTTCCATATATACAATGTTCACAAAAATCAAAATCAAGATTACAATCATCTAACCCCTCAATGATGTTTTTATTTTTCAAGGTTCTAAGACCCTTCTCACCAATGTGGCCAAGTCTCTTATGCCATAATATTGTCTTCTCAACAGAAAGCTTAACTTCCAAAGCATGAGCACCCTTAGGTACCCAAAATGCACTACCATCAAAATTTGATACAATAGATCTTTTAGTTGCTGGTTCCAATGGTGGGGATGAAGTGACTGCAGCTCTTTTCTTCAAGTCAGAAGAACTATTGCATTGTGAAATGCATGCCTCCATCTGAAACAAAGTACCTCTCCGAGTACCCTTTGCAAGCACCATAGCTCCTCTAGTCATCTTGCATCCTTCTTTCGAGAAGACAACTTGCACACCTGCATCATTTAATTTACTTACAGAAAGTAGGTTCTGTGCTAAGCCTGGGATGTGCATAACCCCATAGAAGCCTTCACTTGTCCATCAAGGAATCAGATTTTGACTCTTCCATGGCCAACTATCTTCAGATGAGAATCGTTACCCAGGTACACTCTTCCACCATCGAACTCTTCATACTTTGTAAACCAATCTCAATGTGAGGTCATGTGGAAAGAGGCACCAGAATCAATCAGCCACACATCATTAGATGCATGGGTGGCCAAGATTGCAATGAAGGCATCACCATCATCTTATGACTTGTCAGAATCTGAATCTGGGACATTCTTCTTCTTCTTCTTTTTCTCCTCTTTGCACTCCTTTCAAAAATGCCCAATTTTCCCACAGTTCCAACACAGTACCTTGGACTTTCTATGAGATTTGGATCTTGCACGAGATTTGGATCTACCCTTCTCAGCTTTCTTGTCTTTCTTTTTTCCTTTCTCCTTGGGTCTTCCATGAACCGCAAGAGCTTCTTTGGCTGACTCGGATGACTTTCTCTGCATCTCTTCAAATAACAGTGAAGACACCACTTCATCCATTTTGAAAATGGATGTGGTACTCCTGATGGCCATAACAAGATGATCCCATGAATCTGATAAAGAACAAAGAAGGGTCATACACTGATCCTCCTCCTCCATCTTCACACCAACAGATGTCAATTGTGCAACTAAAATATTAAAAGCATTCATGTGATCAACAAAAAATCCTCCATCTTCCATCCTCAAAGAATATAGCTTCTTCTGTAGGAATAACTTGTTTACCAGGGATTTAGCCAGATAAACATCACCAAGTTTCTTCCACAACTCCTTCACAGTTATCTCTTCATGAACATTTAACAGGACAGAATCAGCCAAACAGAGTCTCACAAGACCCTTAGCTTTATGATCTTTGAGATCCCAATCATCTTGTGACATTGCCGTTGGTTTTACACCAGAAATTGCTTCCCATAGGTCTCTATCAATGAGCATGTCTTCCATTTTGAGTTTCCACAACTCAAAATTTCTACCATTAAACTTTTCCACCTCTATTATTCTAGATGTGCCTGCCATATCCTTCCTGTAGAATACTCTACACAAACTCCCACTCAATCTAAGATCAGTACAAAAAAACCCTACCTAGCAGCTAGGACCAAAACTGGCCAGGCTCTGATACCAACTGAAAGAAAGCTAGGTGTGCGGAAATTACTTCCTAAACTAATCTAATGAGGGGAGAGGTATGCAAATTCATTTTAACCCTTACAGTTTTATAAATATTAAATTTATCAGAGATATTATAGTAGAAAACACAATACAAGATTGTAGACAGAGAGAAGTAGACACAAGATGTATCATGGGGAAAACCTTTTCAGGTGAAAAACCACACACTCTAAAACCTACACAATGTATTATCTAAAATGGTTACAGTTTACAATACACTTGCAATGAAAGTTCTTCCAAGAGTCTTCAAATGTCGAATCTGGAGTTATTATGGTAGCATAACAGTACCTGTAAAAATACTATGCAACTACAACTCCAAACTATGCAATATATAGAGATTACAAGGAATATTTTGGAAGCATCTTGGGATAGGCATCCACCTTGGCCACATGGCCATTATCCCACATAAAAGGACACTTGTCCTTGCTACAAATACATCCCTTACTTCTATCATAAATGGCAAATTTGGCTTTCCCAACATGGAGCGCTCCAAGGCTAAAATATAGACTATGACAGATGCTCTTACGCATCTTACAGTTGTCATAGATTTTCCCAACATAACAACCTTAAATGTTGTAAGAGAATCCATCATACAATGCTAAATATAGAATATTCCTCTTACAACATGTCATAGCCCAACTTGGCCACCCAAAGATGCCTTTCCCTCATGCAAAGATACTCACCGACACTTGTCACCACTTGTCATAGGAATCTCCAAACCTGGCTCTTACGCGTCATAGATTCTGTCATACGGAATATCCTCTTCCACATACCACAAGATGTCAACACATGGCATAATAGTGCCACCTCAAATGGGATGCCCAAATCCATGTAGGTTTGACTTGACCATCCAAGTCACTTTCCAAGCAAGACGACATCTCACCGTGCTACCTCAACTAAGTGACCAAACTGAATGTGCAAGTAAATACAATATTGGGCAATAAATAAATATACAATTAAATAAATAATGCTAGGAATTTTCAAAGGTTGAGACACCTTAATTCCCAACAACTTGGTCTACTACGAACTCGAGGGCTGCTCCTATTTAGTTCTTCATGCAGCTGTAGTTGTCACAATAAAAAGTATAGACATTAATATATAGAAATTACATTATAAAAAATGAAACATTTAACAAAATAATCACTTACCACTGCTAGATAATCTCTCTCCTCATTTGCCTCAGTACTAGGATCAAGCTGTGGCATTGTAATATCCTATAGAAACCATCTAGATAAAAATTAAACTTCAAATCAATAATCATTTGATTTTTCAATAATAAACTATAACAATGAATGTAATTTGAAATTTACTAATCTACCTTATACCCTCATCAAAGGCATGGACCTATCGATCGTGGAAGACACACCATGCTCCATTGCCCTATGAACTTCTGGAGGTGTCTCCGTAGCCTGCATCATCTGAAAATAAAACAACATTATTCAATTACGAAAACTAGAATAGTGATGCAAGTCATGGCTCCTAACATACACACACATTCACCTAAACATGGAAGTACACACAATAAAGCACACAAGTCACATGCATATATACAAATTAGATGAAGATTCATAATTATTGTGTGGTATAAGGGTCAACAAAGGAGGGACCATAGTAGCATCAAATTTTAGGTTTAAGAAGTCAAAGAGGGAGTGAAGACCTCTTAGTTTAGGTTTAGGTTGGTGGTAGGGGTGGGTAGGGTTGTGCTCAAATTTTTGTTTGTTTGGTAGTTATGGAGGTAGGACAATGCCTAACCTAGAGGGTTTTAATATGTCAGGAAAAGATTGGTGATGGGAATGAGGGGCAGAACAAGGGATACAAGAATGGCACTAGAAATCACATAGACATTAGGTAAGTTTATGGGTTTACAGGAAGGAGGAATATCAAGAGTTTGTTGGATAATAGGATGGAGGAAAGATACTAGATAGGACAAGCAAAACCTTATTTTAAAAATTTATTATCATATTCTTTGTCTTGAGGTTTGTTAGGGGGTGGGTTAGAAGCAAACTAGGTCTTGGACATCTGGTAGGGGTAGATTAGGAAATAGGTAGGGTAGATATGGGTTGGTTAGTAGGTTGGGTGTAGTGTTGGGGAAGTTTCTTAGGCCTACTTTTAGAAGTGGATGGGGAAAGGTCCTACACTTTTTCTTTTACTTTATCTTGGAGGGGTGTTAGAGGGGAGATAAAAGTCAATGAGGAAGGTGAAGTAGTAATAGGTGGATATATGGTGGGGAAGATAGGGGCATAGCTAGTGGAGTAGGTGAAGTAATAGAAAGAGGTTGCGGGGTTGGGGAAATAATGCGTTTAGAGACATATGATAGGTGAAGGTGAAAGAGGGAATTGATATGAGGTTGAGGTGGACCAAAAGGGGTTGACAAAAAATAATCTAAGGAGAAGTGTCTTAAGGTAACAACTAGTTGGTATGGGCTATGAGAAATGGTGAAGACATTACCATCATGGGGAATTTAAAGCACTAGTGGATGATAGTTCAGGGACAACCCACAATCCAATGAGCCAAGGATGACCTAAGAGAATAGATAGTGGTATGTGGTGGGGATGATATGACATGCAACATCTAGGCATTTAGGTCCTACCTAGATTAGTAGGGTGAGGGACCCAAAAGTAGGTACAGAAGTGTCATTATGTGTACACTAGGAGATATCTGAGGTGGATAAGAATCTCTTTGCAACCTAGTGATGTATAATTGTTCCTCTATAAATGCATTAATTCCACCTTGATGTATAAATGTTCCACCTTGATTCAAATATCATTTTATCTAGTGTACTTATGCCTCAATCTACAGAGGATCATTATAATCATCAGTAGACACATTGTCAAGCAAGAAGGTGATGGCAGGTGTAGGAGTGGGTTGAATAATGAAATTATAAGGTTGAATGTCTAATGTGCCTATCTTCTCAAAGAATATAGTAGTATTAAAGGAAGGGTCCTCATTAGACTTAGGTGGGTTAGATGTAGGATCAAAAGTAGGGATGGAAAAAATTGAGCCAATAGGATTGACATAGTTTGTAGGGGAATGAGTTAGTGTAGATTTGAAGATTTTGGTTAGGGGTGACTTGTTGCCCCCATAATTAATACCTAAAACGTAGATGATGTTGGATTCAATCATATGCTATATAAGATGTCATAGGTTCATGCCCCTCTCTAGTGTCATGTCCTGGGGTCTAATTGGTGGTAATTGGATGAGTTTATTAGAGAGAATTTGTCGAAGAATAGTGTGGAGGGGATCAACAAGCTTTAATAGACATGTATGGAAAATGTGGTAGCATAGACGAGGCAGTGACCTGTTTGAAAAGATGCCTCAAAGAAATGTGGTCTTATGGTGATGTCCTTGTCTATGCATTTGCTTGTCATGGCATTCCATGAGACCACATTTCTTTGAGGCATTTTTTCAAATAACTATATTGTAATTGAAATTTTGTCATCTATCAACATCTAGTTATTAGTTATGCAATGTCTAGTAATGCTTTGAGTTTGAAAGATGTGCAATGCAATGTAATCAATGATATGAATATAAACTACAAAAATCTAGTAAGTACAATTCATTAGTTAAACTGTTTATTCTATTACCTGAGTGAATCTTTAAACTCCACCACCACTAGGAGGTGTTGTCGTGAAATCTCCAAGATTAACCTATTCAACATCCAAAATCAAATATTAGAACACCATTCATATATAAATATTATTCACATGTAATATTTATAATTGTTTACTAGTTACATACCTCGACAGTAGATATCATAGTGTAATATGGAGGTGGAGAACTGCTACAAATTAAATGAACACTATGACCCTGAAATTTCATTAAAATCATCAAACTAAATTAGTTAATCTTGTATTTCAAAAATTAAATTTAATAAATTCAATTCAATGAACTTACTAACATTTACCTGCTGAAAGTCTCACTTAGGAGGGCATCTGTCATCACCATCTGCTCACCTATAGATGTAGCATGTGCACATGCATCTTGACTATCCATGGGGTCATAACCACAGGCTAACCTGTAAGCTTGACAAGTGTGGGGTGGAACCCTACTCCTCGAACTCTCCCCCCACCCACGTTGTGCTACAAGACTGGCATGCTCTATGATGCTCTAGGTCAAGGCACTAAGAGACTGAAGTGTCTTGACCTTAGCACTCTCCTTCGCAACAGAAGGGATAGACACGTGCTCATGGGTTGGTTTGGTGAGTGCTCATCTCGCCAGCCACAATGGGTCAACACGTGCCCCTGGTCTATCCTGTGCTGACCCCCCACCTCTACTCTAGAAGTCTCGCATATCAAAATGGTTTAGCACTTTATTTTTGACAAACTCGCAGTAGAGTTTCCCCAAAAAGTATTGTGGGACCTCATTATTGTTACATGGAGGATGGTCAAAAACCATCCACCACCTCTGCCCAATATTATCCCTTATCACTTGGTTGTTGCACCAATGGATAGGGAACCTCTTGCATGTAAGGGGTAGAGGTTGATTTGTGCGTGGGTCTGTGAAAATGGAACACAAGTCCAATTTTGTAATTTATTCATTTTTTACTTGTTCATAGGACAACTTGTCTACATAGTACTCTCTAAATTCTCTCCTCTTTTCTAACCAACTAGATATTTGCTTGCTAATTGAATCTACATTTGATAACATAGATTCAAGAGATTGAGCAAGCGTGGATCTATGCGAGGTTGAAGTTGTAGGATCTTTCAACCTTGTAATTATGCCCTCAATTTGTTTTTTATTGTTTTCAATTTGCCCCATTAAATTTTCTTGTGTTCCAGGGGCATATTGAGGAATGAATGGAGGTGTTTGTTGTTCGGGTTGTTCTTCAGTAGGTATTTTTTGTTCAGGTGATGGAGGATTTTGTGGATTTTCAGGAGGAGGAGGAGGTGCATTATCAATTCCTATAAATTAAAGAAATTTACATCAAAAATCTGCTTAAACCTACCTCTTTAGCAACAAATTCACACAAAAAAAGCAAATACAACTTACTCCTTTGGCCTCCCCAATGTCATGGTAGCATTTTGACGATGAATCAGTGACAATTTAGTGATGAATCTGACGTCCAATAATACGAGCAAGCTCTCAAGGGTTTGTAGGCCACGGGTTTGCTAGAAAATGAAATGAAACAATGAGCATAAATGCATCTTTTTAAAAAAAAAACACTTAAACATAACGCGCTCGTGTTATGTCTTAGAAGTTTTTTTTTTAAAGTTGGCCACTTTTTAGCCCCCCAACTTTTTGCACCCACCCTATATTCAACATTAACACCTTCAATTTGCATGTCATTAGATGGTAAAGAAGAAGCTTCACCTTGATAAGCATCCACCAAACCTTGTCTTCCAATCCTCTTCCTTGCTCTATCCTTTTCCCTAATTGCTTCAATTTCCACCAATGTAAGTTTCCTCCTCCTTTTCCTTTGCGACGACTATTGCTCCCGATTAGAACAAAAATATCACCCTAATGATTGAAATAATCAAATTTTATGTCCAAAAGTGTAGAAAAGTGTTATTTGATTGTAACATGCAGAGATCATGGGTTTCTCAACAGCAAAGGGTTTGTGGGTGTCATTGTCAAGCCCAACAATATTCTTTTTGCCTTTTTTGGGATTTTAGGTAACGAATATCCATTCCCAAAATGGATATCCATTACCTAAAGCCCAATTCTTTGGACAACGAATATTTGGGTAACGGATATTCGCTCTACAAAATGGATATCCATTCTACAAAATAGATATCCCTTACCTATATTATTAAATTGAGGCAAATTATAAGAATTGAAAGAGATATAAATTGAGAAGTAACTTTGTGGGCCTTGTCAACAAGATGAGGACCAAAGGATTGATTGCCAAAGGTAGAGTTATAGTTCCTAGATTAGACTTTAGAAAGACTCTAGGAGAAACTAGAGGAAAAAAGGAAGAGAAGGGAGGAGTTAATGAAGTCATTAAGAGGCATGGCCCTTTGAATTAATCACTTAGTAAAGAAAATGGGAGTTCACATGGATTATAAATCTATTTGTGATAAGAGTGTTCAGTAGAAATAGGTGCCAAAGAGTAAGGTGATTTATGAAGGGAATAATGGCATATTTTGTGCTTATAGATTTTTGGTGACACAACCAACATTAGGTAAAGAGGAGGAATAGTTTCCGTATATGAAATAGGTGATTGTTCCATGGAACAATGGAGTTGTGGCTAGATAATCGACTCTAAATAGTTGGAGAGTGAGATGCCATAAATGGAGTGTGATTGATTATGAAAGATATTGGTTTGATGTTGATGTGGAAATTTTGAAAATGATTTCTTTGAGTAGATCAATTATACTCTTTAGAATAATGACCTAATAGGGTTTAGATTTTAAGGCTCAAGGATCAATAAGAAATAAGGTGGTGAACAAAACCAAAGGACTTTTATGTGGTTGAAAGGAGAGTATGTGATCTTCATTAAGGATTAGGAGTTAGAAGTGATTGAAGTGATACCTGAAGGAGATACATTAGAGGATTGTGATCTCTAGATTGTTCCCATAGAAGGAGCAACTAAGTTGAAGGAACAACTTTCCATGGAATGTGTCTATGGATTGACATGGCCTTAGGAGGCAATAGTTCTAACTTCATAGTTGAAAACACATTTGTGAGAATGTGATAAGAGTTGAGTGGTGACTCTAGGATTGTAGATATGCTTTTCAAAAAAGTAGACAAGTTACATGAGTTGTCATAGGGTGTCATCTCAAGTGAAGATACTAAGTTATTGTGTCATGGTTAACATATACTGAGGAGTGAACATGCATATTGTGGTAGTATCTTGGTGCAAGCTAAAATTCTAGAGGATGGATCTAGAAGAAGAACACCATTCCAAATAACTATTGGAGACATTACCAAGGGTGTTGATGGTGCACTAGAGATTTCAAGTGGCAAAGGCACTAGTGAAAACTATGAAATTTTTATAGGGATCATATAGTATATCATGTACAATATACATATCAAGGAGTGCATGAAGATACTTGGTATGGGTATGTGAGACTAGCAGAGTTGCTTGGTTGGAAGAGGCCAAGTGTAGGAAAGAAAAGGAATTTCGCCAAGGTGTAGATGGACTAGAAATTCTAGATTATAGGATATTGACATAGTCTATGATGACACTTGAAAGGATAAAAGACCATAGCATGGGGAATATGTGGATAAAAGATGTATGAACCAATAAAAAAGAAAATCTATAAAGTTGTGATCAACACACAATGGACATAGACCCATCAAAGGATGGAATAGTAAGGGTAGGAACGCAAGAGAGGTAACAAAAAATGGCCATAAGAAGAATATGTAGATTGAATTCTAGGGATTTCATGTGACTAATAGGGTAAACATTGGAAAATAAGGAGTGAATAAGGATTTTAGATGAATCATGAGGTGGAGTAAGATGATATAGACCATTGCAAGAGTAGAGATTAGTACTCATAGGAGTCAACATACATGTAGGAAAAAGGAGGAAAGTATATGCAAAGACATACTAATTAATCTACGGTTCAATGTAAGGGATTACTTGTAGTAATGGGAATTGAAGACGAGACACAACATCTAGATGGAATAGTAAAAGATTTGTAGTAATGCAAGAGTAGTTACTAAAATTTGGTTTTAAGTAACATATATTTGTTTCTTAGGAACTGATATTTGTTACATGAACACAAAGTTCTCCAGCCTCAGGAATGCCTTGGATTTAGGCTTGGGATTGTCATTGATGCAGAGGTAAACGCAACGGGAGCTTACTAACAGGAAGGAGGAGTCAATAACACAAACAGCATGTTAAAAATCCCTATCGGCTCAGCATCATCATCATATTTCCTGCAAACGCCAACAGCATCATCATATTTCGGACGAACACAATTATCCTCCTGTCGACTACTGTTCACTTCCTCCGTCTTCCGCCTATCATCATCATCATGATATTCAACTAGCGCAAACATCCTCCTGTTGCACTGTTCATCGGGCGCCAAACTCTATCGGCATCATCATGATATTCAACACTCCCTTCGTCAGCAGGATATCAAATATCCGGTTGCTCCAAATATCCTGATGACGACAACTTTAGCACCTTCCCTTCGATGCCCCGATAGCCGACGATACAAGCAACAGCATCATGATATGATTTATCTGGTTCGATTGAAACATCCTGATGATGTTAACCCAACTTTCTGCCGAGGACCTACGCCAATACCTAAGTACTTAGCGACAGCAGGATAAACTTGCATAGGGTGATATCTCAATATCCTGATGACGATGACGTCATATCCTGATGACGATGACGTCACACAATATCCTGATGACCTCTTCAACACTTAGCCAAAAAAAATGAACTTTCACTCCCGCATCCGATAGCGATATGCGGATGATGGGCACACCCGAGAGATGATCCTGACGACGATATATACACTGAGTATATATCTGACTTACAACATCCTGATGCACTTGCAACATGCAAACTTCAACAGTTTCATAACCCGATCCTGATGGCGATGTATTCGCAGATGACGATGCGATTCGCTCCGATTGGAAAAACACATGCAGACTCCTGTATATCCATCCGCTGCATGCAAACACTCAGAACCACACAATTTCACAAAGACAATATGATGATCGGGCCGGATCACCTTCAGATCAAAACTTAACAATTTATCTTTCCAAACCTAGCACATGAGGATGCTAGGCTGATCTACAGCATGCTACCAATTGATCTCTTGAACAGTGCAATGCATAAACAGAAAACAAAAATGCAAACTAAGCTATAATACAGGACCATTCCACCGATTCACAGGATCAACCGGTGGAAGGGTTGAAGGAATCCATCAACTTATAAACAGAAAGGAAATCAAAACAGATACAGCTAATAAACCAGAAACTGCAAATGATGAGATCTTATTCAAATGAAATTCAAATGTATTGTTTCTGCAATACTGTCAAACAACAGTGCTTCTCAATATCTGGACTGTTCTCCTGAATCTCAACAACACCAATACATAACACAACTAGCATAACATATCATAACTCAATATGCTAAACCCTAACAGATCGAAGGTATATATAGCAAAATCCTTCGAGTACTACCAACTCACTTCCCAGCGGCTGGGAGCTTCCAAGCGGCTGGGAGAAGGACAGCTCAGACTACCTGATCACGATCTCGAACTGATCTCTAACTACCTACACACTCTCCTAGGCTGATCTAATACATAGCATTGGTCCAATGGACCTTATTACATGATGAAGTCAAACATACTAAAAATAGACTAATGTCCTGTCATCATGTGGACAATTAACCTATATCCTGATCATGTACGGGTGCTCCTGCACCAGTCATAGTTGACTTTCTCTCAACTCTAATGTCTTTAAAAGTTTCACCCTCTTCTTCTGACTTCACCCTTTGTGCTGACGACTTTTTTTATTCAAATTTGATGAAACAAAAAGTGTTTATTGAAGAAATTGTCAACATTCTAAAAATATAATATATTTATTAAACAATTATTAATAATTTTCTATATAGAGTGTGTCTGAAATCGTGATGAACACACTGATTGAAAAACATCCATAACTTTCAAATTGTTTCACCTTTTTCAAATCCGAAAGATGTGTCACACTCTATGCTTTTCTGGCTATAGGTTTAAAAAAAATGAATTCCATTTTTTTAATCGAGTTAGGTTGGTTGGAAAATTACTTTTCAGTTTTTAAAAGAAGTCAGTGAAAAATTCATAACTAATTATTTTCTTAGAAAAAATTTCAAAAAAATATCACATCCAGGCATGAGTCCTTTACTTATTTTTAAAGATTCAAAAAAATATGTGTCACATCCAGGCATGAGTTCTTTACTTATTTTTAAAGATTCAAAAAAAAATTCATACTTAGGTTGGTGGGAATGACACCCACTTTTTTTTTAAAAAAAAATTTAGTAGTTGTTCATTGAAATATTCATTTTTTTACCAAGTAAATTTAGTTTTTTTTCAAAAAAAAACAACCCATAAACTAGATTCAATTCTCTACAAATTTTGTTCTTACATATTGTTCAAATTGTGTAGATAATCCATTCAAATTTTCACATGTACTTGCTTAAGTCTGTTTTTTAGTATTTTGATTGCCACTTAGAGGTATTGTTTGGCCCATCATGATCCTACACTCAGCCTATGAATAAAAGTTATATATTAGCTTCTAATGTCTAGAAAGCTTTCATCAACCATAATCCAGTTTAAAGAGAATCTATGTAACAAGAGGAAGTAGGTCTCAACAAAACAACCTAATGCTTTGTATCCTATCACTTCACTTATATTGGAACAAGAGTCTAATTTGTGATTTGTCTTGTAGAAGTCTCGACTTATATTGGAATAGGAATCTAATCTATTAGTACATTTATATTAGAAATAACCTGGTGGCAAGGAGATTCATAAAACATATAAACACCTTAGCCAAGTAACTTGGTAACAAGGAGATTCATAAAATATATAAGCATCTCAATGAGAGGATGTTAACACATTAATTAGATTTATACCTTGTGTTTTTCTATATATTTAGTGTTTTTTAAACAGTTATAGACATTTTTTAATTGCCAGGGAATCAAACAATGCAATTGACCAATCATTCATAGGGGTTTAATAGTTGAGTGGGGTTTAATATTGTAATTAAGATTAAATGATTTTTTTTTCCTTTCCTTGGATAGGAATTTTCCAAATTTTTGTACTCTTTTTCACTAGTACAAGTGTCACAAGCATTGGTAAATAATCAATCAAATACAATTTTATAGTAACTTATTTCTTGCACCTGTAAATGATTTATAATTTGTAACTTGTTGTAAAGAAAATAAAAGTTTTACATAAATTATTTAGATTAATTAAATAAATACATTCAATTACCTAGCAAACAATTAATCTAGAGAATAGAGTTGGGTCCAATAATAGAATTGAAATAAATGCAATAATTAAATAAGAGGATAAGGGGATTTAGCTTTAGGATTGATGATAAATAAATGATGTTCATGATATTTTACAATGATTTATTTCTATCATAATTATTTTTGCCTCAATCTAATGAACAATTGAGAGTTTGAACTAGAACTAAAATTAATGTGATAATTAAATAAGAGGATAGGGGGCTTAGCTCTAGGATCGATGATAGATAAATGATGTTGATGTTGTTTGTCATGTCCCTATAATTAAATTGATTATGTATTATCCATTCAAATTAAAGATATGAATGATATTAAAATCTATTATTAAAAAATCATAAATTGAATACCTTTAAATTAAATAGTATAAGTTGGAAATATTTATATTAAATAATATAAATTACATATATTCAAATTAGATATTAAATATACTATATTTTATATATACTTAAATATATTTAAAGATATTCAAAATAAATATCAAATATATTGTATTTGATATATATTTAAATATTATAAATTAAATACTATACTATTAATAAGTTAAGTATATTTTAAATGGCATAAGGCCACATAAGTGGCAGCAACAAATGTCACAATAGAAATGATCAGAAATAAGGATCGCTGACCATAAAGAGGCACAAATATATCAAAGGGAGTATCTTAAGGAAAAGGTACCTATTGATATAAAAAATTATCTATTTGTATATGGTGGCAATTGAAATAAAGTAACAAACATCAACAATTAAGTTTAGATAGTAATCGACAGTGCTAACAAAGGATTATGTCCCTTGTGAAAGGTTATCCCTCTTCAAAAGGACAACTGACTTCATAGGGAATTAAAGGTATAAGTTTAGATTGGTGTGAGAGAGGGAGGGGGCATATAGAATTTGAAGAATAAATAAAATATTCAATCAAAAGAAAACTAATATACAGGTCTGCAAGAAAGAGGTATAGAAAAACATAAATTTTCTGATTATATTAAAATGAGTATTTAGTGCAAGACAGGGCCAAGAAATACAAACATCCATGTACATATATATATCAGCAGTGATATATATATTATCATAGAAGTGACAGCAAAAGCAAGTAATTAAGGCAGCCAGGTATGTATATAATAGCAGTGATATACATAGTTATAAAGGTAATAGGAGAATGGTAATGTAACCTATTCTTTTGAATAATTAGTTATGCTTATTAAATGAATAAATATATTCAAATGCATTTGTAATTATATCAATTAAAAGCATTGAAAATTGATGCCAATACTATTGATGTTATGGATAATAATAATTTGATTTTTGGCAATGATTGATCAAGGAAGGTTGAGCTAGGACTACAAGGAGAGGGAATGGTGAATGATCCATCACTAGGCACTCCACCTCATGATGATGGTTAAGGACCACATGAAGCCAACGGAGGATAAGGTCCTGCTATTGGGCCTAGTGTTGAGGATCGAGGACACCCTATTGCAGCCTTCCAAACTATCCCCACTTGAGTCAATTATTGATATAAGTGAAAAGGAGGATCTTCAATCATAAGAGGAAGGGATGGTGTGATGGAGGGGAACAGTGTAAATCCCTCACTAGGTATGCCACCTCATGATGATGGTTAAGGACCATCGGTTAAGGACCGCATGAGGCCAACAGAGGATAAGGTCTTGTTGTTGGGCCTAGGGTAGAGGAAACTTGGGACACCTCATCATGTTCCACTCCCTCCTCTATGGTTGAACCCACATAGTCCTTAAGACTTGTTACATTACTATATATGATCTTTGCTTGTTGTTTATACTTTAGTATTTCGTGTATTCATGTGTATACTTGGTGACCTTGGGATGGCGGACGGGTCCACGATGTAGTAAGGGATGCACCAAATCCCCTTTCCAATTGTCCGATGGTATACTTACATGTATTAATGCAACTTACCCATATTCATTCCTTGTGGTGTATTTAAGTGTATTCAACTATATACCTTGTGGATTATGTGTATTCGAGTATATACTCTATGTATTCAAGTGTATACTTCATGAGGCTAATGTAATATTGTAAGTGCTTTCTAACTTGTTGCAAGAAGTAATTCAAACCAAGGTACTCTCTAAACTTTTATTTTCTTGGAAATCGATAATTGAGGGTAAAATTAGTATTGTTCCCAAAAAGGGACATTACATTGTTTTAGAATAATAATTTTACTTTTTGTCACAAAATTATTCACCTTGGTTTGATGAATAGTTCAAGATTTGAACTAGTGTAGAAACATTTGCATATTAATTCCATGTCTCACAAGATCAATCTTGACTACTGTGAACCTGATCTTGATGTGTCAAATTGATCTACAATGCATGAGAGTGATTTTAGAGAGTTCGGTAATTATTGTGAAGCTTGATATGTGGTTGAACATATGTAGTGACAAAATAATTGGGGGGTCCTATAGAACAATTGTACAAACAAAACTTTGGTAGAAAAATTGTGTTGTATAAGCCTTCTAGAATTTATTTGATTGGGAAGATGATAGTTTTAAGTGTTGTTATGATAATAGATTATAAAAAAACTATTTTCATCGAGATTGTATCTTTGTGGACTTTAGTGGAAGATTCATTTGTTGGGCTATAATCGTGAAGTATTTGGTTTTTACATGTATTTTAATTCAATTATTTTTCTTCTACTTTTGTGATAAGGATTGCATAATTATATAAAAATCAATAAGGGATTCAATTAATTTACTACATATATAGAATATAGACAAGTTACTTATATAGTAAGCATGAGTTTTCCACAGTCCGTGATAGTATTCTGAAGAGCTTCTAGATTCAACTGTGTGTGTTTTTGCATCATAGGAGGTTTTTGCATCATAGAATATAGACAAGTTACTTATAGTTTTATTGCAAAAAGATAGTTAATTATTGCACCAATTCCTATCTCGCAAACAAACTATTTAAAAAATTACATTAAATTTTCTAACATCTTCCATATGATTAAGAATTTGACTATAGAAAAGGCATCCATCCCTAACAAAGTTTATGCCCATTGAACCTATGAGTCCAATTGCTAGTTACAAGCATTTGCACCATAGAAAGTTCAAGGAAGGCGTGAGACAACTCGGAACACTATAATGCTCACATATAAAAGCCTATCGACTAATTACTTTTTATAACTCAACTTTTATAATTAAACCTCATATTTTTTGCTTACAACTTACTTTGCACTACACCACATATTCTATTCAACCTGATTTGACGCGCAGGTTGCGACCGACAGATAACATGTAATCTATCTAACCGCAGGGTTAAAGGGCTGGATTCCATGGACGAGGTTTCTCATTTCACAGTATGATGGCAAGCGAAACGAAGGTGGTCGAGCACATCGTGTTATTCAAGGTAAAAGAAGGCGCGGCGCAGGAGGAAATAGACGCGTGGCTGTCTGCCCTAAATGCTCTCGATTCGCTGGAGTGCGTAGAATACCTGCGTGCAAATCCTGCTGCGGCCACAAATTCGTCCAACAAATACACGCACGCCCTGTATGGGCGCTACAGAAGCCGCGAGGCCTTGGCTCAATACATTGTCCGTCCCCGCCACGTGGCCGCTGTGCAAGGTCACCTTGTCGTTGAAGATTTACTCGCTCTGGACTGGGAGGCGCCCGAAGATCGGTCTTGGTTCGAATCCTGTCGCGCTCTTCGCATCGAGCTTCTGAAACCCCGGCTCGATCTGGAGCAAGCTGAGCGCGCAGAGGTTTTTGAGGCACTGAGCGGCTACAAGAATTTATTCCCTGGGGTTTTGTCGGCTAGTTTTGGGGAGAATATTTCTCCCGGGCGAGCCAAGGGATTCTGCTGGGGTTTTCTGTGTGTGTTCGGGACTCTCGACGATCTGCAAGAGCTGAATAATAATGAGGAGCATGTGAGGCTACAGGAAACCCAAATTATGCCCAAAGTGCAAGAAACCCTAATTATGGAATGTCGTCTTGCCTCTCCCTGAAGTTTCATATTATTAAAATGTGATATTAATGCTTAGGAAGTTTAGTTTTTAACTTATGAACTTTTAAGTTCACTTTATTTTATTTTAAATGATGGATCACTGGGTGATTCCAATTATTATGGACTGTGGAAGTATTATATCTATTATTAAAAGCTTCTGTTGTAATATATTTGTAAATGAGTTAATTTTGTTAATTTGTGTTCTAATAAGTTTGTAAATTAGTTGATTTTTTTTAAGTTGTGTTCTAATATGTTTGTAAATTAGTTGATTTTGTTAAGTTGTGTTTCTAATTATTACAATATATTTAAAAATTAATTAGTTATAAGTTTAGAATATTGAAATGTATTATTTTTTAATACTATGTATTTAGTGTAACGTAATCATAAGAATATATACTTGTATTTTTGGCCTTCCTAAATCATATGGAAAGAAGCACTTACTAATTATTTTCTTGTTGTTACATAGGCACTTATACTAACTATTTTATAAAAAATATACATTTTATCACAAAAAAAGGTGGGTGGTGATAGTCACACCCCAAAGTCTAAGAAAGGTGAAGCCTTATACATATCTAAATAGAAAGAAAATTGCTAAGTTGCAAGAGCTATAGAACCAAGCAAGAGGCAAGTTGCAATCATTTCGTTTTCACACATCCAGATTTTCCTATTCATTAGGAATAGGCTCTTAACTAGTAGGAGCACCATCAGGATTAGCCTCATTAGTTTGCACATTTTTAGGAGGTTGGGAAGCAACCCTGATCAGAGAATGGCTAAGGTGAGTTGAGGGAATTTGCCTATGTTTGGCCAACCTAGAGCTCCTCTAGAATGGCGATGAGGAGAAGGTGAATGTTCATGGGAGGATTGGGACCAACCATGTGCATTGTGACCACGAGATTTGCATTGAGGACGTTGAGAATCATTATGCCCATGGGGACTCTGACTTCTACCACATTGACACCCTTGAATAGGGATTGAACCCTATTAGAACGAGGGGAGGTCAAGGACACTCTGACAATCATAAAAGGAGCACTGCCCCAATGGTCCAAAAGAACATGTAGGTGGGCCACTTCAGGTGCAACTTTATTTGCTTGCACTTGTATGTGTATTAACACATTGGAACATATCATAGAGTTAGAAAACAATGAGAAAAGGCTACAACAATATAGCCAACAAAAAGAGTAGAGTTTCTATCTTTTCAAATGCTAAATAAGATTTCCAATCTAAAAGCATGCCAAATCTAGGTATACTTAGCAGAAATTCTAAGTCAATCTCCTAGAAGTACAATGTGCCAAGAAAAACGCTCAAGTCTAAAGGATCCTGCAGGGGGTAGGGTATGTATGCCTCATATTTGAAGCACAGTTAGGTGCCTCCTGCATTTTGGAGTATGAGGTAGTCCCATATGTTATAAGCCCCCTGTAGAGCCCAAAACAGGCCGCCCGACATCGTGGACTATAAAAGGATCCATTTTTAAAAAATCATGAATCTAATTCCAAGTTGTTTGAGCTCTACGACAAGACTTATTTAGTATTTAAGTGTTTCCAGATACCCATTGAAAGGGCAACAAGGGTTGGAAACACCCAAATGAATTAGCCTTGAGCCAATAGATAGGCATTGATAAAGAATGCACCAGACAAAGTGTGCAAGTTGTGGCTCAATAATAGTGTGCCAAATAGTTTTAAATCTACATTGCCAAGCACCAATTGAAGACTAGAGAGCTCATCTATCATTAAGTTTTTGCACCATATGCAAATGGGGCGAGAGCCAAGCATAACTGCATTCCTCTTGTCTCACTCTTGGTCATGCTACTAGAGGAGAGAGCTTGCAGTTTTGGGACCCAACAAAATAGAGACTCTATTGGGCACAACTCCAGTTAGTCCTCTTTCGGGTTACATGAAGTTGATGACTCTACTGATGAGAAGACCCAAGAAATATTTTTAACCTTGGTGGTTATGTCTGCTCAAAGGATTTCCTCATTCTATGAGGTGGTGACTCTATTGTCATAATATCAACATTACTACTAGTTTTACATGCTTGCTGGTGATGCAACAATTTCTTTTCACATCGATGTTGCAGTAGGTTAAGGTACATGAAGGTTTTCTTTTCCTTGATGTTACTCTATTTCTTCCTTAACAAAAACTTCTTGTAAGAAGTAGAGTCCTTTTTCAACATGCTATGAATTTATTGCCATGGCCTTTAGGTTTGAATATATTGGTAGGGAAATTCTTTCTTATGTTCCTTCCCATGAATCATGCCCTATTTCTCATGCAGATGAGTATGACTCAGACTATTACAGTGATACATTCTTTTCTAGCTCTAATAGTCATACTCCATCTCCAATCTACTCCCAACAAGACCAAGCATCCATACTCCATCACAATCATAATGAGCTTGACAGGTAGCATAACGAAATTGAAAACCAAAGCAAGTTGCTTTAATCCAAGTTGCAATCTAATGCTCATCCTGCTGCCACAAAAATCCAAGTTGTTAAATCCCCCATCATTCCCCTAGATACCACCTAAAAACAACTAGACCTCTCTTGGGTCAATTATGAAATACAGACCATGACAACCAGGGTCTACAACTAGATGTCTATCTTTGATGGGTGTGATCTTTATGAAGGGGATACACATGTTACTGCATTTTCAAAATTTATGGATAATTTTTAGTTTGGAGATGAGGACATGTGGATAAGATTCTTTGCTAGATCTCTATGTGGGATGGCAAGGAGACGGATTAAAGGTTTTCCATAACTTTACTTTTCTTCTTGGAAGGACCTTATGGCTACATTTGATGATAAGTGTGCAAGTGATCTAGACCATGTTGCTCTTGTCTAGGAATTGGTGAAAATCAAAAGGAAAGAGGGTGACTCTAGTATGGACTTCAACCACAAGTTTGTTGTTGTTCTTTCCAAAATACCAAATCTGTGCAAAACTAATGCCCCTATCTGCATTCACATGTTTTTTAAAGCATGAGGATAGCTTGAGTTCGGTGTAGACGGACCTAAAGCTAACAATTCTAGAACAAGATTACTAATGCCTTGACTCCCTCGAAAGATTGAAGAATGATTACATTGCAAAACTATTACCCTCAAAGGCAAAAATTGTAAGAGATGAACTAGTTTTTGTGGACAACAATAAAGTGGATCAAGTTGAGAATAATAAAAAGGGTCAAATTTTGTGATGCAACATCATATGATAGTTTTGTAGATAGTGAAGATAGTGTAACCACTTATCTTTTGTTGGATAGATCATCCTTTGGGGATGACAATGATGGTTTTGTAATTGACTCCCAACATGAAGTCAAGGATGACAAAGATGTGTCCACACTAGGCAATGTGACTATTTAGATAGATGATGGTACAAACATTGAATTTTAGTTTTAAGGCCTTGCCATAGACAATGGTGTTGATGTTGTGGATGCAAGTAAGGAAGTTGAAGTGCAAAAGCTTTCTTACTCATTTCATGTGCTTCCTTGCTTTATTGATCCTAAAGGAGATGATGCTCGCACCTTTTTTGTTGTAAGTGTAAGAGATAAATGTGAAGGTGTGCATGATCTAACTAATCTCGATCCTAAGGTTTTCAACTTGGATAAATTTTTAGACCTTGGTTTGGAGCAGTTATCTTTTGCTGGTAAGAATTGCATTGAGGACACATTTTTAAGCTCGTTGGCTGATCTTTCTATTGTTGAGGTTGTGTGTTCTCAAAAAGGATCAAGTTGCTTTCTTGCAAGGAGAAGAATAACAACAACAAATCATAGATCAGTTTCTTAGCAACAAAATTTTTGCAGCAGATTGCATTAAAAGATACAAAATAGAGAGGTAATTTGAAGATTGTAAGTTTTCAAATAAAGTGCCTCAAATCTCTTATCTATATACTGATAATATAGAATTAGATTTAAATCATGTTTATGATTCAATCATGAAAGAATACATCAATATTTGTGGTGCAGCTAGGTTGCAAGAACTTGAACAATCACATGATATAGCCCAGCTTGAGATTGCAACTAAACAAGAGGTATTTTAGTTTTAGGTTCAAGAGACTTTTTTCTTCATGCTAATTTGTGTTCAGGTCTAGATGTGTATCATGCTACCAAGAATTTTGAAGATGTATGTCTCCAAGTGGTTGAACATGATGATGGTCCCCACTACTTGTGGTTTCCATGTCCAAGTGATAGTCACTTCTAGTTCTAGAATGACAATCTTAACATTGGAAATTTGCATGCAAGAAGTATCATTTGTTGCAGCCTAGAGATGGATACACTTTCAGCTTAAGGGAATCAGTTCCTTCTTCAAGCTTGTCTTTGACAAAAGAAAGTGGTATGCAACATTTTGTCCATTGCCTAGTGCCATGGATCTTCTTCGTAGGGTCTAACCTGTAAGTGTTCTAAAATTTTATTTACAACCATACTCAAATTCCTTTGTGCCTTTATGTTATTAGCTATAGGTTGTGTTTTCTCTTGTGTACATAGCTTTGTTGTGCTTGTCTTTCCCCCTCCCCCCTCATCCTTTTTGCCTTTTTGGTCTGCTCTTAGATATAGCTAGATTCTCATTGTGCTTGTAAGAGACACATGTCCCCAACCAAAGCCAGTGTTGGGACCCATTTCAAAATTTACAAAAATCTTAAGTCCTTGCCCATTTTGTGTACTTGCCCTATTTTAACCCACCATTTATAATTGATCTGAGAAATATTAATTGGTCTCTCCCTTGGTCAAATCTTGCCTTGGAATTGCCTTTTGTCATCCCCATGTCCCCCTCATGTGTTGAAGTCAAAAATCTAAAAATATTCTACTTGTCTAGGAAGTTCTAAGTTGTTTTGTCGTGTTTCTATGAGTTTACATACTTTCTAGGTGCTATTGAACATGATCCCTTCACCTCCCATCTAGTCCCTACCTCCTTTCTTGCACAAAAGTTCCACCAAATTTCATTAGATCCTTCACTTCCACTAATTCCTTCATTTCTTCTATTTTGTGGGTTTTCAACCTGCTATCAAATGTATTCTACCCGTTCATATCATATATCCAACTCTTGTTCTACATAAAAGTTTCACAAAATTCCATCAAGCTCCTTTGTCTTTTTCATTCTACCTATTTCCTCCATTTTGTAGAACCCCACTTGGATACCAGATTTCAAATTTCGATTTCCAATATCCTATCCTCTTATCCCCTTCCTTTTTTTTCAAACTCCTATTCTAGCCTTCCACTTCTTTTTCCTCTACTTTGCAGAATTTCTCTTCTAGACCAGATATCTTCACCTATTGTCCTATATCCACTTCTCCCATCCTATTCCATAGACTTCCTTCACATTTTTTCCTTTTACCTTCCTTCTTGTTTACATAGTCTCCTCTAGGAACCAAATACATTTCCACCTCTAGTTCCCCTTCCCTTTTTTGCATTCTTCTCGACCACTTTTACAAGAAATCTCCCCACTTTTGAATCTCATCCATTTGGTCCATCCACTTTCCACATCTAGTTCGGGGTTAAATTCCTACACCTTTGTATCTTCCATTTTTTCTTCACAGACTTTTCTCCTTGTACTTTAGGATGTCTTCCCTTCACCTCATATCATGTCCTAACATCCACTTCCACATCTAAATCTCGCATTTCCCCACATCTTCCAAATAATAATTTTCCTCCATTGCGAAAACCTTATTAACTTCCTGATTTCCATCACACATTTCCCTTCACTTCCACCTCTAGTTCCCACCTTCAGTTTCGCAATATTTCTTTGAATTTCTCCTATCCTTTCCTTTGCTCTCTGACAAATTCCTACGTTTGTCCCAATGACCAAATCACTCATTCCCTTCCATTTCATGGAACTTTTCCATCCTTTAGGACTTCATTCCTTTCCTTCCACTCCTTATGTTGAGTTATTCATTTAATATGCTTCCTTGATCTTGAAGGAGATGATGCTTACACCTTCCTTGTTGCAAGTGTAATCTAGATGAATGTGTGTATGATCTAACTGTTGTCGGTCCTAAGGTTTTCAACCTGGATAAATTTTTAGACCTTGGTTTGGAGCAATTATCTTTTGCTGATAAGAATTACATTAAGGACACATTTTTTAGCTCACTAGATAATCTTTCTATTATTGAGGTTGTGTGTTCTTAGAAGGATCAATTTTCTCACTTGCAGGGAAAAAAAGAACAAATCATAGATCAATTTCTTAGCAACAAAATTTTTAAAGCAGGTTGCATTAATGGATACAAAATAGAGAGGCAATTTGAAGATTGTGAGTTTTTACATGAAGTGCCTCAAATTTCTTATCTATATACTAATAACGTAAAATTGGATTTGAGTCAAGTTTATGATTCAATCATGAAAGAATACATCAGTATTTGTGGTGTAGTTGAGTTGCAAGAACTTGAGCAATCACATGATATATAGCTTGAGATTGCACCTAAACAAGAGGTATTTCAATTTCAGATCCAGGAGAGTTTTTTTCCTCATGCTAATTTGTGTGTAGGCCTAGATGTGTATCGTGCTACCAAGGATCTTGAAGGTGTATGTCTCCAAGTGGGTGAGCATGACGATGGTCCCCACTACTTGTGGTTGCCATGTTCAGAAGATAGTCACTTCTAGTTCCAGCATGATGATCTTCACATTGGTAGTTTGCATGCAAGAAGTATCATTTTTTGTAGCTTGGAGATGGATACATTTTTAGTTTGAGGGAATCAATTCCTTCTTCCAACTTGTCTTTGACAGAGGAAAGTGGTATGCAATAGTTTGTCCATGACCTAGAGCCATGTGGATCTTCTCTATAGGGTCTAACCTATAAGTGTTCTAAATTTTGGTTACAGCCATACTCAAATTCCTTCGTGCCTTCATGTCATTGGCTATAGGTTGTGTTTTCTCTTGTGTACATATCTTTGTTGTGCTTGTCTTTCCCCCTCTCCCCTTGTCCCTTTTTCATTTTTGGTCTGCTCTTAGAGATAGCTATATTCTCATTGTTATTGCAAGAGACACATATTTCCAACTAGATCCAATGTTGGGACCCAATTCAAAATTTACAAAAATCCTAAGTCCTTGCCCATTTTGTGCACTTGCTCTATTTTAACCCACCATTTATAACTGATCTTAGAAATATTAATCGGTCCCTCCCTTGGTCAAATCTTCCCTTGGAATCTCCTTTTGTCATTCACATGTCCCCCTCCTGTGTTGAAGTTGCCAAAAATTCAAAACTATTATAAGTTTGGGAAGTTCTAAGTCATTTTCTAGTGTTTCTATGAATTTACAGACTTTCTAGATGCTACCGAACATTATCCCTTCACCTCGTATCTGGCCCCTACCTCCTTTCTCACACAAAAGTTCCACCAAATTTCATTAGATCCTTCATTTCCACTATTTCCTTAATTTCTTCTATTTTGTGGGGTTTTGACCTACTATCGAATGTATTTTGCCCATTCATATCCTGTATCCACGTCTTGTTCTACATAAAAGTTCCATGAAATTCCATCGAGCCCCTTAGTCTTTTTCATTTTCTCCATTTTCCAGAACCCTGCTTGGATACCAAATTTCACATTTTGAGCTCTAACATCCTATCCTCCCACCTTCCTTTTTTTGCAAACTCCAATTCCATCCTTCTACTTAGTTTTTCTCTACTTTGCAAATTTTTCCTTCCAAACCAGATATGTTCACCTCATGTCCTATATCCACTTCTCCCATGCTATTCCATAGTCTTTCTTTGCATTTTTTCCTTTTCTCTTCCTTCCTGTTTGTGGAGTCTCCTCTTGGAATCAGATACATTTCCACCTCTGGTTCCCCTTCCCTTTTCTACATTCTTCTCAATCCCTTTTGCAAGAAATCTCCTAACTTCTTAATCTGATCCATTTGGTCCCTCCACTTCCCACATCCAGTTTTGGGTCAAATTCCTACACCTTTGCATCTTCCATTTTTTTCTTTACAAGTTTTCCTCCTTGGACTTTAGGATGCCTTCCCTTCACCTCTTATCATGTCCTAACATCTAGTACCACATCCAAATCTCCCATTTCCCCACATCTTCCAAACAATCATCTTCCTCCTTTGTGGAATCTCAATTAACTTTCAAATTTCCTTCACATATTCCCTTCACTTCAACCTCTAGTTCCCACCTTCAATTCTGCAAGATTTCTCTACATTTCTCCCATCCTTTCCTCTACTCCCTGATGAATCCCTGCATTTGTCCCAATAAGCAAATCTCTCATTCCCTTCCATTTCATGAAACTTTTCCATCCTTCAAGACTCCATTCCTTCCACTCCTTATGTTTAGTTATTCATTTAATGTGCTTCCTTGCTTTATTGATTTTGAATGAGATGATGCTTACACCTTCCTTGTTGTAAGTGTAAGAGATGAATGTGAAGGTGTGCCCGATCTAACTTCTCTCGGTCCTAAGGTTCTCAACCTAGATAAATTTTTAGACCTTGGCTTGGAGAAGTTATCTTTTTCTAATAAGGATTACATTGAGGAAACATTTTTGAGCTCGTTGGTTGAACTTTCTATTGTTGAGGTTGTGTATTCTTAGAAGGATCAAGTTGCTTTCTTGCAGGAAGAAGAAGAACAACAACAAGAAATCATAGATTAGTTTCTTAGCAACAAAATTTTTGCAACAGGTTGCATTAAAGGATACAAAATAGAGAGACAATTTGAAGATTGTGGTTTTTAAATGAAGTGTCTCAAATTCCTTATCTATATACTGATAATGTAAAATTGAATTTGAATCAAGTTTATGATTCAATTATGAAAGAATGCATTAGCATTTGTGGTGTATGTTGAAAATCAAGGTGAAATTGTTCCTATAAAACTTTAAATATATGTTTACAAATCTAAAAATTAGATTAATTTGTAACAATTATGTGTAAGTGATTTTGCACTTTCAATCCAATGTAGTAAAGAAGAAAAAACATGATAGAAGTAGACACAGAATTTTACATGGAGAAACCCTTACGAGAAAAAACTCCACACCCAAAGGTGTTATGCTTGTATTAAATCTTAAGATCAAGATTACATTTAATACTAAAACCTCCCTGAATTCTGGATGCACTCCTTTTGCTTCTTCAACTTCAAAACCTTATATTTTTTTTTCTACAAACTCAATGCATCAATATATAGAGGCCATGGAACTCAAAATACAATAAATTGTATCAAAGAACATGAGACAAATCCTCATGCAAAAACCAAATGCCCCATATAGTGAACTCCAAAGATGTATTGTAGAAATCACTCTGTTAACCGTAAGTTTCAAACATGGGTGCCCAAGTTGTCCCATTTAAACTAGTCAACTAAAGTATCATGTAACAATAAAAATCACAACTGAAAGTCTCAAGATTAGGCACCCAAGTTGTCCCAAACTATTTTAGTTAACTAAAGTGCACCAACACACATCAATGTCATGCAAACAACATGCATGATTGAAATCCCCAATATTATTTTGTAACAACATGTTCTATAACATGCAAGAGTCATGCAAACACATGTAGCACCATGCAAGAGTTATCCAAAACTGATCCTAAGTTAGAGTGTCATGCAAAATACATGCAACACCATATAATAAACATGCAAGTCCATATAACTGGCATGCAATAGCATGCAAGTTCATATAAGCGACATGCAACAACATGCAAGTAACATGCAACAACATGCAAGCTCATACAAGTGACATGTAACAACATGCAAGTCCATGCTAGTCCATGCAAGCTTTTATGAGTTCATGCAACCACATGCAAAAATATGCAAGTCCATGTAAGCTTTTATGAACTCATGTAAGAAATTTTCCAATATCATGCATCTCTAACACCACTGATAACTCCCATATCATAATCATGCAAAGTGTACCAACAATATCCACTCATGCACACAAAAAAGCAAACTCCTAGTCTTCATTGGAAACACCTCCAAAGTGAGTGCCCAAGCTAACTCCCACTTCCTAGAAGGTATCAACAAGTCAAGATAGACATCAAGGAGTTAACTAAAAGTCACCATGGACTCCACTTCCAAAGTGGGCGCCCAAGTTGGGTCCTACCTCATAGGAGTTAACTACAACATGCCAAGTGAAATAATTAAATATTATTTTATCTCTCAAGTCCTTATGTGTTGGGGAACACTTTCCAAGAACCTTGGAGACACATGAAATTGGTTAAGATTGCAAAGTTAATGACAGCTTATCCCAACAGTGTAGATGGGTTGCAAGAACTTGAGCAATCACATGATATAGCCTAGCTTGAGATTGCACCTGAATAGGAGGTATTTTAGTTTGAGGTTTAGGAGAGTTTTTTTCTTCATGTCAATTTGTGTGTAGGTTTGGATGTGTGATGCAGAGCTAGAAGTAGTAGTTGATGAAGTTCACACAACAAACCTAGATTTCAGTGCTTCCTTCAAGAGGTTTCCAAAGGTGATGTGATTATAAGCCTACACCAGGCTGCTCAAGAAACTGACCTAGCCTAGGACCACACACTGGTGTCCACCCATATAGGCTATTCAACTTCCTTTGGGGAGTCACTACTCTACCCAACTCATATGCACAATACACCTTCAAAAACTCACAATCTACCACCAACTACTCTACAAATCAGAATCTTCATACCACCACCAACATGCACCTGTCAAAGACTTGACTAACATGAGGTCTCGGACCCAAAGTCTAAATTCTATACCTACAAAGACAGAGGACAGCAGGGTATAGTTTGACTATCTTCTATAATAGTGATTCAAAAGGCTATTTCCTTGTAGCCCTTGAGATGGACTAATACAAGGATAACTTCTTAAACCTTCAAACGACAATCAAGGTACATGAAACATTCTAATACCCATTATGGACTTGCAACTTTCCACCAATGTGCAGGGTCACACTCAGTCACAGTCGTACAGGGACAGCGGATTCTTCTGTTAAGGAAGTAGGCCTAATTAATGGTCTTTGCCAAGGAAGTGGTTCACATACACCTATTCAAGACCAGGCAGACATCTGTACTGGTTTAGTTTCACCTACAAACACAGAAAACACCATCCATTTGGTCGCCCTTTGACTGTTTCCTGCAAATATACAGTTTTTCATTACTTGCATGCCAACTAGTCACCATGCAGACTAGTTAGTCTCATGCCAAATGCTTAGGAGAGAGAAATTTAACCTTAAATGCTACCAAAAACTTGAAACCTAATCTACCTTCCTCCATCCTACTAAAAATGGGGCGATGACTTTCAGAGGACAGAGGAGAAATGGCACATTTTGCCACAAAACCCTAGTTTGGAGGGTTTAAGACCAGTTTATACAAAATGAATTGAAAATTCCTTCACAAAAGGTGTCAAGAGCTCTAATTAGATGCAAATGAAAGGTATTTAACAACCCTAACACATTTCCCAAATCTTAGTTCATGAGCAGTCCGTACCAGGCCATACTGTACGACTGTCTTCTCAAAAACGCAAAAAAGACTATTTTTTTCCTTCTAAAACTTCTCTCTTTCCATTCCATTTTGGCATGTCATACATCCACTTCCTTATAGAAGGTTTTGGCATAGTTACTTCACCTCCTCCAACCGTACAACTGCCATCCAAGGGCAGAGAAAACGTTGGAGGTTACATTCTTGCAAGAAACCACATATTTCTAAAATGAAAAACATTGAAAAAGACTTTGTTAAGACTCCATTAGACTATTTAATCAAAAATGAACTAAGTCCTTATTACAAAACATGAGAATGGCTTCCAAAGCCTTAGAGAAAACCAAAATAACAAGACACAAAACATTAGAAAGCCAAAAATGACTAAAACTGGGAGCTCCTGCACCAATGTGTATCATGCTACCAAGGATCTTGAAGATGTATGTCTCTAAGTGGGTGAGCATGATGGTAGTCCCTACTACTTGTGGTTTCCATGTCCATATGATAGTCACTTTCAGTTTCAGCATGATGATATTAACATTGGTGTTTTGTGTATATTAAAAATTTGGATTAGCTGAAATGATGAAACAAATGCATACATTACCCAAACCCAAATCTTCAATATACCTTGAATGATATGTGCAAGATGATGGCTTGATCGATACCTATAAGATGATGGATGCAATATGATGAAAAATGCAAAATGGAGATGAAAAATGAATGCAAGAGAGAGGTTGATGGATATGGTTGAATGTTGGTTGCTCAGGATTTTGGCAGCATAACAGTATGAAATTAGATTGCATCCCATCAAATGGCTTAGAGGAGATTAGGTTTATAGGAAAGACGTAGTTAGAATGGATCGACAAGATCGATCAGGGTTTAGATGATATGGATGGTTAGGATTGATTAGGTTTCCTTGCACCTCAAGAAATCGTAGTCATGTGACAAGTGTGCAAAGGAGAATGAAAGGAATCTAATTCAAATATTTTATTTGAATTAGCTTACACATGTGAGTTGTATTTAAATGCAAGATGTACTACCCCTCATGAGGCAAAAGGAAAGTGGACAAGTGTTCGATTGTGATAAAAGGAATCTAATTTAAATAAAAGATTATTTAAATTAGTTTGACATGTGAAAGGATTAAGTGGATGATGTAGCATGTGACACTTGTTTGAATAAGATGAAAGGTGAGTGATTTAATTCAAATATTTAATTTGAATTATGTGAGACATGTGATTAGGGAATTAATCAAATAAAGTGTGTTTATTTAATTAATTAGGAATGTGATTAAGCTGGAATTATGAGTGGGAAGACCTAGGACCTAGGGCAAAACATTACAAGGTCGTGTGTTAACAAGACCTGGATGATTTTCAGTGTCTACATTTTGCCCCTCTTTGAGAAGATGTTCGAGATGATGAGATTTTTTTTGAGTAACATCATTTCAAAGAAGCTAAGGTATGGATAGAAGAAAAAAATAGGGTGATGATGCCCCCTCGAGAGAATAGGTGGGTTGGACAAACACTGGTAGGCTCTTGAAATGAAATGGAATTTGTCAAGGAAGAAAGGTAAGGGAATGGATAGAAGAAAGGGAAGGATGTGTTATGCTGCAATGAAAGTGAGCAACCATGATGTTTGATATAGCACAAGACGTTATGCACCAAGGTATAAGGACCAAGGTGACGATGTGTCTCGTGCCCCAGCACAATACAACCTTGTCTAGATACAAGATATGAATATTAGCTAGGTTAGATTTGGATGTGACACAAATGCAAGTTAAAATGATAACACATAGAAGCAAGCAAGCAAGCATACACAAATGATTCAAAAACAAACAAGGTATTGCCCCTGTCGAGTTGTAAACCAATGATTAATTGATTGATTGATGATGAGGATTGTCATTACGGGGAATGATATATCCCTAGATCAACACAAGGATGTGGGAACGATATATCCCATTGATGATGATGATGTTTTGATTGATTGATGATTGATTGGGTTTACAACAAGGCTAATATCAAGACCATTGATGTGATTGGATAATTTGACACAATTGATTGACTTGATTGGTATGGATTAAGGATGACTTGCATTTGGATCATTGTTTGGGATTTTGATTTGATTTGGAGAATTGGAAGAAGGGATGATTGATTGGATTTTAGGTTTTTAGTGATGATGGAAGATAGATGATAGAAGGTGAGACAGAAGAAATAAGATGATATAAGGATATAATAATTGGATGAAGGATGAAAGAAGTCTATCGCCTGTACCTGAATCTGAGTACTTCCTTTGTATCCCAGATTGCCTAAATACCATGTATCCACGGGATCAAGGCACTTAATGATAAAGATGAGATGTAGTTATGATTTGTGTTTTATTACTGGTAATGATGAAGGTGGATGGATTGATCGGGTGACGGATTGATTGAGATTGATTGGATGTTTGATGATATATGATGTTATTGATGAGATGATATGGATTGGATTGATTAGATTTTGTTTGATTGAATGTTTGACTTGATTTTATGATTTGATTGGATTTGTTTTGATGGATTTGATGTGATGGATTATTTGATGATGATTGATTTGATGGATTTGATTGATTTGCTTTGATTTGAAGACTTGATTGGTTTGATTGTGATTGATGATGATGATGATTGATAATTTGATTTGAATTAGATTGATTTGCTTTGATTTGAAGAATTGATTTGATTGAATTGAATTGATATGAATGTGATTGATGAATTTGAGTGAATGTGATTTGATTTGAGTTTGATGTTATTGATGGGATGATATGGATTGGATTAATGTGATTTTGATTGATTGATAGATTGGCTTGATTTGATGATTTGATTGGATATTTGATTTGCTTTGATGGATTTGAGATTTGATGATGATTGATTGATTTGATGAAGTGATGAGATGATTTGATTGAATGGATTGAAGAATTGATTTGGTTTGATGAATTGATTTGATGGTTGGATTGATGTGCTTTGATTTTGATGATGATGGATTGCTATGAATGGATGGACTGAATTGATTTGATTGATTGATTTGATGGATTGAGTTTGATGAATTTGATGATTGGAATTGATTTGATTTGAAGAATGTGATTTTGATGATTTGATGTGGAGTGGTTTTATTGCTTGGATTTTGTTGGATTTTTTAGAATATTTGATTTTTTTTTGTATTTTTTGAAATATTTTGAGATGTCAATGGATTTACAATATGAGTAGCATGTATGATAGATACCAATGACAAGGGGAACCAAGTCTAGGTGCAAGGGAATGAATGGGATTGGACAAAAGGATGGACGATAGTGGATGGATGAAAGGATCATGATAAATGGATAGGATAAAAGGATAGGCTATGGAATGGAATGGATGTATGTGTAAGAGAGCAAGGATGTGATCTCCAAAGGCTATGTCACATAAGAATAACACGCCCCATTCAAGGTGGAACATGTAGGATTTTTCATGACAAAGCTTAGGATGATGGGATGATAATAGGACTGTGAAGGATTTGCTTGGTTTGGAGGAATAAGGTATGTCCAGAGATACCCAAAACATTTGTCAACATTGTGCCCCCAATCTTTATCAAGATCAAAAGAGGAAGAGAGGATGAATGGATGCGATATGATAGGCGTGCGGGTGTATGAATAAGGATGGTAAGGTGGAAAATGATAGGAAGATGAGACAATGTGCCCCCAAGTGTAAGTGGCATACAAGATCAACTTTGTTGATTTTTTGAATTATATAGGGGAATAGGGACAAGAAGGACTCAGGTGTCTAGTGCCATGAAGGTGATAGTCCCAAAGGTATGTCACATTGACCATGTCAAATGTTGTGATGCTCATTGATGTTGGTAAGTGATGGCATGAAAGTGAGATGGATAAGGTAATAGTTAATTACGGAGGGAACGATAGTGGATTATGATGTGGATTATGTGGGGATCAAAAGTGGATTATGATGTGGATTATGTGGGATTTATGTAAGGATAAATGAAATGTTTATGCCAAAGCATGGACCATAGGGAGATGATAAGGCAAATATGTAGGGTAATAGTTGAATGATGGGGTGATGGAGGTGTGATAAGGAATCATGACCAATGGCTACACACACCATGTTAAACATGAAAGATTTTGAGCAGATGGTGGTGTAGGAAGCAATGGTGATGGTTGCTTAGGAGATGTATGATGTAAGCATTTGGGCACCCACATGTACTTAGTATTTGTATGATTTTTGCTTTTCATGTGGGGTGGAGGAATTTGATATTTTTGAATGGAATGGATGGAAGAGGATGGTTGGGATTTTTTAGAAGGGGATGCCTCATTTGACTTGATTGATTTTTGTTTAGGGACCCATACCATTTTGTTTTTGGACTTTTATTTTGGAGGTATGGTCTTGGATGGATTTTTTAATGTACCTTGCTTTGAATTTTTGGATTGATTTCCTAAGGTATTAAGGCCCTTAGGATTCTTGGCTTTATGTAAGGAGGCATCCAAATGTTTGTTTTTGAATCCCATGTGGCGGGTGGAATGAGTGGAAGCTTTATGTTTAGACAATGTGTGCATTTGTTGGTCATGATTAAGAATGTAAGGGTATTTATGGATGATTGGGATATTAGGTGTTGGAAGCAATGGTGGAAAAGTGGATGGAGGGAAATTAGGAGTTGGAAGAAGTGGAGGAAAATTGGATGGTGGCAAGTGTATGGTCACATGCTTTTGGCATTTGTAAGATAATGGGGATGGAATGGTAACATATGTTTTGGGAATATGATAGGATGTATGATGGAAAGAAGTGGACTTAGATGAAGTACCAACATATTTAGATTTTTGACCTTGGGGTGTGTAGCCAAGGCCATATGAGCATGGAGGTAGGACTTTGACATGGGTTGGCTCCAAAATACCTTGTTCACGAAGGCCTAAACCTTTACCTTGGTAATTCATGTTTTGGAGCATGTGATTGACTATGGGACTTGGTGTAGGTTGGACACTAGTCTTGAGTTGATTATTTGATGGAGAAGGTGAAGTGATGGACAAAGGTTGTTGTTGTCCCAAGGAGGAACACTCATGAATGAATGTGTATAGGCCAAGTAGATATGATTGTGGATTTGAAATGTGATTGATGGTGGATGATGTGGAAGGATTAGGATCTTGGTTAGCATTATGTTCACTAAGATCCAATTTATTTGTTTGATCTTCTATGTTTATGTGTTCTTGGTAGGCACATGTCTTATCATGACAAGTGGCAGTGGTTGGATCATGAAGTGAAGGAGAAGTTTCTATGTTTCAAATGAAGGCCATGAAACAAGGTGAATACTCAAGTAGGTCAAGACTTTCATGAGATGGAACATGTAGGTCTTGGGTGTCTTATTCATGAATGGGATCAAGTTGCTCATGAATATGTTCTGTCATGCATAATATCTTGATCATGGAAAAGGTATATGTTATGGATGGGTTGAATAAAAGTGATTTGACCTTGAGTTGGACTAGGGCAAAATGTTTCCACATGCTTAAGATTAAACTCTTGACATACCTCTTGGGTTGCTTGAATGAAAATGGATAACTCTTGGATAGGCTTGACATGTTCTTGAGGGTTATTGACATGAAGGTACAATAGCTCTTGACTTGGGTTCGTGATAGGCTTGATTGTTTGTGGATCACATGATGGGGTTAGAAGACTAGACAAAGCATTTAAGGACTCATGGGGAGGCTCAAGAATAGGTGTTTGATGACATGGAAATGTTTTATTCCTTGCTAGTAGCCAATGGATCACATCCTTTGCAAGGGTATTGTATATTAAAATTTTGGATTAGCTGAAATGATGAAACAAATGCATATATTACCCAAACCCAAATCTTCAATATACCTCGAATGATATGCGCAAGATGATGGCTCGATCGATACATGTAAGATGATGGATGCAATATGATGAAAGATGCAAAATGGAGATGAAAAATGAATGCAAGAGAGAGGTTGATGGATATGGTTGAATGTTGGTTGCTTAGGATTTTAGCAGCATAACAGTATGAAATTAGATTGCATCCCATCAAATGGCTTAGAGGAGACTAGATTTATAGGAAAGACCTAGTTAGAATGGATGAACAAGATCGATTAGGGTTTAGATGATATGGATGGCTAGCATTGATTAGGTTTCCTTAAACCTCAAGAAATTGTAGTCATGTGACAAGTGTGTGAAGGAGAATGAAAGGAATCTAATTCAAATATTTTATTTGAATTAGCTTGCACATGTGAGTTGTATTTAAATGCAAGATGTACTACCCCTCATGAGACAAAAGGAAAGTGGACAAGTGTTCGATTGTGATAAAAGGAATCTAATTTAAATAAAAGATTATTTAAATGAGTTCTACATTTGAAGGGATTAAGTGGAGGATGTAGCATGTGACACTTGTTTGAATAAGACGAAAGGTGAGTGATTTAATTCAAATATTTAATTTGAATTATGTGAGACATGTGATTAGGGAATTAATTAATTAAAGTGTGTTTATTTAATTAATTAGGAATGTGATTAAGTTGGAATTATGAGTGGGAAGACCTAGGACCTAGGGCAAAACATTACAAGGTCATGTGTTAACAAGACCTAGATGATTTTCAGTGTCTACATTTTGCATGTGCATGCATGCAAGAAGCATCAATTGCAGCTTGGAGTTGGATATAATTTCATCTTGAGGGAAATCAGTTCCTTCTTCAATCTTGTCTTTGATAGAGGCAAGTGGTACACAATAGTTTGTCCATGGCCTAGTGCCATTGATCTTCTTTTTAGGGTCTGACCTACAAGTGTTCTAAAATTTTGCTTATAGCCATACTCAAATTCATGTATGCCTTCATTTCATTTATTATAAGTTGTGTTTTGTCTTGTGTACATATCTTTGTTGTACATGTCTTTCCCCCAACCCCTTTTTCCTTTTTTTCTATTTGGTCTGCTCCTAGAGATAGTTAGATTCTCGTTGTGTCTACAAGAGACACATGTCCCCAACCAGAACCAATGTTGGGACCTAATTCAAAATTTGCAAAATTCGTAAGTCCTTGCACATTTTGTGCACTTGCCTTATTCTAACCTATCATTTATAAATGATTTGAGAAATATTAAGTGAGACCTCCCTTGGTCAAATCTTTCCTTGGAATTGTCTTTTTCCATCCCCATATCCCTCATGTGTTGAAGTTGCCAAAAATAAAAAATAAAATATTCTAAGTCTGGGAAGTTCTAAGCTATTTTCTAGTATTTCTATGAATTTGTAGACTTTCTGGGTGCTACCAGACATGATCCCTTCACATCCCATCATGTCCCTTCCTCTTGTCCTACATAAAAATTCCACCAAACTTCACTGGATCCTTCACTTCTTCTATTTCTTTCATTTCTTCTATTTTGTGGGTTTTTGACCTACTACTGGATGTATTCTACCTATTCATATCTTATATCCACCTCCTATTCCACATAAAAGTTCTACAAAATTCCATTGGGACCCTTAGTCTCTTTCATTCTACATGTTTCCTCCATTTAATGGAACCTCGCTTCGATATTAGATTTCACATTTTGAGCTTCGATATCCTGTCCTCTCATCCCCTTCCTTTTTTGCACAAACCCATATTCCAAGCTTCCACTTCCTTTTCCTCTACTTTACAAAATTTCTCTTTCAAACTAGACATGTTCACCTCCTATTCTATATCCAGTTCTCCCATCTTATTCTGCAATCTTCCTCCACATTTTTTCCTTTCACCTTTCTTCTCATTTGTGGAGTCTCCTCTTGGAACTAGATACATTTCCACCTCCAGCTCCCCTTCCCTTTTATGCATTCTTCCTAACCCCTTTTGCAGGAAATCTCCTCACTTATGAATCTCATCCATCTAGTCCCTCCACTTCCCACATCTGGTTCCAGGTCAAATTCCCACACCTTTGCATATTTCATTTTCCTCTTTGCAGACTTTCCTCCTTAGTTACTGATGCCCCTAAAATAGTTAGAGAAATTACAAACCCCATTCAAAGTGTTTCAATTCCTCAAACTGCTCCAAGAAAGAGATGAGGTTAAAATTTACTTGCAAGATGAGTTCAACCTCCTAACTAAACTCCTATCCTTTGAAGGAATCTTATGCAGGACTTTATCTCATCAACAATCTTATCAAGCCTTAGCTAAAATCCTGAAACCTCAACCCTCACTAGCAAGCACGAGTAGGGAAAGAGACGAAGAACCTCCACCTAGTCTATATCAAGTAGGATAATTTGTACTCAGAAGAGACAACTTAAAGAATAAAAAATGTAAAAGCAAACATAAGTTCCATGAAGATTGGAAAGGTCCCTATATAGTTAAGGAAGATGTCAAAAACAACGCTTATCTCTTGTGCATGATGGAAGGTGAAGAATTTGGTGAAACCATTAATGCTTTCCATCTTAAAAAGTATTATATCTGAAAAACCATAAAAATTAAAAATTTATTTAAAAGAGAAAAAAGGAGCCAAAAAAAAGAAGAAAAAGAAAAAAAATATTATTGATGTCCGTACTCTTAGGTGGAGAACAGTCTAAGCTCGAAGCTACGAGGATGACATCTAACAAGAAAAGAAAAAAAAAAGGAGAAAGAAGCAAAGCTAGGTAAAACCAAGAGTCTAGCTTGCTTTCTAGGGCCATTCTTGCTAAGGAACTAACCCTTCACCCAAGGGTTAACCTTTTGAACATCTCTTTTGGTCTAAGTCTAGAAGGTATCAATAAAATGTGTTGCTTGTCTACATCGAAAACTAATCTAAATGGTTGGCCTAGACAAGGATCATTCTTTACCCTTTTGTAGAATATTCATTTAGAAATTGTTCCATCACCTTCTGTTCCCACTTGATCCCCTAAAAATCTATCTCAAAAGTTTAGCGAGTCATTCTATGTTGAGTATCATAAATTAAATGTCATAATGGCATCTACAAAGTTAATCATATGTGAATCCACTGTGTCATATCCATCAAACCATCTTATGCATACATACATCAAAACATAAAATACAAAAAAATACAGGTATAACATGGCATCTATACATCTATAGAATAAAAACACATATTCTTAGCTAAACATCTACACAAGAGATATGCAAAGCAAAGATGTCAATTGCTAGCTATATATAGATCAATCTTAGGTTGCAGAAATCAAAAGTTAAATCAAGTACATGAGAACATCAATGCACTAAGTACATAAGCTTCATCAAGGGAGCATCATAAACATATGTGAAGTACATCAACTGCAAAATCTCCACATGCAAGGGGGTAACATGAAGATAAGGCATCAACAAAAGCCTCAATGTTAACTTTGAGGAAAAGATCTACTAGGACTCCTACTATGTTGTCTCCTTCTACTATCCAATGTATCTAAGTACAAGGGAGTCCTCTAAGATTGTCCCTAAGAAGGGACTAGTGTAAGAATTTGAGTGTGAGAATGGCTTGGTGTCCCATCCTATAAAGAAGTACGTGATCATTGCACATTGGAAATCTCTCTAAGAATAGCAACCTCAGTAACTAGTGTGACAACTCTAGTCCTCTGAGACACTATGTGACGGCTAGAATGAAATACAAGAGCAAACACATTGGTATCTTTGCCTACCACCACAAGCCTTTGTGGATTCACCAAAAGTGTATCATTATCCCTCTCCATGGAAAGAGTAAGAAGATCAAGAGATGCAATCCTAATTAGGTTCCTCCAACCGCTGATAGTGCATGTGTGATCAAAAGAAAAAGAAGTATGAAAAGTGTTTGTTCAGTGTTAAAGAATAATCAAGTTGTGGGCCATGATAAGCAAAGCAAAGAGAAGTGAAGTACTCACAAGGATCTCCCAATTGCCATGTGGGATCAAACATGCTCATTTGATCCTCTATCATCTAATTGGTAGAAGTAGTCAGAGGCACTCCTAGTACCTCATCATCATCCAGTACATCATCGTCCTCCTCTCTCATCCTCTAGGGCATAGTCGTCATCACTCTCCTCCTCCTCTTGGTCACTCTCTACATCATAAACTCTCCTCTTGGTCACTCTCTACATCATAAACTAAGTGACCCTACCATGGTCAAAGCTATCTCTAACCCTATCCTTGAAGAGGTTGTGTAATAGGTATCCTAGGAATAAGAGGGTTCCACCGAGTTATCCCTTGTGCCTCTATCATCTCCTCAAGAGATCAGTAGCATGGGGGCATAAGAGGTAGGTCTGCAGGAAAATCCTTGCCAAGCTATTGAACAACTCAAAGAATGGAATGGAACTTAACAAAGCCATTCTTTTTTGTCAAAGAATGCATTCCTGGGCAAAAGGATCAAATGACCATATCTCTAGTCCATCTCTCCTCCATGTCACTATAGGGGTCTACAATGAAGTTTTCATCTATTAAATTCACCATTACTCATGTGATCACATCCAAAGGCTCCACTAGAGACATCTCACCATTGATAAGGATGAATGTGATCTAGGATCCATACCATAACTAGAGAGAGATGACTAAAGGCTAGTGCTCCCTATCACGCAATCTGATATAAATCTTTGTAAACTAATGCTAGTATGTCCACTCCCTAGGTGTAGACTTTGCCTTACTTGATCTCCCATATGATCAATGGCCAACACCATCTTAACATCAAAGTCTTCTTGCATCTTGACAAGCGAGTGGTAATTAAACCAATCAAAACCTTCTGTAGGGGCAGAATGGAATGTGAAGGAACTGAGGTAAGCTATATCCCCAACCTACATCCTAGATGATTAATCCCCAGGAAGGAGGCTCATGATAATCTTTGTCCCTCTGACTTGTCCTCGAAGAGCATCAACCTCTCTCCTAAAATCAGAACTCCCAAGATGTCATATACATCATACAAAGTAATTGTCCACTCACCTTGAACTCCTAGAAATCTTAAGGCATTCTAGTATGCATCTCAGTAAGTCAATATGTCACAACAAATCCATGCAAAAGGATGGACAATCAAAACTTGTAGTACCCCCATTAATCTTACCCTCGAAAGAACTGTCAACTCTACTATGTGTAATGCCTCCACAACATCCAAAAACTAAGCCTGCTCCCTGGTGGCATTCCATCGAATGTAAGTATCTTGTAGCACTAGGAAGGTCTCATTAAAACCTTGAAATACCTTAAAATTTGAAAAGAGTTGAAAACACAAAAAAAAAAAGTAGAAAAGGCTTTAAAATTTAAAAAAAATCATAAAACAACAAAATCACACTTGCAACTAGCATAAATAACTCAAAATAGGTCATTTTTTTGTTCCTAACTAGCAGGGGCAACCAGGAAGGTCTCTTGGGTGACCCCAAGGGTGGCCTGAGCAACCAGCCCCCTCATTATGGGTGACCTAGTAGGGCACATAGGGGCAATCCTACCCAAACCAAAAGCTAACCTCAAGCACCCTAAAACATGAAATTTTTAACAGAAAATAGTAAAATGAAAACATAAAAACATTCCTAACCTAGATGATAATCAAAAGAAAAAATAGATTTGAATTTAACAAATATTTTTAAAAGAAATCAATAGAAAGAAAAATAGTACAAAAGAGATTTTTTCTCGTTTCTCATACTAAGGAACCGCGTGAGCTTGTGCACCTACCATGAGATCAATCCCCTTGTCCTCGACTCTCCATAGACTATTTGTTCACTCATTTTCATCATCATTTGACTATTTTCCCTCTTCTCCCCTCTCTCCCTTTCTCTCTTCTCTCCATAGTTGCAAGTAAAAATGACCTTCCTTTTGTCCATTTTTACTTTTACAAAGTAGGTGTTTGCTTCTATTTTGTGTTTTTTCTCCATCTTTCTTGTAGATCATTAAAATGGACTAATTTAACACTGATGCACATCGAACCCTACAACAATTATTCACACAAGTTGAGGCATGCAACAAAGATAATATCATTCCATAACCTAGTGTAGATGGTGAATTTCTATCATTATTTTTTATTTGTACTTTCTCGATTACCATATTACACGATTGACGAATTCATTTGCAGGTTTGAATGCAGTACAACAACATACAAGTAAGTGCGGGTCCCACGAGCCTATTTTGGGAAATGGCACCTACTACGTAGAATGTCGTACCCAAGGGGGCAATATGTAAGCACCCAAAATTACATGGGTTGATAGTACATGTTCGATGATGGTGCATGACCTACGTGTCATGCTTATTTCTCCTCACAACCTTTTATACCTTGATAAAAGTTTTCTAAGCATCCTAGTACCCTCCCTCAATGCTTTACATCCTCCTGACCCTTCCTAACCTTTCAACTTTCTAAAACCTTATTTCTTGCCTTAAGCTACAGGAACATCCCAGAGACCTAAGGGTTGCACGAGAAACCCATGTTAAGCTGCAAGATCACTCAAGCAACCCATGTTAAGCTACAGGATCACCTAAGCGACCTTCCCTAATAGAAGGGGTAACCCATATCCCAACATGAGCAACCCTGTCGTCATTTGGCATGGCCATTAGTCATTCATATTTGCTTGTGTTTCTCCAATTTCCTTACCAAAACTCAACTTTTTTCAGTGGGAGATAGTATGTTTTCTTTCCTTCTTTACAGTTGAGCTTTCATTCCCTCTTTGGTTTAATTTTCTCTCTGTTATCCTCTCCTCTTTTCTTATATAAAACCCCTCTCTCATTTATAAGGGAGGGGACTTTTTGCATACACAAGCTCTGAGCAGATTCAAAGAAGTTTTTCTCCCCATAGGATAGAAAGATTAGGTTGCCTCTGCAATTATTTCTTACAAGCTCTACATGCCTTCCCTAAGCATCAGATCACCTTAAAACATTGCATACCTCTTTATATAGCCTCAATCTCAACTCCTCTTCTTTAGTTATACCAAGAAGCTAATGTTATCTTCCTGATGCTTGCATATCATAAGAAGCTAATGCTATCTTTCTCTCAATTCAATCCTAACTTGAATATCTTTTTCCATCAAATAGAGTACCCCAAAGCTAGAAGAGGAGAAAAAATGGATAAAGGATGGACCCCCTGAGGATACATTCACAATAGTGCTAGTTCTTCAAGAAGCTCTAAGGATTCTCTCAAGTCCATTTATTTCAAAAAGGCAATTTCTTTATGCAAAGCTTCATTTGTTAGTAATTAGATCATTCATCTTATCTAAGGACTATAACACTCTATTATTGCTTCTTGGTTTAGTTTAATTTTATTTCTTGTTTTCTTAGGTAGAGTTAGATCTACATTACTTTTTCACGTACTAGATTAGATTAGAAGTTTCTTTCACTTTCAAATGCATCTCAAAATTGAAAACTACAATAAACAGAGTGTAGGTTGCATACAAAAGTCGTATAGTTAATTAGTTCACATTTTATTTTTAAAAAAAAAAAAAAAAGAATTAGATTAGCTTTATTTTGTGCATGCATATAGTTTAGTCTTCATAGAAGAACAAAAAAGCAAAACAAAAAGAGAGAAAGTCCTCAATTTCATCACGAGCATCCAACAACCATCAGAAAATCATCAAGAAAAATAAAACATCACAACATCAACTTCGACAAAGCAAACAACAAACCAGACAATCACTATCTTTCAAATTCTTTATTCTTCACTTGGATTTTCATGCCAAATCTGTCCTGGGATTAAAGAAGATTGAATTGAGGTAGTCCTTTACAAAATTCAAGAAAACATGCCCACACTATGGCAAATTAGAGAACTCGATGAACAAAAATAGATAAGAGAAGAGTCTCGCTTAAGAGAACTTGATTTCTTAGATGGGTTGTAATGTCCCTCCATTCTCGCCTTGGATGAGCAGGTGGTCAGACTAAGGAGCATGAACAAGAAAGTAAAATACTCGGAATGCTTAGGGTATGATAGACATGTTGATGGTAGGCTTACTGTTATGATGTAGTTGAGGACACTCATTGATGTTTACTATGATGACACTGTGATACTTTATGATTAGTACATTATGCTTATGTTGTGATCAGTTATAGGTTAATTAATTATGTAGATTAGTTTTACTACGTGATTAATGTGATTATCTGTCTATGTGTTATCTAGTTGTTTAGTTACTAATGAATTTGTTTAATGTGGATACTTGTGATGTGTTTTGTGAAGGGATAGTGTAGTATTACTCATAATAAGTATCCTACTACGCTGCGATTCCATGTCACTATGTGCTTGCTTGGATGATTATATGTATGTATTCGACACTTTTGTTTGCTGCAGGTTGCAGGTACCAGGCATCGACTCTACCTGAATTGGCAGGTCTGAGTGTGCCTTCATACCAATGGAAGTTGTTGAATGGAGATAACATATGGTCCCCTAGCCTAGCCATCATCATTGAAGAGGATGAGTATCCGGTTGTGTACATTGTCAGTGTTGTCGGTTTGGTCATGATAGTCAGTCGTTGTGGTGGTCTTGCTTTCTGATCTTGCATAGTAGACAGTTGGGTTATTTTGTTGGTATTGTTTTGGTTATTGTTGCTTTAAAATAAAATAATTAGTTATGAAGCATTTTTGTTAAATAAATAAATATATAAATCTCCTTATGTAAATTTAGTTTATGAAAAATATATTATTCTAGAAGTTAAGTTAATAAATAATAATAATAGTAATAAATGTAATTGCAACTAGAGATAAATAAATAAATAATATTTATGTGTTGCCATAAAATATATTTATCTTGGTCTGGTTGTAAAATGTTAAAAATAGCAAAGTGTAAAATATTGTTCATGCAGGGGTTATTGCCTCTGGTGGGGGGAATCTTCTGGAAGATTTTAAGGGATTTCTTTCTCTAATAATAGGGAGTTTTTGGGTTGTATTTAGGGGGGATTTATCTCTCATAATAATCTTCAGGAGATGGAACTTTTGGGAGGAGAGACTGGTTTGTGGCTGTAGCAGTTAAACCCGGCATCGAATCTTCAGCGTAGTTAAGCAAGAGAAATCAGGTTCCTTTAGTTCTAATTTCTGTCTCATTTTTTTATTGAAGCCAATATTTGATTTATGATTTTTCTTGTTGATTGTAATTTGCTTGAGAGATTAGAATCTTTTTTATCAGATCCAATTGTGCATGTCTGTATCATTGCATTTCTGGGAATCACCGATTGATGTGACTATCTATCTCTCACCTATTTCATCTTTATTTTTACAGTCTATTGCGGCAATCATAACTTTAATTTTACGAACTAGGTTCCTCTAAATTTTTGACATATGGTGCACAACCTAATTACCTAAATCATATCCAAAAATCACCCATACTCAATTTGTCGTTTTGGAGATATGAATGTTTTGTGACTGTCTACCTCTCAGCCATTTCATCTTTGTTTTAGCAGTCTGTTACGTTAGCCATAACTTTAGTTTTAAAAACTGGGTTTCTCTAAGTTTTTTATATATGGTGTACGACCTAGTTATCTAAATCATATCCCAAAATCGTTCATACCCAGTTTGTCGTTTTAGAGATATGAATGTTTTGTGACTGTCTACCTCTCAACCATTTCATCTCTGTTTTAGCAGTCTGTTGCGTTAGCCATAACTTTAGTTTTACAAACTGGGTTTCTCTAAGTTTCTTATATATAGTGCATGACCTAGTTATCTAAATTATATCTAAAAATTGTCCATACCCAGTTTGTCATTTTAGAGATATGAATATGTTGTGACTGTCTACCTTTCACCTATTTCATCTCTGTTAAAACAGCTAGTTGCGTCACCAATAACTCTATATTTTCGAATTGGGTTTCACTAAGATTTTTCAACAAATTCATTTTGTGCATATCCTACGATCATTGTTTTCCATCATATGACTCTATTTGAGGCATTCCATCAATCAGTCTACATGCTCTATCTATGCTTTCACATTTTACATTGTTGGTAGTTTCTAAAGCATTCTCAACAAATTCATTTTGTGATAATCTTATCCTATTCATGTGGTTATGATGACTATGCAAGATGAATAATGCCTTGCTCTGTGTAATGTGAAATGATGTATATTTTGTGTTGTAAATGTATCATGATGAGGAATATGATAGTACATGCTTAGGTTTTTTTTTGGGCTTTGAGAATCTAGATGTATTGAAGGGGGAGTGGCTTTCAATGTGGGGCCTGCGCCCAAAGTGGCTTGTCAGGGTAACCCATTGGAAGTTCTTAATCCAGTGATAATTTAATAATAAATTTAGAGGGTTGGGTAGTTTTCACACTAATCAAGATAATTGGATGCCTCACTCATGCCTGTAGTACTCACTCAGGCTAAGGATGAGATGAGAAGGTCGTGGTTGGCAAAATCAACTTCCTTGTCCTCACGAAAGGAATGTTGGTTCCGCATGTGTCACCCTATAGGGCCGACGTCTAGTGAGAGACTGTCAGGGTAACCATAGATGGGCTCGGCGCCTAGCGAGAGACTGTCAGGGTAACCCATGGATGGAGGCCGGTGTCTAGCTAGAGACTGTCAGGGTAACCCATGTTAGGACCATGCGATGACACTCATCCCTATTGCAGTTTAGCATTCTCTAGTTGCGTTCTCCCCTTTGTTTTATGAATGCCTCTAGAAGTGATGTTTGAGTTACTTGTGATGTCCTTATTGACTGGTGTTGTTTTGATGTCTTGTGTAGTCCTTGCACCTATTAGTCTACTGTCTTTCTTGATTGTTTTCTTAGTGGGACCTTATTGTTATCTCCTAGCATGGGGGTGGACCTTAGGGTTCCACATGGTCGGGTGGTTGTGCTTTATTCCATTGGTTTTCTGGCATCGTGGCTCATGTGTAAAGAAGTTGTATCTCTCATGTTTCCAAATTTGCACCTGTAATTGAAGATAGATATTTGTACTATTCACATCTAGATCTGTGTATCAGTGGAATTCATTATGTAATTTGATGTATTCAAAAAGAAAGAGTTTTTGTAACTATGAAACTATGTAATTCTTCTTGTAAGATAAACTATTTTGTACTTGTAATCTTGATCGCAAAAATGTTGATATATTCATCTAATGTTGTAATCTAAAATGTTAGTTTAATTCATTTGATTGATTAAATCTTGTATGTTGTTGATTATAGTTAATTTGCAATAATGCAGTTATGTAATCCCTAGAGATGTTAATTTAACTTTGTTGCTATTAGTCTATGTTATGTTTTGTTATCATTACTTCTACGTAGAAAAAAAATATTTCACCCTTTTTATTGCTTAGTTAAAGTTATCTTTAGGGTTGCATGGCGGGGCACTACATGGGCTCATCACACACATTGATGTGAGACTTGCAATTCTAATATTACGAAGAGCACGTTTGAACACCACACTAGCTCAAGAAACCATGACTCCACATGCCACACCTTGAATCAACACCATAATCCACCACTAGAAACTTATTCCTCATGAAGTAAGTGAACATGTTGATCCAACCCCCATCTCGCACAACCATTTCATTGCCATCCACAAGATCCTCTAGCCACGAGAAGAGAGTGATCACTTGGATTCTCCTTTGCTTAGCTAGATTTTTTTGGAAGAGTGAGAGTAATTTGGTCCATGTCATCAACCAAGTTGCAGTACGTAATGCATGTGTCATTCTAAGTTCACCTGATTCACTTTTTGTGGTGAGCGGATTTAGAATATCGCAGTAACAAAGAATTTGTAGTAGTATTGGTTTTAAGAGTCATATAGTATTAGAACTATGACAATTAGAGTGCAATTTATCTAGCTAGAAATCATGTTTACCATGCTCAAACTATACATGTGGATGTGGAATATAATTTTCTTAGAGAAATGGTTGAGGCAAGGACAGTTCAAATGAAAAAAATTGACACTCATGTTACTAATGTGAAATAACCCACCCCCTTATAAGATTTAGTGTTTGCTGATCTAGGTTATTTTTCAATCATTGTCTTAAGAGTTTTCTGTGGTTAAGTTGATCCCTGCTTGCGTTTGGTGTTGGGTCCATAACATAACATAACATGCATGTATATATTTTTGCATATAATAGAAATATGAAATATGCATATACTGCTGAAAATTTTCATATTTCTATAACTTCCAAAATACTCAGTATATTGACAAAATAACAAGAACCCAGTTGAAGGTATATCCTCTAATATCTAAGCATCAAATACCCAAAAAATTATATTGCCAAAATGTGAAGATTTTCACATACCCATGTCGTTGTCATGCCAATACAATGTCTGAAAAAGAAGATACAGCCAACTGAAGATGCAATATCTTGTCTTGACATCAAAATAATAGCATACAACTGGTCATAGACTGATATCACGCCTACCCAAGAGCATACAAATCAAACAGCTCCCAAATCTGGTGCAAATAAACCGTCATGTCCTTGCTGATGCACTAGTACAGCCTGGGTATGAATGAACAGCAGTGATAAATGCTTCAAATTCCCTCCAAACCTCCTCCGGATCACACCAAAATCGGACTATAAGTCTCTTAGTATGCAACAATAATTATGGAGGCATTTACTTGATGAAATATATAGCCCAAATCCTCCGTGACAACTCCTCCGATCTCCAAATTGTACACAATGAAGGCACAATGCTCAACCACTGAGTATGACTAACCTAAGCAACCTCAGATGATCTTTCACACCCTCAAATTGCTATCACCACCTTATATATTAAAGTCCAAAAATTAATAATTAATATAATTTATGGACTTTAATATGAAAGCCCAAACGGTCTCGGAATCTTATAAATAGACCATTGGAAAGGTCTTGACGAAACGCTCTACCTCCCATCATGAACTGCATCATCCGGGCGAAACCCTAACTTACTAAAAATAGTAAGTTTCTGCCAAGGTGCCTGAAATCCACCAAACGAACTGCCAAAGTTCCCTAACCACCATAGTTAGCCTACGGGAACCAAGTATAGGCTAACACTCCTCTGGAAAGGGGACATTACATAATGATGTTGGTAAGATGTTGAATATATAGAGGTTTGTTGATTTTGATTGGGTTGGAGATCAACTAACAATTATGTGTTCACTCTATTTGGAGAAGCAATAATTTGGATGAGCAAGCGGTAGCAAATAGTTGTTTTATCCACAACTAAAGTGGAGTATATGGTTACCACACATGCTTGCAAAGAAGTAATGTCGTTATAGAGACATTGTATTGGTATTAGTTTTAAAAGATATATTGTTGAACTATGACAATTAGAGTACAATTTGTCTAGCTAAAAATCATGTTTACTATGTTCAGACTAAACATGTGAATGTTGAATATCATTTTGTTAGAGAGATGATTGAGGCAAGGAAAGTTATGTTGGAGAATATTGACACTTAAGGGAATGTTGTTGATTCTTTAACAAACCTTGTAAGTCCTATTAAGTTTTTGTAGTGTAGGGATGCAATGGGTTTAGTTTTTTCCATGCATGAATTTTCTTCTCAATTTATACCACAAACACTCCTACAATAAATATCAAGTGGAAGAATGTGGAAACTTTAGTGTCTTATTCAATTGCAAAGTGTTTCTAAGTGAGAAGAGTTTGGATTATTCAAGATCATGTTGACGGATTTAATTATAAACTGGTAAAAAGTGTCAAAAGCCTATGCAATAACAATGCGATGGAGTTAGACATTAGATTGTGACATGGAGGTTTGTTATAGCCAAATGTTGCCACTGTAAAAATCACAAGACGTTTGGTAAAAAATTTACAACATTATGAACTGAGTGAATTGTTGGGAGCATGTAAGGCAATGCAAGTGCACATGCAACAATGTTGGAGTACATGCAGTGATCAAAGTACATATGTATGTTTTAGAGGATGTTACGAGGTACCACAGATGATAAGAAACAATCAGGTGTTATCTTTGCTACTACAAGTCATAGTTTGGTTGTGGTTGTAGTGCAAAAAGACATACATGATTCAAGGGTTTTGGTCAACAACTTCTTTAGAATGTGCAGCAATAGCCACTAATATGTGATATTTATTCATTTGAAAATGTCTTGTTTGGAGTGATGTGTGATACACTAACATTATGGTATAGTCATGATATGATTGTGTGATGGCTAGTATTCCATGAACAGTTAGAGTACTGAGACACTTGGTATTCCACAAAAGGCTCGAGGATATCTCTTATCAATGATGCAAATGGAAGAGATTGGTAATGCATTGTTACCTAACTAGCACTTACATCCTTAAGAGGTGCAAGGGTTTCGCCAATAAGAAAATAATGATATTAATAAGTTAGATGCATTAATTATGATTTGATATTTTTACACCGCGAAGATTTGATTTGTGAAAAGATTTGATTTTTCACATTATTGATTTCCATTGACTTGTCCGCAAAGATTTGACTTGTTGGAAGATATGATTTTTCATATTATTAATTTTCGGTGACCTAAAGATGGTTTAATGGCGATTTAGAAAGCTGTTTTGCAGAGTGAGACAAATTTCTAACAAAAGGCTAACAATAATATAACCTATCGGCTAATGATATGATAATGCTGTGAAGCATGAATGCAGGTTTGTACCTTGTAGTCTACAAATTGATAAAGTTGTAAATGAGACTTATTGTATTTGAAGTCTATTTCAAATTAATACAACTGTAAATCTCTTTTGTTGATGGATTTTTCTTTGTAAGGGTTTTCCATGTAAATCCTTGTGTCTCATGTGTGTGGTCTGCGTTACTTGAATTGATCCAACAAACATAATTGTATATAGATCACAAAGTCTTAAAAGTTTTTGATTTCCCAATTATTGGTCACAAAGAATGAATTTCTCAACACCAATGATCCCTGTTATAATTTTATAATTGTGGATGCTCTTAACTGTAATAGTAGGTATCGGATAGCTTCTGGTTTGTTTCCTGCCGATACCGTTGACTTAGATATAAGTACTTATGCTAACTGTATATTTCATAGACCATGTGATAGCGCAGTTAATGTCATGTATCGTCGTAATTGGTTTATCCTGATTACTAGCCTTCATTGCCAAGTAGCTCATTGGAACGCAGCGAGATTGTTGTATGCTGTTATAATTCATTTTTTATTATATATAATATACTTGCTCTCCCTTCAGATAAAACATTCAGCTTATTACTTCTAATCAATCTCTTGCTGGCAGTATGTCAAGGTGTGCTCCTTAACCCTTTACATTCCAAGAGATTACTTTCATTTTTTAGATGTAATGAACCGAGAGTCTCGGGATTTCCCTAACTCTAACTCAGCTAAGGGCTCCACATTTGCTTTCACCTTTTCCAGGTCTGTTTTCCTAACTAGCTTGGGACTACTGTCTACATCATGTTTTTAATAGAGTATCTTGATTCCCAAAGGTGCTTCATTTTCCTTTTTCATCTCAATTTTAAATGATCCCCGAATGGAGGGGGTAAGAACTTCAGCGTTCTCAGTATCCATAATACATGTAAGTTTTGAGACTTAAATCAGAATTTTCATAAGAACTTGGATAACTGCAACAATAGAAACAAGGTATACGTGAGGGCAAGAGGTCTGGCATCCCTTAACGTGCATTTATATCCTTAAGTGTCGCTGTTACATGTTATGGCATGGGTGATGAAATGAATGATAAGTATTCATATGATATACTTAAAGAAGCTACAAACTAAGAGTGAAAGATACTCCTAGAATCTAAAACGTTGAGGTGAGTGATTTTTAAATATTTTCAGCTCTGAATGTACAACTCTTTACTTTGAAACAGCAACAATATCAATGGCATGAAATGAAAAATCTGAGCAAGGGTCTTGTAAAAGTGCATATTCCAGGTTCTAGCCAACTGTATTAGAAAGTACCAATAGGCCTCATCTCTTCTAACAGAACCACTTTTTATTAAAATGTATTTTATTAGAACAGATTACATCATATACCAAGCCGGTAGAAGATGGGAAATTGAATTAGTTGGACAGACTTATTGATACAAAATATAAGGAAATTGACTAGATTACAATCATGCACGCACAATTTGAAGTGCTATTTCTTTCTAAAAGGGAAATCAAATAATTGAAGAAAATATGCAGTGTCTCACAACTCTTATTTTCCTGGATTCTTCATTTGTTGTACACTTTACTATCTGACAAAGATATTTAAAATTTGACAAGGTTGCCCTGCATGCTTCAGCTATGCATTCTCTTAAAGCATAGCTGCATTACCAAAATTGATAGTAGATAATGAATAATATAACATGCAGTCTTTCAAGAATCCTTTTTGACACATGAAATGATCTAAAAGAATTACAAAATGAACAGCAGTAAGAAGCAAGTCTCTTATGTCGAACACATCAAATAACCCTCCGGATGTTGGGCACATCAAATAACCTCATAGGTGGGAGGAAATTCAATTACTTCAAAAAGGGAAAAAGATCAATATACAAAACTGAATGGAGAAAGATACATCATGTCAGACAGCAAATATTTTTTTGACCTTCCTAATCTTCTTCCTACATATTGGACACATGTTGGTTTCTTCAGAAATCCTGCAGAGTCAACAGCAAAATGTCAATGCAAAGCTCCTTTCGATTGTGTAATGTTAAAATGCAGTACTTCTATGCATTGAATCTTCATAAACCTTAGAACAAGTCAAAACACAGATTGCATATATATTTATCTCTTAAAGCAGGAAAAACAGAGAAAACTTCTATGTTACAGGTTGTAAAATGCCGCTTCATTACTTCTTTTGAACTCTTTTGGCATCCATTATTAATTGGTTTATAATTGCAAGTATACTGAGAACTAAACATGTAACTGTCCTGACTGGAATACCTCATGCCACATGTAGAACAAGTTACACAATGTCCACAAGGAAGGAAGAAACTGTCTCTTGGAGCATCAAAACAAATGGCACACAGACGACGCTGGTAAATGTCATTATTCTTCCGAGTTTTGATGTCATTGTCTTCACCCCTTGGTGATCCTGAGAAATTAAATTCTTCGTCATCTTCTTCACCTACAGAGAGAGAAACATAGGAAGACCCACAACTTGAATCATCATCATCTTTCTGAGTTATCAAGGGAGTTCTTTCTGGGGGCAGATGTTCACTCCGAACTTCAGATTCTCCTGATCCAGCCTGTAACTTGGTAATAAATTTTATAATACCCATAATCAAAAGTGTGAAACCACCTGCTGACAGGAAAAGTCAGTAACGTGCACAAGCGGGAAGCACAAGCTTGGAGATAACAATTGCTGAGGTAGCTAAAATAGGGATGCTTGACCTCTAGCAAAAAATACCTGAGCCAACAAGATATGTTAACCACCGTGGTCCATATGACAGTCTGACATACCACTCATCCCTCTCTCCACTCTGAATCAGAACCAGAAAACCTTTATTTCATCAGCCAAAACATGCAATTTTCAGATGCATTAAAAAAGAAATATTTCTTCTAGCTGTCAATTTATCTTCAGGAATATCATATATCATTCTAGGATCGAGGAGGATTTCTAGGCTGTTGATCAGTGTTCTCAAAGTGTCTTGGAGAGTTTTCTAAAATTTTAAAATAAAAAATATTCTTTTAAGCTTTTCATAATCCCATATCATATTCAGGGACAAACAAAAGAGTGTAAATTATAAAGGAAATACAGAAGAAATGGTCACCTGGAATAGTGAAAGTTGGGTGACATCTAGAAGAGAGACAAAAGGGCTATGTATCATTGAGGATAAATGAGTAAAAGTATAACTTGCATGGGTGGTATATGAAGGTTGATGGTGTGCAGCATGCATATGGAGAGAAATTAGAAAACCAATAAGGAACACAACAGAATAAAATATGATGCTGCCAACCATTGAATTTAGGCTTCAATAAAATTTGTTAAACTATATAGGCTAAAAGTAAATGCACTGTTCTGATTTTCCAAAATGGCATGTATCTTCAAACAAGTGTTTGCTCATTTTACAAATATCAAGCAAATTAGGGCATTATTACAATAGTTGTGTTGGGCAAAGAGAGAGAAGTTGAAGTTAGGGCATGAAACGGATACTGGGATCTAGGATGATCATGAGCATGCTAGATTGCATACTGTCAACTACAGTAATAAGGAAATGTGAATGCATACCTAACAAAGAAATTGATCTTTCATAAAATGAGAAAAAAATTAATAAATTTAAATTCTCTGGTGACCTTGCATAGGAATTTGGAGTTTGGGTCAAATTTAGGATTCACATACACAATAACAAGTCACAAAGTGAATTCTATATAGAAGCTTACTCGGTACCTGAGAAAAGCATCTTGCTTGTCAAAAAATGCCTTTGGTCCTGCTTTTTCATAGGCTTAAAGTTAAAACCCAAGAGAAGTAAATGGCATCTTAAAACTTAAATTTAATATTAGAAAACCTGTGGCAAATCATCAGGTCTTTCATAATGGAGACCCATGTTCAATCCCCAGGAGATATATTACATGCTTAAAATGTACAAATGTTGAACGTTTAACTGAGTAAAGTACTGCATACAATTCTGAGTCTGGCCTACCCCAATAGACAAGGCCAGGTGTAGGCCCTAGGTCAATTTGATGGAAGAGAAACCCCTCAGTCGTGCCACTAAGCTGAAGCACATGCCGCAGGGGGATATTAACAAATCAAATGAAAAGGTCCTCAAGATATTTTTCCTCATGAAAACTAGCCAAATTTCTAGAAAACAAAATTAGATACTAGCCAAAATCGATCTCATCAGCTTATTTATCATGAGGAAGCCTCTCCCAGATAAAATAATATTACAATATAATGTTCCTAAAAATCCATTATCTTCTAATAAAAAAATATTTAGAAAACCCTGGAATCTTTCTTGGAAATTACAAAAATAATAAAATATTCTTAGGAATCTTATCTCAACATCAACTAGTCTTTAAATTTTAACAAGATGAATCAAAATATTATTACAAATGCAGGGTAGATTGGGGGTGCAGCTGCTACATCCCCAATAACAGGGGAATGTTTTGGAGATGCCTCATACGTATCTGAGATGCAATGTCCTTGATAATTTGATAGGGGCTTCCCACACGTCCCAGATACTTGTTCTAGGCCACCCCCATCCCCACAGTAATTATGACTTTAGTATGGCAGATATTTATTGGGTCGTAAAAAACCTAATAAGGTCAATTTCAATGGATTGCCTTGACTACTTAATTAAAGCTAATTAGGTATGTTCATTAAGCAAATTTGAAAAAATAATCTTAGGACCTAAGTCCTAAGTTTTCTGTTAGTATTTTGTTGCAACAGTAACAAATCTGCTTGATATCAGCCACATAGTGACTATGTTCTGATAAAATCAGGTTTTCCAAAAGGTGCATATTTCAATAACCATGTCATTGCTTCGATGAAATCAAGCTTTATGCAAATTGAATGGTGTCTAAGGGTCATGGATAACCAACGAAATAAAATCTTGACAAGTTCTTAGACAACATGCAAATGCCGACCTCCATTCTAGTATGCAAACATGCTTTATGATAGTATTCCCCATTTTGTAAAGTCTAAGAAAATAAAGAGATAAGTACTGAAAAGAATAAGGCAGAAGGTAGGAAATAAGATGTCGTGGGAGAGTGTACCTCTTTTGGACCAGGAGTAGAGAGGATAGCATAGCTATCACCAAGAAGGAAAAGTTTCACACCACATAAATCATTTTGTAAAGAACATTCGTACTTTGCCTTTGCTGTATCATAGAGAACGCCATTAAATTTAAAATTCATGTGCACCTGTTTAACATAAACAGCTAAGTGAGTAAATTGAAACCTGACAACTACACCAACAACATGAATTTAGGGAAAATAGTAAATGATAAGGAAAGAATGGATAAGCCTTATAAAATGATGAAAGAATAATAATAAGGTAACTGTAGCGCCTCATCATTCGATGCTTGGAATTCTACACTGCTTGAACTTGTTCTTCGACTTACACAGTTTGCTATGAGAAGTATAAGAGCATGCAATGTCCTAAGACAGTATTTGATACATCTATTGACATGTGATTACCAATTTTGATTTGTGTCATTGTAGGTGCATTCAGAGTGGAAAGGTTCACTACTAAAATCATTAATAAGTATATGTCATTGTAGGTGCATTCAAGAGTGGAAGGTTCATTACTTGAGATTAATATGTCAATCATAGTAAGTCAGTAGTGCACGTATGGCTTCACAGTGAATCGGTTGAGGCATTTGCTCAATTGATTGATGATTTTACCATATTGTGACCAGGCAATCTGGGATGTAGGTATAATTGGAAATTAGGATTTTCACAAAATTTTATTTTATGCATAGAAGGGGCATTTTACAGACTTTTGCACACGAGGATTATGGGCATCTATGGAGGAGGGCAAAGACAGAATATGGAAGGACGTGAAGATGAATGTGCATCCTGATGTGCAAAGGACTAATGGAGAACAAAAAAGGCTTAAAAACAGGGAAAAAGACAAACTAAGCAAAAAGTAAATAAAAGGAGATAAGCGACTGCCAGTAAGCCACAATGAAATGGAAAGCCATGAAAAATGCTATCAGTGGGAGATAGATCCATGCATTAGATGATAAACGAACCTCAAAATTTTTTGTGACTTCTGCTTGTTATTGGTCTTGCACTTACAGAATTGTACTATGATAATCTACATCTACCTTCCAATTAATGAGAAATGCTTTGAGAAGCATGAAGCTTGATACAACAGAGATTTGATTTGTTACTTTGCTTTAGCTTATTGCAATTACTTTCAGCAGTGTAAAGGAAGTTGCAAGTTACTACAAACTCACATAAATTGGAGTAATGAGCACGAGAAAAAGAAGCTGAGCATTGTGGGATTATAGCAGGATGAAAGGAGATCCACTTGACTCATGATAAGTGGAACTAAGAATTTATAATATATATAATACATTTATTTTTGCTTTTGTTGTTCTTTTGCACAGATTACCAATCTGAGAATTCATATTGGGGAATTAGCTCATGGTTGTTCTTGTATGGCTTAAATTCAAAGTATTGCACGAATGATTTGCAAATTATTTGGTGCTCATATGCAGTCACAAATCATCTAAGAGGTACTCGGATAGAGAATGGGCTCTGTTGTGCAGTCTCAAAACATATCAATTAGAGCATATTAAGTTTACCACGTTTGGAATTATGTTTGTTGTCAGGTTGTCTCTTTGTCTAAGAAACTGTATATTATCTGGCTCTCAGCTTGGAAGTTTACAACTTTACATGTAAACATCCAGGCTGAATCATCTAATAAGTACTCAATTAGAGAAAGATTGCAATTCAGAAGTCCCAAAACACATAAAAGTAGTGTTTACTAAGTTAACAATTTTGGAATTATATCTGTTGTTGAGATTTCTTTACATTTGAGAAATCATGTTTGTGTGTAAGCATCCAATGTACATGGGGCCACGGTTATTGAATTATCTTGTGAATATATGATATATTCTTGCTATCAATTGCTGAGGAAGTATGTATGAAATATTGTGCTGAAATAGTTGAGAGATTGATTGAAGAAAAAGCTGTAGAATGTTGGTGGGAGTTACAAGTTTGAGAGTTTACTTAGACAGTACTCTTCTCATCTTCTTCTAGATTGTTGTATACGTAGTGGTAAAGATATTTGGCTTTACATCTAGACTGATCCATTAACTCCATGGATATTTCATAGATAGTTTCACCAACACAAATCCTTTATTCATTAATTTGTTGCTCACCAGTTAGATGCTAAAACAGAGAGAACTAAAATCAATAGAGATAGAAACAAAATTCTCATCATCTAGCCCACTTGTGTTTTAGTTGTTGAAACTTGTAGCAATATGGCATAAAAAAAGTACTTTGAAAAAAAGGCATGCAAAAGACAACTCAAGATCTATCCTAGAGAAACCCAATGTGTGAAAAACTTCAGAAAAAAGAATCCACGATGAAAATCAGTTTGTACAAGCTTGCTCCCTTCAAGGGCTTCTAAGAACACTTTCCTTCAAGCATTCTCTCACTTGCACTTATTTTAGTGAACTCCAACGTGGCTACATGCAATCACACTATCCTCAAGTGGTGCAGGAGCACCAAGGGCTTGGAGCCCATGTATATACTGCACATTTTTGGTGTGATGTTGTGAAATTTTCTTATCGTTGCATTTTGGCATGATATGGTGAATTTTCTAATAAGCCTTGGCGGGAAGAAGTTTTTACTTATCCAAAGTGGGTCATCGGTGTGAGCCTTGGCATCGGGCTGAGGAAATAATCGTGAGCCGACAGTGTATCATCTCACCGATCGGGGTGATAAACATCAAGTCTCACCGATGTGGAGTTGGCCGAAGACATCGGCGTGACTATAAGTATCGGGCCGAGGATTTGATCGTAGGCCGACGGTTGAAGGTCTTACCGATGTGTGATGTCCATCGGCATGAGGGTGGTCATCGACGGAGCCTGTGGTTGTGTCTCCGATCGCTTGGTGTTACCCCGATGGAGTGGTAAAGGTTGGTGAAGTCCATCGGCATGAGAATCACTACCGGTGAAGGATGTGGGTGTCACTCCAACAGCTATGTGTTACTCTGATGGAGTTGGACGTCGGTGAGAGGACATCTATCGGTCGAGCCTTGTGAAGTCTTCCCGATGGGAATGGTCTCACCGATGGTGGAGTCCCGGTTGATCGGCGTAAGGATCACTGTCGGCCCAGCTTTGAAATGTTACTCCGACTGCTTGTGGTCACTCCGATGGATGTCTTTGGCTTGGGCGTCGACGTGAGAACAACTGTCGGTCCAGCGAAGAGAAGTTTTGCCGATGGTGTTGGTTACTCCGATGGGACTTACCTTGGAGTCGGGCGTCGGCGTGAGGATCTCTATCGGGCAAGCCTAGGGATGTCGCTCCGATGTCAACTGTCACCCCGATGGAAGTTGGCGAGGGGTTGGCATCGGCAGGAGGAACCTTATCAGTGAAGAAGGAAGAAGTCACTCCGACGGTTCGTTAGTGGTTGACAGGCTAGGGTCATCGGCAGCAAAAGTGCCGACGGTAAACTTACCGTGTGTTCATGCATATATGCAGTTGATGTGTCAGTCGACGGATGTATGTGGGACTAAAGGTTCTCACGAATGCGAAATGGTTTGGACAGTTGGATGTCAACGATGCTGGGCAGTTAGAATATGAACCGTCTGGTAGTTGAACCGTCCTGTAACGGACATGAGCAGAGATATAAAATGTAGCATTCTTTCTGTAGAGGAGTTCGGCAGAAGAAGAATCGAAGAAGTGAATTTTGGTGTGTGAAGCATTTTGATGTAATCAGAATTTTTGAATAAAAATAAAGTACAGTAGTTCGATCATCTGTGTATTTTCTTTTCTGTTTTCAGTTTACCATTCTGAAGTAGATTAGTCTTTCTGTTTCTGCAATTTTGTTTTCTTTTGCAAACCATGACTCTGTTTTGATGACTCCTAAAATTCCACTATACAGTATGGAGGTCATCAAGCAGAGCCATGATATTTGTTTGTTTTCCTTTTGTGGGGTGGTCGGATCGCCGGTTAGAGGCAATGCATGCTTGTTCTAGGCGAGCTCAGTGAGGAGTCCGGCTAGATAAACAAGTAGGAAAAATAGATTTGCAGGGGTGGAAAAATAGAGAGAAGGAAAGTGAGCACCAAGCAGTCCAGACCCTTGAACAGAGTGAGAAGGGTGGGCAACGGGCTCAGAAAGTTATGTGCCATTGAGGCAGTATCTTGGAGGCAGTGAGGACAAGGTATGTGTCCCACACCAAGCAGAAAAGTAGAGTTTTCCATCTCTGCAAAGAGTATGTCTTTTAGCACTTTGAATTGGTAGGAAGGCTAGTGTTGTCAAACAGTCTTGTACACCTACAGGATGAAGAGCAGGCAGCCTAGAGTCCTCCCTATCATCAAGAAATATGACAATGGACTTCTACCTATAATGGTCAATAACCTTAAGACCAAACATGCCTGAAATGTGACTCTCTCAAGAAAATTCTATCCCTAACAATCCTTCCTTGCTTCCAAAAAGGAAGAATCTCTGTAGTACATACCCCAATGTGTGTATCTGAACTATAAGATGAGAACATGAGTCAACAACAGGTAATGGAATGCCTTTCCCGCAAAAAGACGAAGGTGAACCGTTTCATGTCCCAGAAAGACCCTTCAGTTCAATTGTTTTGTCCTGTATGTAACATGTTTAACAGTCAAACATGTCATATGTTTGGTCATGTATGATGAAGAGTTTGATAGCGATCACTTAAAGACATTCTTCCAATGTTTCCTCTGTTTCTGACTCACTCTATCGTGTAGTCTAACTCACGGCATCTTGGATATCTTGTCCCCCTGTCCGAAAACTTTTGGATCACAGACATTTACTCCATAAAGGCATTGACACCTCCATGTATCGCTAAGGTGTGAGCAGAAAACTGTAAGCTTGCTAACGAGGGCAGTAAACCTGACTTGTCCATTTGGCTAGCCTCTTCACTAAAACCTTACCCAGTTAGCTCTTAACTCATGATGCTTTTACTTATACACATTTATCACTTGCTTGTCTTTTTTACTTTACAAATTAAAGAAGCAAAAATTATTAAAGTTGTTTGCTATATGAAAAACATGTTACATTGTTGTGATAAGAATGTTGTACGAGTTAGTCGTGTAGAGAAATAATAATAACAATTTTCTTGTAAAAGTTAACTCTGATATGTGTTTGAAAACTGAAGAAGAATGAAAGGAAAGGTTGTTAAATAGTACAAGAACTTGGATACAAGATCACATAGGATATTAAAGCATTGGGAAATTTATTCGAAAGCAAATATTTTCATTCATGTTTGATCTGAATGCACAAAATATGGGGCATGGAATGTGATTAAGTAAAATAAGTGGTTGCTCCTTTTTAATTGAAAAGACAACATAATGTGATGTACACTATCCCTGGAATTTTCTTGAGTGATTTCAATTGTTAGTATTTTATTTGAATTTGTTGACATAAAGAATTGCAAGATTAAAATAGTGTTTTTTTTATTATTTTTTAGATTGCAGATCATTTACAACTATGCTGACTCATACAAGCAACTAAGACGAATACATAGCTCCATTCGAGCAATTAATGAGACCAATGCAAGCTCCTTTTGAGCACTAATATTAGACAACACTTTATAAATCCACAATAGAAACCAACAAAGGAAGACCAAGAGTCACAACTTAGAATTCCACATTAGATGTCCCTTTGGGGATTGGAAGTTTGGTCTCCACAACGAGAAACCAAAACTTTAACCAAGAGCTCAACCCCTTGGACTAATTAAAATTATTAAAAATCTGCCTACTTCATTGTAACTAAGATACATTCTCCTTGAAAGGTTATAAAAGGTAACAGTCGTGGGTCACTCCCAAGGCAGGGAACAAATTGGCATGTGAGACCCACAAGGAGATTTCTTTCTATTTACCTCAGCCATGTGTTCAAATTTTGTACCCCTAAGTTTCAACCTCATGACCAACCTCAGAAGTAAACCCAGTCTTAGCCAATTTAATGCAAACACAAGACCTTTACCAATCTGACTATTGAGCAATTTTTATTTTTTATTTACAAAAATCATAAAGCAATCCAATTTTCAGAAAATTTGGAGTAAATATTAGAAGTTACCTCCATGCTATGTGCATTGAGATTTCCAATGGCAATGTAGTATTCTGCATCTTTGTCTACCTTGCATTCAATGGACCCAATTCCTGTGAATCTCGAAAATCAAGAGATGTAATAAAGCATATTGAAGAATCTCAGGTTGATTAAAAACAGTGATGAATAAACAACAAAGCAATGAAAAATGTGACTTCCATTCAAGAATCATACCGTGTATACTATTCCATGACAAAGATGCATTGGGGTATGAAGGTTCCTCGACCCATTCATTGAGGCCAGTTTTACCTGCAATAGTGACACCGTCAGGCTAGAGATCAGGTCACAAATCTGATTCAAAGGAAAGCATAACAAATGCCTATGCTTTGGATCTCATCAAAATAAACGTACACCTTTGTAGCCATGGCACAACAGGTATCAAAGATACACTCAAAACACAAGCTGAAATCAATCTCTCTTTCAGACTAATCTCATAAATTGCACATGCAAAACAGGTTCATCGGAATGTGACACCAATTTAGTAATCAATGGCCTTCCAAAGCAGGCAATTCTCTCAGAATTACAACTAGATGACAATCCAATATATCCCAATGGAAAGCCCTAGGTGGCCAGATCAAGCTTCCTTTTCCAATTCTCTTTATTTTTGACTTCAGACTTACAGACAAACTTCTTGTTGTTGATAACTAGTTTATAATTATTTGGGCCAAAGTAGATGAGTAATAAAGTCCACAAATATGCATCCTTATTTATTGTGAGAATATATAAAAGATGAAAACAATCTAGCTCAAAGATTTAGCTTTGCAGTGCGTTCACACTTCAGATTAGTGTGGATGTATCCAATCTTTTCTTCCACCACGTCTATGTGAAATATTTTATTACAATGCCTGATGTCTTCCTCATGTCTTCATGGGTAGAACACATAAAATTTTGGCAACTCAAATAGTATCTTTTTTTAGACCTCATCAAGGTTTCAATCTCTAAGCTCAAAAAAAAAAGGAGAAGAGCAAAAACAAAATAAAGTTTCTAAGTTATAGAATAAACAACCTTGTCTATACAAGGGAAGGAAAAGGATAGAAACTACTAAATATGTATAGGTTAAAATGAAACTATAAAAACCACCAAGTAAATTAATTCACAGATAATCTTATCAAGGAAGAACTCATTCTGAATCAGGAAAACACTAGCCACTGTAATGAAATATTTCTTTCACATAGGTTTGGTGGACAAAAAGACTGACTACATCCTTACCCACATGAGTAGAACATAAGAATTTTCCACAATGCAAATTGTATCTCATTTTTGACCTCATGAAGGTTACCCATCTCTAAGCTCACAAAAATATGGAGAAATGTAAAACAAAATAAAATGTCTAATTCTGGGATAAAGATCCCTGTCTATACAAGGAAAGAAAGAGAACAGAAACTACAAATATAAATGCTGTTTAAAATGAAAGGATAAAAATCACCAAGTAAATTAATTCATCTACCATTCTATTGAGAAAGAACTCGTGCTCAATCAGATGTGTTCATTGTTTGAATTTCCTTAAACATCAAACAATCAGATCAACTCTTTAAATTAAAAAATGCACAATTGCAGGTGTTCACTAAACATTTAATATCTGAGTAATTACCATAATAGTAAGATAAAGTTTCTGCATCAAATTTAAATGATGCTAATCATCAATAATGAATAAACAGAAGATTCTTCTCACTAAAGAAATCTTTTATGAGAAATAATAGCTTGCACTTGCACCATCTGATTTAATTGACACAACACTCCAACTTCCACTCTCAATACTCTGAGTCATTTAACGTGTGAAATGTCATCAGCTTCAACAACTTTGAAAGGGAGTTCATCTCCATTTGAATTTTGAACAATACCACACATTTGCAAGGATGATTTGCAAAACAAAACAAAATTGAGTGCACATATACCACATTCCCAAATGATGTCTAAAAATACTGAAGATGGTACCCAAGAAATCTACAAAGGTTAAGAACTGTTGAAAACTCAAAAGCCCTTTGTGTTTCTTAACTTCAAAACATTTCAAAGGAAAAAAGAGAATCCATTTCTAGATTATTCCCCAGAAATTTCTTAGATATCCATAGAGTCCCTAAATGATGACCTTTTACAACCACAAAAACATGTCACAATGGTCAGTGAGGGAAAGTTTGCAAATGTAAGTAAATGGTTAAAGCATTATACCTTTTACACTTAATTCAACCCTAGTCCTACATTAAAGATAAGTGAGAGTTTAACACGTTGATAAATTGCAAGAAGCATCACTTCTTGGGTTGAATTAATGTCACAAGTCTTTGTGGAATGAATTTTTATGTCCATTCAAGCAGGCATTCCATTATTTTTTGTCCTTTTGATTAATGCGGTTTTGTGTTTCATAAGATTAAATGAGAGTTTCACTCTAAAGTATGGAGTTCTACGTTACCGTCTGTTTTGTATGGAAAGTTTACTCACTATCAAAGGATGATATGAAGAGGAAATAAACTCAAGTAGGCTACATCACATGAAGGAAGAAGAAGATTAAAACAATTCCCTCCTGTATTCATGTTTTAGGTCCAGTCCAAGTATTAGGATTTTGGGGTAGCTTCCTGGAGTCTTAACATTACCCACAGGCTATCTGTCCATTCTGTATTCCATGAGAATCCATATTAGGATTTATCAATTTGGCAATGATGCCAATTGTCCAATTGTTCAATTCCTGCTACATTGGATATGATTCCCATAATAATAACAGATATGTTATGAACATTGTTGTTTACTCGCCTATTTGATAAATGAATACTTGAAATAATTTACAGAATTAACAATGCATACCAGATAGAGGAGTAAAAGTATATCTTTATTCACTCATGAAATTATTACAGAAGTAGACCAGAGATGGTCGACCAAGGATCAGAGTCAATCCGACTACATCATACTACTTTCCTTGACAATACAAAGACTGTTTAGAAGACCCGACGGTTGCCAAGAGGAACACAACCGTCAACTAACCAACTCTAACTAACTCTCAACTACCGGAGAGCCAACAAACAATTAATACATAGTCGGATAACCCATATTATCAAATATAAGAATCGGCATTATACACTGAGTTTGTTAGAGTTTTACTTGTGTTGCTCTCAAGGTGTTCTTCCTTACACAGCGCCACAGTACACTGCAGTTTCCCCTCAGCAAAGAAGCATACCCAGCAGCAGCCTTGGTCTATTGGCAAGTGGATTCAAGGCACATTCAACAGCGCATCAACATGGTGCAGCAGTGATGGCAGTTGTTCTCCTTCAGCAGGACACACTTGCCAAATTCAGTACAGCACTCAGCAGATTAGCTTTCCTTATTTTTAGTCGGGCATAATTCTCTTCTGTTTTTTAGCATGCTCTTTGTTTTTCTTATTCTTAGATTGGATTCTAATTTTCTCAGTTAGCTGCTGTTCTTATTTTAGAACAAGGCATTTTTCAGCTTTAGTTTTTTTTCATAATTAGGTTAGGGTTTCTCTTCTCCTATCCTATGCACTCCACTAAGATGGGGATTCATCATTGTCAACCCTCCAGTTCTCTTGTTATATAAAAGAGACCTAGGGCACACCACTGAAAAGGAGAGAGTGCATAGTTGAGTTTTGAGCTAGTGCAATGTAATTCTTCTTTCAGTTTTAATATAAGGTAGTTACAGTTTTGAAAGTTCAAATCTATGAGTAGTTGTTCATACTTCCAGCAGTATGTGTTTGTAAATTAGCATACTCGATCTGTTGTTCCGATTGGGTTACTTTGCAGTTAGGGTTAATTTTCTAAGTGCAGAATCTACTTACCATGGTCTGAAAATTTAACATGATCAGAGCACATAATCTGAAATCTTCAAAATCCATGTATGGAGTGGCCTGCTTCAAAGGGTTTCAATGGGTGCGATGCCTAGGATCTTCTAGTGATTGGAATTTGGAAGGTTGACTTCAGCCTAAGATAGGCGGCTGATTTATTTTAGTGGATCTGATGCCCTAGAGTCTTCAATGATTGCAGAGATTTGAACCTACGAGAGGTTGTAGGGTGGGATGCCCTAAGTGCTCTAGAGATTGAAGTGTTGATCTACAACTAGGTTGTTGATCTAAGTTATTCCCAACTGATCTATTTGGTTTTAGCATGTTCCAAGAGTTGTGAGTATGACTAGTCTCGGTCTCAAAAAGTATGATTGTCTAGAAAGCACTTCCAACTTTACACCTTGGGAGTGTAGGTTGTGGAGGAGGTTGATATTTGGAGTTTTGTCAAGAAAAAAGTTACACCTCCTACCGACCAAATTCAGTTGGTCAAACATAAAAAAGTCAGCCAAGGCAAAATGAATCGTCCTAGATTTGATGAAGGACCATTTGAGCCCTTACAGAAGAAGATGGCAAAGGAGATGTGCAATGTTTTAATCACTTTTTATTAGTCTATGAACTCACAAGATGCTACTAAAGAACAAGCTCAGCACCACACACATGAACAATAAAGACACAAAGGCCAGTTACCTTATGAAGATCACTAAGCTTCAAGATCAGTTCATTACTATCGGCATGAAGGTTGGATGATGATTTGGTGCCCATAGTATAAATGGGTTCATTCCATCCTAGGATCCATTTGTTTGTAGTGTTTGTGCTCATGACAAGCTTCCCACTTTTGAGAAGCTTTGGGATGATTTCATCCAGAAGGAGACTAGACTAAGACTATTTCAAGCAAAGTGGAAGAGATTCAAAACCTAGACCTCATGGAGAAGATGAGGAAAGGTGGTAAAAAAGAACCTAATAAGGCTCATATGGGTGAGGATGAATCAAATTCTTGAAGCCAAGGAAGAAAGACATGACTCGTATGAAGTGTTTCAAGTGCCACAAGATGGGCTATGCATCTCAGTGTCCTGAGAGGAAGAAAGCCAAGCAGAAGTAGCAGGAGTGTGCAAGAAGTGCAAAAACTCCAGCCAGAGCATATGAGTTAACATCTAGACTTGAGACAACTTTCTCCATGGTGTCATGCCTATCCACTAACATCGTTCTTGGTGTAGGGTGGAGAATCTAGACACATGACCTTCAACAAGAATGAGTTCAACAAACTTCAAAAACAAGAGGATGGCATATACGTGGAGTTGGGCAAAGATGTCACTTGTCTAGTTACCAAATTGGGTTATGTCTCTTTCCGCATGCCTTCAAGTGATGTTCTTGAGCTAGATGATGTCTTGGATGTTCCTAGTTTAACAAAGAGTCTTGTTTCAGTTTCTTGCATGACAAATATATAGTGTCTTGTTGAGTCTGATGGTCAACAAATAATCGCTAGAAAACATTGCCCTGAACCTGATCGAATTTTGACCAATGGAGTTTGAGATGGTGGCCTTTACAAGCTTCTCATTGATCAAGTCATGCAGGTATGGCAAGATGCCATGATGGACAAGTGAAGCTTTGTGGAGACAGATTCTAAATCTACCATCGAATTAGTGATTGATTCAATTCATGCAACTAACGAGAGTGTTGAAGAGTATCAAGGCAAATTTATTGTCGAAGGATTCCCTTAGAAAGAGGCAAGTGACCTTGATGAGACTCTTACTCCAATTGCTAAAGGGTTCTACCAAAAAGAGGGAATTGATTTTTATTTTTTGCTTCAGTAGAGGAAGGTTTCAAAGTGCATCGCAAGATACCTATGAATTCAAATTGAAGGCCCTGTATTGGCTAATGCATGCACCACGAGTTTGTTTTTTTAGGATCGATGGGTTTTTACTCAAGTTGGGCTTTTCCGAGTTTAGTGCAGATTTTAATTCTTTATTAGCTGATAGGCTTTCCTTGTGGGCTTTCAAGCCCAAGAAATCATTGGAAAAATGGTCAAGCACCGTAAAAATTGTTTGACGCTAGTAAAATGATCAGGTAAAATTGTTTGATGTCAGAAAAACGGGTTGCACAAATTTCATAATGGAAGATCATCATGTGAGTGAAAGAGATGTACATTTTTTCAAGGTGGGGCCATTTTTTTCTAAAATCCATCCACACTACAATTGGAAAGTGGGCCCATACAACATATATTGAATTAGCTAAAGGGGTTCTATAATGAATGGTCCATAAGGCACAACACTTGCTAAAGGTTTTGCAAATGGTGTAGCAAGCTAAGTGGGCTTGATCTTGGGGGAAACGCCATGGTTAAGCACACTTGACTCAAAGTAGTACTGGGATGAGTGACCTCCTGAGAAGTCCCGATGCTTCACACCTGTGAGCATCACCTAGATGCAATGAGTGCTAAGTGGACTGTTCATGAGAGATGAGAGATGAGTTCATGTTAACCACTACTCATGAAATATGGGTCAATGACTTTTACTCAAAAACTATGTAGTTGAATCCTAATATAACATCATAATATGTCACATTGTCAAGGAGAGTGTTGAGTTGTTTGTATCTTCGATCAGATAACGTACTTATTATATAAGGTGTGTTAAAATAAATATCAATAGCATGATCAAATAATACACTACCAAAGTATAAACATAGTCTGCATTCTAAACGGAGATTAGTAATTGTTAACATCGGTGAAACCGACTTCATTAGATACGGTGACGAAGCCACACCTGTGATAGGCGTGACTCCTTGAGGAGTCACGTCTATCACAGATGTGACTCCTACAGTCACTAACACATATATATCATTGTCTTTACCCAGCAATACTATGGATCGACACAAAAATCAGAAGTGTATGACAAGTGGAAATTGCATCTGGAAAAACAAAAGACAGTAATAAATTAAACTCTGCAATACAAATATCCAACCTTCAGAAAATATCCAAACTTGATCTGAAAATTCATCATGGTATCAGAGCCAAGTTTAAGAAAAGATCTGATCAGGCTGTGGGTAGCCATTTTATGCGATTCAGACTCGGGTGTGTTCAGATTGTGGGTTTTCTTACCAAGAGCAGTCGATTGATTTGATTTGAGGAAGATGAGGAGTTTCACTGAATTGTCGCCCGCAGATAGCAATTCTTTCATTACAAGCAATCTGAAAATAGTGAGCTTGACACACAACAATGGCAACGGTGGTGACAACCCATACAATTTCAAGACCCAGTTCAATCCGGCTATCGCGATCGTCATCATGGTGCTGCTGAGCATCCTCTTCTTCATGGGGTTTTTTTTCTCCATATACATCTGACGCTGCATCATGGAGGACGACAGAGTAGGCTCTTCTACATGGGAGAAGGTGTTTGGGCATTTCATGGCATTGTTCACACTGACCCCCCCACATGCCCCCATATGATGGAACCATGTGATGTGCCAAGGTATACGAGTTGTTTACGAATAGGCAAGTCTCGTGAGGTGACAGCTCGGCTCCTTGGTGCAGGATATTTTCCGCGCTACGGGGACATGCGGAAGCAACCCAGATGCTATGCGGAGGCTCTGTGGGCATCACAGTTGGAACGAAATCGTCATTGGATGCACGCTCGGAACGGTCCCTTTACATTCCAATGTCGTGACCAGATACTGGGATACCTCGGGAGAGTACGCCAAGCTCTTGGGTCGCTTGAGACGGTTGCGAAATGCCATGTGGGAGGCCGAAGAGAGAGATGACGGAAAGTGAGGTAATTGCGAACTCTCGACTCAACCTTCCGTTGTGATGCATTCAGACTTATAACTACTGTAAGGGATAGCTTGTAGGCAAGCTACTCGATGCAGCAAGTCAACCCGACTTCAACGTGTAGGCCGAGTTGCATAAGTTAATACAACAAAACCGAGTTGAGATCTGGGCGAGCTAGTCCTAGCTGGTCCATGTCTCAACATGGTATCATTGAGAATGGCGAAGCGACTTAGGGCCTGGAGCGGACGGTCATTGAGAGCTTCCCAGTTTTCAACTACAATCTGGTGAAGGGCCTCAAAGCGGAGGCCAAGGGTTCTGAGTGTGCCGTCTGTTTGAGCGACTTCAAGGGCCAAGGACATGACCCTGATGCCATTAGTTATGGAACACTGATCCATGGACTGTGCAAAGTGAATAAGATCAGTGATGCACTTAAACTTTTCAATGACATGGTTCATGAAAATTGCAATCCTGATCTCATTGTGTACAATGGTCTTCTCAATGGCCTGTTAAAGGTTGGAAAGTTAGAAGATGCATGTCAACTCTTTGAGATGATGGTGCAATAGGGCATGGTGCCAAATTGCTTCTCTTACAATATCTTGATTAATTGGCCTAAGGCAAACACTTTGTATGTGCATACGCATTCATTGCTCCTCTACAAATTTTAAAGAATCGTAATGGCTGTTTTTGCAGATTTTCGGTGCAGTAGTTGCAAGAATATTAGGATGTTTGTGGCTAGCTATGCTGTGGGCAAGTCAGTTACACAAGCCTAAATGTGCTCCACCTGGAAGTTTTGGATTGCCTGTGATTGGTGAAACACACCAATTTGTTATAGATAGCAGATCCAAGACTCCTCATGTTTATGCAGAGAAAAGGAAGGCTAGGTATGGGCAGGATGTTTATACTACCCATCACATGAGCTACCCTACAATGATGTCTATAGACCCAAAAGTCAATAAATTCATATTGCAGAATGAAGGTAAATATTTTTTGAGCAACTATCTGAGGTCGGTCCTGTTGATGATTGTTTTTCAACAAGTCAACAATTAGAGTAAAATACTGAGTATCTGACTCCCTCTTGAGCAAAGCCTCTCGAATGCTGAACTAGGTGATCAAACGAGATAACTCCAAGGTTCCTTCTGATGATTTTTGGTAAGAGACAGCTTAGTGACTAAGTATGATTTTGCTGTTAAACACAAAGGGACTTACATAGACTCTTCTCCTTTCATTCGACTTATTCCTCCTTTCAGTGTGGGTGATTTATATACAGAGTTTCTATGATAAAGAAAATGAAAAAAGGGGTAAGGGTTTAGAAGGCTAATCTAAGGACAATGAGATAATGAAACATGTAAAGATAGACAAACTCCTCATGAAACCAGACTTCGCTTCGCCATGAGAACCAACAACTACACGAAGCCGGTGCAATCTTCTAAGGAAACTCAAGGATTTTCATGTTGTAAATCTCCATCCAAACACCCACAGCTGGCGCAATTTGAACAAGCATTCACAACCGAACTAAAGAAAATGAAGGTTCAGTCTAACTTTGCAAAGTGGGTTGCCTTCGACAATACACGAAAAATATGAACCAGAAGAATTCATCAAATATCTTTACGCATATTCATTACATCAATGCACTTCTAATCTATTTCTAAGCTATTTGAAACATCTCTTAATTCCATCAAGATTCAGGAAACCATGTTACTCCACAAGATAATACTTAACACCAAACAAGTAGCTCCAATGTCTTTTGCATTAACCTTGAGGAATATTTACAACAATTTCAAGTCCTCTCAGAGAATTTTGAGAGTCTCTTCTATTCTACTCTTAAAATCTACTCTCTACTACTACTAATGATCTACTGAATTACAAATGAGGCAACAAGGCCTTTATATAGAAGCCCAGGTTACAATGAATGGCTTAGATCAATTTGATGGCCAAGGGTCTAGATTGTGCCACCTCACAGGTAGTTACAACAACTTGCTATTTTTAGTACAAAAGAGGGAGGCAATGAAGGCACATTTTCCAATGTGATAAGGTAAGGCGAAAGCATTTAAAATATCTTCCACACAGGAATCCCTTTGACTTCTTTTATTAAATGATACATTGAATGCATTAAATAATGCGGCTAATCAAAATTGAATGATGTGTACTTGCCACATAGATGCCAACTCGGCATACTTTGAAAATTGTATCATCTTTGTGTGATGTATTCAATGTAATCGCTTGAACTTGTATGTTTAGGAATACATCTTGTAGATCTTTGCCTTATTCATTCTTCTTGTAACTGGATGTATGATACTTGTTGCTTCACTTGTCTAACTTCATGATTCTTTCTTCTTCTTGTAGGTAAGTTGATGATCTTCCTTGATGCTTCTTCATGTGGAGTAGAAGACTCTCTTGGACTTGAAATTGTAAAGTCTTGAAGTTTAGATGGATGAATGCCTTCGCTTGATGTAGATCTCTTGGAATGATGCCTCTTGGAAGATGATCTTGAATGATTCCTTAGAGCAGCCACATGAGGTTTCCTTGAAGTAGAGTGGATGCCTTCGGAAAGTCTTGATGAAGATGATGTCCTTCGGATGGATGTCTTCTAGACAATCTTAACTTGATGCCACTTGATGAAGAATTCCAACACAAGGATGATGAAGGATACCCTTGAAACAGCTACATGATGCCTTGCTCTTTCTCATTCCTTGCTTGTCAAAGGTTCTTATCACTTGATCTTTAGATGATTCCTCCTTTTTGCTGCAACACAAGTAAAGAAACAACATCAATCCCCTTTCGATAACACATAATACATAAGAATCATTACAAGCATTTCTAATCTAAGCACATGAGTTAAGGACTTTGATGTCTAACTTAAATGATATGAAAACTTTACTAAGATGGCATGCTGGTTGAGATAAGTGAATTCCTCCTAGATTCCTCCTTGATAAGCCTCTAAAGTTTGCCTTCAACACTTGACTTTACTTCCCTTCATAAGGTAGCGCTTTAGACAAAGGTTTTAGTTTCTCCTAGAATTGATGCACTAGATAAGTCGCATTGGATAAGGATTTCGAAATCCTCTTGATTTTCGCATTGGTTGAAGATTTGAAATCCTCTGGCAATTGGCCTCAAAAATCTTAAACTAGACCACCCTCCACTAGTGGCGCATTGGTTGAGGTATTCAAGATCCTCTAGAACTACCATGAAATTTACACTTTGACCCTTAGAAACTACCTATCATCCATCTTGGCGCATTGGTTAGCCCTTTAGAATTCTTCTATCTTATCCCTCCACAAGGGCGCATTAGATCAAGGATTAGATTTCCTCTGGCTTTTCGCATTGGATGAGGATTTGAAAATCCTCTTGATTTTAGAATTTTACTTTAAGACTTGATTCTTGATTCTTCGCATTAGATCACACCTTCAAAATCCTCATTCCTTAGGCGCTTTGGATGAAGTTTCTGATTTCTCCTAGCATTTCGCATTAGATGAGCATGTTGAAGTCTTCTTGAGATGATCGAAAATACCTTGATCTCCCTTCATAACCCTCTAGGCTTTAGGCGCGTTGGATGAGGGTTTGGAAATCCTCTGAGATTTCGCCTTAGATAAGTGTTTGAAAATCCTCTGGATTGTATATTGAAACCTAGAATCTCTTGGCGCACTAGATCATCACCTTGGAATCTCTTGAAAATTGACTTAAATCTTGTGATATATCTCCTTCGAAGCGCTTGGAATCTTCCTTCATGAAGTCGCATTAGATGAGCATTGGAGATCCTCAAGTTTTTGGCGCATTAGATAAGACTTCGAAATCCTTTAAACTAGAGCCTCCATAATCCCAAAACCTTAAGACTTCTCCTTTTCTCCAAGTGGCGCACCAGTTGAGCTTTTCAAATCCTCTAGTCTCCCTTCAAAAATTTTAGATTTCGGAATCCATCCTTCTTCCTAGCGCATTGGTTGATGGTTTGAAATCCTCTGACACTTATCATCATTAATTCGCTCCAAGATTCGTTCCCAGACTTGTCTTTTCATTTTCGCATCACTTAAGTGTTTGAAATCCTCATCTTTTTCTTCAAAATGATGCTTTTAGTTTGGGCGCACTAGATGAGTGATTGAAATCCTCATGCTTTTTCGCATTAGATCAAGGTTTTAGATGGGCGCATTAGATCATCAAGTGGAAATCATCATCTTCAAGCGCCTTTTTCCTCGTGATTTTGCGCCAAGATTTTGCGCCACTTGGACATCCCGTCGCACTAGATCAGCTTTTTGAATCCTCTGGAAAAGTCAGGCATTTTTCAGGATCGCGCGGGTAAAAGTATAAGTTGAGAGATTGAATTTCTTATACTTTAAATATTTTTCAATATACCTTTCAGGATGTTTGAGATAGGTCCCGAATCCACCGGATTTAAGATGCAAAATATAGAATTTGGAGGATTCACTAGATTTCAGACTTAGCCATTTTTTCAGGATTTTCAGGATTTCAGGCTCCAGACTTAGTCTTTTTCAGGATCTCAAACATACTTCAGGATTGATCTCGACATTCATTATCTAGATGGGATTTGATCAAGATTCTTCATTACTACAAGTTTATGTACCAGATGAGACTCCAGTTATAAAGCAAAATCATCTAGGAGAAAGACCTCTTGTTGGATTGGCAGAGGAAACGAACCTAAGGCATCGTCAGAACTTCATGCAAAGCATCGGAGCTCAAAAAAAAGGGGGTCCCCATTTGCAATGGGGCGATGTGTGATTTGGTCACAACAGGTCCGAAATTTGTTTGGTGAAGGGGCCATTGCCAACACTTACGGCAACCTGCACAAGAGGATTCATAATGTAGTTTTGAGCTTCAATAACACAACAAAACTTAAGGAGTTTATCATGGCCGACGTTGAGTATATTATCAAGACAACCCTCAGCAACTGAGAGGGGCGGACTGTCTATGTTGAAGACGAGTGCAAAATGAGTGGAATTTGATGGCTTATTCAAGAAAAGTAGGGCAGAAGCTGCCTACATGCTCTTTGATGAGTTGAAGAAGAAAAGAAATGTGTAGATGGAATCACATATAGCATAGTTATCTCATATTTCTGCAAGATGGGGAGAATCGAGGATTCTCTAAGTTTGTTAGAAGAAATGGAATCCAGAGGGCTGGTATCTGAGCTGGTATCTGATATGGTAACTATAATGTCACTGTTGATTGCACTTCATCTCTCTAGTAGACAGGACTGGGCACGTCAGCTTATGAAGCGAATTGGAGATAGCAGTGTTGTCCCTAATATCATCAGGGGGAGTGTTGATATGGAGATAGACGGTGAAGAACAGGACACACCTCAGGATATGGACATTTCTCCTGATCCGACCTTTGAGATTCAAAGGGAGTCTACTAAACCAGAAGACGCCAGTGTTCCATGACCAAACAAAACATGTGGAAATCAAATACCATTACATTAGAGATATGGTATTAAGGAAAGCTATTCAACTGAGGTACATTTGCACTGATGATCAAATGGCTGATATTCTCACCAAGCCTCTCTCCAGAATGAAGTTTGTGCATTTTCGAGACAAGCTTGGAGTTGTGGAGAATGAAGCCCTTGCTGAGAGGGAGTCTCAACATCAGTGATTTGTGTTATCTGATATAGTGCATTTTTCTCTGAGATGGAGAAATTTGAGTTGAAAGCCCTTGTCAATCTCTGAGATGGAGATGTGTTTCTTTCCACCCTCTAGGAGTAGCTATGGTGGACGTCATGTTGAGTGACTCCATGACAATGTATTTTTTCACTAATGGGAGTAGCCATTGTAAGCTTCATGTTGAGAGACTCTGTGATGATTCTCTTGTACTTGTGTTTATCCACCCTTTGGGAGTAGCCATGGTGGACATCATGTTGAGAGACTCCATGACGACATCACATTGAGTGACTCCGTGATGGGCACTTGTGCACATGTTTCCTTCCACACATGGAAGTAGCCATGGTGGACGTCATGTTGAGTGACTCCATGATGAACTATTTCACAAATGGGTGTAGCCATTGTGAATGTCATGTTGAGAGACTCCATGACATGGATTCCTGAAAGGATACCTCCCTAGCTAAGAGGGAGTGTTAATGTTTGTAGCTTAGGGAGGTTACAGATTTCATGGCCGAATGGTTCTAGTGCTAAGAGAAAACAATACATCCATTGGCCAACTCCCTCCTTATGCACTCCAATGACAATAGTTAGTGATAATAACTATTATTGATTATGGAAAACCAATTTGAGAAAGCAATCGGTCAAATAAACTAAAGATAAACAAATCCATTCCATGAAATGTCACTTTTTGAAAGGGTAGTGGCTGATGGTAAGAAAGCAACCCTTCAAGGCACATAAGAACTCAAGGAAGACTTTGCTATACCTCCCTATGTTGTTTCAGTTTAGGGTCAGCAATGATATCGTGGATCAGCAGAAAATAGTCTTCAGTTGCTCAGAGTTCTACAGAAGACGAATATATTGCAGCTTCTATAGCTGCTAGAGAAGCAATATGGCTTAGAAAACTGCTTGTGGGATTGTTTGGTAAACCTCTGAAACCAACTATCATCCACTGCGACAATCAAAGTTGTATTAAGCTATCCGTGAATCCAGTATTCCATGATAGATCTAAACATATTGAGATTCCTCATCACTATGTGCGTGATATGATGGAAAGGAATGTGATTCAGTTGGAGTATATCAGTACAGGAGATCAAACTGCAGATATTCTTACCAAACCACTCCTCAAGATGAAAGTTGAATACTTCAGAAAAAATCTTGGTATGATTGAAATGTAAAATTCTAATTGATTTGTACTAATATATTAAAGATGTTTAATGTGTAAACATCTTGTGTCATATGTGTGACTCTATGACATTATGGGCCTACCCATTCTGTGTTTATTTTTAAAAGGTGACGATCTTTTGGATAATCTACACTTGTACCTAACATTATAAGGTGACGATCTTATAATGTTCATTAGACAGATATCATGTGACTTGATATTGGTATGAATCATGGAGTTATCATGATTAAGTTATGGTAGACATTATGTGACTTAATGTCAGTGCACATACCATAACAGGGATATATAAGGAGAATGTAATGTTCTCGAGTATAGTATATCCTTTAGTATCACGAGGTAGGTGATGCTACGTATCACAAGATAGGTGATACTATATATCATGAGTTATGTGATATTAAATTACTTTGAGTAATTCATTACAAATCAGATAATTGATATTCACAAAGATTATTGTGATATTGTTATCTTCCCGAGCTAAGAGGGAGTGTTGAGTTGTTTGTAGCTTCGATCAGATAACGTACTTAATATATAAGATGTATTAAAATAAATATCAATAGCATGATCGAATAATACATTACCAAAGTATAAACATAGTCTGCATTCTAAACGGAGATTAGTAATTGTTAACATCGGTGAAACCGACTTCATTAGATACGGTGACGAAGTCACACCTGTGATAGGCGTGACTCCTTGAGGAGTCACGTCTATCACAGATGTGACTCCTACAGTCACTAACACATATATATCATTGTCTTTACCCAGCAATACTATGGATCGACACAAAAATCGGAAGTGTATGAGAAGTAGAAATTGCATCTAGAAAAACAAAAGACAGTAATAAATTAAACTCTGCAATACAAATATCCAACCTTCAGAAAATATCCAAACCTGATCTGAAAATTCATCAGAGAGATTAGTTCAAAGTGTCAAACAAGAACATAAAGCTTGAAGACGAGGCACTACACTAGATTTTCTTCCTTACTTTCACCTTCATGAGATTTTCTTCATATGCTAAGCTTCAAGTCTTTTCTTATTACTAATATAATGTATTAATATTAACATTATAATTTTTTTTTGTTGAAATTAAGTTGAATTGCATTTCATTAGATCTATATGTAAAATTCCTTTTTATACTTCCTTTTTATAAATATTTTCAAGCAATCTTTTAAGAATTTAATTATAATTTTATTTTTTTATATTGGTTTAAACAGCAGGTTAGGTTACAATTGATAAAAACTGAAGGAAATCTAGTAAAAAGAACATTCTAAAAGTTACTTTTAAAGATTGAATAAGATTTTTATTTTTACTTATCTTCATAGTTAGAATTTATCCAAGCCATAGGTGATGATGGTGATGTTTTTACTATTACTTAAATCATAGATTAAAAAGTCACCTAAAAATTTGCTGACTCGCAAGTTTTTGTGAGACAAAACAGCTCGCAAGTCACTCGCCCAAAAACTTGGGTGCAATTTTTTGCAAAATATCAAGTGAAAAACTCACCAAGAAATCATGAGTCTGTCTGAAAACCCATCAATCGCGTCTCTGCATATCACAACTGGTTCTAGCATGCAGGAGTTTGATACTTTGTTTGTGCCGTGAAATCATGACTGCTTATGCAAATGCCCTTCTCACAGATGTAAGATGCCCTTGTGACTGCAAATAAAAAAAGCATTGGCCACAATCCTACAACTCCACCATGGTATTGTGCTTGATGGAAATTTTCAGAGATTTATGGTTTTGTTATTGCAATTTAATTTGGTTATGTAATCTATGTTTGATTGTAAGAGATAAACTGTAGATTAGAAAAATTATCATGTGAATCAATGTTTCTGTGCTTTAGGTTTTGTGCTTGGTTCCAGAAAACTCGGAGGCAGTTTTTTGTGCTTGAGGTTTCAGGTTCAGAAATTTTGCCCAGTTTTTTCCGAGTCCCCAACTCCAAGTCAAATTTGGGCCAGCCAAGTTTTGTCAAGTCAGGAGTTTTTAAACTATGACTTAGATAGTAGTAAGCAATGATGTTTTGAATTAAACAGTTCTTTTGCATTTCTTAAATAGAAATAAAATATTATTTAAGAGATACGCCATCAATAGATGTATCTTTAAATAAAACTAAAAGACATTATATAAAAAGCATTTAAATGAATGGAACAGTTGTTAATTAAGTAAAAGATAAGAAGGATGCTCGTAAGAAAATTAAATGACCTTAAGGCCTCCTAGCTTTTGGAAACTAAATTTTGAGAAAAGATTGAAAATTATTTTTATATATGCATTTAAATTGTTCAAGATGATTTCAAGAATATTTATATGTACAAGTAATATTTTTTAATAGATTTACATAATTTACTTTAGAAATGGATTACATTTTACAATTACAAAAGTAATAAGTGTTTGATTTCTTTTTATATTTTATTTTTTACAATGTATATATTTTTTAATGTGTTTGTTTTTGCATGTGTATGTATGCTGTTAGTGTGCACTTTCACGTGGAAATCAGTCAGTCTCAGAATTGTCTCCCGTTGGAATTGTCATTCGTCAAAATGAAAAAGACTGACATCCAAATGCATCCTTCACCACTCTTTGCATGGCCTCCATCTCAATCCAATTTTCTCTAACTCCACTCAATCTTTTATACACCACCATCTTGAGTTCCCACTCAGGACAATAGAACTCACTGCCCTGATCAACCGAATTGGAAATGGTCAAATGCCTTGTCCCACTACTGAACTCAAAAAGCACCATTCTGAATTTATACATGTCTGCCTTTGTAGTGATGGAATTGATTTCAAACCACTCTGGTGTTAGGTATCAGCACATCCCCTTGATCTTGGATACATTCCAGGTGCACTCTTTTTCTACCAACTTAGTCAGTCCAAAGCTCCAAACTTGTGACATGTTCTCATCAACTAAGATGTTTGTCAAATGTTCGTCAAATTTCCCTATTCGCAGATATGATCCACTTATCTTGTCCATGTATACAAATGTGTTTATTATTGCAAGGAGTTCTGGATAACTCATTATGTGGTGTGAGGGGAACTTGATCCACAAAGTTGACATGAAGGATGAAGGATGTTGGCAAATTGCTGAAGAAGTTTTCCTTGTACAAGGGATTTACACCTTGAAGATTCTCAAGGGATTTCAGATTACAGAAGGGAGCAATGATATAGGGTTATTTTTCGTTAGGTTCACCAATGGTCAACATGATGACGGCACCCCTAGCAGTGTGAGGTTCAAGATGTTGTTGTGCAGCTTCCTCGCAAAGAGGGAGTGTTAGAGTTTTACCTATGTTGATCTGAAGGTGTTCTTCCTTCAGAATACCCAGCAGCAGCCTTGGTCTGTGTGTAAGTGAGTTGACGGCGTAGTCAAGAGCAACATCAGCATGGTGCAGCAGCGTTGGCAGTTGTTCTCCTTCAGCAGGGCCCACTCACCAAATTAGGGCAGCACCCAGCAAAATTAGTTTTCTTATTTTTAGCTGGGTGCAATTCTCTTCTGTTTTTTAGCATGCTATTTGGTTTTCTTATTTTTAGATTGGGTTCTGTTGATGATTGTTTTTCGACAAGTCAACAATCGGAGCATGAGCCTAGATATTCTTCATTTCAAGTAGAGCATAAGATACTCCGAAGTTGTGGTTTGATATTCCAGAAAATACAAAAAAAGTAGAAAAGTTCAAAATTCAAAAAAAAAGCAAAAAAAGATCAAAAAAAAAAAAATCAAAAGATGGAGTTCTCAACCATGGATTCTAGTTTGGATATGCGACAAGTTGTTGGGTATGATCCTGCAAGTTCGACTCCAATTGTTCTTCAATTATGGTGGTCATTGAGTCAGCGTCTTGGCGGCAAGCGTTTGAAAGACTTCGAGTGCAAGTATGGATGTCGTATTCATAATACAAATGATCATAGAGAAGCAGATTGTATAACATTCTTATCGAGGATGGATCTAGCGGTGCAGAAGAAAATTTCATTCCTACAAGTACATGAGCCAGTTGTATTTTCAAAGATAGATCCTGATACTCCTGTTGATGGTGAAGCATTCAAGAAGTTGAAAGAGAAAATCAAGAAGGAATTGAGGAATGCCAAGGATTTAAGTGTAGACGGCATATTGCTTCCTAGAAATTGGTGTAGGGTACATGATACAGATCATTTGGAATACACTTGTGAGAAATGCTGGGAAGCAATTCATCAAGCCATGCAGGAAGTAGAAGCTGGTGTACCTGTTGAAGAAGAAGTTTGTACGAAGAATCATGATAAGCAATGTACCAGTGAGAAGGAATATGAATATGAGTTTATCAATCCTGAAGAGGTAGAAGCATTTGGACAAAGGTTATCAAAAGCATCAGAGGATTGTAAACAGGGTTTAGAAGATGTCAAAGCACTTGAAGCAGCAATTGAAGAATAAAGAAGTTCAAGCTTGTGGCAGCAACCTGAATTTGACGAAGATAAGTTTCTTAATGAATATACATCTACAGTACATCAAGAGATCCTTGAGAACGAGCTACAAGAAGTACAGAGAACATTGTTAGAAGATCATCAGTTAGAAGCATTGCAAAGGGATTTAGAAGTCATCATTCAACAGTATGCTGATGAAGAGCTTGGGAATATACAAGAGCAATTCGGGTCGACGCTCAACGTTGCCATCATTATACAAGAAGATATATTGCCAAAAAAGAGAATGACAATTGAAGAGCATGATGCTGCTATGGATGCTGAGATCAAGAAGCTACTGACACCTTTGCTGGAAATCACGAAGGAGCTGGATAGTGAGATCATGCAATACGAAGAAGACGAGAAGTTCATCTACCATCAATGGCGACCTCCTGACGGATGTGTAGAGTATGATCGAATGATTGGTAGGCCATGTCTCATTGAAAACGACGAACATCAGGTTGTATCTTTCCCTTCTATTGATTGGAAGAATTTTGAATTTGAACATCATGAACTTCTAGTTGATAGCATTGATAGCACTGATAGCATCGATAGTAAACATCTTGAACACATTGCACATGTTGAATATGATTTTGATTATGGAGATTTGGGTAGAACAACCTGCATTTGGATAGATCATGGTCCCGATGAAAATCCTCAATTGATCATAATACCTCCAGAAATTTTTCCTACATTTGAGGTTTGTCACCTGAAGGGTCATTGGTCTAAGTTCAAAGATGAATTTGCCCAGTTGAGAACTATCGCTGCTGCATTACTACTTTTGTACAGACTGAATAATCATGTTAGGGCATGTATATACTCTGTGTCCTGGGTTGCATCTCTGTTTCTTGTACATAGCTAGGTTAGAGTAGGTTTTTATTTTATGTCGCGTCTTAGAATAGATTTGCTCCTTGATGTCATTTGACTCGAGTGTTGGTTTGTCCTTAGCTTAGTTTTGTTTTCACGTCGCTTGTTTGTTGTTGTCTTTTCCTTAGCTTAGTGGTTGTTGTTGTTTGCTTTCATAGATTAGTTGTTTTGTTGTGTCGGGATTCCCAGCTGTGAGAAGGTGATGTTATCTTAAAAGCACAATCTAGTTTCAGTTCGGGATGGCATGTTAGTGCATTTCTTAGACATCCATTCATGAAAGTCTTAGATTCTGAAGACGTTTTTCTTTTAGTTTATCATCTTTTTAGACTTTGAACTTGACTTGGAAGTTAATCATCTATTGTGTCTTGACACTGTTATCTTCTGATCATAATATTCTAAAATGTCAAATCTAAAATTTATGAATTCTTATTTGTTCCGTTGAGAAACTTGGGTCATGATTGATGGATTTCCTGTGGATTCCATTGCTAGTGTCAGATAGCATGATTGCCTGTTCTTGGGAGAGGAGTGAATTGTTCGGTATTGACTGAAGTATTTTGAGGTTTTATATCTTACACATCTTAATGATCCCGAAGTTGCTAGGTGAGTCTTTGTGAGCCTGGATCAAGTGAAAATCTCAAGGTAATTCATGATTTCAACTCCATTCCATAATAAGCATTTTGCATAATTCCATCTCCGTCATTCCGCTTATCACCTCCGCCTCATATATACAATAAAGATTTCCATCCACATTGCATTTTTCCATTCAATAATGAGTTCAAGTTTGATCTCTGAATCATCTATATGGTCCTGTTGTTCGTTGCCCACTCCAGAAAGATAAGTTGAAGTCCTTATAAGTGAAGCATTTGGAGTATTTCCATGTCAAATCCTTTCCAAACGACCTTAGCCACTACATATCAAACAAGGTCAAGATGTTGGTATTCCTATTCACTCCGTCTAAAACATATCAATTCCATTATCCAACCATTATATTTTCATTTCAGTTTCGTTACCATGCAAAGTCATTAAGTAGGTAACTATTCATACGTTCCACCATCCATTTTACTTCTATTTATCCCAAATCCCATCGTCATCCCTTTCACCCATTTCCTTGACATGGTCAGCGAATGTGAGTGTCGTCTGAATTAGAAGCTTGCAATTCCTTCCGCCCATCCCCCATATTTCCATAAAATAAATATTTTGGATGCTTTTACCCATCGAACAGAGAAATTCCTGAAGATCCTATAAATCTCTGTCTTAAAGCACAAATGCCAAAAAAGCAAGGCATGTTCAAAAAGCTATTTCATTCCATACCTTCAATAGAGCAAAGTAAAAAAAAGAATGAAGCTCTGGGTACTTGAAGCTGAATCCAAGAGGCTTCCGCATCCAATCATCCATTCATCCCATTTCTATTCAATTCCATTCCAAATTACTTCATCCTGCAAAGTACAATCAAAATAAGAAAATTCCAAGTTCTTGTGGGACATGAAGTTACTATTTCATTTATCATCCATTCCCGTTCCCCATTATATTCCTTTGCACTTGCAAGCTTCGAAGTTTAGGTTGATATGAACAAACGTTGATTATGGTTTCATTCCGTCCATTTCATTATATATCATCCGTTTTCACTACCTTTCCATCGTTCAGCATATCCCACCACTTATTTGGTTTATGTCTGAACCTACTTTCATTTGCCCACCTTATCATAATTCACCTCATAGTCCACTGTTTGTATTTATCATTTCATCATTTCCTACCAACATCAATAAGTATAACAACTTGACATGGTTTTGTATGGACCAGCTTGTTATCTGCAAAATTAGATTTTGAGTTCTTCCTGTTTGTTACCTCGGTGAAAACCTGGCAAACAGGCGCCTTGTGTAATGTGTTTTCTAAAAATAAAAAATTAAAAAAAATTAAAAAAAAAAATGAGAAATAGTAAAGAGAAAAATTTCGTCCACTAGTGAAAACCCGGCAAACGGGCGCTATGGATAAGTACCTTGATGAAAACCTGGCAAACAGACGTCATGGTAGAGACACCCTGTCTCGTTTCACTCCTTCCCATTTCATTACACTTTCATCCATATCATAACCTATTTCACCGTCGCTCCATTCAGTGCCATTGCATACCATTATATATATCCATCCATTCGCTTTTCATGAATTTACCTAGCTTGAGACAGGTTAGCTTAGTCGATCCTGGCTTCTAAGGGTTGGGAATGAACTCAAGTGCTTGCACTTCAAACTTCAAATACGGATAGTCGCGCTGGCGATTGGTTCTAATTCTTTGATCAGGAAGTCGTGTTTATTTGGTCTAGTGTGTGGGTGTACATGTAGATCTTGAAACTTGACTTTTGTTTATCTTTGGAACATTTAAGAAATTGTTTTAATTGAAATCAATCTTTAACCACACATCAAAAGGTGTCATGTCTTGATCCAATCTATGATTCTTTTCCTTTTTTGATTTCGTTGTCTAGCTGGCTGACAGGTAGAAGAAGAGTGTCTGAAGTTTTTGAGTCTGGATTGAGTTTGTCTTTGAAATGTTCAGGAACATTTATTCGGGTTGACGCTAGATGTTGTGACCAAATCACACATCGCCCCATTGCAAATGGGGACCCCCTTTTTTTTGAGCTCCGATGTTTTGCATGAGATCTTAGATGATGCCTTAGGTTCATTTCCTCTGCCAATCCAATAAGTCTCTCTCCTAGAAGATTTTGCTTCATAACTGGAGGTCTCATCTGGAAAATGAAGAATCTTGATTGAATTCTATCCAGATAATGAACATTGAGATCAATCCTGAAGTATGTTTGAGATCCTGAAAAGACTGAGTCTGGAGCCTGAAATCCTGAAAATCTTGAAAAAATGGCTAAGTCTGAAATCTGGTGAATCCTCCAAATTCTATAATCTGCATGTTAAATCCGGTGGATTTGAGACCTATCTCAAACATCCTGAAAGGTATATTGAAAAATATTTAAAGTATAAGAAATTCAATCTCTCAACTTATACTTAAATATATTTTTCAATATACCTTTATCCTCACGACCCTAAAAAACGCCTGACTCTTCCAGCGGATTCAAAAAGTTCATCTAGTGCGACGGGGCATCTAAGTGGCGCAAAATCATGATGAAAAAAGCGCTTTCAAAGACAGAAGAAGATGATGATTTCGAATGCATGAACCAATGCGCCAATTCTAGAAGATTTTCAACCCCTTAACCAAAGCGAAAATTCTAGAGGAACTCGAAACCTTGAAGTAAAGCGAAAATTCTAGAGGAACTCGAAACCTTGAAGTAATGCGAAAATTCTAGAGGAACTCGAAACCTTGAAGTAATGCGAAAATTCTAGAGGAAATCAAAAACCTTATCCAAAGCGCTCCTATTAGGAGGATTTCAAATCTTGATCTCTTGCGCCAATTTCTAGAGGATCTCAAAATTGTGATCCAATGCGCCCAAGGATGAGATGATTCCTTTCAAGTTTTAAAGGCAAAGTCAGGAGAATTTCAAGGAGAAATCAAGATCCCTATCCAATGCACCATCTAGGGGAAAGTGAAGGCAAATTCAAGAAGACATTCAAGAGGAATTCAAAACACTTAACCAAAGCGCCTCAATCCAAGAGGATTCTCTATACCTTATCTAATGCGCCACACAAGGAAGAAATCGAAGGTGTCAACCAATGCGAAAATCTTAGACCTCCAACCATTGCGATCACTTCAAAGAAAATCCAAGGTCAAGTCTTAGAGTCAATTTTAGAAGATTTCAAAGCTCTTATCCAAAGCGTCAACATCAAGGATGATTTCAAAGCCTTCATCCAAAGCGCTAAAGGTGGAAGAAGGTAGGGGGATTCAAAAAACAAATCAAGTACACTAAATCCTAGAAGATTTCAAATACCTCATCTAGTGCGCCAAGGCAGATTTCAAGGGGAAATCAAATGTGTCAACTGCTGCGCCAAGGTGGAGGGGCAGGTTTTAAGCGTTTCATGAGGATCTTCAACACTCTATCCAATGCGCTCAAGGAAGGAGGAGGATTTGCCTTCAAGAAGAAGGAGATTTTAAAACCTTGAACTAGTGCTGATCCTTAGAGGATTCAAACTCCTGATATGCTGAGCCAAAAGACTGATTTGTAGAGGATTCCAAACTTTAATCCAATGCGACCACCTTTTAGAGGAAATCAAACACTTGATCCAATGCGCTCAATCTAGAAGATCTTGAAGACCTTAACCAATGCGCCAATGAAAGGGGTAATTAGTCTAGAAGAGGAAGATCCTTGATATTGGATCTAATGTGCCAAAAGTGAGGGAGAGGTTAAGTGAAAAGAAGATCCAATGACTTTGATCTAATGAGCTCAAGAAAGGAAGAGGACCTCTAACACCTGATTCAATGCGCCAATCCTAGGGGATTTGAAATCCTGATCTAAAGCGCCCAAGTCATAAATCAAGTTTTAAGAAGAAGTTGTCATAGAGAATAAGAGGATTCAGATCTTGTAGACTGCTGCGCCACCTCAAGGTAAGGAGCTCAATGCAAGATGTAAGTGGAATGACTAAGTCTAATCCAGCAATCTAGAAGATTCAATATCCTTATCTAATCCACCACATGTAGAAGGAAGATCTCTTGATCCTAATCCAACGCGCTAGTCCAAGAAGAAGATCACAAACCCTCTATCTGCTGCGCCAAACTGAACAAGTATGTTGGAGTTTTGACAAGCTTTAAAGCAAACATCTAGAAGAAATCAAACCTTTGAACTAATGCGCCACTAGTGGAAGGTGGTCTAGTTTAAGATTTTTTGAGGCCAAACAAGAAGAATTCATAACCCTCAACCAATGCGCCAACCATATAGAGAATTCAGAATTCTGATCTGATGTGCTGAAGGGAATAAATGTTTGGAAGTCTATCGAGAAGATTTTAAAATCCTGAACTGATGCACCAAAGAATCAAGAAGATCCCAAATCTCAATCTGCTGTGCTAAAATTTTTGTGATTGCTTTTAAGAAATCAAGTAGTTTGGAAACCAATGCACTTAGCTTAGAAATACATAAACTGATTCTTATATGTTTTCGAAAGGGGATTGATGCTGTTTCTTTACTTGTGTTACAGCAAAAAGGAGGAATCATCTAAAGATCAAGTGATAAGAATCTTTGACAAGCAAGGAATGAGAAAAGAGCAAGGCATCATGTAGCTGTTTCAAGGGTATCCTTCATCATCCTTATGTTGGAACTCTTCATCAAGTGGCATCATATTCAAAAGACAAGGCATCTGTCCATCTAAGCTTCAAGTCAAGATCATCTTCAAGGAAGAGATATCATGTAGCAACTCTAAAGGAGCCTTCCACATTCATTCATGCTAGAAGCTTAAGATGGAAGCAATCACTCCCGAGGAAACATCACTTCAAGAGGTAGCTGTTCCAAGACGTCACAGCAAGATATATCTCAAGTCCTCTTCATCAATGACATCATGAAAGATCATGCTTCAAGATTCATCAAGCTTCCAAGTTTCTTCTAATCTAAGGAAGGTGTTATCATCAAGCAAGGGCATTCATTCATTCGACTTCAAGACTCTTTGATCCTCAAGTCTAAAGAGAGATCTCCTACTCCTACTTTCAAGTCCAAGGAAACATCATTAGCTTTATCATCTACTCATTCTTCAAGAAGGAGCATCATCAGAGAAGATCATCATGTATCCTACTAGAAGATGATCATCTTACCTGCAAGAAGAAGAAAGAATTACAAAGTCAATCAAATGAGCAACAAGTATCATACATCCAGTCAACAAGAAGAATGAACAAGGCAAGATCCACAAGATGTATTCCTAAAAGTTCAAACAATCACATTGAATACATCACATAAAGATGATACAATTTTCAAAGTACGCTGAGTTGGCATCTATGTGGCGAGTACACATCATTTAATTTTGATTAGCCGCATTATTTAATGCATTAAATGTATCATTTAATGAAAGAAGCCAAAGGGATTCCTATGTGGAGGAATATTTTAAATGCTTTCGCCTTACCTTATCACATTGGAAAATGTGCCTTCATTGCCTCCCTCTTTTGTACTAAAAATAGAAAGTTGTTGTAACTACCTGTGAGGTGGCACGATCTAGACCCTTGGCTATTAAATTAATCTTAGCCCTTCATTGTATTCTGGACACTATATAAAGGCCTTGTTGCCTCATTTGTAAAATATAGAATATAGATTTAGATTGTAGGTAAGTAGGAGTAGAATAGGAGACTCTCGAAATTTTCTGAGAGGACTTGGAATTGTTGTAAATATTTTTCAAGAGTAATGCAAAACATTGGAAGTTTATTTGGTGTTAAGTGTTATCTTGTGGAGTAACATGATTTCTGGTAGCTTGAATTGAATGGAGAGATGTTTCAATTAGATTAAAAGTAGCGTAGAAGCTCTTTGATGTAATATATGTTGTATTGAATATTTGATCAACTCCTAGCTCATGCTTTTAACATTCATTGCTGGTGAATTGTTGTGCAAAACTAGTCTGAGCTATAATTTGTATAAGTTCGATTGTGGATGCTTGTTTGAGCTACGCCGTTTAAAGGGTGCTCATATGAGCCTTCATGATTTGAAAACCATTCGCGTAACCTTAGGAGATTGCACCAACTTCATGTAGTTGTAGGCATCCTTGGCGAAGTGAAGTTCGGTTAATTAGGGAGTTTGTCTATTCAATACCTCATCATTACCTCATTGACCTTAGATTAGCTTTCTGAACCCTTAACCCTTTTCATTTTCTTTATCATTAAGACCTTTGTACATATCATCCACACTGAAGGAGAGATAAACTGAATGAAAGAAGAAAGATCTAATGTAAGTCCCTTTGTGTTTAACAGCAAAATCATACTTAGTCACTGAGCTGTCTCTTACATAATCATCAGAAAGGAACCTTGGAGTCATCTTGTTTGATCACTTCGTTCAGCATTCGAAAGGCTTTGCTCAAGAGGGAGTCAGATACTTTGTATTTCACTCTAATTGTTGACTTGTCGAAAAACAATCATCAACAAGTTCCAATTCTATCAGTTACCTATTGTTCTTATTTTAGAACAAGGCACTTTTCAGATTTAGTTTTTTCTAGAATTAGGTTTCGGTTTCTCTTCTCCTAGCCTAGACGCTCCACTGAGATGCAGCTTCATCATTGTAAACCCTAGAGTTGTCTTGTTCTATAAAAGAGACCTAGCATACACCATTGAAAAAGAGAGAGCATAGTGAGTTTTGAGCTAGTGCAGTATAATTCTTCTTCCAGTTTTAATAGACGGAAGATGCAGTTTTGAGAGTTCAAATCTATAAGTAGTTGTTCATAAGTCCAGCTACTTTGCAGATAGGGTTAATTTTCTGAGTGCCAGATCTGCTTACCATGGTCTGAAACTTTGACACACATTAGCCACAGAGTGTTGATTTTAGCTGCAACAAATTAACTAGCAAGAAAAGATTACTGTCACAAATTAGTTCAACTTAAAACAACCCTACTTGTTCTTTCCAGCCTAATCAGCAGGATTGAAAACCTGCATCGAACATATTAAACATACTGCAGTCACTAAAAAGGATTCTATACCTGCCACTACACGATTTCAGTGGGAAACTCAATTTATTGTGGCCCTTAAAGTAAAAGAACATGGATATATTTAGTGGTTAATAGACATGACCACAGTAGCATTTAATATTATGGTTAATGGCTATTTTGTTGAACCGTCATAACCATATGTGGTGCCATAAATCTGTAATGTGAAAATGATGTCACTAAGGTAGTGTCACCTCAGGCTAGACATATATGTTATATTTTCTGCAGTATTTAATATGATGATCCAATCTATACAACATCATGCATCCTTAGTGTATGACCTCCCCATGAATCTATTAGTTTCTAGTTCAGAAGGGTAAGTTTTTTCAAGTAGATTTTATAATAAAAACGAATGGATCATGCAGTATTCTTCATGAAGCATGTTTCTTAAATCCCGACTCAAAATCTCATATATGAAAAGAATTTCAGACAATTGAAGAGAACATTGCTTTTAACAGTAATATTTTGAGATTTTCACTGGTAAAAATTTTGAATAGTATTTCTGGATGCTATTTTGTCCTCAATTCAGACTTGAAATTATTCTTACAATTGCAAATGTAGTCAAGAAAAGAGAAGAAACAAACCTTCAACCAGTACAAGTATTAAGCTAGAAAAGTCCTCGTTCTTAACATTGTAAGACACATTTATTACAGAGCCGCTGTTCAACCAAACCATCCATTCCTGTCAATGAAAGAGTCAGCTATTAGAATCTATATATTTGGGTCAATGATAGATCAGATCTACATCCAAATAAAGGATGACTATTGCCTAGTTTCCTTAATCTGGATACCCGCCAATTATAAATTGTGCCCAATTCCTCATCATTACATACATATTCAAGATTGCAGGGAATAAGGATAGGTATTCAAATGATTAATCATAGTACCTGATGGTAATTGGACTGCAAAAGTATATGGTGTGTTTCATTCCAGGTTCTGTGGACATCCAAAGGAGGCTTCTGTGTGAAGCCATAGAGCATGGGGCCTGGTTTCTTGTTTCCATTCACCTTCATGCATTTTGCACATTAAAACATTAGATTTGAAGTAAATGTTATATATATATATATATATATATCATTCAAAATGAAATGGTGAAGTTGAAAGGGGCATTACCCTGATTTCTTGCACAAAGAAAGAATTGGCATGTACAAGGCGAGAGTAGTTGGGTCCTAATACGAGATCGGCAGACCCATAGAAGCCCAAAATCAATGTCATCGACGCTGCTGATACCCAACTCCATCCAAGACAAGTTAGTAACAGGCTCTACATTTTTCCGAACCTCCAATAACAGATCTTTTCACTGCCTCCATTTAGAAAATTTCTAACATTCACTAAACATAAAACATAAGATGGACCTTCAACTTAGATTAAGGGATTTAATAGAAACAGTTAATTTTTGCAATTCTACACATTAGAACTAGGTGAAAGTTAATTTAGCAATTAGGTGCCTTTTAATACTATGATATAGGTAGAAGATTATTGTTGAATTGTTTTTATTTAAATATGTAAGGAGCAATTTATATGTATTTTTTAATTGTTTTTATTTAAAATTAGTTATATATTAAATTTATTTTTATATATTTTGTAAATAATTTTCAGTTGGGAGAATAAATATTTTTATATTTTTTTAAAGTTTTTTTTTTACCAAACATTTGCACTAATAAACTAACAACTTTTTATTTATTAAAATAAATAAAAGTTTAAAATTATCTATCTTTAAATAATTATGTTTTATATATTCAAATTAAACTAATAAATTATATAATGATCACTAATCATCTTGATTTGCAAATGAAAATATCAACAATTTTATTGATCAAATTATTTTCAATAGATTTCTCAAATAGGACATATTAGTAATGGAATGATAATTTGGTATCATGCATTATTCCAACACCTCCAATCTATGTGAAATAAATATGATGCAGAAGCTTCTCAAGGATCAAGTTATCAGCATCAACTAAAAATATTTTTTATTATAATTTTAGATTTTGTGATCTATCCCTTGTTTCAAGTGCAGGAGACAATCTCTACTCTATAAAGATTCAAATTCAAATGGATTTCCCTATTATTTTGGGTGTGCCACTTTGTAGGAGACTTGGAAATTTCCCCTTGATATTTGTTGGCTTGACTACAAGATGTTTATGACACTTCTTCAAGAGGGAGGTTACATCTGATAGTTATTAATATTTGTACCAGAATCTATGACACATCAAAGAGGAATTACTTGGCATCTCTAACTTGTCTAGCCCACCTTTAAAAAAGGGGCACTCAATTTACATGTGGGGCATGTTTGAGTATTTAACATTATTTTATTATGCATGTTGAAGAGGACAACCCATTGGACTATTATTAGTCGGTTATGAGTTACATTTAACCAAGGATAACTCCTCCTTGGTTTGGACAACATATTTGGAGTAATTATTGCTTTGGGAGATGCATTCTTGATTCATTTCCTTCAAACCCCTTGGAGAATGGCGCCACACTTGGAGAGAGGATAAATTGCACTTCTTGGATCAAGAAATGTTAGCTTCTAGGAGAGAGTGACGCGGTGCAGGAAGGATATGGAGTGTTCTTCTTTGCTTGCAGGTCATTGAGAGCTCAGATGAGATAACTGAGAGTATCTAGAAGAGAAGAGATTGTGGAGGACTTGACATTGAAGTTGTTTTTGCAGGAAATGTTGTTACATGTTGAATATTGAGTGGGGTTATAGTTTTGTAGGATTAGAAAGCGAGTTTTGAAAGGGGAAACTCTGTCATAATTTCTCCAAAATTGTGTAGATTAATTGCATGTCATATTATGGGATTGGGTTTAGTGTTGGGTTTTATTTTAAGTGAGTAAATATCAGCAAATGTGGTGTATAAGAGAAAACGTGATGTAATGCTTCCAAATTTGGGTCATGAGAATTCAGTAATTCATTATATGTTGTGCTCAAATCAGCAAGTGTATTGCTGTGTGTTCTGATTTTTATTTCAGATTGGAATCAACAATTTGGTGTAAGATTGGAGGGTTTAAGAGTGGATTATAAATCAGCAAATAGATATAATTAGGTGTGATTAAAAATCAGATTGTGTGTGGATTGTCTAACCTTTGTGTTGAATTTAATTTGGTAAGGTCGTGTGGTATTGGTGCAAGGAGAAGGTTCCTATTCATGGACCCCTATTCCTTGACTATATCAAAATAAAAATCAGTATTATTTAGTATTCTCTTAGTATTCTTAATATGTGTGCTTAAAGCATCCTTGTTTGAATATTTTCTAGCTTTATAGTCATATTTGTAACTCCCTGAAGAAAAATAGCCTCATTTTATCTACTGCGCAATAATAAATTTTAATATTGTAGAGGACAAAAGAGCATACTTTGCCTTTTTCCTCACTCGTTTTACACTCACTTGAGCCTTGTCATAAATGTAATGTTTTGATGCTTAGTTTGGCATCTTTAGCACATAAGTTCACCAAAAACCTAAAACATATTAGTGCTTAGCTTACCCCAATCCCAAGTGGTCTGGACCCCTTCCTTTGGCAGTCAATCCTTTACCTTGGACTAGACTGCAAGTAAAGCTTGTCCCTAAATAGGAACATGCCTGTGACCTTATCCTCCTAATTCAAAACCATTTTCTATTTTTCTCAAGTTGACTCTTTCGGCTAATTAGACTGTTACCCATTGGCTTGCATGCCAAATGTTTCAAATTGAGCACCTAGGGTTTTGCCCTATAACATTAGTTCAATTATTGGAAAATGTTCACTAGAATTCATTATGAGATAAACAGAGCATTACATAATACAAAGCATTGCATCAACATCTTACATACACAAATACCATACTTGGCATCATTTAGGCATTGCGTATATTTGGTTTTTCATACCTTCGAACTTGTACAATTGGTAATAGGAGCTTGATTGGCATCAAAGTAGTTCACACAATTTCCATTGACCAATATCAAGCTCTTCATGGTGCTTCTTAGCATCACCTGATCCCATAAACAGATATATTTGTAGGTGCACAAGTTACAAAACTATGTGGCATCAGACAACAGAAACACAGTCGGGATGATATAATTATGCCACTCAAAACTAAATTGTGTGCAATCCTGTCTTAACACACAACAAAATTCAGAGGCAGGTTTGTGACAACACTTACAACTATAATCTCATATCAAAAGACTGAAATTGATCATCGTGCATCATCTACAAACAAAAAAAAACACTCCTAACTTCCTCATTTATTTATCAATTATCAATCTTAATTTAATTATCTAAGATTTAATTGTCATATCTAATTTATCATTTCATTTACAATTTCCTTACAAAATGTTTAACAACTATTTTTTAAGAAATCCACATAATCATTTAAGGTAATTTCGCTCTTTCCCTTTATCAGCAAACAATTCATGCACCACCACAAAAACGGGATGTCGAAAGATAAGATCCCCTAGCCTAATTCAATAATGTAGTCACTTTTAACACTAGATAGATTCGAACACTTTTGTGGCTACCACTCCAGCTTTTTATAATTATACCAAATACCAAAGAAATGCTCTAAACATCAGCTAGAAGAAATATGCTTTTATATCTTTAATGTAGAATCTGTGTTTCACTTCCAGAAGTGCAATCTGTGTGAAAATTCCTTATATAGATTTTGATTTTAAAGTTTGAGAATTTCCTAATCCATAAGTATAAAAATATATTTTTATCAGTAGAGACACATTTTACTTACCAAAGAACCAGAAGGCCACAAGCACGACGAGGCATGACCAGGCCTCCTCCTGCATCTCATGTGATCGTCTCCTAACAGAAAGCCGCACCCTGTAAGACGAGGATGACTCCGTGTTCCCCTCATTACGAGAACTGGAATTGTAATAATTATTATCATAATCCCTTGAACCTGAAGCTGCAGACGTCTCTGCAATGTCCACGTGTCCCCCACTCTCAACCCTACTTTCCTCGTTCTCACTGCTCACTCCGTGATTCTGCTCCGCCATGCTCGCCATAATCCCCTCCATAACACCGGCTCAGGAAACGAATCCCTAGGTCTGCTTTTCCAGCTATCTCCTGCGATTGGAAGCCATGATCTGGTAACCGCAAATTGCAGCGAAATGGATAAAATGAAGATAGTGTGAGAAGCTAAGTGCCGTGTGACAAAGAATTGGACAGGAGATTCTGCAGAGTGTTGAATTAATGTTGAAGCGTAAGGCATATTTTTTTGTGTATCTATCAGTCATAGCAAGGATTTGACTGCAGCCTCGTTTGTGCAGGAATGGTAGTTCAGGCATGAATGGTAGGTTTTGTATTATGATGCCAGAATCAGGCTACCTAAACATGTCGCGTTCAACTTTTGCCGGAATAAGAGTGGGATTTGTATTTATGCGTACTGTGCGAATTCTAAATTGTTTCGTCTCGTGGGATTTGTGTGTTTATATCTCGAATTGAGACCAGTCTTCTCAGTATTCATTTTTTTGGGGGGAAAAAATAAAATAATAAGATCCTAAAAATTATTCATTTGGGGAGTGCTCATAGTTGGGCACCCTAATTTTATGGGTTGATACAGTAATGTGTAATATTGGTATTAGGAAATTATATTGCCAAGTAGCAAGGGATGTGGACAATTTATGTGGACAATTCAAATATTTTGTTTCACACCATAGATCTAGAAAAAAGGTGTCATCAAATGCTTGTTGTTGAAGTGTCATAATAGACCCAAATAAAAAGTTGGACCACTTGTTGTGCATTAAGTCATGTTTTTTAGTGTGTCAAAATGGCATCATATGGTTTGTTATTTTTTTAATCTACTGGGCACATTTTATTCCACTATTGGGTGCTCTCTTACAACTACCAGTACCATACTATTTAAATATTGGGCTTTCAATATACCTGTCCTATCACAACTATTAGTACCTGCACCACTCTTGGACTTTCTCTCCTATTGTAGAAGAAATAATCTTTCCCTTGATCTTGAGCTTAATCTAGGCTAATCCAATTAGATGGATACATGTAATATAAATTAACACAGAATAATTAATTTAGAGATGTACGGTGATAATTATAATATCAAATGTTATTTTAAGAAATTAAAAGTGGAGGATAGATGTACTTAACTCTAAGCTTGATGATGAATAATTTTGATGTAGCTCTAGAGTCTCCCTATCTTGGAATTGGAACTAGATATGGATCCTCTTTGTCTCTATTTTGTCTGCAAGAGCCTACAAGAGAGCATCAACAAGTAAATCCAACCTCATCTTCTTGTCCTCCTCCACATGTGTCAAAAACTCTACCTTCACCTCCTCCATAACAAACAATAGATAACCCTATTAGTGATTCTAGCGCAAAGGCCACTCTACCTCCTTTGACATCTAATGCTTAAATAGGGTTATCTTCTTCCTCGTGGTTGAAATAAAGATTAGGAAAGAAGAGAAAACATTCCCAATTGGTAGACCTTGGATTTGATGTTGTAGCAAAAATGTTACAAGCTACTTATCAGCCAAAGAATATTCAAAAAATGTCAGGAATGATGATGGACTCCTCCATGAGCCATCAATATATTGAAATTGCAGAACCAATTGTAGAAAAGAGTGAGGAAGAAGTAACTAAGGTAGATTTCAATATTAGTGGAGTAGACCTTGGTCCATCCACACACGAAGGTGACATTCATAATGCCAAGATGTTTGTGGATGTGTTAATCAAAAGAGTGGAAGAAGAGAAAAAGAAAAGGGAACAATTAGAGGAGAAAGTAGAAACTCTAACCACTTATATTATATCGATTATTGATACTACTGCTCAACCCCTTTATACATCCACTGTAACTCCCACCAAAGCTCCTCCCAAAGGAATAAATTTAGAGGTTATAGATAAAATTGGTAAATATCAAGCCTATGGAAGAGCAGAAGAAACGTGGGTGGAGCAAATAACTTTGAATGGGTTACTCTATATTGAAGAGGCTATGAAATTCTATGAAAAAGTCTTGGCAAAGAAAAAGGAAATCAATGTTGATGTTTAGATAGTTAAGAAAGAAGAATCTGTGTTAATGGTTATTATCAGAGAATTACAAGAAATGGTTAAAGTTTATGTGAGAATCATGATTGTTGAGAATATTATCAACAAACCTGAGGAGAATGAAACCACCAAATGGTTGAAGGGAATTGAGTGAAAAATTTTGGTGACTAAGCAATTATTGACTGGGTACAAAATCCTAATTAAATCTTGTGATTCAATCATGATGGACATCTAAGCAAATTGTCTTCCATAGATGTTGACATTCTAGATGAAAATGAAGTCAATTTAGCTGAGGTTGAGGTGGTGAATAAAAGTTTCAAATAACTAATCTCAGATGAACTATTTTAGAAAGATATCATGGATAGAAATACAATGGAAAAATTATGCAATATGTCTACCTCCCCGACTTCCTTCCGGAAAAAAAAATCTCTTATTTCTCAGAAGAATTGAATAAATTGGTGAGATATTATCCACATGGAAGATATGTCTCAGCACTATGACAATTCCAAATGGGAGAGCCATAGCACCAGTAGTGACCAATTTCAAAAACTACAAGGTGAAAATGGCTCCTTCTCAAACAAGGTCTCCAACGGATGAGACAATCAGTGAACAAGATCCTGGAAAAGATAAAGAAAAAGAAAAATAATTTCAAAATTAATACGTTTCTTTTTATCTTTATTTGAAAAGTGACTTTTAAAGTCTTATTGTAATTATATAGTAAACTTTATTCTTATAATAAAAGAAAAAGAAAGAGAATAGAGTTTATTCTTATCATTTTCCCTTTTTGAAGAAGTTACAAACCAAGAAACTATTTCATTTGTAAAGCTATATAAGGTAGAGAGGATAAAGGGAAATGATCTTTGGGAAAAAAATTATTTCTAGTTTTTATATCTTTTGTTAGGATTATCATTTTCATATCACTATGAAATATTTGCATAGACATTTGTAAAAGAATTGGAGAAGAGACTTTGTGCTTTGAAGTTTTGATGGACTTTGAGTCATTGGTTCTTTGGTTGTAAATTTTTCTTATGTAAAGTTTGCAACATATTTTATAGATTCTATTTATAAATGTTGTGTGGAATACGAACAGTCTTCTATAGATCTTGGTTTTGATTTTTCATTTTGATGTTCTTATTCTTATATTTAAGCAATACCTAGTAAATTTCTTTCAGATTTCCATTATTCAGATTCTTCCCTACGTATATTATATATGATGTGAGACTTTGCACTCGTACCTCGTATTTTCTCTTATTTTATGATGTCAGAGCATCGCATCTGGCAGTTTAGTTTGTTTCTATGTGTGTGGGCAGTTATAATAGTTGTAGAGTTGTCAGGTCTTCACTTCCTATCACCATTATGACAGAAACTAAACTCTAATTATTTCTAGTTTTCGGTAGTCAAAGAACTGTTACTGATGATTGTTATTCACAACCAATTCTTGGCAGTTAACGGGAGTTCGTTGGAAGTCATTGTGGAGGGTCGTTTTGGAAGTTCATTGGTGCCTGAGAATGAAAGGGGAAGAGAAAACACAAGGAAGATAGAGGATCTTGACATTGGAGGAAAAGAACAGAGGGAAGAAATGTAAGAGCAAGGGGACAGACTGTTAGAAGGAGAGGAAAGTTGATACCTCAAGAAGAGATCGAATAAAGGAGAAAACCACAATGAACAAGGTTTGAAAAGTCTGTGTCAATCTGTATCTTACCTATTGCGGGTCGATTGGGCCATTCAATGAATGAGTAGACTCTACATGTACAAGACACTTGTAGTTTAATACAAACAAATACCGAGTTACGAATACAATATAAGTTGTTCGCAGAAATCAATAAAGATAAATATTGTTTGAGTTTGGTGTCATCTCTTTGTGTTATAATATTGTCCTTCTATGAATTTGTTCATTTTTGCCTATTTCCTATTCCTGTTTCACTGCATTGTTAAGTAAGAGTTTGGTTAGGGTGCATTCGATCTGTATTTCCGTCCATGATTACTATCATGTAGTCCACGGTTAGAAGTTCCTGTCTATAAAGTCTCAGAAGGTTGCAAGTTCCTGTCGATAAGTTTCCAGAAAAATAATATACGAAAACACAGTGATTTATGTGGGGAAACCCCTTTTGAAATTAAAACCCCACACTCTAAAGTAACTCGATGTATTATTCAATAATCAATAATTACAATACACTTGTGGATTCTGAGAGTTTACGGGATTATCGCCAAAAAGAGATCCGAAGTAATTTTGACAACATAATAGTAGATGAAAAACTCACTGTGAAACCTACATCTTAAGCAAATAATAAATAGAAGCAATACATGAAACCAGAAAATGGTGGTTATGAAACCATGAGATAAAACCACTCAAAATGTGGTTCCCAAATCCCTAGTCAAAATCCAATGTCCAAATACCAAGATGAGTCCACAAGATAAAAAATAACATATTCCTTATAGTTGGCATAGGGTTGTCATAATCCACTCACCAACTTGGGAAATCCATTTTGGCTCTATTATCTCAATTCAAATATGTCGTATGACATGTCATACCATGTGTCATAAGTTTGTCAACAAGTGTAATTCCCTCTTACAGCTTTCTCTTACGCCTAATAAATGCTCTTACATTTTTTATATGGGGGTCAAACTTCTAGAGGCCATAACTTTTGATCTAGGAAGCTGATAAAGCCTATTTTTTAAATTGAAAGTCTTAAGGATATCCATGTCATCATAACCCACTTTCTCTATTTAAGGCCCATTTTGATATTTTTCAGGTCCAAAATTGACCTCTATAACCCAAAAATTGCATTTTTATGTTCTATAGCCTAAAAATTATTTTTTATGTGTTCTTAACATTAAGATGTAAGGTTGAGACACCTTTCCTAACATTTCACACATATACACAAGCATTAGCTTCTATATCTATATACCACATAGTGCAAAATAATTGCATGTGCACCCCACAACTACATCACACAATGTCATGGCCACATGCCATATGAGGAGTTTCCTATGCTAGCTTCTACATCAACTTCACCAACTCATCTAGTACACCTCTCCACATTATGTGTGGCCCAACACATGGGTGCATGTGAACTTACACAAATAGGACTAGTTCCATACACATCCAACATGTGGTCACACTCCACACCACATGATCATGTACCGTACGAGTCTCAAAACCTTGCATCATCATGTCCACACATGTCATGCACCATACATGCATGATAGTTGTTAGCATATTGTTGTAGTCCTAGTTGGTGGTTGCTTATATAAATATTACACATTATATATTCTATAAAGTAGTCAATCATCCTACTAGTCAACCTAGTCAAACTAGCTAGCCTAGTGTGAATGTACTCCAAAGTCTCCCTAACAAATTGGGTGGACAATTTTTCTTTTTTGATCATGAGAATATACTTCCCTACCATTCTATATAAATATGTATCATACACCATTAATGGATAAAGGACAAACTTCATCACACTTTTGTCATGGCTTTACTTCACCTTGGCCATGGCATCATAATAACTGATGTAGGAGCATCTCTGGTTCAAGAGCAATCTTGCATCAACCAAAAATATTTGCATTTTAGTTTGCTTGCAGTTCAGTTTGTTTCTTTTCATTTTCCAGTTTAATTCAGGCAATTCAGTTAGTAGCAGTTTCTGTATTTTGGTCCACATTCTATCGCAGTTGCATTTTAGACCTTGTGGAGCTGGACTTAGTATCTAGAGACATTCATGCACAACATATCCAAATCCTAGAGCATTTGGATCAAGAATCAGAAAGTTATTGCTATCAGAAGATTGACTGTTTTCTCATAACAGAGCATCCTGACAGTTTTGGACAATCAACTAAAGGAGGAGACTTGCAGAGCATTTCCTAACTTATGGAGCCTAATGACACATCATTCCATGTTGTTTGGTTCATGGCCAACTTTCCCCAAGATCCGCACATCATTCCATTTATTTGTAGAGGAGTTCTACTCATTTAGGGTCGACCTATCCGTGTACACATGTTACAACTCTTCATTGGAGTTTGTGATCTTCCTTAGCCAACGCGGAGGAATACTTTGTATCGGATATGATATATAATGATGTAATAGATCCCCAGGAAAGTAGTGATTCACATAGTGATAGTTTTGGATAGTTTGGATTCTTTGCAAAGAGCTTCAAAGTTATATCTTGTGCATGTTCTGATATTCTGTAGTCAAGCCTTTGAGCCCTAATTGTAAGCCCGCATGTTGCCAACCAATTTGTACTTGAATTCTATGATATATTGAATGACTGAATCTACATTTGTTTCATATCTTTGAGTTGTTTCCATTGTGTTTACTCTTGCTACATGGTCTGGACAGTTCATTTTGTGAACCCTCCTACCGTGACTGCACCAAGTGGTATCAAAGAGAATGTTTAGTTCTTTGGGAGAAAATTGAGCAAAGTTGGAAAAGGAATCCCATAAGATCTTGTTGTGGACAGATTAGCGAATCTGATGTAGGTTACTTGTATCGCAACCAATCACCGATTGTGAGGTAGTTGTCACCTTGTAGCCCGATCGCTGAATTTGAGGCAGTTTGCACTTGATCCTAGGAAGAATGTCGTCGAGGAGAATCCCTACTGTTAGAACAATGGCTGGTAGAATGGATGAGATGATGGAAATGATGAAAACAATGAGAATTCGATTAGATGTTGTTGAGGAAGATAGGCAAAGAGGATTGACACCGAGACCTAATGTTGAAAGTGATTATGAAGAAGAATTTCAATTAGTTGAACAAATTGGCGAAAACCTAGGAGGTGATAATGAAGAAGAACCAAATCAAGTAAAGATGTTGCGAGCTATTTTAAAGATTGGAAAGAGACCTAGAGTTGATGTACCAAATTACACTGGCAATTTGAACCTTGAAGAGTTGATTAACTAGATAAATGACATGGAAGAGTACTTTGAATATGAAGAAGTTGAAGATCCGGAGAAGGTGAAATTTGCAAAGACAAAGTTGAAAGGACATGCTGCTATATGGTGGAAAGAAGTTCAGTTGGATAGAAACTGAAGAGGAAAAGAAAAGATTACAAAATGGGACATGATGGTGACAAAATTGAAGAACTAATTTATACCTGCTAACTATGAGTTGGAACTATTGAAGAGATTGCAGAACCTGAGACAAAAGGAGAAATCTGTGAAGGAGTATATTGAAGAATTTCATAAGATGATCATAACAACAAGACATAGTGAAGCAAGCAAGGAGAAAGTGGCAAGATACATCAATGGACTGAGATTGAACATTCAAGAAGAACTGAGTTTGGTAAGGATGACATCTTTGGAGGAAGCATATCAGTTTGCCCTGAAAGTTGACGAGAAGTTGAACAAGAGGCATGATCAGAGGCAGAGAGGAAGAGGAGGTAAATTTTAGAGAGGCAAAACATTTTCAGAGGAGACAGATCACATCCAGAGTAGAACAAGCTTGACAACCCATTTAAAAAGGATGATAGAGATAGCAATGCATATCAAAGCAATGACATAATTTTTCATCACAAAAGTAATTATAATTCATACTGAAGTGAAGGATATAGGAGAGAAGGAAGAGGATTTGATACGAGAACATTCAGAGGTACTTGTTTTAAGTGTGGAGGTGAAGGACATAGAGCATTTGAATGTAATCAAGGGAGTACAAGCAAGAGAACAGAGAACAGTGAAAGAGCAGCCTATGTGGAAGAAGAATCTGTTGAAATCGGTGACCCTAGTTTAGTTGGCAAACCTGAGAAAGGAGAATCACTTGTGATGAGGAGAGCACTATTTCAAGCATAAACAAATGAGGAACTGTTGCTGAGGAAAAGTTTGTTCAGAACAAGATGTAAATCAGGAGGTAAATGTTGTAAAGTTGTCATTGACAATGGTAGTTCAGATAACCTAGTTTCGGAGGAGATGGTGACTAATCTAAAGTTGGAAAGATTGAAACACCCTAAGCCCTACCAAATAACATGGATTTAGGATAATCATAAGGTACTGATGAGTGAACAATGTTTGGTAAAATTTCATATTGGATCTTATCATGATGAAGTCTTGTGTGATATTATGCCTATGGATGTATGCCATATTTTGTTGGGCAGACCTTGGCAGTATGATAGAAAAGCTATACATGATGGGAGAAATAATACATACACTATAACAACAAATGGAAAGAGAATCACTTTGATTCCTTTGGAGGATGACCCTAAGAATGAAGTATGTGGGAATGCTAGAATCTTTTAGTAGATGGAAGAAAATTTCTAGATGGTTTGAGACATGAGAATTTGTGTTATGCTTTGATTCCTAAGAAGCCTGAACATTGAAGGAGACTGAAGAATCACAACTGAAGGAGATAAAAGAGTTGCTAACTGAGTATGAAGACATCATATTAGATAATGTACCTAAAGGATTACCACCAATCAGGAGTATCAGTCATCACATGGATCTTATTCCTGGAGCTAGTTTGCCTAACAAAGTAACACACAAAATGACACCAACAAAAAATGAAGAATTGAATAGACAGATATAGGAGTTGTTGAGGAAAGGTTTGATCAGAGAAAGTTTGAGTCCTTGTACAGTACCTGCAATGTTAGCACCAAAGAAATATGGAGAATGGAGAATGTGTATAGACTCTAGAGCAATAAACAAGATCACAGTTAAGTATAGATTTCCTTTACTTAGGATGGATGATATCATGGATTGTTTGAGTGGAGCAAAATATTTCACAAAGATAGATTTGAAGAGTGGATACCATTAGATCAGAATCAGAGAAGGAGATGAATGGAAGATTGCTTTTAAAACAAATGAAGGATTGTATGAATGGTTAGTGATGCCTTTTGGATTGACAAATGCACTGAGTACTTTCATGAGATTGGTGAATGAAGTCTTGAAGAAATTCTTGGGTAAGTTTGTTATTGTATATCTAGATGACATTTCAGTAAGATAAAGGAAGAACATTTGCAACACCCGAGACAAGTTTTACAGAGACTAAGAGAAGAGAAATTACTGATAAACATCAAGAAGTGTAGTTTCATGAAGAAAGAATTGGTATACTTGGGATTTGTGATTTTTGCGGAAGGATTGAATATGGATCCTGAGAAAGTGAGAGCAATTGTTGAATGGCCTACATCGGAGAGCATTGGAGAAGTCAGATCATTCCATGGATTAGCTAGTTTCTACCAGAAGTTCATCAGAAATTTTAGTTTAGTTTGTAACCTTATGACAGAGACAATGAGAGGTGACAGAAAAGATTTCAAGTGGACATCAGGAGTAGATAAAAGTTTTGAGTTGTTGAAGCAGAAAGTGACAAAGCAACCTGTTTTGGCATTACCAGATTTTGATAAGGTATTTCAAGTGGATTGTGATGCAAGTGGAAATGCAATTGGAGCAGTATTAAGCCAAGAAGGTAGACCGGTAGCATATTTTAGTAAGAAGTTGAATGATGCAAGGAGAAGATATTTCGTATATGATCAAGAGTTCTATGCCATAATTCAAGCCTTGAAGAAGTGGAGACATTACTTGTTGCCTAAGGAGTTTGTGTTGTATACATATCATCAAGCTTTGCAATATTTGAATAATCAAGGTAAGTTGAATCAAATTCACATGAGATGGGTAGAGTTCATGTAGAGTTATACATTTGTATTGAAGCATAGGAGTGGAAAATCAAACAAAGTTACAGATGCATTGAGTAGGAGAAGAAACTTGTTGATAGAGATGAGAGTTGAAGTGATAGGATTTGATGAATTGAAGAACATGTATGAGGGAGACATTGATTTTGCAGAACTTTGGAAAGCATGTAAGGAACCTGTTGTGACATATAGGAGTAAGTGGTTGGACTATTTCAATCAAGAAGATATGTTGTTCAAGGGAAATCAGCTATGCATACCTAGAAGTTTAATGAGAGATAATTTGATCAAGGAGAAACATAGTGGAGGATTGGCAGGACATTTTGGCATTGACAAGACAATGGCTTTGGTGAGTGAAAATTACTTTTGGCCTCAGATACATAAGGATGTTAGGAAATTTGTACAGAGTTGTAGAGTTTGTCAAGTTTCAAAAGGGAGTAGTCAGAATACTTGATTTTATAAACCTTTGATAGTTCCAGAGAGACCTTGGGAAGACATCAACATGGATTTTGTAATAGGGTTGCCGAAGACAGAGAGGACATGATTCAATATTTGTAGTGGTGGTCAGATTTTCAAAGATGGCACATTTCATTCCTTGTAAGAAGACAACTGATGTAGTGCATGTAGTTGATCTATTTTTCAAGGAGACTGTGAGATTGCATGGATTACCTAAGAGTATAGTTTCAGACAAAAATACAAAGTTTTTTGGGTTCTTTTGGAAGACACTTTGGAAGAAGATGAAGACAAATTTAAAGTTTAGTTCAGCAAACTGATGGGCAGGCAGAGGTAGTGAATAGGAGTTTGGGAAACTTGTTGAGATGTTTGGTTGGAGAGAAAGCAGGAAGTTGGGATATGATTCTTTCACAAGCCAAGTTTGCATACAATAATTTAATAAATAGGAGTACTAGAAGAACACCTTTTTAAAAAGTTACTGGAGTAAACCCTAAAGGAATTGCAGAATTGAGAGATATCAATATGACATATAAGAGAAGTGCAGAAGCAAAAGAATTTGCTGAACATATGGAGACAGTGCATAATTAGGTAAAGAAGCATTTGGAGGATATGAACAACAAATATAAAGAACAAGCAAATGAGAAGAGAAGATATAAGGAATTTGCAGTTGGCGATGAAGTAATGGTATACTTGAGAAAAGAAAGATTTCTAGTTGAGACATATAACAAGTTGAAGATGAAGAAGTTTGGACCTTGTAGGATACTCAAAAAATTTGATTCAGGAAATGCATATGAAGTGGAGCTACTGGAGACATTGGGTATATCACCTATTTTCAACATTGAAGACCTATATCAATATCATGAAGCAGAGTTCAGTGACAACATGGTAGAAGACTTCAAGAAACAATTACCACAACAAGCACTAGAGCAGATCAAAGACATTTTGGACAGCAGAGTTGGATGCAACACCAAAGGAAGACAATACAAAGAATACCTTTTGAAATGGAAAAGCACACTGGAAGAAGATTCATCATGGATTTCTTAGGCTAAGGTGGACCGTCTTGGTTTTCCTCTAGCCCCAACAAAGTGAGGGACTCACTTTTTCAATAACCCTGAATGTCTAATGCAGGAGCATCCCTGGTTCAAGAGTAATCTTTCGTCAACCAAAAACATTTTCATTTTAGTTTGCTTGCAATTCAGTTTGTTTCTTTTCATTTTCCAGTTTAATTCAGGCAGTTTAGTCAGTAGTAGTTTTTGTATTTTGGTCCGCATTCTACCGCAATTGCATTTCAAACCTTGTGGAGCTGGACTTAGTATCTAGAGACATTCATGCACAACATATCTGAATCTCAGAGCATTTGGATTGAGTACCAAAAAGTTATCGCTATCAGAAGATCGACTATTTTCTCGGAACAGAGCATCCTGACAGTTTTGGACAATCAGCTAAAGGAGGAGACTTGCGGAGCCTAATGACACATCATTCCATGTTGTTTGGTTCATGGCCAACCTTCCTCAAGATCCACACATCATTCCATTTATTTGCGGAGGAGTTCTACTCATTTAGGGTCGACCTATCCGTGTACACACGTTACAGCTCTTCATTGGAGTTTGTGATCTTCCTTGGTCAATGTAGAGGAATCTTTTGTACCGGATATGATATATAATGATGTAATAGATCCCTAGGATAGTAGTGATTCACATAGTGATAGTTTTGGATAGTTTGGATTCTTTGTGAAGAGATTCAAAGCTATATCTTGTGCATGTTCTGATATTTTGTAGTCATGCCTTTGAGCCCTAATTGTAAGCTCACATGTTGCCAACCAATTTGTACTTGAATTCTATGATATACTGATTGACTGAATCTAAATTTGTTTCATATCTTGAGTTGTTTCCATTGTGTTTACTCTTTTTGCACAACCTGGACAGTTCATTCTGTGAACCCTCCTACCGTGACTGCACCAATAACACTTCTGCACTACTAGCTTACCATTGGAAATACATATGTTTCCATTGGCATAACTCCATAACTTTGCTTACATGAAAATTTATCCTCTAATTCCCAATGTGTTTTAGATCATAACTTTTTTTAGCCAGGGTTGAATATTATTCACCAAAGGGGTGATGTGAGTTCACTAAGGTGAACTTATTACTAGTACAAGGGGTGAACCTGAACAAGGAGTTGAAAATAACATTTTTCCATAATGTTTTATTAAGTGAAGAATTGACCTAGGGGACCTAATTTTTCCCTTCCTTTACCTTGGAATATGTAATTGTGTTTTCTTAAGTGAACTCATAATTTTTATGTCATATATGTATTCTTGAGTTGGATTGATCAATCTCTTGTAAGAATTAGGTGGGCTAGTGAACCTCCCTAGTATCATCTACTTGTGCAAGTAAATGTGAATGAAATGTTAGATGTAATGTATTTCAAATGTGATGTATGCTCCTATAATTTAGATGAATTATATTATGTTCCCATTCATATGTTTTTCCTTTATAAGTGAACATCATCTTTTACTTTAGTCCTTGCTTTGGTTTATCTAGGTGATTGATGACAAGTACATTATCACCAATATAGGGTGAGACCCTCTCCCCTATTGTACCTCATGATGAGTGGTCTCATAATGGATTGAAGCTATCCACTTGTGATGTTTTACATTATTTTCATGTTTGATGACATTCTTGGTGTGTGTGCATGCATTGTGATATAGTTATGTTGTAATTATTAATGCAAAAGGTTTGTTAGCCATGTTTTTACCCATTAATGTCCTTCGTAAAATTTGGGCATTATAGCAACAAAAAATTCATTAAGGATAATTCATCCCCTCTTCATTAGGGTCAATTGTTGCCTCACATTTAGAGGAGTTAAATCTAATACCCCAACTAGGAATAAAGGGACAAACAAATATGATGGATTTAATCAAACTTGTCAAAGATGAAGTTGCCCAAATGGCTAAATAACAAGAATAAAATGGACATGTAATCTCTTTAACTAAACCAAATTTTGACCTAATCAATCCTTATGACTTGATAGAGGATCTAAATAAATTGTTCATACATATCTCATTCATTAACCTCCTAAGAATTTTCCACTGCATTGAGCAACACTCCTAGAAGCAACTGGGTTAGATTATCTAAACCATATCACCCCACCTCCACATGTGAGAAAGTGAACCATGTAGAATTGGATCTTAACCCACCAAATGCTAAGTTTAAAGATCTAGGATTTTTCTTTGACCTTGGGTAGATGTCTTGAAAGGCAAAAGTGACTAGAAGAGTAGATCCTACCTTGCATCTTCAAGTTTGGGTTTATGATGTGCATTAAGAGAGCTCTAGTCAATAATGGAACAATGGTGGATATAATTCCCTTCTCTCTTCTACAAAGGATGGGATATAATGAGACAAACATTACATCCTATAGAGGCACCCTTTGGGGATATGATAGCTTGAAGGCCACAATGATAGGGAAGATTGTCCTAGTCACTCTAGGTGCTAAAATGGTCTCTACTCAATTTTATGTCGCTAATAAAGATACATGCCATAATTTACTATTAGGAAGACCTTGGATGCATAAGATGAAGGTTATACCTTGTACTTGGTTTCAAGAGGTTAGATTCCTACACTTAGGAAAGATATATGTAGCAAAAGGGGATCCAAATCCATTTGACACGGTCAAGAAGGATCTAACTAAGAAAATGGCAAGGATTCCAATTGATTATTTGTTTCCCACCAACAAGATAATGATTCTTGAGCACATCCAAAAAGCAACCTCGTTAGAAAGAAAGAAGAACCCAAGAAAGTAGTCAAGAATTAGGAAATGTCCATGTTTGAAAAAGGTTAAAATTTGAAATGGGCAGTTATTGTTTCAAAAAATACAACTCCAAAGATAGCCCGGTTGTTGGAAAGAGATAAGCCATTTAGGTTTCCTTTTGACACTCATAATTTATGTTGGTGATTTTAACCCCTATTGCCATCGACTGATAGACTGGGATAATAAAAACTTAATATAACATATTTAGTTAATAGATAGCAGTACTTGCATAATATATCTAACAAAATGTACAGAAGTAAATGGAATATTATGTATTAGTAAGATTACACAAGACACAAATATTTTATGTGGGAAACCCTTTCAAGAGAAAACCCACCACCAAAAGACATTAATAGTTATATTATTTAGAATTAATGTTGATTCAATACAAGGTCTTTGGAAACCTTTTATGGAGTCTCAATCTACAACATACCCTTCTTCTACAATCACTCTAATATTTACACACCAATAATGTGAAAATGTCTTCAATGTCTAACAAGTGAGTTTGTAATCTTGGCACATTCACACTGTTGATAGTAAGGAATATTGGGGGGGGGGGTGAATCAGTATTCCACAAAACCACTTCTTAACAAGTTTATTAATCCAATTTCTAAAACTAATAATATGAACGCAGAATAAACATAGGAACAACAACCACAAAAACATAACACATGACCACTAGGATTTTTACATGGAAAACCCAAAAGGGAAAAAACACAGTGAGTTTTAGCTCGCAATATATTATAATAGCACAATATCAGATTACAAGAAGGCTCACTACCTTAGGGCTCACTGCCCTATGAAGAAGTGCTCACTGCACAAAGGCTCGCTACCAAGAGAAAGGAAGATAGAAGAGAAGGTTTGGCTCACTGCCAAGATGTGACTACTGAGAATGCATCTAAGAATGCCGAGGTGCAGTTTCCCTTAAGCTCAGTAAACAGACTCAAAAGTCTTCATAATGTTAATTCTACTATCTCTTTCTTTGCTTCACATATGCTCTATTTTTCTGCCCACTGTCTTCTTCAGATCACAAAACTGCCTTAAATCAAATTCACACTCTTGTCGCAATATATTCACTACACTTCACACCATCAATGGTGAAATTCATCAAGTATATATATCCACAACTAGATTTACCACACAAATAGGTCAGCCATTCATACATGAAACATGTAGCCAAGTATTTCACCTTGTTGGCTCAAACTTAAGCCCAAACAACAATGCAGACTCAAACAATCATACAATAGTCTTCATATGGGTTGGCATCAATCATTCAATCACTTGGATTGATTGTTCAAACAATATAACTTCTCCGCATATCAATCTGTCATGGATGTCAGCTTGTTCTTCATGAACACACTTGATCAATTCAACAGTCACAACATAACTTTTGAGACTCTAAAAATCATATTCAACATTCATCGTTGATCTCTTGGTATACCTTCAAAGCCGCAGAGCATAATAATCAACTGCTGAGAAATGTGAAACTCAAAACTATTACCTTGTCATTGTGAAACACTGTCAGACTACAAGTCAGTAAAGAACATCTTGTAGAATGAAACCAAAGGAACTTCAAAAGCTACAACACTGAATTTAGGTAGCCATGATATGTATCTTTTCTAATCCAGAACCGCAAGACAAACTTTTTCATAGCGGAGGAATGCGGACCATTTTGCTTCTGGACTATGCACTGTTTCTACTTTAACTTTGTCTATCCTATCACGTCTCAAATTTTGATACCGTCTGGGTTTACTTTAAATGGAAATATTTCATGAAAAATTATATGCAGATAGATGAATAATTTGTTATGAATATTTTAATATGAAAAGATGTAATGAAATAAATGTAATATTCATGTTAGTAATGCTTCGGCTATGCCTCGGTTATTTGGATTACAAATCTATTAACAGGAAATTGGAGTTTACTATGAGTTGCAGGTTGTCGAAGACAAGGGGTGGTTGAGGTAAAGGAGATTAGCATCATAGCAGGGTTAAGATGGAGGGATATCATTCACACACTTCACGTAGTGTCATGTAGTTGCATATGTTGCATATTGAATGATTTAATAGTTTAATTTAAATTGCATTTTTATTTTATTTAAATTATATGATTTTATTGCATAGTTAGTTAATGGTGATTTAATTAGATTATTTAATTCATTGTTATTTAAATATCATGAGTGTTTAGAAAATAGAATAATAGAATTAGTTATTTAATTTGTTTCTATTTAATTATTAGTTTTATAGATACATTGTGATAAATATGTAAATTATTTTAATAATATTTTAGAACTAGAAATAGAATAAAACATGTTTTTGAAACAAAAACTTAATTTAGGAAAAGAAAAGCTTTGGAAAACAAAACACTTGAAGAAGAGGAAACAATAAAAGAGGAGTTATAATTCATTTCTTGCTCATCAAAATTTTAAACATTTTGTACTCTCAAAAAGAGGAAGGCTCTTCATCTCTAATACTGCATTCAAAACAAAAGAAATTGTGAAAAGCATTTTTGGTACAAAGAGGGAATAGTTCAGATCAAGAAGCTTCTATAGGAATCAAACATTCGATTGGAACAAGGAACAAATTCCAGGTTCTTATTTAATCCTAGATCATCTATGACTGTTGTGTGTATAAATCTTTCTCTTACGTGCAAAATCATGATCTTTTGTCTAAAATTGATATAAAAATATAAGCATCTGGCTGTAGTTTTGTAAAAGAAATGTTTTGTTTTAGGTTTTATATATATATAATGATCAATTTATACGATTAGATTGATTGTATTTTACATTGGATCGGTTGTATTGAATCAACTATATGATATAATGAATCAACTGTATTTTACATATTATATGGATTGGTTGTAGGCTATATTGAACGATGGCATTATGAATTTATTGCATCTTGTAATTAAAAGTTATATTTTTTAGATGGCACTAAGGCCATTGTATGCAATATAGGGTGAGGCGTCACCAAATGGTGTCGCAGTCCCTTAGGAACTGTGACCCCATTTGGGGCGTCGGCCCTTTGTTTATCTCTATCTATTTTCTTTGCAAACATTTGTAATTCTTTCCTTGCAGAATGAAACCTTTGTTAATATATAATATTTAGCATAAAATTTATATTACTGTCTTGTTGCGCCTAGCATTAACAGCCTTTCTTTTCAAATGCTATCAAATGATATAATCGAATTACTGTCATAAACCATTCTACTTCTAGATTCGAAACATCTATATGTAAAGGAAATGAAATTCGTATATATATATATGTATATGTATATCTACATATATGTATATATGTATATATACATATATGTAGATATACATATATGTAGATATGTATATATGTATATATACATATATATGTATATCTACATATATACATATATGTATATCTACATATATGTATATCTACATATATGTATATATACATATATGTATATATATACATATACATATATATCTATGTATATATATACTTGTATATATATGTATATATATATATGTGTATATATATGTATATATATATATGTAGATATATATATATATGTATATGTATATATATACATATATATATAGATATATATATATATATATGTATATATATATATATATCTATATATATATGTATATATATACATATACATATATATATATATCTACATATATATATATATACATATATATACACATATATATATATATACATATATATACAAGTATATGTATACATATATATACAAGTATATGTATACATATATATACATATATGTATATATATATACATATATATATACACATATATATACATATACATATATATATACATATATATGTACATATATATATATATACATATATGTATATGTATATATATATATGCATACATATATATATGTATGCATATATATATATATACATATGTATATATACATATACATATATATGTATATATATACATATTCATATAATTTAATTTGACAAATTGAAAAAAAAATATGTTCGTATTGATTGTGTTTATTGGAAAATGTATATGATGGAACAGAACTACAATGCTGGTTGTTTTTTTTTAATTTGTCAAATTGAATTTTATGAATGGATTTTATATATATATATATATATAGTTTGAAATTGAATTTATTGTACTGTAGAAAAAGATATATTCTTTCCATTTTATACCGATGAAAATAACTTGTATGAACTCTTGAATGATTGAATTTCTTGATAAATGTTATTTTTATTTTTCATTTGGTAAAACTAGCAATATATCAAATCCCTTGATTTATGAAAGAGATGCATTGCATTAAACTGATAGAATCATCACATCTGGAATAGCATGTTAGGAAAGATTGATTTAAAATGAGGAAAATGGTAAAACTTGTCATCAGGCAAACTAGTGAAATCAACTGAACTATGGAAATAAATGTTTGTATTTAAAAATATAGATGTTTATGACTATGGATAACCAAACATAGGAAACTATGTTGTATGTAATTTTTGGTAAAGTACGAACTTTCGGGACAAGATGTCGAATTTGGGCTCCCAGAGACAATAGTTTTACTTTTTCTAAAACTATCATTTTAGTTAAATGCTTGGCCAAGCTACTAAACCATTGAAATAGATGGATTTGTTTAAAATCCTAGAACTATGTTTGTCTTTGCCACATCCTATTGCAAGAGTTTATGTCATTCTAGGATTAGGATGCATACAAGCAACAAACACGCATCAAGTGATTCCCTCTTGCTTACACCATTCCAAGTTACTATGCTTCTTGTGTAGGGTCGGTGCTTTCTTCAAGTTAGGAAGAAACCTGGGGAAGTCTAGTACTTCGTGGTTGGGTGGAAAAAGCACCTCAACCACTCTCTTGGTCTTGGTTTGCGGATGATCGGAGGATCGAGGAAACCGAGTTCATATATTATTATTGATATGGATATTGCTTTATATATATATTTATTTGTATGGCTTCATTGCCAAGTTGCAACTGTAACATGATTCATGGATATCTTGATGTTAGTCCTTTCTTGTGTAACATTGAAACATATGTATTGTAACACCAAGTCAGATGTATGTAAACTATTTTGTAATCCATTCTGGTATATAGATCATTATTCTTACTCATGGATTCTTGCCATTTTATGTTATTATGGATATTTGGAAACTATTACTGGTTGATTATCTTACTTATGGAATATGCTTTTCTCTTTGAGTACTATTTTTAGTTGGTAATTTTCCGCACCTTACATTTGGTATCGGAGCACGATTCCAACATTGGGAGCTCTGGGGCGTATGTTGCTCAGTTTGTTTGAGCATGTGTAGGTCCTTGAGTGTTGGTGTGTAGTAAGTAGCATGTGCCTTCTTTTGTATGTCATCCTCACATGTGTGTGGCGAGTAATACATTATTATGGGTTAGATAAACCCTAGTGTTTGCCAAGAAGTTGCTTATGGGTGTTCTCCTTCTTGATGCATTGAGTGTTGGGCATGAGTCCTTGCACTATGTGAGAGTGATTGAGTGACCTTTAAAGGGTCATGTTTGTGCTTGTGTAACCACCTATGATGGTGGAGTTATGAGGACCTTTGTGTGAAAGTAAATATCATGTTCCAAGTGTAATCGAACTTGGTTTTTTTTTAGGAATTATGCAGTGTATGTGGACAAGAGGATGTTTTGATCATATGCTTGATATGTGAAGAATATCAATGAACCTTGTTGTGTACAAGAGTAGCATATCCTCGTAATGCTTGCCTCTATATAGAGACTGGTAATGCTTGTTTGACATGCATATTACATTGCCTTATTGAGAGTATGTTCCTAGGTATGGATCAATTATGTGGTTGTAAGATAGATAGTGTTGCATCGCATTGCTCGAATAGATCATTTGGGTAATGACTAATATTCCTAGATTGCATTTTCCCTAAGATTCATGTGGGAACCTGGGTGTAATTATTGCATTGCATTATTTGAAGAGTTAAAGAGAAAAGGAGTTGTGAAGAGGGTCTTTTGTATAATCCTTGTGATGTTTTGAAGTGTTAGAATCTTGAGAAAAATAGCAAACCCTACATCTTGTTACTTGAATTATGATTTTCAATCTCTTAGTATGCATTCAGTATGCTTGTCATCATGTTGTGGAGGAGTTTAGAATATTGTGAAAGGAATGTTGGGTAATTGCTTAACCCAACCTAATCCCTCCTCTTGTTTTATTTATGATATATTATTCCATATGTTATATTGGTGAATCCTTTATTGGTAAGAAGTGTTAACCACTGCATGTTGGAGAGATTGATGTGCTTAGATATCTCAGTTGTGAACCTAAATTGCTAGTTGGTTGCTAGCGGATGACTGTGTATGTCTTTATGTAGTGATTGTATGCAACTTACGGTTGCTTGGCATAATTGAATGATGTTTGTGTGGTTAAGTAGAAATAATCTTATGGTATAGACGTGATTGGAGTCTTGGAAGATTTGTTGTTTGATGTGGTTGAGTTTATTCTCTTGCTCACCTTGGATCCAGGTGTAGTGTAGCATTGTATTCCCTCTCTAGTGGCTGGAATTAGTCACGTAGTTCATGTAATGTGAAACTTTTGAACTTTAATACCTTATTTTATTTGACTTTCATAAAAATTTCTAAATTTTGTATGAGCCAGCATTGAATTTTTATTTTTATTTTTAAGTATAGCCATCAAAGTTTAATATTTATTTAGTTTATGACCTTTACAGCTACGTTTGATTTACTATTGAAATTGAGCTCATTTTATGCCTTATTATTGAAAGTGACTTTTCCTCCACTTTGATATTTTATTATTTATTTATTTTTGATGGCTATGCTTGAATGTTTTAATTGCCGGTCATGTATCATGTTATGTTGTGTATTATGTTATGTTCTTTATCATGTCCATGATGGGCCTCTGATGGATTGTATAAGGGAGTAGAATGCGGAGAATAAACTAGTACTTGATGTGTGTATTACTAGAACTATGGTAGATTAAATTCCTTGGTTTGTTGATAAATGAAAGCAACTATTGTGTGAAATATTGAGAAATGGTTTTGTGTTTCTGTGGATAACTTGAAGAGAAATGTATTCTTGTATGAGCTTAAATGTAGATTTATGACTGTGTAGAGAACACATTGGGATTGAATCTTGCTTTTAGTTTAATTGGCCTAATGTTGGCTTAGTCCACCAACTTTAGTTGTTCTTGCTTATCTCATTCCTATTGATCTTGAACATGATGTCATGCCCTAGTGTTCGACATTGGTAGAGTGTATGATGTTGTATGTAAGTTCCATAACTACCTTCAAGTTTGACATAATGTAGGGTATGATGGATCTTTAGTTAGTGCATGAGCACATAATGTATATAGATATTTATGGTATTATAGTTGTCTTTTTATTCTTGAGTTGCCAACCTTGGAAATTGGGTTGCTTTAAGAGTTTCTGGTGCAGGAGCACCTTAGCAATTGTTGGTCAAATGTTGTAAATAAGAGTCTTTAGTGAGTTTTGTGTGTCCAAGTCATATTTTTGGTGCAATAAGGTCTAATTAAGACCATCTTGGATGTATTCATGTCATATAGTGGTATAGGTGTGAAATTTTGTCAAATGTTGCATTGCATAATAGTGTCACTTGGAAGTTGAAAGGTCATGAGTTTGAGTTTCAGTTGGAGACCGTTGGGATTCATTTGAAACATGTTTAAAATGCCTCAAAAGCTTCAAGGAAAGGTGGTGGAAGGTGGTTGAAGGTGAATACAAGATAAAACAATACATTTTTACCCTATTTTTTTATTAAACTCTATTTTTTATGTTTTTCCTGCTAATTCTGACGACTGTACGGTCATGTATGGCCCAGTCATGAGCTGCTACTTGTATGGTTGGATGGTAATTTGAATCTACTTTTGTTTGCATATGATTTGGTGTAATATCATCATACTTGAAGGATCTTATGCTTGTTTGTTTGAAAACAACTGATAAAGACAAGGTTTAGGGTTTGTGAAAACAAATTACATTTGTGAGCATGTCCACCGATGAAATCTCTTGGAAACTGGTAGAATGACAATATACAATGTGGATTAAATGATTTTGGTGATTTTGTGAGTAGGTTTGTGGATTTGATGCATGTGTGGTGATGTCCTAGGCTGGCAGAGCCTTCATTTTTTAGCGAACTTGATGGTTAGAAGGTAGGGTTTGGAAAAATAACGTTGGAGAACCATTCCAATTGATAGATTGAGCATGTGTAGGTCCAATACAAGGTGTTTGAACCATTAGAAAGGTGTGGCAGGGTGTGGAGGCCATATTTTCAATAAACCCTCCTTAAAGCAAGCCTAAAACAAGCCTAGAGCAAGTGTATAGTGGTTAGGCGAAGTGGGAGGCCTTTCATTGGCTAAAAACTATTGATTATGTCTATTAGTGACCTGAGAAGAGTGATGGAATAGGTTTTGGTAGTTTGGGTGAATAATTTCATAGACTTGCTTTGGAAAAGTGGCCTAATTAGGCCTAGAAAACATACGACAGTCAATTTTGGGCTGAGGTGTTTCAAAACAACCCTATCTTAATTCTTGATATGTTGAAGTGCTCAATAATGGGTATCTAGAATGGTGGTTCTTTTGTGGGTTTGAGGCCTTCTCCAAAAGATATGACTGAAAAACATGGTTTGGAGAGCTACAAGAGCCATAACTAGATTGTGAAGCAAGACCTTCTAGTAGGATTGAAAACCCACCAAAGTAAGTTGATTTTGGTTTGTCTTAGCACCTCCACCCCTGCTCTGCATCAATTGGTATCAGAGCTTAGGCTATAGATCTTTTGATTGTAAAGAGTTGAAGATTGAAGAAGAGAACAGTTAGAAGTTGAAAAGACAAGATGCATCCAAAAGATAACATGGCAAAGGAAAACAAAGAGTTGAAGGAGAAGGAAGCAACACAAAGAAGAGCACTTTTCAAGACCACATACAAGTGCAATGGAAATGTATGTAAGGTTGTAGTAGACTTTGGTAACACAGATAATATAGTGTCAAAAGAAATGGTTGATAAATTGAATTTGGAAAAGATGCCTCATGATACTCCTTATAGTGTTTCTTGGTTAAATGATGATCAATCTATTTTAGTGGATGAACAAGATTGGATTGAGTTTCATATTGGTGGATATAAGGATAGGAAATTATGTGATGTGTTGCCTATGAGTGTGTGTCACTTATTACTAGGGAGGCCATGGCAATTTGAGAGACGTGCCTTATATGATGGGAGACTTAACACTTATCAGATTGAGAAAGATAGAACCAATTTCACTTTAACTCCATTGGTGGAAGATGATAAGGGATAGAGTAAGGTAGAAAGACTGATTATGTGTGGTAAGAAAGAGTTTGTGAAAGTAGAGGAAGAAAAGAAGATGGAGGTTACAACCACTACAAAGGAAGAAGATGCAAAGACAACAAGTGTAAAGAATGATTCAAAGTTGAAAGGAATAGATGATATGCTAGTGTCAAAGTTTGAGACAGAGAAGGTCAAGGATGAATTCACCTCGAAGGTTCAAGATAAGCTTGAAAAGCATGATGAAGTCATGATAGGGACATAGTTTTGTCCATTGAAAGAAAAAGAGGTTAAAGGGCAATTAAATACTGTCACAACAATGGGTTGTAAGTCTAATAAGACAGTGGAAATAGAGGCAGAGACTATGATGACAGAGATAAGAGGAAGAGGTGAAGTGAGTAAGAGTGAATTGACTATGGAAAGGCAAGATGGGCTTGTGAAGACTCCAAAAGGTTTGGAGAAGAGTGATGATATTGTGGTAGGGGCAATGATTTGTCCAATGGTGTCAAAAGAGGTTGGTAGGCAACCTTATTCTGCCATGATAGAGGTCTATAGACTTGATTACATAGGGGTTCTAAGAGCAGAGAACCTGAGAGAGCAGATGAAGGCAAAAGGAGAAGTGAATAGGTGTGTTTGGCAAGGACAAAGGGATAGATTCAAGCATGCAGCAAATGTGATGAAGAAGAGAGTTTTTGGAGCAGTTGATCAGTGTTTGTTTGCAGGTGTTCAAGCAGGTTCAACATCAAGTCTTGATGAGAGAAAAGTCAGAGGACATGTAGCAGGTCAGTTTGCAAAGAAGAAATGTCAAGTTGGAAGCAAGTTCAACAGGGCAAAGGATGATGTAAAATTTCAATACTTAACCTAGTGGAAGGGACTACCAGGTGGAGAAGCATGTGGAGAGCAAGAAGACAAGATGATCAAGCAAAGAAATGGTGCAGTACTGTCCTCAAGGGACTTGAGTTCTTTTTCCGGATGTATGGTGCAGGAGCACCTTAGCAATTGTTGGTCAAATATTGTAAATAAGAGTCTTTAGTGAGTTTTGTGTGTCCAGGTCATATTTTTGGTGCAATAAGGTCTAATTAAGACCATCTTGGATGTATTCATGTCATATAATGGTATAGGTGTGAAATTTTGTCAAATGTTGCATTGCATAATAATGTCACTTGGAAGTTGAAAGGTCATGAGTTTGATTTTCAGTTGGAGACCATTGGGATTCATTTGAAACATGTTTAAAAAGCCTCAAAAGCTTCGAGGTAAGGTGGTGGAAGGTGGGTGAAGGTGAATACAAGATAAAACAATACATTTTTACCCTATTTTTCTGATTAAACTCTATTTTTTTGTTTTCCCTGCTAATTCTGATGACTGTACAGCCATGTATGGCCCAATCATGAGCTGCTACTTGTATGGTTGGATGGTACTTTGAATCTACTTTCATTTGCATATGATTTGGTGTAATATCATCATACTTGAAGGATTTTATGCTCGTTTGTTTGAAAATAGCTGATAAAGACAGGGTTTAGGGTTTGTGAAAACAAATTACATTTCTGAGCATGTCCACCGATGAAATATCTTGGAAACTAGTAGAATGACAGTATACAATGTGGATTAAATGATTTTGGTGATTTTGTGAGTAGGGGTGTTGATTTGATGCATGTGTGGTGATGTCCTAGGCTGGCAAAGCCTTCATTTTTTAGCAAACTTGATGGTTAGAAGGTAGGGTTTGGCAAAATAACATTGGAGAACCATTCCAATTGATAGATTAAGCATGTGTAGGTCCAATACAAGGTGTTTGAACCATTGGCAAGGTGTGGCAGGGTGTGGAGAACATATTTTCAATAAACCCTCATTAAAGCAAGCCTAAAACAGGCCTAGAGCAAGTGTATAGTGGTTAGGTGAAGTGGGAAGCCTTTCGTTGGCCAAAATCTATTGATTATGTCTATTGGTGACCTGAGAAGAGTGATGGAATAGGTTTTGGTACTTTGGGTGAAGAATTTCATAGACTTGCTTTGGAAAAGTGGCCTAATTAGGCCTAGAAAATAGAGGACAGTTAATTTTGGGCTGAGGTGTTTCAAAATGACCCTATCTTAATTATTCATATGTTGAAGTACTCAATAATGCGTATCTAGAATGGTGGTTCTTTTGTGGGTTTGAGGCCTTCTCCAAAAGATATGACTTAAAAACATGGTTTGGAGGGCTACAAGAGCCATAACTAGATTGTGAAGCAAGACCTTCTAATAGGATTGAAAACCCACCAAAGTAAGTTAATTTTGGTTTGTCTTAGCACCTCCACCCTTGCTCTGCATTAGTTTCTTCTTAGTAGTTGGAGGTTTTATAGCTTGATGTTGGATGGGATAAGTTGTCCTTTGTATTCCATTTTATGGATACTTGGTGTTAGACTATGAAGAAGCCTTGTGTTTCTTAGTTGATCATGAATTTGTGATCGAGTTGTGTTGTATGACATTTTGGTCTAGCCTAGTTTGAGGAAATGGCAGCATGGTGGAGTAGTCTTGCTCCTTGTTAGTACATTGATGCCATCTTAGATGTGCTCCTAGTGAGTAACAAGTTGCCAAGCCTTGCTTTATAGAAGTGTTTACCCCGTTAGAGGGTGTGGTTAGATTCTTTCCTCTAAGAATCTATTTGGTTGGTCCTAGTTTTGGTAGTGTAGTGCTAGAATGTTAAAGAAACCCTCTCTTTCAGGAGTGGAGTGTGAGGAAGTATTTCATATAGGGAAACCATGTCTAGAGTTGAGACATGTGGTATTAGTGCCTATAACCTTTTGAGTTAGCTTACTTGTTCCTTGAATTCTTTTGTTATGGGTAGTGCCCGAAGAAGGACTGTTGAGAGAATATTCTTTTGTTGCAATTTTCCTTAAGAATAGATATGGTAGCTTTGTGAGTCTCTTTAAATTTAGTTGAGAGCTTGAGAGGTTATTCCAGCATAGTTGTGATCCTAAGTTTTTTTTTATAATGGACTTAACTTGTTGTTGCGCTTTTTGAGCTAGAACTTCTTCTCATTGCAATGGAAGTGGGACGATGGAGTGGTGTAGTCTCAGAGGAGTTGTATGCATGATGGTTGGTTGGTGTACCTTTGGAGATTTGTTTTGATATAGGGGATCTCGACCTAGTAGAACCGGTTTCTTGAAATTATGTCACGATTTCCATTGCATGTGCATTATGATGAATGATTCATGCTTATATGGGGATAGGGGACCAATGACTTCGCACACTAGTTCTGATTGAGGAACATCATATGCTGGGATGGGGAGTTCTTCTATCAGGAACTCACACTTCTTGTTGTCTTTCTTCATGTCGACCAAGGATCCGATGGTGCCCATGGCTCTGCAACTTTGTTGTTGAGCCTTGGGATTTGCTCGAAGTGGATGTCATCGAAGTAGTCTTTGAAGTCATCGACCATCTTTTTATAAGGCAGGAGCTTATCATCCTTGGTCTTGTAATCATTGTTTACCTGTCAGATGACTAGTTGAGAATCTCCATAGACTATCAATGTGTCTATGATGGACTAAGATTTGCCTCATTTGGTGTGCTTTGGTGGTGAGATTATTTTTCCTTATAACTTCATTGATTGTGATGATATTTTGATTATGCTCTGACAAGAGTACCATATGTTACTTGTATGGAATTGGGTGGTAGTTGTACCATGTATCAGATATATGCTTGTATTGGTGGTTGGGCCATATGTGTGTTGTTTATATTGACTAACATAATTTATTGGACCATTGAAATAGATGGATATTGTACCGTTGAAATAGATAGATATTGTACCATTGAAATAGATGGATATTGCACCATTGAAATAGATGGATATGGATGCACCATTGAAATAGATGGATATTGCTCCATTGAAATCGTTATTGAAATCATGATGAACTTCTTATACTTGATCTTTCTAACCATGTAATGATCTTTTTACATGTTGAAAACCTGTGATCTTATCTTTTATGTTTCAAGTTGAAGACCTTGTTGTAAATTGTGATATTTCTATTATTGAGACTTTTTGATTTGCCAATGATGATAACAAGTAGTATGGGATGCTTTTTTTTCATCATAAGGGCAATTGTTCTACTGTCTCATGTGAGTAGGCATGTTGACAAAATGAACATAAATGTTTTATTTTATAAAAATGTTTGGGATATGAATAAGATTCTATGAAGGAAATGATTTAGCTTGCATGATTTTATTCGTCTATTTGATGAACAACAACATGCTAATGATGTGTGTAAGTGAATGAATGTTAGACAAAGGAATTCTTGTAGTTATGAACAAATAGGTTCTTGGAGCAATGACACATTGTCAGGTAGGCCGATTTTGACTTTGAGGTAAAATAGAATTAAAGAGGTATGAAAATTTATCTTCAGTTACGTTGATCATCGGGACGATGATTCTTTTAAGGGGGAAAGGATGTCACGTCTCAAATTTTGATACCATCCGGGTTTACTTTAAATGGAAATATTTCATGAATAATTATATGCGGATAGATGAATAATTTGTTATGAATATTTTAATATGAAAAGATGTAATGAAAAAGATGTAATATTCATGTCAGTAATGATTCAGCTATGCTTCGGTTATTTGGATTACAAATCTATTAACAGGAAATTGGAGTTTACTATGAGTTGTAGGTTGTCCAAGACAAGGGGTGGTTGAGGTAAAGGAGATTAGCATCCTGGCAGTGTTAAGATGGAGGGATATCATTCACACACTTCACATAATTTCATGTAGCTACATATGTTGCATATTGAATGATTTAATGGTTTAATTTAAATTGCATTTTTATTTTATTTAAATTATATGATTTTATTGCATAGTTAGTTAATGGTGATTTAATTAGATTATCTAATTCATTGTTATTTAAATATCGTGAGTGTTTAGAAAATAGAATAATTGAATTAGTTATTTAATTATTAGTTTTATAGATACATTGTGATAAATATGTAAATTATTTTAATTATAAAACATGTTTTTGAAACAAAAACTTAATTTAGGAAAAGAAAAGCTCTGGAAAATGAAACACTTGAGGAAGAGGAAATAATAAAAGAGGAGTTATAATTCATTTATTGCTCATCAAAACTTTTATTTAAACATTTTTCAATCTAAAAAAGAGAAAGGCTCTTCATCTCTAAAACTGCATTCAAAACAAAAGAAATTGTGAAAAGCATTTTTGGTACAAAGAGGGAATAGTTCAGATCAAGAAGCTTCTATAGGAATCAGCATTCGACTGGAATAAGGAATGAATTCTAGGTTCTTATTTAATCCTAGATCATCTATGGCTGTTGTGTGTATAAATCTTTCTCTTATATACAAAATCATGATCTTTTGTCTAAAATTGATATAAAAATATAAGCATCTGGCTGTAGTTTTGTAAAAGAAATGTTTTGTTTTAGCTTATATATATATATATATCAATTTATATGATTGGATTGACTGTATTTTACATTGGATCGATTGTATTGAATCAACTGTATGATATAATGAATCGACTATATTTTACATATTATATGGATTGGTTGTAGGCTATATTGAACGATGGCATTATGAATTTACTGCATCTTGTAATTAAAAGTTATATTTTCAGATGGCACTAAGGCCGTTGTATGCAATATAGGGTGAAGCATCACCAAATGGTGTCGTAGTCCCTTAGGGACTGCGACCCCATTTGGGGCGTCAGCCCTTTGTTTATCTCTGTCTATTTTCTTTTCAAACGTTTGTAATTCTTTCCTTGCAGAATGAAACCTTTGTAAATATATAATATTTAGCATAAAATTTATATTACTGTCTTACTGCACCTGGTATTAACAGTCTTTCGATCACTAGTTATTTGGCTATATATATATATATGAATTTCATTTCCTTTACATATAGATGTTTCGAATCTGGAAGCAGAATGGTTTATGACTGTAATTCGATTATATTATCTGATAGCATTTAAATATATTGGCTGTAAATTTTATTGTCTAGAAAATGGAATGGTTTTATAACTGAAATCGATTATATCATTTGATAGCATTTAGATATATTGACTGTAATTTTTATCGTCTGGAAAACGAAATGGGTTTATAATTAAAATCGATTATATCATTTGATAGCATTTAGATATATTGACTGTAATTTTTATTGTTTGGGAACATAATGGTTTATGATTGTATTTGATTTTATCATTGATAACTTAGTTTTTACAATTATATATATATATATATATATATATATATATATATATATATATATATATATATATATATATATGTTCGTATTGATTGTGTTTATTGGAAAATGTATATGATAGAACAAAACTACAATGCTGGTTTTTTTTTTTAATTTGTGAAATTGAATTATATATATATATATATATATATATATATATATATATATATATATATATATATATATATATAGTCTAAAATTGAATTTATTGTACTGCAGAAAAAGATATATTCTTTCTATTTTATACCGATGAAAATAACTTGTATGAACTCTTGAATGATTGAGTTTCTTGATAAATGTTATTTTTATTTTTCATTTGGTAAAACTAGCAATATATTAAATCCCTTGATTTATGAAAGAGATGCATTGCATTAAACTGATAGAATCATCACATCTAGAATAGCATGTCAGGAAAGATTGATTTAAAATGAGGAAAATGGTAAAACTTGTCATCAGGCAAACTAGTGAAATCAATTGAACTATGGAAATAAATGTTTGTATTTAAAAATATAGATGTTTATGACTATGGAAACCAAACATAGGAAACTATGTTGTATGTAATTTTTGGTAAAGTACAAACTTTCGGGACAAGATGTCGAATGTGGGCTCCCAGAGACGATAGTTTTACTTTTTCTAAAACTATCATTTTATTTAAATGCTTGGCCAAGCTACCATACCATTGAAACAAATGGATTTGTTTAAAAGCCTAGAACTATGTTTGTCTCTGCCACATCCTGTTGCAAGAGTTTATGTCATTCTAAGATTATGATGCATGTAGGCAATAGGCATGCATCGAGTGATTCCCTCCTGCTTACACCCTTCCAAGTTGCTAGGCTCCTTGTGCAGGGTCATGTTGATGGTGTTTTTAGCACACAACAACACAGGTATGATTGCTCAGATCACACCTCTCTTGAAAAGTATCCTACCCTAGATAAGACTACTCTAAGGATAATATAGCTAGGTCTTAGCATGCTTGGAATTTCTCAGTTGGAATGTACTAGCTGTGCCTACAAGGGGTCTTACATGCAGTTTGATAGATTTGGACAGTTTGGATAGCAATTCATGCAAACCCTTTACAACTTTAGCTGATAAGGCAATGTAAAATGTTGCTGAAAAAACCTAATATAATAGTTGATTTTGAAAGAAAATGCAAAAGGGAATAGGGTTTAGAAGATTCCTAAGTGACATTCACAATGTGAAGACTACTGTAGGTGGACAAATGTTCTGAAATGAAACCAATTTCTTGAGTAACCAAGATGACTAATTGCTACAGCACTACATAAAATGATGCTATCTTCAGTAGAAATTAAAGATTTTCATATCACATTCATTTATCAAATACCCAAGTAATGGCACTATTTAACTCATAAAATGTAATTGAACTTAGTACAAAATAACTAGTCCAGGCTAACTTTACACAGCTACTTACAGTCAACAAGCAACTAAAAGTATGGACTTAGAACATTCATTAGATACCTTTCAACAAACCATTAACATTGCAAAAGCACAATCTAATTAATGCAGATCATGAAGCGAACCAAGAAACCAAATAGATAACACAAGTAGGCAAATTCTCAAGAACACTTCAGAAACTTGCTTTGTATTAGTCTCGAATGGTAGAGCATCAACAATTTAGCATCAAGAGTCTTACAAATGAGAGAAAGGGTAACCCTTTATATAGGAGAGGCGCCATACTAAGTTTTTGAATGGACGGTGGAGATTAGCTCAACACCAACGACCTAGATTTATCAACATTAAATGCATTCACAACAACACTTTGCATTCCCGGATTACAATTTGTCTCTTAGGAAAAAGATGAAAAATGACCTCCAAATACATTGAACCTGGACAAACTAACTACCCATTTGAATATATATATTGAAAAGGCAATTTTCAAGGCATAATAAGGACAAAATAGCGTCACATGACCTTCCAAATATAGCAATACCTATTTGTGACAGGATTACTATTTAAAATATTCAAAAATATACTATTGTTCTTCATCCACTGTTCATTGATGTGTTTCTTGCATGTATCCATGTCCTTATATGTGGCCTCTACACCTGTTTTGTCTGGCATAGTCATCACCGGGTACCATGGGATGCCAAAGATTTCTGCCAAGGATGGTGGACTTAGGTCTGCTAGTACATCTCCATTGGGAGTTTGTATTGTCTTAGTCATGATGTCATATCTGTCAGCATAGGCAACTATTAACTCTGCACATTGGGCTGAAGTAGGGAAGGCAACAACCTCTGCAATCCCACTGTCTTTCACTTTCTTGGCCCTTGGGGGTTGGATTAGGTCCAAATATTTGAAGTTTGAAATTGTCTAAGTCAATGTGACCTAGATCAGTGTCTCCTATGTTTTTCCATCTAGTGGTGATCTTGGTTTCAGGAGGGATGCCTTTGAATTCATACCTAATAGCTTGGGCTCTTGCAGTCCTTTAACCTGCATGACTGGACCTCATAAGTCTTGATGCATTTGAAAGGTTTTCTAATTCCTAAGTTTGAAATGCATGGTTACCAAGCTAACTGCCATACCAGTAAGTCATATTATGATAAAAGAGACCAAAATTCTATCTAACTAAGTGATAAATGATTACCCATGAAATGCAGAAATGCACAAGTCTAGAAATTTACTGATCACTACACTTACTACATGATAAAAATGATAAACAACATAACATTCCATACTAATTCATGCAATAAATGCTTCAAATACTGTAAAACTTGAATCAAAAGATGTAAAACAACCTAATTCCATTAATGCAGTATTCATTTCAATCTAACAAATCATTCACCCTTTGAAATTTTCATCAGAACAGTCACTGTGCATGTTTTGCGCTAATTTGAGGGTCATCCAACCTAAGGATTCACTGTCATTCGACTACTCAGTCATTTTGATGCTTGGCATGGTTTTTGATGTCATCTGACTTTGCGCGGGATTTGAGCATGACCGACTTAGATGAACCCCGGACGTCAGTCGGATGGGTTTTCAGCACAAGTCAGAAGAGGTAAGTTTTAGCACTGAGTGATTTCATTATACTTTTGCGTGGGTTTTGAAAGTGTCAGACCTAGCGCGACTTTGTAAGATGACCAACTAAGTCGATGAGGAGGCTTTTCAGCACTGGGTCAGATGAAGTGGATTTTAGCGTTGAATTGCTTCATTGTGTTTTGCGTGGAATTTAAAGCTTATGGACCTGGCGAGCTTTTGGGAGGTGTCTGACTTTGGTCGAAGGAGGCTGAATTTAGCGCCAAGTTGGACAAAGTGAGTTCTAGTGCTAAGTGGACTTATGGCTTTTGCAGGGTTTTTGGAGTCACCCGACTGATGTTGGTTTAAATGATTTTTGCATTAAGTCAAATGATCAAGTTTCTAGTGTTGTCTGTGTTTAAGGTCTTGGTGGTGTTTTTCGACGATACCGACTAACTTAAAATGATTTTGAAGTTCTATAGGTCAGTAAGCCATTATTCTAGCACTAGATTAAAGGGTCAATTTTCATCTATATAAGTGACTTTTAATGGATTTCGCGTTTGGTTGAAAGTTTAGTGCAATGAATAAGATTTTCAACATGATTTTATGGACCCCGTTTTAGGTTTCGACGCACATGAAGTTTTTGAATAAATTTGCATTTGACAGTTAACCTCCCTACTCATTTTTAAACTAGGGTTTTGTAAAAATGTTTGCACAAATCAGAGAGAAAACCCTATTTTTGCCTGTCCTTTGAACACTTAATTTCTCATCACTCAAATGTATTTGCAAAATTATGAAGAAATCGAAATTCATTTTGGCACACAAAAGAAACCCTCATTATATCTGTTTCAAACCCTAAGTCACAAAGAAAACCCTAAGCTCAGATACATAATACCTACTTGGTTTGCAGTGGCAAATGCGTGCAGAGGTGACTAGAAGGGGACACTTTGGTTGAATCTGCAAGCAGTTTGTGATGAATCAGCTCCAAATCCTTTTGAAGAGCTCTTCGATCGATTTTAGGATGTAAAATGAGCTCAAAATGGGGCAAAACACATTTTATCCTTCGCCATTAATTGCCATAAAGGCCGGAAGTATGGTGTAATGCAAAATGAGATTAGGGTTTTGTACGAAAAGGCAACATTACAGACTTTGCGTGGATTTTGGGATCGTTTGACCTCACACAGTTTTGATAAATGACAGACTAAGTTAGTTGTAGCAGATATTAGTGCTTGGTCGGATGAAAGTCTTTTTAGTGCTTTGCATCAGTTTAGCACTTGTTAGGATTGCATGAGTTTTGAAGGTCACCGACTTAGTCGGATGCACTCAATTCCAGCGCTGAGTTGAACGACTAACATTTTAGCACTTAGTCGGTGCAACTTGATTTTTGTGCTTAGTCAATTGAACAAGATTTTTGGCGCAAAGGCCAATTGGACATGAAAACATCACCAAGTCAAATGACTTGAAATTCAGTGCAAAAGTTAGATGAAAGGGTTTTTAGCACACATGTCACTCAGACTTGATTTCAATGAAGGCAAATACTTGGACTTAGTTGATTTTGAGATGACTTAATGATACCAACCTTTCTAACTTGGCAAGAGATGCAATTGACCATCTTTTGACACTTTAGGAATCAGATGAAACAGACTGACACTTAAAACCAAAGCTTGAAAGAGGGGGGTCCCCGTTTCATGAAATGGGGCGTGTGTACAAGGCACAACAGGTCGGTGCTTTCTTCAAGTTAGGAAGAAACCCGAGGAAGTCCAGTACTTTGTGGTTGGGTGGAAAAAGCATCTCAACCACTCTCTTGGTCTTGGTTTGTAGATGATCAGAGGATCGAGGCAACCGAGTTTAGATATTATTATTGATATGGATATTGCTTTATATATATTTCTTTGTATGGGTTCATTGCCAAGTTGCAACTGTAACATGATTCATGGATATCTTGATGTTAGTCCTTTCTTGTGTAACATTGAAACAAATGTATTGTAACACCAAGTCAGTTGTATGTAAATTGTTTTGTAATCCATTTTGGTATATGGATCATTATTCTTAGTCATGGATTCTTGCCATTTTATGTTATTATGGTTATTTGGAAACTATTACTGGTTGATTATCTTACTTATGGAATATGCTTTTCTCTTCGGGCACTATTTTTAGTTGGTAATTTTCTGCACCTTACATATCTGGACTTGGACAATTCTTCATATGATTACCGGAGGAAGTTAGAACCTGGAGACTTAAACAAGTGACCACTAGGTAGTTATGAACACCATACCTGATCTGCATACAAGTGCCATTAACTATGGAGGCATACCACCACAAACACTGTTACTCTACATACTTCCCATACTTAGTTAGATCTTCTTCTGAAGTGAGGTCTCTTTGCCATACCAGTACACTTTGTCTTGTTACCATCAATGACAACAATCAAACATCCATCTGAACAGTGTCTCTTGCCAACACACATAAATTGGTATATATATAAACATAGTCATGGGAAACCCAACCATCCAACCAAATCCATGGAATACCAAGAGTCATGTAACTATAATTCAACCATACATGACATTATCATATCACATAAACCACCAAGTATGATTCCTCCACATGGATAATCACCTTGTAAAGTCTGTCATTGTTGCACACTGAGTCAATAGTTACAACCTTTTCACTATTGGTACACATGTATATTTCTCGTATAGCAACCACCACTATCTCCTACCTTGTAGCAACTCACACCTGTTGCAAGTATGAGAATAACCAGTGTTGTCATTGATGTCAACACACTCATATTGCATTAATGAGAAGGATTGGATGAGCTGTGTGCTAAGGTTATTGAGGAAATTAGTCTCAATCAGGAACAATGAAGAACAATGATGAGAAGAAGGCAAAAGTCCTCCATAGGTTGAGGATCAGAGGATGCGGTTTAAAGGGTTTGTAGATATGAGTCTTGAGATGTTCCAGTCAAGATTTCAGAGGTCCGCATGAAGATCTGAAGAAGTTATGATCGCTCAAGTTGAACCGGTTCCAGCAGGTGTTCAGTGGTGACAGAGTGTCACAGATTGGTCTGGTGAGCTCTAGAATTGCATTATCTCATTTTGTGGATTGGAGAGAGTGTTGAAGAAGTTTGTGTGAAGTGACAACTAGATTTGTTCATGGTCTGGAGGTCCGGAAGCACCTTTTTTATGACAGTGATGATAGACTGTGTTCTTGAAGTTCTGGATGAAGAACATAAGAATTCCAGTAAGCTGATAAAGTGTGGATGTTCTTGATGACTCAGGAAAGGTTTTGGTGATATTTGGATCATGTACAATTCTTATTGGCAGTTCGCATTGAAGTTTGAGTTTGCATTTGAAGAATAACCACGGATATTGGTGTTCTTCCTAAGACAGGCTGACCGGATGTATTACACGTCTTGCAAATGATCTTGTAGGTGTTTGTTGACTTAGATGATTGTTCCTAAGTCGATGCCTTGTATAAATAAGGGATTGTGAATTCATTTTGAAGAGTCTCTTGCGGTGATGAGTGTGATATTGCGAAGAGAAGTGCGAAAGGTAGAGCAAGAGTTTTTGGGCTTAAATGGAACTGATCCAGGCATGGTAAAGATGTCATTCTTCAGTTCAAGTTTGTAATACTTGTTACTTTGTAGACAGTGTGTCTCTTGTAGGCAGTGTGCCTCTTGTGAGCAGTGTGCTCAGGCAGTGAGCCCTAATTGGCATGTGCCATCTATTTTTCTTATTCTTCTAACAGAGAATAATCCTTGGGTTAATCACCCCGTGGTTTTTCCCTTGACCGGGTTTTCCACGTCAAAATCTTGGTGTCTCATGTGTTGATGTATATTTGCTCTGGTGTTTATGCTTTATGCTTTCATGAGTGATTAATTGATATGCTATTAAATAACAAAGAGGATTTAAGTGTTTGAAAAAGAAGCAAGTTTTGTACAACTGATTCACCCCCCTCTCAGTTGTGTGCCCTAGATCTAACAATTGGTATCAGAGCCAAGTTCCTCTAAAAGGAGCTTAACAGCTTGAGGAGATCCAGGATGTCGTCATACAAGAAGGATAGTCTGAAGTTTGATGGAACCAACTTCTCTCTGGAAAGGTCGCATGAAATGTCACTTGGAGTGTATGGGAAAAGCATACTTGTCCATGGTCACAAAAGCATATGTACCTCCACAGGGTGGTCTGACAACTCTAAATGAAATCACCGATGCTGAAAACAATTTGCGAACCAAAGAGGCTCTTCTAAGCACATTAACTGACTCAGAGCTCTCAAATGTTATTGACCTACCAACTGCCTATGAGATCTAGATTAAACTGGGACTTCTGCATGAAGGAGATGAGTATGTTAAGAGTGCAAGGTTGCAGAGTCTCAAAGGGAAATTTGAAAGATTAAAGATGAGAGATGATGAAAATATTACTACCTTTATGCCAAGAGTAAATGAGCTGGTGTGTGGAATTAGGAATGCTGGTGGAGTTTTGGATGAAAATGAGATTGTTGGCAAAATTCTCAGATCCCTTCCTGCTGCCTACAAAATCAAGGTTGCTACCATTGATGAATTCAAAGCCCATACACTGTCACAAGAGACCAATTAGCTGGCAAACTAGCTACATTTGAAATGACCAAGTTTGGAGATGATCCCCCCAAGACTAAATCTGCATTCAAAGCCAGTGCCTTTGTGAAAGGCAAACAAAGATTTGATCCGGGAGAAAACTCTTCAAGGAAGCTGTCATGGTATGATCAAGCAAGAAGAGACATGGAAGAGGAAGAAGTAGAAACAACTCAACTTGAAGCCCTCATTGCAAAAAGACTGCCAAGAGGATCTGGTAAGTATGAAGAAAAATTACCCTTTAAGTGCTTCAACTGCAATAAGATTGGTCATTTTGCCTCAAGATGTCCGGAAAGATCTACAAGGTCAAATTCTAACAGACAAAGGTTCCAAAAGAATTGTTATTATGTTCATGAAGAAGCTGATAATGAAGGAGTAACAGATGATGAATCAGAGATAGGAGACAAATCCAGAAATGAATGGGTGCTTATTGCCATCAAGGAAGAAGATCCAATATCCTCTGAATCTATCAATCATAAGGTTGTAGAAAGAGCTTTGGCTGCCCAAGTTGAAGAAAAGGATGATTGGCTTATTGACAGTGGATGCTCTCACCACATGACAGGTGACAAGAACAAGTTCTTAGATTTAGAAAGATATGAAGGAGGAATGGTAAAGTTTGGTCATAATTCTGCTGGTAGAATCAGAGGTAGGGGAACTATCTCTTTTGATGGAAAGAACAAAACCGGTAATGTACTGTATGTTGAAGGATTGAAGCACAATCTTCTCAGTGTTGGATAGTTGGTGGACAAAGGCTATGATCTCAGGTTCAAGAATGGAAGATGCAGGATCTTTGAGAGCTCCAGAACTGAGATTGCATCCGGTACTCAAACAAAAGGTAATATCTTCCATCTAGTTGGTACTAATAAAAGTTGTCTGTTTGTTCAAGTTGATCAGAGTTGGTTATGGCATAGAAGGATGTGTCATGTAAATTTTGATAACATCATCAAGATAAGTAATACTCAGGCTGTAAGAGATCTTCCAAAGTTGGTAAAACCTACAAATAGTTTGTGCAAAGAATGTCAGCTAGGTAAACATAGTAGAGTCTCATTCAAAAGCAAGGATTAGTCCTCTACTAGATTATTGGAATTAGTTCATACTGATCTATGTGGTCCGACAAGAATCAAGAGTATGTAAGGTGATAGATATTTCATGTTACTGATTGATGACCATTCCCGGATGAGGTGGGTTACCTTTCTGAAAGAGAAATCAAAAGCTTTTGAGAATTTCAAAATCTTCAAGGCTATGGTAGAGAATCAAACCGGATTAAAACTGAAATGTTTGAGGTCTAATAGAGGTGGTGAATTCACATCCAGTGAATTCATAGATTTTTGTGAGAAGCATGGTATAAAGAGACAATTATCTACCCCTAGGACTCCATAGCAGAATGGAGTAGTAGAGAGAAAGAACCGGACCATCCAGGAAGCATCCAGGACAATGATGATGGAAGCAAATGTTCCCCAAATGTTTTGGAGAGAAGCTGTTAGCACTGCAGTCTACACTCTCAGTCGAGTTCAAATCAGAAGCAATACTGGTAAGACTCCTTATGAACTTTGGTTTGGCATCACTCCTACTGTGAGATATTTCAGAATATTTGGTAGCATGTTACATTAAAAGAGATGAAGATCTAGGAAAGTTTGATGCTAGAAGTGATGAAGGAATTTTCTTGGGTTACTCCACTCAAAGCAAAGCATACCGGTGTTACAATAAGAGACTGAGAAAGATGATAGAAAGTACAAATGTGAAGGTTGATGAAGGAATTGAGAAGCCCTTAAGGTTTTATGAGTATGATGAAGATGATCAAGATGGTGTTCTGGTTCAAGGAGCTCAATCCTCTCCTAAATGTCAGATTCAGACTGATCCGGTAAATCAGGAAGAAGAGATAGGTCTGAATGAGCCTGATCAAGAAATAAAAGTGCAAGAAACTCCCAAAGTTCCAAGGTATGTAAGACTGAACCACTCTGAAGATTAGATCATAGGTGACAAAAGCAGAGGTGTGCAAACTAGAAGGAAAATTGCTCAAAATTCAGATGAATGTTGTCTGATTTCAAAGATTGAACCTAAGACAATAAATGAAGCCTGCAATGATGAAAATTGGACCAAAGCAATGGAGGAAGAGTTGATGCAAATTGAGAAAAATCACACTTGGGATCTTGTTTCTAGACCTAGTAACAAGAATGTGATTGTAACCAAATGGGTCTTCCGGAACAAACTAAATGAAGTTGGTGAAGTAATAAGAAATAAAGCCAGATTAGTTTGCAAAGGCTACTCTCAAATAGAAGGGATTGATTTTGAGGAAACCTTTGCTCCGGTGGTAAGAATTGAAGCAGTCAGACTATTTCTTGCATTTGCTGCCTTCAAAGATTTCAAAGTGTATCAGATGGATGTCAAATATGCTTTCTTGAATGGTGACTTAGAAGAAGAGGTGTACATTGAACAATCGGATGGATTTCAGTTATTTGAGCATGGTGATATGGTTTGCAAATTAAAGAAGGCACTGTATGGTCTAAAGGAAGCTCCAAGAGCATGGTACGAAAGGCTGCACAAACATCTTTTGAAGATTGGTTTCAACAAAGGTACTGCTGATAGTAACCTATATTTCAAAATTGATCATGAAAACATCTTGATTGTTGAAGTATTTGTTGATGATATCATCTTTGGAGGAAGAGACAGTATGTGCAAAATCTTTGTAAACCAAATGAAAAGTGAGTTTGAAATGTCAATGCTCGGTGAAATAAATTTCTTCTTGGGTCTGCAAATTCCTTAGACAGAGAAAGGAATCTTTATCTCTCAGACCAAATATGTGAAAGAACTATTGAAGAAATTTAAAATGGAAGATTCAAAGCCTATGAACACTCCCATGGCTACCGGATGTAAGTTGAGCAAAGATGATGACTCTCCTAAGATAGATCAGACAAAGTACGGATCAATGATTGGAGGATTATTGTATCTCACTCAAACTAGACCAAATATAATGCAGGCTATTGGTCTTGTGGCGAGATTCTAGGCTGATCCCAGAGAATCTCATGTCATGGCAATCAAAAGAATTTTTAGGTACTTAAAAGGAACAGTTGAGTATGGTCTTTGGTATCCTAGAGATCAAAAAATTTCTCTTCATGCATATACAGATGCAGATTGGGTAGGAGATGTGGATGATAGGAAGAGTGCAAGTGGAGGAGCATTCTTTTTGGGAAAAAGGTTGGTTTCTTGGCTAAGCAAGAAACAAGAGGCAATATCCCTGTCTACAACTGAAGCAGAATACATTGCAGCAGCAGGAAGTTGCACTCAACTTTTGTGGATGAAGCAGATGCTAAGAGATATTCAAGTAGAATATGAGGAGCCTATCACAATTTTCTATGATAATTCAAGCGCAATAAATATTTCTAAGAATCCGGTATTGCATTCTAAGACCAAGCATATTTCTATCAAACTTCACTTTCTGAGAGAGCAAGTGAACAAGGGTGAAGTCAGATTGGAGTATGTGCCCTCCAAGGATCAGCTTGCAGATATTTTTACTAAACCTCTTCCCAAGGACTCTTTTGAGTATCTCAGGGAGAAGTTAGGGGTCATGGCCCCTCCGGTGATGAACTAGGATGCACTATTGTGCATTAGTCCGGTGGATATCACAGTCATATCTTGTGATCTGGATTGATGATGGGGAGCTGCTACTAAGGGGGAGCAGTTGGTATGATTCTGATGTGTTAGAATTGCAAGTATGAGCCCTTTGCCATTGATGTCAAAGGGGGAGAGAAGACATGTGAAAAACAAGTGGTTGATGATCAAAGGGGGAGCAGTAAAGGAAGAGAAGACATGTGAAGAGTTGTTGCTGATAGGGGGAGCTGTGGCAGAGAAGAGAAGTTCTTGTCTTGATGGTTTTTCACATCATATGTTGCCATCAATGACAAAGGGGGAGATTGTTGCAAGTATGAGGATAACCAGTGTTGTCATTGATATCAACATACTCATATTGCATTAATGAGAAGGATTGGATGAGTTGTGTGCTAAGGTTATTGAAGAAATTAGTCTCAATCAGGAACAGTGAATAACAGTGATGAGAAGAAGGCAAAAGTCCTCCATAGGTTGAGGATCAAAGGATGCGGTTTAAAGGGTTTGTAGATATGAGTCTTGAGATGTTCTAGTCAAGATTTCAGAGGTCCACATGAAGATCTGAAGAAGTTATGACCGCTCAAGTTGAACCGGTTCCGGCAGGTGTTCAGTGGTGACAGAGTGTCACAGATTGGTCCGGTGAGCTCCAGAATTGCATTATCTCATTCTGCGGATTGGAGAGAGTGTTGAAGAAGTTCGTGTAAAGTGACAACTAGATTTGTTCATGGTTTGGAGGTCTGGAAGCACCTTTTTTATGACAGTGATGACAGACTGTGTTCTTGAAGTTCTGGATGAAGAACAGAAGAATTCCAGTAAGCTAATAAAGTGCGGATGTTCTTGATGACTCAGGAAAGGTTTTGGTGATCTTTGGATCATGTAGAATTCTTATTGGTGGTCCGCATTGAAGTTTGAGTTTGCATTTGAAGAATAACCATGGATATTGGTGTTCTTCCTAAGACAGGCCAACCGGATTGTTCCTAAGTCGATGCCTTGTATAAATAAGGGATTGTGAATTCATTTTGAAGAGTGTCTTGCGGTGATGAGTGTGATATAGCAAAGAGAAGTGCGAAAGGTAGAGCAGGAGTTTTTGTGCTTAAATGGAACTGATCTAGGCATGGTAAAGATGTCATTCTCCAGTTCAAGTTTGTAATACTTGTTACTTTGTAGACAGTGTGTCTCTTGTAGGTAGTGTGCCTCTTGTGAGCAGTGTGCTCGGGCAGTGAGCCCTAATTGGCATGTGCCATCTATTTTTCTTATTCTTCTAATAGAGAATAATCCTTGGGTTAATCACCCTGTGGTTTTTCCCTTGATCGGGTTTTTCACGTCAAAATCTTGGTGTCTCATGTGTTGATGTATATCTGCTATGGTGTTTATGCTTTATACTTTCATGAGTGATTAATTGATATGCTATTAAATAACAAAGAGGATTTAAGTGTTTGAAAAAGAAGCAAGTTTTGTACAACTGATTCACCCCCCCTCTCATTTGTGTGCCCTAGATCTAACAACACCAACATAGCATTACTCCTAACTACTTCTAGTATCTTATGCCATGTTCTAAAACATTATCCTACTCTCAAATTGTGCCGCATGATTTCTAGTTTTGCTATAAGTGCTCCTATATCATTGATCATACTCCAAAAAACACTAAACCCATATACATTTGTGATTTCTTCATCCAAATGGATTTTGGTTGATGTCATAACACCACCACATGTAGACAAACCACGTATATTAAACCACACTACAAGAACTTTCTGTAGGTGAATATCACCTAAGTTCTAATATTCTCCCACTTGATATTTACCATAGGAGAAAGGTGTAGTAATCTAACACAAGAGATTAACCTCATGCTCGGTAATGAGAGAACCCCATCTTATCCCTATCCACATGAACTTTGTAGTACTTATAGGTTTTGTTAAAGAATCCGCAACATTTACCTAAGTATCAATTTTCTCCATTTTGGCTTTCATTCTCTCAACCACCTCCCTCATAGAACAATAGTGTGCATCAATATGCTTAGTTCTATTATGATAAATAGGATTCTTGGACAAACAAATTACACTTTGTGAATCATAGTTCACAACTATTTGATTCTTAAAACCAATATTGTTACTCAATCTCTTTAGCCAAATGACTTCCTTACAAGCATGTGTTGTAGCCATATATTATGCTTCGGTAGTTGAAAAGGAAATTGTTTGTTGCCTAATGCTCATCTAATTGACTACTCCACTAAATAGAATAAACACATATCTAATTGTAGACCTTCAGTTGTCAAGATCTTCATCCCAACTTGAATCAACAAATCCATGTAAACTCAACATTCTACCTATATCATTAGAACCATGATAAGTCAAGCAATTTATCTAAAGATCCCTTCAACTACCCGAACAGTCTCTTCACATGTTTGTCACATGATAGGTCTAACTTCAATTGGTAGATGTATTGTCCTTGCTGACTCTCTCTCTGTATTATCATAAACCTTGATAGTAATAGGTGGTGGATCTAAAACTTTTTCCAAGTAACCAAAATGTTGTACCAATTTCAAAAAGCAAATGTTCAAACCCGATCCACTATCTACAAGCACACTCTTCACTTTATGTTTAGTGATGAAGGCCTTAATGTATAGGGGAGGTTATGAGATGGCTGTTAGGGTTAGACGGTAGAAGATGTCAATTAAATGCAAATAAAGATTAAACAGAGGAATAAAAAATACACAGAAATAATAAATGCGAGAGATAATTTTAACGTGGTTCACCCAAACTTGGGCTACATCCACCAACAGAGAGTCCAATATTATTATCTAGTAAATCAAACCGATTACAACCAGCAATCCTTGCAACTCAATACCACTGCAAATGCGACAATACAATATCAATGGAAACCCTAACCCTTAGCCATTTTTATCAAGACTTATGTCAGTTACAAAATAGGGTTTTTTTGTCAGCTAATAGAAAAATAACTCCTGACGCCTTTATAAAATAATAGGCAATTTTTTCTTCAGGGGCGTTGCCCCTAGCAGCCCCTATTGAGAGCATTGCCCCCAGATCCCCATCGTGGACTCCACCCCCGAGCCCCGCAGGAGGGGCTTTGCCCCCTGCACTCCACTATTAAATAATTTGGGGGGAAACCACACTGATAAAAGTAGGGAAAATTTAACCTCTGAGTCTGATTAGGCTCCATATAACAACAATCTCCCACTTGGAGACTAATCAGACTCCACACCATATCATCTCCCACTTGGAGACTGATCATAACACCGCTGACCTTGTAACTCCCACAAGAAATAAGCACCCTGGATTTTGCTGTTTTGATTTTTGTTTTCAGTCTTGAAGACCAACTGAAGCTGAAGAGGAGCTCAACTTCTCCCTTGTTACTATCTTTGTAAACATATCTGCTGGATTTTCATCTGTATGTATCTTGTCCAGCCATAACTATCCGTCATCCAACACCGATCGAATAAAGTGATACCTCAATTGTATGTGTTTGGTCTTTGAATGCAAGGCAGAATTCTTTGCAAGATGTATGGCACTCTGGCTATCCGTAAACAAATAACTATTAGCCTGTTGTTTGCCTAATTCTTCCATGAAAGATTACAGCCATATCATCTCCTTACTTGCCTTTGTTGTAGCTACATACTCTGCCTTCGTGGTGGATAAAGCAACCACCTTTTGCAACCTAGAGATCCAACTCAATGCTGTCCCACCTACAGTAAAGACATAACATGTAGTACTCCACCTAGTATCAATTTCCCTTGCCAAATCTAAGTCTACATAACTTGCTAAATGAGTATTAGAGCCCCCAAAACATAAGTGTTTATTAGATGTACCTCTCAAATATCTGAGAATCCATTTTACCGCATTCCAATGTTCCAATCCGGGATGACTCGTATACCTACTTACAACTCCTACAACATGTGAAATATCTGGTTTTGTGCATACCATGACATACATTAAACTTCCTACAGCTGAAGCATATGGTACCTTGGACATTTTGTCTTCCTCCTCTTGTGTCTTTGGACACATCTCCTTAGTCAATTTTAAATGACCAGGCAAAGGTGTGCTGACAGCTTTTGCATTCTCCATATGGAATCTCTGCAACACCTTTTCAACATAACTAGCCTGAGATAGAGTCAATTTTATGTTCTTCCTATCTCTGCCAATTTTCATACCAATGATTTGTTTTGCTGCCCCCAAATCTTTCATAGCAAATGACTGTGCTAACTATTGTTTTAACTCTCTTATGTGATCCATGTTAGACCTCGCTACAAGTATGTCATCAACATATAAACATAAAATAATGTAGATGTCATTATCTAACCTCTTAAAATGAACACAATGGTCAAAATTACACCTAAGGTAGCCTTGCTCAGCCATAAAACTATCAAATTTCAAATACCATTGCTAAGGTGCTTGTTTCAAGCCATACAAACTCTTTTTCAATCTACACACCAAGTTATCCTTACCTGTGACCTCAAATCCTTGGGGTTGTTCCATATATATCTCCTCCTCCAAATCAACATGGAGAAAGGCAATTTTCACATCTAGCTATTCCAAATGCAAATCTTCAGTAGCCACAATACTTAAAACAATACGAATAGAAGTCATCTTAACAACTGGAGAAAAAATCTCACAAAATCAATGCCCTTTTTTTGTGCAAATCCTTTTACAACTAACTTGGATTTAAATATGTTTTTACCTCCAACTTCCTCTTTCAACCTATAAACCCATTTGTTTGGTAAGTCCTTTTTACCTGCAGGTAACTTACATAATTCTCAAGTCTGATTTTTTAGCAAGGAGTCCATTTCTTCTTTCATTGCAAGCTCCCACTGAACCTTTGTATCCACCTGCATAGCTTCATCATACCCTTCCGATTCACTATCATCTATTAACAAAATAGATTATAAAGAGGGAGAAAACCTTTCAGGAGGTCTACTTAGCCTTGTTGACCGTCTAACATTCACTGGAGTTTGTGGTATTTCTTATTGTTGTTGTGGAGCATGAGGAACCACTAGAACATCACTATTTAGAGTATCATCCAGAACCACATAATCCTTTTCTTTCTTCTCATGCTACTGCAACTGATCTTTGTATAACACCTTCTCATTGAATACAACATCCCTACTTCTCACAATTTTCTGATTTTCAACATCCCAAAGCCTATAACCAAATTCATCAATGCCATATCCAATGAAGATACACTTTTTTGATTTTGCATCCATCTTGGTTCTATTTTCAGAATCTACATGTGCAAATGCTTCACATCTGAAGGTTTTGAGAAAAGAATAACTCACCTTCTTACCTGTCCATGCTTCCTCTGGAATACCACAACCCAAAGGAACTGAAGGACCTCTATTAATTAAATATACAATAGTGTTGACAACCTCTACCCAACATATTTAAAGGTATTCCAACATACAATCTCATGGTCCTTGAACGCTTCATTATTGTCCTATTCATGTGCTTAGCCACTCCATTCTCCTGTAGAGTCTCTGGAACCATTTTCTCCCTATGGATTCCATTAAAGGAACAATAATCCTCAAATTCTTTGCTGCAATACTTACCACCATTATCAGATCTGAGACATTTTAATCTTTTACCCGTCTCATTCTCAACCAAGCTTCTCTATTTCTTAAATGTTTCAAATACATCAGATTTTTGCCTGAGGAAATAAATCCAAACCTTCCTAATTGCATCATCTATGAATGTAACATAATATCGAGAGCCACCAAGAGAAGATACCTAAGCTGGTCCCCATACATCTGTATGCACAAGCTCCAACTTTTCATCTTTCTTTTGCTTCCCATCCTTGAGAAAACTGACTCTCTTTTGTTTACCATACACACAACTTTTACAGAAATCCATATTAATACATTTCAAACCTGGTAAAACTTTCTTAGAATGAAGTACCTTCATACCTTTTTCATTCATATGCCCAAGTTTGCTATGCCACAGTGTTGTCTCAGAACCTGCAGCAACTGTTTCAGTCTCTTCCTGCGAACCTGCAACAACTATTCCTGAACCTGTTTGTTTTTTCTCTGCAACAGCTAAAGTAGAAGGAACAATATGACCTGTACAAAGATAAGGTGCCTACTTTCAAACCTTTTTCTACTATCAAGGCACCTCTTGAAACCTTCCAATTTTTATCAGTAAATGTAACAATGCAACCTTCATCAACTAGCTGCCCTGCTGAAATTAAATTCCTACTTAGCCTTGGAACGTGCCTTACCTCTTGTGGTACCCAATGATTCCCATTCTACAACTTAATCTTGATTCTTCCCTTTCCAACAATTTGACAGGGTTCGTTATCTCCCGAATAAACCATCCCAAAATCCCCTTGGACATAATCAAGAAAATAACTTCTATGGGGCATAGCATGAAATGAGGCCCCTGAATCTAAAACCCATGAATCATCAGCATTATCTAGGGAAAGAATCAAAGCATCATCTTTAGATTTATTACTTACCACATTTGCCTCCTTATTGCCTTCTTGTTTGTCTCCTTTATTTTTTTGAGACCAGCAATCTTTCTTCAGATGACTTGGTTTTCCATAGTACCAACAATCCTTCTGTCCTCTGGATTGGGACCTCTTGTCCTTTAATTTTTCTCATGAATTCCTATGACCTCCAGAACCTTTTCCTCTCTCCTTTGATTTGCCCCTGCTTTCTGCATTCAAAACACTACCTAATGTGAACCCTCCTGAGCTTTTCCATCGCATTTCCTCGATAAGGATAATACCAACAACATCATCAAATTTCAAAGTGTTTGAACTAGAGACAAAGCTACTTACAACCATTACCAAGCTATTCCAACTTTCTGGCAAAGAACATAATATCAAAAGAGCCCTCACCTCTTCATCAAATTTCACTTTTACAGAAGTTAACTGACTGGTAATCATATTAAACTCATTTAAATGATCTGTCACATATCCACCTTCAATCATTTTTAGATTAAATAAATGCTTCATGAGAAATACCTTATTTAAGGCTGAGAGTTTTTCATACAATTTAGCCAAAGCTTTCATCAGTTGACTTGTTGTCATTGCTTCTATTATATTAAACACCATAGATGGTGCCAGGCACAACTGAATGGTTCCTAGTGCCTTTCTATCCAGAAGATTCCAATCCTCATCAGTCATTGCTGCCGGTTTCTTGGCTATTCCTTCCAACGACCTCCATAAGTCCTTCTGATAGAGATAATCCTCCATCTGTATCTTCCATAACTGATAGTTCTACCCATTGAATTTATCTAGCTTTAATTTACCATCGTCCACCATTACTCCCACTCAACTGTGAGACCTTCCTGTAGACAATAATTGAACACAACCCGCTCTGATACTACTTGTTAGGGTTAGATGGCAGAAGATATCAATTAAATGCAAATAAAAATTAAACAGAGGAATGAAAAATACATAGAAATAATAACAGCGAGAGATAATTTTAACATGGTTCACCCAAACTCGGGCTACATCTACCAACAGAGAGTCCAATATTATTATCCACTAAATCAAACTGATTACAACCAGCAATTCCTGCAACTCAATACCATTGCAAATGCTACAATACAATATCAACAGAAACCCTAACCCTTAGCCGTTTTATCAAGACTTATGTCAGTTACAAAATAGGGTTTTTTTTTATGTCGGCTAATAGAAAAAATAACTCTCGACGCATTTATAAAATAATAGGCAATTTTTGCTTCGGGGGTGCTACCCCCAGCATCCCTCGCTAGGGGCGTTGCCCCCAGACCCCCACCGTGGGCTCCACCCCCAGGTCCTGCAGGAGGGGCTCTGCCCCCCTACACTCCCCCATTAAATAATTTGGGGGGAAACTGTGCCAATAAAAGGGGAAAATTTAACCTCCGAGTCTGATTAAGCTCCATATAACAACAATCTCCCACTTGGAGACTGATCAGACTCAACACCATATTAATGGCCCTATAGAAGGCATGTCATGTTGGATAAATGTGAGATGGTGATTTGAGGATAAGTGTTCCACAAGCACTTGAAATTGTGACAGATTAATATCGTTCAAGACTCTGACTCCTATAGGATCTTATCCAATATGCCCCTATGAACATTAGATGTTTGAGAAGTTCCATGATTAAGATTCATGTTGGAGTCTTCTCAAGTTGTTTAATAAGATGGTATTGGCCCTTGGGAGCATGCAAAGGAGACCCTTGAATTTGATTTTGACAAGATCTACACATATGATAATGAAAATAATATAATGCAAAAGATAGATCTCACACAACACAAGATATGTTTGTGGGCCAAGATGATCTAATATCCAATATATGTAGAAATAGAATAACCCTTGAGGTACGGTAACACCATACAATACTTATTATGGAAGAAGCCACTCCATGCTATATCTCCAAGAGATCCCAAACACAATATCATACTCAACACCTATCCTTACAATGATAGTCACCTTCTTTATATACACCTCCTAATAACATAATGGAGGGGTGAAACCAATGGTGTCCTACTCATCACCTAATATAATTAATTGCACATGTTATCCAATGACCTAATATAACTAACTTAAGGGATATGTGCCACATGCTGACATCTCCATCCACCTAGATACATTATAATATCATATCCCTAGGTACATAACATGACATCCGTCCTTGACATGTTTTGTCCCTGAAACATGAGAAGAAGACAAATAGTATGAATGTCACAAATATGATGGCATGACCAATCATCTAACCATTCATAATTGTTCCTTGCGATGGTTTTAGATTGACAATACTTAGATCCCATCCTTGATCCATAGTTTGTGTTGTCATGTGAAATTGCACCTTGTTTGAAGCTGGTTCAAACACTTCAATGACACAATGGGACTAATCGCAAGGTGTGGGACCTTGCTGATGAGATCAGACCTTCAGAGAAGGCTAGTTCCTCTTTCTGAGCTTAAGGCTCAGAGAATTAAACTAAATCTAGTGCTACTACTTGCTGGGAAAAGGGATAAGAAGGATTGTTGAATCAAAAGAAGGTGATGCACCAGATTGGTGATGTTTAGTTGCAACTGACTCAACATAATGATAACCTTAAAATTGAAAAGAACCCACACAGACCCATATTAATCCTAACAAAGGATAGAAAAGAAAAATGGAGGTATGAAAGGGACTGTTTTGTCCACAATACATAGCTCACATTAATAAGAAAATAAACACAGTGCAAGAATAATGAGAGAGGGAAAACTATCAGTTTGTATTGATTATAGAGGCCAAATAGCCATTACAAAAGAGGGAGAATTATGCAGAAGAAATAGACACAGAATAATCAATTACATTCATAGTTTAAAGTATCAATTAGAGACACCAAAGGCTCGGAGTTGAGCACAATGCATCATATTTGGAATTGGTTCATGTGATTGCATTACAGAGGCATGGTCACAAGAATTCTCTAACCTGTATAATAGCCCAGAAGAATAGCTAACAGAATACATTATTTTTAAATGTATTTATAACATTTCATCATCACCCTGCTACAGTGTGTGTTGAATTCTAGTCAATTGAACCAAGATAGGCCCATGTTTCCTTAATTCTCTGACCCAGAAGATCTGTTGCAAAACTTGCAAATTTGGGACAAGGTCATGCTTCTGACAGGCCTACAACCTGTAGAAGAAGATTGCTTGCATGAATGGGTGTCAGGCACATTTATGAGGAAGGGCCTGCAAATCTATCTTCTGGTAGCATATGTACAACATCATTGAAGATTTCCACTATTTTAGCTGCTTGTTACTGACTTTGTCCTGTGGAATTGGATGTTGGGGTACCTCTTTACTGAGAAAATGGCATGATTTCAGGGGTATGCAAGCTTTTACAATACTTTAAATCCCTATTTTTCTCTAATATATCATCTATTTTTATTACTTTCCCTTTTATTTTTCCCATCAGCAAAATCTCTGCTTTTTGAACTTTTCTGTGTCTCTTCTTTCAACTTCTTCTACCCTCAGTCGACAATCTTTAAATTTCCAGAACTATTTCTAGCTCTCTTTTCACATTATCGGCAGGATGTCACTGTTTAGAACTACTTTGGCCTATCTTTTACCTCTGTCGGCAAAATCCCATCTTTATGAACTATTCTGGCCTCATCTTTACATGCATTCTCTCTAGATGGCAAAACCATTTTTTCATGAACCTTTTTTGACCATCTTTTTGGCTTTTCGGTAAAGTTGTGTTTTGGAGAACTGTTGTTCCTTGGTTCCTTTTGGCTCTTTTCTTTGTCAGAAAAATCTTATTTTGCCAAACTTTTCTTTTTCGCTTCCTCTTTGTTGGGACCTAAAATTTCATACCAAATTTTGCAATAAATTTTGGGTTCCCATATGAAAAAATCTATTTCAACACTCACAGATACACCTGAAAATATGCCCAAGGAGCCTACTTTGGAGAGTTGTGTTTTGAAGCCTATTCATTTTCTTGCAAAATCACTTTGGTAGCATGCTTACCCATCATATGTGAATGCACATGTTTGATTTCACCTTCATATGACAAGATTTGACTAAGTTTCGACGAATCAAGTTGAGGGGTTTTGGTAAAGTTTGTTGTCTGCACAGTGTAAAATCAGCCCGGGAAGCTAAGTTTAGAGGCCAATATATAACAACTGGATGATGTTCATAATGAACCAATTGGTGTTCCTAATTCACCTTATCAAAATCTACTTCTATGTCCGGTTTCAAGGCTCCAGCACATCATTTGCTATTTTTTCAAAATGAAAAGCAAATGCATTTAGCCCCAATTTCACAGTTTCCCCTCCAAAGAGGTCAACTTTGGCCCTAAATATTTTGTGATCAGAGATGATTGGTGAAAAAATCTCTTGCACATGCACTCATCAAGCCTAAATGAACTAAAATCTCCAGTTACAACTTCCCAAGAAGAGATTTAATGGTTTTTTAAAAATTGCAAGTTGGTGAGCTTGAATCAGGTTTTGACAAGGGCAGTTTTCAAGAAGGTTAATTTAGAGGCTAATATCTAGCAATCGGGTCATGTTCATGACAAACTAATTAGTGTTTCAAATTCTACCCATATTAATGTGCCCTCATGCTAGTTCTCAAGATCCCAACACTTCATTTGATATTTTTTCAAAGTCAAATCCAATGGGTTTTACACAATTTTTTTACTACATTCTCAGCCGCTTCAGAAAGGTCAACTTTGGCACTTGATATTTTGCGAAGGAAGAGGAATGATTAAAAATCCTTTTGCACACATGTTCATTTAAGCTAAATGACCTAATCTCTAGGATGGTAGCTCCTCAAAATTAGCTTTGATATTTTTTCGAAGAGGCAAGTTGGCAAGTTTCAGTTGAGTTTAAACAAACATAAAAACATGCAGAGTGAGCTACATTGATGGCGAGTAGCTTTTAATCCTAATAATTTCATGCTGAACCATTTGTTGCGTTGAATTCTTGGGTCAAAAATCTACAAGTTTATGTGTTTTCATAGCTCTGGGAGAAGTCTTGATCAGTTTTTCAGGCTAATTCCAAAGGCTAGTTGGCTTGTTTTGACCACTATGCAAGGTGTCGGAAAATGGAATTAAAAGAACTGGGAATAATTTTTAGCTTTTCTTCATGATTTAAGAATTTGCTACGATGGACACAGTTTCGACAAGAGTCTCACCGATGAACAAAAGCTATAAAAAAAATTCATCGGCAAGACATCATACAGGTCTCACCGATGGAAAACTCATTGGCAAGAGATATACCATCGCAGTGAAAATCTCAAGTCATACCGATCTAAAAGGTCTTGCCGATGGAGCCTCGTGAGATGAAAGGTTTATTCAAAGGAGAATAAATATTTACAAAAAGGTGTAAATAAAATAAATGAGGTGTGATAAAATTGAATTACATATTTTCATCCAAGGGGCTATAAGGTAAAAATTTATTGAAAATATTTTTTTGGCAGCGAAATGCTTTTGGGAAGAGTTAATCAAATAGGTAATTATTTTACCTAAATTTTTTTGTGTGAAAATGCATAAGGTGGCCAATGAAACAAGTGGGTGGTAATTGTGTTTACCCAAATAAAATATTTGCCAAATAAAGGTGAAAATACACAATGGTAAATATAACCAAAAAATTTGTCAACACAGAGATTAAAATAAAGTATTATGAAATACTTTATTTTTACGGGAAAGTATATCAAGTATCTTTTAAATAAAAAAGGAGAGGTAAACATTTTTTTCACCTCTTGACGATGAAATTGTAACATATTTTCACCGATATGTGAAACCAAGGAGTTATAGAGTGGAGGTTATTTCACCCCAATGCCATTCTATTAAAGATGAAATAATTCTAGCAAGAGAAATGGTTGAACAGATTACTATTCCATGATTGGATGACCAATGTGAGAAGGTGGAGAATATAACCCTAATCACTGACAAAATCCCTAAAACCAACTCAGTGAAAGATGGCGAAAAATATGAGAAACTCTAAAAAACATGCAACACTGTATTACACATTACCAATGAAAGACACATCGACAAGAGAAAACCAATCGGAGCGAAAATTTTAAATCACACCGAGCTCTTGTGTTGTGCCGATGGATATCCTTTCGACAAGAGACAAACATACTTTCACCGATAAGTTAAATATGTATTTGCATCGGGAAGAAGTATATGATCGAGAAAGACTGCAGAGATTTCTCTGACTATGCAAGTTACTCCAATAGGGCTGGATGAAATGCAAGCATAAAGATAGCAATATTTTATCAACAATTTCAAGAGTTTGAAAGATAGTAGGAAAACCTAAGTCAAGGCAGAAATACAAATTGACAGGACATCATTATGTCGAAGAGAGTTATTTTTCCCTTGTTATTCAGATGTCCACCATTTGGTCTTGCTGAAACTCCCAAAGGCACAAAAAATATTGCAATAAAGAAACTTGTGGAAGAGAAAATATATTAGATTAAATATTTTCCTCCAGTGAAAATAAATGGAAAATAAATAAAAGTGCAAAACAAATTTATTTAAATAACTACCGGGGCATATTATTATCTTAATGCAATTTTCCATGATATGTAAATATTTTACCCTTGGAATTAAAGAGAGCATGTTGTTAACCCATTAAGTATTATCTTCCTAAGGAGTAAAATTATTTACACCAAGAAAGTTAAAGGGAAGGAATCTTGGAGGGAGAAATATTATTTTGAGAACAAAATAAGCTTTTCATTGACAGTGAAAAAGAAATAAAATATTTTCACAAAAGGATATAATAAATATACCAAATGCAGATTTTAATAAACAATCAAAGAGGAAAATTGCTTTGCGAAGTGAAATATTTTTAAGGAGTTAACCAAGAGATCATTTTATGTGAGAGTACATTATGTTGATCAGTAAAATATCTTTCACCAAGGAGATAAGTACGAGGTAATACTTTTTACCCAAATATATACTTTTGCCAAACAGAGGTGAAAAAGCATACCGGTGAATATGATGGTGAAATTTACCAACAAAAGATTAAGATTTAAGTATTATTCTTTATTTTCTCACGAGAACACAGAGACAAGTTAAATTAATTAATTAGTCTATCTACGGAAGATAATTAATTAATTAATGGAAAGCTACACGGGACAGACATGCAAAGGGTTGTAACCCTAAAGTCACAAACTATATATGCCGGATAAAATCAAAGGGAGTAGGAAGATCAGAAGATTAGAGAAAAAACATCATGATCAGAAGTAGGAGTTAGATAATTGGAGGGGTTGATCAGTTGCCGAAATAAAACATTATGCTGTATATTGTAAAATCTTTTGAAATTATATAATGGAGAAAAATGCATAAATTGGTGATTTAATATTGGTGTCTATTGTTTGTTGAGTTGAACAATTATTTGGCTATCTCCACATTGTTATTTCTCTATTATTTGAACCTGAGTTTCCAAGTTGATATTTCAGTTTCGTCGAGACACACTTGCTATTTTCGTGTAATTCAATTAATTGGTTTCTATTAAAGAATTAAAATCCTTTTGATTGATTACAATAACTTGGAAGTAACATTTGGATCAGTAAGAAGAGCCCTATAATTGACAAGATTGCCATACTGTCTCCAACTCGATATTGTCTTGTTATTCAAATTGAGGATCTATTCCATTTGTCAATACACACTTGCTGTCATTGCGTGATTCTGTAGATTGGTTCATTCAAGGAAGGATTAAAATCCTTTCAATAAGTCACAGTAACTTGGTGGGATCAAGTGGATCAATAAGTAGAGTCTGTTAGTCACATTCTTGCACGTTTATACAAGGTATAAACAAACACAAGTGCCAAACAATTAGAATTGTAACCAGTAAGTAAATCATATGTCATATACACCTTGACTCCATCAACCCAATAGAAATAGGCACTGGTCATACCAATTTCACTCTAAGATTCCATAAAATCTTATTCAAACAATCACATCTCAGATCTTAGTATTAGAGTAGAAGTAGTTCGCAAGCTTTCATCTATTCCACACTTTATGCCATTGTGGGTAGATCCCTAAATTCATTTGATTCATACATTCCTTTTATCTGCTTCAGCTTTCAAGGTTCACCCACCTAGGTTTAACAGAGCCTAAAGTGCAGGGAGTCGTCAACCATTTAGGTTAACTCTGTTAATTGGTTCAAAAATGTTACAAGTCTGATCATAGAGCTTGGCATCCTCTTAGGGCTTACAACTTGCATTTTTGAGACCCAACACTCTTGTCAGAAAAGCTCTACTTTTCTGAACTATTGGCCTTGCCCCTATTTTGCCTTATCAGCGAAAGTTGCCTTAGGAGAACCATTTGCTTTGCCATTTCTTCATCTTGCTCTTCATCATCTTAGGAGAATGACCACCTCCTTCTTTGCCTTGTCAACAAATCGCCTTTTGATGAAACTTTGAAACTCTAAACCTTTTGAAGGGTTTGTACCTTTCAAACTTTGTCAGTGAAGCTTTGTTGTCTTCTTTGTCAGGGGAATTCACTTTTCCCAAACCTACTTGCCTTAGCTGAATTTTCTTTTGTCAAAAAAATGAATTCTCCCTTTGTCCTCTTTTCTGCTTTCTGTTATTGGTGATTCACCGAATCAGCGAACCAAGGAAATTTCAAACTTTGGGAAAAGTTCAAACCTTTTGAACACTGCCAGGAAGAATTTTCCTTGACCTAGCCAATTTTTGAAGCTTTTCTGCCTTAGTTTAGGAACTTGAACTTTTGCTGATAAAGGCCAAAAGGGGCCATAAAACTAAGGCAAGAACCTATAATTTTTTGGATTTTTCTGGGTTTTCTGCAAGGATTTTTCACAGGGATTTTTGCAAAGGAACTCATTGAATTTTTAAGGATATCAGGTTTACCTCCTTTGATTTGGGCTTTCTCTAATCAAAATTTTTGAATAGAAGGAGGGACTCTGGAATATTTTGGGCTAGGCAAAATATGACAACATTTTGGCAACTTTGTAGGGGTGTTTGCCTGCTAAACACAGGGATCCAACTACTTTATAGAGTCCATTGGGCATAGGGTCAAAAGAAAATAGCCTCATGACCAAACCAAACTGAAAATACCTCCAGAAAATAAGAACAAAACAAACAAGGTAGACAATCTCCTAATGAGAAAGCTAGCTGCACGCAAAAGCACTTATTGAATTGAAACCTAAAATAGAAACAAACTAACCTAAACCTAAACTAATCAACTAAAAATGACATTAAACAAAGCCATTAACTGGTTTTTCAAAATAACTGTCATTTCTCAATAATTTACAGTGCTTCACATGCTTGTGGACAGTTAACAGGAGGTGGGGAAGGGTTGGGCATACAATAAAATGACAAAACACCTCCCCAAGAATGGGAACAAACTCACTTACCCAATTGAACTAATTAAAAATGCAGCTACCTAGAAGTGGGTAAGAGGGCTGATCCAACTTATTTGGATTCTCAACTTCATGCTCAGGAGTGAGCATGACAAGTGGTGACTCTTCATGACATGTCTCCAGCTAGGTCAGATGCTTGATAGGGTATCCCCTTGAAATTACATGCAAATCAACAGAGTTGATCTCATGCCTCTGCTTCGATTCTTTCTCCTCTTGCTGGTCTAAATGCTCTGGCTCCAATGGCTTGACTCAAAATATGACTTCCTCTACGTTATGAATAAGATGTTGCTCATGATGTTCCTCCTTAAGGGATGCTGGCTCGATGTCATATCTTGAGCAGAAAAATATATCCCATCTTAAAAGAGGTCTTCAAGCTCCTTGAAACATGTAGGTATGAGAAGATCCACCCAAGCTTCATTAATTTTTGCATTTTCTAGAACAGGGCTACTTACAGGCTCCTTTTCGTGAGATGGAACCTCATTCTCACACTTGTCTACACATTTCAACAACTTATCATGGCTCTCATCATCTTCATGTTGTTTCAAAACTGCAACTAATGTTGTCATTTGCATGCTTTTTTCATCTTCAATGTCACCAGGCAATTCATGAAATATAGTGGCATCCTCCACTTTTGGAGTGATTGGAGCAATCCCCTCCACCATGCCTCTATCCTTTGATTGTAGCCCGACTGGATTTTGCTTGAGTTGCCACTATAACTGGATCTCTTCCCCATGCTTTCCTTGCATTTTGCTTTCATTTATCTTGTTCAAAGCATGGGAAAATTCTTCAAATGAGCCAAAATCCAAGGGACTCAACCCTGCGCCTTAATTAGCACTAACCTTATGCTCAACGCATTGTTGCTAGTCTGGACGATCTGGCTCAACCTCTTCTTGCAGTGGGTCTGAAATTTTTATTTCAATGGCATGTGAGGGTTCACAACTAGTTGGTTACTTCACAGCAGCCTCAAATACTTCCTTTTTCTAGCTCATAGAACCCAGTATCCTGCAAAAAAACTGGCCTGTCCTCCACTTTTGGGCTAGTCCCAGGACAAGAGGGCTGACATGGAATGGGGGCTAGAAGGGCTTCTTGAGAGGGTCATTCTAGTGGAATAATAGGTTGGATTTGTGTAGGAACTATTGTCACTTAGATTTGCACCCTGTGTTGGAGAGCTTTAATGGTCTTCAACAATACAGTCAAACATTGAGATGACCTCCAGGTGTGGGACCCTGCAAGGAGGCCAAATCTCCAGAGAGAGTTTGGTTCCTTTGCTGAATAAGAGATTTAGCTATTCCTAAGACTAAACCTAATCTATCCACCATTGAGGAAAAGAGGAAGAGGGAAAACTAAAAATTAAGGGAGGTGATACACTAAGTTCAAATATAAAGTTCTCACATAACTGAAAATGCACAAAAGAGATACAACTGATCATTCACACAAATCTTGCAAATTCTTAACAGAGGTAAAGAAAAGAACTAGGTTGAGAGGAAATAAACATTCACAGACAACCAGTTCTGAATCACACAGAGCTAAAACAACAGAAAAGGTAAAAACATAGTGTGTATTTCAACAAAAGGCACGGTTACAGCAGAGGAGGGATTTGTTTGGAATACAAAAGAATGAAAACTATCCAACTATTTTCCAACTCTCATTGCATCTTACAAATATGCATATATAGCAATTCAATACATTGACCTCAGTCATTTCATCAATAAATTTGCCCCATGGGCCTGTCAGAAAATATCCCTGTCAAAAGGAATGTCTTGCTTGCAAGAAATCAATGTAGAAAATATCTTGGATCATGGAGCAGTTGAAAGATATTTTTCCTCTTCAATGCAAACAACTGATTCATCACATGCAACCATAAATGTAAAAATACCTATAGATAGGGCAGTTGAGTAGATCAAATATGTATTAGTGGCAGATGAGGAAAATCAAATAGATTTTTCCTCCCAAATCCCTTTATACAGAGCTTTTACAACACTTCAAATATCTACATTCAGACATTTAAAGTTTACAATACATTTTTAGGCTTTGTTTTTTCTAAATTCATACTTTTCTAGAAATTCTAGCATGAATTCTGCCCTATTGGTAAAATTTGTCTTTCACAAACCACCCAGTCTTTGCCTTCTGAATATTTCATTTTCTGTCGGCAATTTTTTAGTTTTCTGAACTGTGGCTTGTTTTGTCTATTTTGCCCCTATTGGCAAAATGTCATTTCTCTAAACTATTTTTGACTCCATCTTCTTCATCTCTAATATTGGCAAAATGTTCTTTTACTGAACTTTTCCTTGTCTCTACCTTTTCTGCCTGATCGACAAAAGTGGCCTTTGGTGAACTTAGTTTACCTTTTGCCTTTATCAACAAAACCTGATTTTTGCGAACCAAGCCAATCCATCTTTTATTCTATCTTTTCCTATTCAGTCGGCACAATTGCAACTTTTTGAACCATTTTTCCTTGCCCTTTTTCCTTATCGGCAAAAGTTACCTTTTTCAAATCTTGCTTTGTACCTTCTTGCCTTATCGACAAATCCTACTATTAGCAAACCAAAAGATTGTCGAACCTATGAAAAGTTCATGATTTTCTAAATTTGTCGATAGAGGAGTCTTTTTTCTTTTCTTTGCCTTAGCCAATTTTCACGTTTTCAATCTTACCTTATTGGCAAAATCACCAATCTTCGAATCGGGCCTTCCTTGTCGGCAAAAACCAAATTTGTTAAACCATTTTTTAGCCGCTTCTTCACTATGCTCTTTGCCTTACCTTTATCGGGAAATCGCCTAGTCAACGAACTAAAGGAATTTTGAACTTAGGAAAGTTTGCATCTGGAAAAAACACCGATAAAGGCTTCATTATCTTCTTTTGGCTTAAACAAATTTTGGAAGAAGCCCTCCTTCCCGCCACTTTATCAGAAAAATGTCGGGTTGGTGAACTCATGAACAAGCAAACTTTTGAAAAGTTCGTGAAATATGAACTTTTCCGACAAAGGGGAAAACTTCCCTTTACATAGCCAATTTTTTAAAAACTTCCCCCCTTTGTTGGCGAATCGGCCAGTTGGAGAAGAGAAAAAGTGAACTTTTCACATGTTCATAAAACTTGAATTTTGCTGATAAAGGGGAAGGAACTATTTCACGCCTTAGTCATTTTTTATTAGTTCATGAACATGAAATTTTGCTGATAAAGGCCAAAAGAGGGGCAAAAATTAAGGCAAAAGCTTCAAATTTTCTGGGTTTTCTGCAAGGATTCTCCTGATGAATTTTTAGGGATTTTTACAAGGAAAACACTGAGATTTGAAGGATTTAGGCATTCAAGGCTAAGTTCTTGAGCGATTTCAACAAAATTTTTAAGTTGGGCTTTTTGACTTTGGGAAGAGGAAAATAGGTCAATAGAAACAAGCTCTCGTGAAGGATGAGGGCCTCTGAAACTTGGGAGTTTGAAACTGGAAAGTGGCTTTGGAGGCCTAGAGGGGTTATCCTGCTTGAAGCTTGGGATTTTGAATTTGGGAGTTGTTTCTGCTATAGGTTGAGCCTATGTAGAAAGGGGGGCTTGTCTGAAATTAGGAATGGAGGGGACTGCTTGAGCCTCCCGCCTTTCTACATCAGCAAGCATTTGCTTTAACGGCTCCTCAGATAAGGTTGCGAGCTGCACTTTAATTTGCTCTTGATAATCTTTTTCCTCTACCTCCATATGTTGCTGCTAAAAATGAGCCTAATGAGAAAGATCCTCTTGTTGTCTGTTGTACTCCATAATTCCTTGAATTTTATCCCACTCCCGCTGGAACCCTCGAAGTATCTCCATCACATCACCTTCATTTTTGGTGTTAAAATTAAAGGTTCCCTGTGGCTGATTATACCCCATATTTCTTTTAATGTCATCCAAATGTTCCCTAAGCTTGACCAACTTAAGGTAGTCTTCTTGGGGTTGATATCATGCATTATTAGGCTGACAAGAAGACTGAGCAGGGGTGGGAGGGAGGTAAGCATCATGAGGATGCTGATATTTTGTTGTAGTAGGGGTGCATGACATAAAATCAGAGGTATTTAGGGCCTAGTATTGCTGGTATGGGGGCCAATAACTTACATTTGGATTAGGAGGAGGGGAATAGCCATAATTCCCATAAAAAATTAACATTTTAAAGCATCAAAATGTTGGATATTCATAAAACTGTGTGAATTAGAACAAAACAGGTCTACATCAACAGAAAATTGAATACATACCCAGAAGAGTTGCCAAGTGATCAGAAGCCCTAAAGGTTGGAAAAGACCAAAAGCATCGCCAACTTCGATCTTTGATGAATCCTTAAGTGTTTGGATTGGTTGCACCAACGGATTTGTTCAACAGAGTCGCCATGGTGTTGAAAAAGACTACCCTAAATGGCAAGATACATTGAAGAACACACCAATTCCTTCAATGGATGATAAAGTTCATTAAACTGGTACCACAGGGCGTGCCAAAAACTATTGTCATGTGAAATTGCACCCTGTTTGAAGCTGGTTCAAACACTTCAATGACACAATCGGACTGATCTCATGGTGTGGGACGTTGTTGATGAGATTAGACCTCTAGAGAAGGTCGGTTCCTCTTTCCAAGCTTAAGGCTTAGAGAATTAAACTAAATGTAGTGCTACTACTAGTTGGGAAAGGGGATAATAAGGATTGCTGAAATAAAAGAAGGTTATGCACCAAATTGGGCATGTTCAGCTGTAACTGACACAACACAATGATAACCTCAAAACTGAAAAGAACTCACACAAACCCATATTAATCCTAACAAAGGCTAGAAAAGTAAAATGGAGGTATGAAAGGGACCACTTTGTCCACAATACACAACTTACATTAATTAAAAATAGACACAATACAAGAATAATGAGAGAGGCAAAATTATCAGTTTGCATTGATTATAGAGGCCAAATAGCCATTACAAAAGAGGGAGAATTATGTAGAATAAATAGACATAGAATAATCAATTACATTCATAGTTGAACTATCAATTGGAGACACCAAAGGCTTGGAGTTCAGTACAATGCATAAGATCCAACTGGTTCGTGCAATTGCATTACCGAGGCCTAGTCATAAGAATTCTCCAAGCTATATAATATCTCAGAAGAATAACCAATAGCAATTCTTTACACTTTGATGTACATATAACCTTTTCAAGTACTCTACAACAATGGCGCTAGAATATGGTCAATTGACCCAGGACAGGCTCATGTTTCTTTAAATTTCTAACATAGAGATCTACAACTGGAATGTAGGCCATGCTTCTAACAGGCCTAGAGCCTGTAGAAGAAGATTGCATGCATGCATTGGTACCTCATGTAGAAGAAGATTGCCTGTTTTGTCCCTACAAATCCATCTTCTATACAACAACATTGAAAGTTTCCACTGTTTCAACTACTTGTAACTGACTTTGTCCTATGGAATTGAATGTTGGGTACCTCCTTGCTAAGAAAATGGTGTGAATTTAGGGACCTGCAAGCTTTTACAACACTTTAAATTCCCATTTTCATTCTACAATATCATCCATTTTCATGATTTTCTTCTTTATCTTTCCCATCGGCAAAATCTCTGCTTTTTGAACTTTTTTGTATCTTTCCTTTCAGCTTGTCAGCAAAGTCCAAGTTTTCAGAACTTGGCTCTTTTTTCTTTTTCATTGGCAAAGTGCCACTTTTTTGAACTATTTGGCTTGTCTTTTGCCTTATGGGCAAAATCTTCATTTCTTGAATTGTCGCTCTTGGCCTACTTTTGCCTTTATCAGCAAAATCTTACCTTGCCAAACTATTTCCTTTATCAATTCTTCACTTTTCCTTCATTGACAATTTTCCCCTTTGTAGAACTCAATTAGCTTTCTCCTGCTTTGCCTTGTTGGCAAATCGCTTGTTGGCGAAACTTTGAAACTTTGAACCTATTCACCAGTTAGCCCTTTGGTCGATTTCCTAGTCTTGTATCATCTTTTCACCTTTATCAATGATTTTTACCTTTCACAAACCTTTTCATGCCTTAGCTAATTCTATTTTGCTCTTTGTCGGTGATTTCTACCCTTTTCGAACTGAGCCCTCTTTGTCGGCAAAACTTCATTTTGCTTAACCAACAATGCCTTAAACAAATTTCCCTTCTATCGACCCATCTACTCTTTGCCAAACCATTCTCCATCTGTCCTCTTTTTTGCTTTCCCTTATCAAAGAATCGCCCAATCGGTGAACTAAGGAAATCACGAACTTGGAAGAGTTCGCACTTTTTGAACTTTGCCAGTAAAGGCATTCCTTAGCTCCCTTCTTTTGCCTTAGACAATTTGAAGAAGCCCACCCTTTCCCCTTTGTCAAAAAATCACTGAGTTGGCGAACTCGTGAAAAAGTGAACTCTTGAAGAGTTTGTGAAGGATGAAATTTTCCAACAAAGGAAAAAAGCTTTTCCTTGCCTTAGTCAAATTTGAAGCTTGTTCCCTCGCCCTTTGGTCGGTAAATCATGAAGTTGGCAAACTTGTGAAAAGGTGAACTCTTGAAGAGTTCATAAAAGATGAAAATTTCTGACCAAAGGGAGAATATCATCTCTCATGTCTTAGCCATTTTATGGTTTTTCTACAAGTTCGAGAACCTAAACTTTTGCCAATAAAGGCCAAAAGGGTCCCAAAAACTAAGGCAAGAACCTAGATTTTTCTGGGTTTTTCTAGGTTTTCTGCAAGGATTCTTCACAAGGATTTTTGGGGATTTTTGCAAGGGAACTCATTAAATTTTGAAGGATATTAGGTTTACCTCCTATTTGGGCTTTCTCTAATCAAATTTTTCTGATAGGAGGGATTCTGGAATATTTTGGGCTAGGCAAAATATGACAACAGTTTTTTGCACCCATTTGATTCCATTCCTTATCATAGTAAGTCCTCTACTGCCATGAATAGCCATTACTTCTATGATACCACTAACTATTGTAGTTGTTCCTTTGATTCCATATAGGTCCATAGTGATTGGATTGTTGTTTCCATGTAGTATCACGCCTCCATGATGGTTTCCTCTATGATTCTTGTCTTTCACAATGATGTGGATGCCTATATATTTCACCTTTTCTATCACTAAAACCTTCTCTAACTCTATCATTTTTTCCACTTGTTTTTTTGGCTCATCAAGGGAATTACTTGTCTCCTCTTTTTTCTCTACATCTTTCTCCACTTGTATGTCCTTTAATTCATTGATGAAATCTTAAGTAGATTCTTGAACTTTCTCTTCCTTGACTTTACTTTTGACTTTAGTATGTGTAATATCCTATAATGTAGCTTTTTTCCTCCTATATCAAAGCTTCATGAACTTGTTTTGCACATTAATATTCATTGTTCCCAAAGATTCTAACCAAGGATAACCAAGAATAATATCTAACCCATCCATATCCAAAACATAAAAGTTTGAATACAAAACATATTTATCCATAAAGAGCTTCAAATCTTCAAAAAATTGAAATTCCTTCCCTAATATTTGATTGTTCTTGACGTTCTTTGATTGAACCTGTTACCTTTTTCGTGCCTCTCAGTGAAATAGGTAAGGTTGGAGTTGATTTTTAGTGGTTGTTTGTCATTTTTTAGTGTATATTCGCCTTGTTCAATACCCTCATAGGTTTTCGACACCTTGTCATGTTTTGGTCTTGGTCTATCAAGTTTTGAAGAAAGTCTTGGAGCCACACTCATTGTGATTCAAGGTTTTATTTGTGTCCTATTGAAACATGTTGATGTCAAGAGTCATTTGAAAGCCTTAGTTTGTCAAAAATTGCTTATTCTAAGTCTAAAGAAATGTTTTCCATGTATTTATTACATGAATCTATGATAAGGTTTCAAAGGTCTCTTTCAAGGTCCAAAATAAACCTTATTCTCCCCAAATATGTCATACTTTTCAAGAAGGGAGTTCTTTTTCAAATGAAAGTCACAATTCGAGAGGACTCTCATGTAGGTTTAGGGTTTTCAAGCCTTAACAAAGTTCTAGGGGTTTCTTTCAAATAAACTTATAGTTCTCAGCCAGTGGAAAAGAAGCTAGCAACTGTTTACGGGGTGTTGATAGTCTTGAAGGAAGATTTTTGGCCATAAACAAAATAGTCATTGTAGAAGGGATGTTTGGGGTGCCATATAGTTCTAGAGAGGTATTTGTGTCTCCATGCAAAACTATGCATGTTGAACAGGGTGTTGAGAGGTCGAAGGTAAGATATGAAGATAATGAATGAGCTTACAAACCCTAGAGAACAGTCATGCAATGACTGTGTTGACAGTCATATTAAACTTTATTGAAAAAACTGTGGCAATGACTATGTTGACAGTCATATGGAGACTGTGAGACTATAGCTACTAGGGCAAAGATAAATTTTGTTGTACAACATTAGGAAGATAGAGCATGACAGATAACATGGGATGAAGACATGATAGGGGTCTAGGTTTCTAGAGCAATAAAGACAATAAAGGGGTTTATGACAAAGGTTTTAGAAGTCATAGATAGTATGCAGTAGCAATGAGAGAGTCACTGCCTCTTAGCAAAATCATCACCAACTTTTAAAGGTCAAGAAAACCTTTACTTGTGCAAGATCCATAGGAAAGAGATACAATGAACACAAAAGACTGTCATAGCCATGAGAGTAGGCTAAAAAGAAGTATGGGACAGTCAAAATTCCAAAACTCCATGTAAAGTTTTTCCTATTCGCTGCTGTCTTAGAACACTATGTATAATAGATTTGAATGTGCATTGTGGGGATGTAAAAATTTGTAAGATAGTGGTAGTCATACAAGAAAAGGAAAATAATACTGCCAAGCCATGAAGAGCCTACAAAGACAATAGAGAAATAGAAGCCAAGCATTGGAAAATACAAGTCAAAGGAAAGTTTCTTTTTCAAGGTTTATAGTCATGTCATAGGTCATTTGGAGGTCTACATTGATATATCTATGATATAAGTCATAATAATGTGAACAAAACATTGAGATTATATGTAGATGAAACATTCCTTAAGGCTATCAGGGACAGTGACAGGGTGCTAGGTTTAGGATGCCATAAAACATTGCATGTGAAAGGAGTCTCAATTGGAAAAGACTTGATCAAACCCTAGTCCGCATTATTGTTTTAATGCAAGGTATACATGTTTGAAGTTATAAGACTAAAAAAGAAAAATATAGGCCTGTCTAGGTTTGCTACTATGAATAGAGGCTTGTGTCTTCATTAATGGCCTGTTCCCTCATCAAAGGATCTACCAATGGATAAGTGTAAGAGGTAGACATTATTAATGTGGACATGACAGTGACCATCCAAGCATGACAACAAGTCTAACTTATGGTCTAGAAAACTGTCAAATAGAAGGCAAAGGATTCTTCAGATGGTTTGGAGCATTTTGCTAACATCTATGGAATAGTATCTTTGTGGAGCAGTTAAGCCTCTATCCAGCAGTGATAGATGTGTTTCAATACACAAAGACAAAAAAGATAATGACCAAGAAATGGAGATTAGGAAAAGGCAGAAAACTCAAACAAAGGTTGTGAACATGCAATCACAGCTATAGTAGATCAGCATGGACAATCAACAAGATGACAAAAGAAGATATCATGAGGAAGGAACAACACTATGATAGCAGATCAACAAATACAACAGAAAACAATCATAAGAGTGATAGGAACAATTACTAGAGCATCAAACTATTATTTCAGTCTCTGATAGTGAGCCTAAGGACTAATGCCCAAAGTGATTGATGACTTAAGTCAAAACCAATGAGGATATGAAGAAGTTTGATATCCTCTTCAAATAAGACAAACTTCCAACATTATCACATTGCAAGACTATTACATCATACATCAAGACACCATCAAAAGGTGGAAAACTTGTGCAATACCCAGGTATAATGTGGTTCTAGTCATTTGTGTCTCACTCAAGGCTTTTCAAGTTTGTTCAAGGGTCTTTGGGGTTTGTGGAACTATGTTTAGGTCTACATGTTTTAAGAAAGTTTGTCAAAGTCCATGAAATACATGTAAGAGTTATGGAGCAGCAGTTATTATGAGGATAGTCAAATGCTCAAGCAAAAGTGCAACAAGATCAAGGAAATCGTCAATCCAAGAGTAGCAACAACAGAATGACTTGTCACAATCATCAATGGAAAGAACAACAGTACATGAAGTTTCATGAGAGCATGATTGTCAGCAGGAGCATCATGAAAGACAGTCATGAGAAAAGATTATCAGCATAGTCATGTTTAAGATCAAGAGGACAATATCATGTTTAGGTGACAACATCGTGTGTGTTGAGAGGTGGAAAAAATAAAAGGAGCAACAATGTCACAAAGGAACAACAACTATAATAGTTAAAAGAGTAGCAAACAGTCCTCTTGACTATCACGAAGGAGCAACAAAATCCACAAAGGGACAACAAACTAAGAGATATCATGAGAATGACCGTTTAAAGCTAATAGTGATTGTAAAAGGCAGTCATAACAAGAAACAATAGTGACTGTAAAAAAGTAGTCAAGAACAGTCCAATAGATGACTATAACATCAAAGTTCAAGGCAATGAAAGGACTATACACAATGAGTAAAACAGTCACCAGCTAACTGTAATGATAGGGGAAAATAGTAATGTCATAGAAGCATACCTAGAAGTAATGTTAGAAAATGAATGGCAAATAATTGTTTCACAGTATGTAGAGATAACTAGAGATCTTTTACAATGTTTGAAGGTTTTCTCATTCAAATACCTACCACAGAAGAGTAAGAGATCTACAAATGATTGAGGAAACAATGCATGGTAGATTGGAGAGGTTGAGAGGTCATTGAAAAGAGCCTTAGCTGTAGTCATTGTCACCCTCAAAATAACAGTCACAGCCAAAAAGGAAATAGTCATGTAGGTTCAGAGAAGGATGGCAGTCATATGACAATAGGACAGTGGCACTATTAGTGAGGGTGACCAAGACAACCTAACCTATAAAATCATGGAGGAAAACTTGACAGTGAACTACTACAATAATGTGATTAAAACAGTCCTAAGGAGAGATGTTGATAAGTAAGTGTGTAGAAAGGTCTTCAAAGTAACTTTCAAGCATGCATGCAACCATGGACCTGCTACAAAACTCAGTTTGAGAGCATAAAAGGAAGTTTTAACCCTATTGAAGACCCAACAGTGGTAGTGGGTCAAGTGGCAGGTGTTTTGAAGCCTTTATGAGGCAGTTTAAGGACTCCAAAGGTAGCCCAACTTTTTCCATACACCCTGTTATTAGGCAAAGTGGAAGTTAAGGTAATTTGAGGCCCTTTATGAGAAGATGGGTGACAAGGACAGTAGTTGGAGCAATTTGTGGGCAGTTTGAGAGCATCTAGGGGCAATTCCAACATCCTCCAAGGATATAGGACCTTCTCCAACAGCTGGAGCACATTCCTAGGAGCTTGAAGGAGTCAAGCAACTTTTTGGAGGCCAAATCAAATTAGGACTCTTCTTGGGCGTCCAAAGTAATCTATTTTTAAGGCTTTGTAACTTGGTCAAATTCAGTCCCTATATGCTCTCCTATGTCTGGGATGAGATATAGGACCCTTAGGCTTAGTTTTTTGGTGGTTCTTTCATGTTTTTGAGGCTCTAGAAGCTCAAGAACAATAATGTACTTTCATGTTTTTGGAGAAAACATACAAAACTAGATTTGTACATCAATTTTGTAAGTACCATTGATCAATAGAGAAAGCATTTTGACCTTCTCAATCTTTGTCTATTGTATGTAGTTGAATGATTGATGTATATTTCTATGATTTACATGCAAATCCTTGAATGCATGTCTCATTTAAAACACCTCTATACAAAAAATGCATGATTTGTGTAGGTTGTAGGTTGTGTCATGGTGCCAAACAATCATTAGTTGTGAGGAAGTCTTCATTTTTCCCTCTAATATTGCAAACATTAAAACCTTTCTATGAAATATTGATACATGGAGATGGAACAAATGCGAGTTGTGTCTTGAAACTAGCTGATTTATTGAATATATTGGGTATGTTATGCAGTAGTACATGTCACAAACATTTGGTGCATCACCTTACCTTAGAATTTAGGCTTCTATTATGTCATTTTCTGCCCTTTTCCTCTGAGAACAACAGTAGGTAGTCTAGTTTAGGTGATGAAATCGAGGGAACCAACCCTTCATCTAGAGGTTTAGCTTTAAGTTTTGCAAGGTCCCACACCTAGAAGTTATTCCCATTGTATCACAGGGTCTTGTTGAATCACATTCAACAAGAGGGTGCAATCTCATTGATAATAGTACCTATAGCTTCTTAGCTTATTCCATGTTGATGAAGTTATACTTGTTACTAGGGTTTACAAAAATAGTAACTTTTGCCTTTTGAATACATCCATTAAATTGAAGGATTAAATCTTCCTTCCTTGAAGCTAAAGTACATGTACATGTATCCTTCATCTTCTCTTCATATTCATCTTTATCTCCTTGTTCTTTTTCTCCTTCTCCTTTTTCTTCATCACCTTCTTGTTCTTGTCCCTGTTCTTCTTCTTCTTTTTCTCCTTCCTCTTCTTCATTTTATTCTTCACCTTCTTGAGCCCATCTATCTAAGAAATATAGCTCTATTATTTGTAAAGAAGAAATGTCATCACACACCTAAAAATACCATTTCAAATCTATACCACTCAAGTGCGGACTTAATTTTATACTCTAGGCTAAATGTCTACCATAAGCCCTTTTGAATTGGAACCAAAATTCTCTACCATTACCATTTTCATCAAACATAAGAACCAAACTTACATCTAACCAATTCATGATGTAGTCGGCCTCAAATAAAAAATTAAATTAATAGACCCTTGATGAATTTTGATGTACTTTCCATAAATATAAAAATATCATAAAATTTTGTGATTTGCAACCTAGAAAGTGAATTTATGAAAATAATAAAATTTCAAATACTCACTGGATATTGATGATCTAAACCTAATTTTTAGACTATAAGTTCCTTAGATGATCCTCCACCTTCAATTAAAAAGTGCAAAAAAAATCATAGCCATTTGAAAGATATATGTGAATCTTCAAAAATTAGGATTTTGTCCACCTTTGCCCAAATCGTAGCTCTGGTACCACTTGATAGGATCCACAAATATAATAATGGAAATAGTATAATTGAAAAGATAGATCTCACATAACATAAGATGTTTCTAGGCCAAGATGCCCTAATATCTAATATATGGAGAAATAGACTATATCCTTGAGATAGGGTAACATCGTACAATACTCATTTTTTAAGAAGCCACTCCATGCTCTATCTCCGAGAGATCCCAAACACAATATCATACTTGTGTAAAAGTAAATGCAAACATGAAAGAACAAGCTAAACTAATTTAACTATTCATTTATATCTACATGCAACATCATGATAAAGTAAAGGTCTAGTTAAGCTAAAGAAAACAACAAAGTTCTGACCAACACTAATCCTTGTTGTACCAAGCTATGTTGGATGTCCTTAAGGATTGTTGATGAGGAATGTGGGTGCTCCTACTAGTAGCATGACTTTGCATTCCAAGGAAACTTGATAATGGCTCGATTTGAAGATAATTTATAGATTTTTCGATGAGGGAATGGAGGGTTAGGATTGATTTGAAGGATCAAGGGTTGAGAATGATTGAGAGGATTCGAGTGATGAGGAGCCTCCAAGTGGCACCATGTGATAGGTGCACATGGAGGGTTCCAATATTCAAGGGAAATCAATGGTTGAGGACCCCCCTAGAGAACGTGGAGGACCCATGTACAAGATTGGACCTTGTTCAAGGTTTGAATGGATTGATCATGTTTAGGAATGTCCAAGTGTATAATTAGTGACTAATTGATTTTAGTCAACTTAATGAAAATTGGACAAAATATGGAATTAAATAAACATGAAAATATTTATTTAGTTTTTGGGATGGGAATGAGAGACTTAGATAAATAAATATTTGGACTTGTTTATCTAAGGTTGAACTATATATGAAGGATGATAAATGATTGATTAATTAAATAAATGATTGAATTTATTTAATTAATGCTAGGAAGATGGTTGGATGAATAGTAGAAGAATAGTGATTTTATTAATTAAATAATAAAATATTATTTAATTAATATTAGAAGGAAAATTGGAGTAATTAATCAAATAAATAGGATTTATTCAATTAATTATAGAGGAATGATCGAGTTATGGTGATGAGATAATTTTAGGTGTCTACATTTTGGCCCTTTGAGAAGGTGTTATGATAGTAACATCATTTCAAAGAAAGATAAAACATGGTGCTTGGTTGGATGACAAGATTTTTATTTTGGAAGAAAATGATTGGATTTAGGGATGATGCCCTAGCCACTCAAAGGGGGAGTGATGAGGAGAAATAATGATGCCCCCTCGAGAGGACATGTAGGTTTGAAGAACATGGGTGTGCTCTTCAAATGGATTGAAAGATGTAAGATAGATGAGGAAAGACGATGCAAGATGATTGTATAGAAGATTGGAGAGAAGAGGTTGAAGGTTAGGCAATGGAAGGATGAAGAGATAAGGATGAAAAGATGGAGGAGGTGAGGGATTGAATTGGATGGGGTGGAATGATTCATCATGCTATGTTAGATTTTGCAACCTAGTTTGATATAGAATGAAATGTTATGCACCAGGGTATAAAAAACCAAGGTGATGATGTATCCCTTGCATAAGACTAGCTCACAAAAAGGTCACAAGTAACCCTATGCCATATAACACCATGATATGGAAGACCATGATATAGTTATGGCAAGTAGGCTACAAGGACTTATGTAGATGCAATATAAAATTACAATGCACACAAAAAAGAAAGCAAGAATGCACAAAACAATACAAAGACAAACATGATGTTGCCACTAGTCAAGTTGAAAATCCAAGGATTTATTGATCAATGATGATGGACAGTGTTGTTGATGTGGGAATGATATATCTTGAGAACAATAGGAGGATTGGGAATGATATATCATGAATATGGTTGGATTGGAGTTGATCAAGTCTTACAACAAGGCTAGGAATAAGACTAATGGATGCATTTGGATGGTTTACAGAGATTTCTTAGTGAGCTATGTGTGGATTAAGATTTTCTTTCGATGTTTGGATTTCTAGGAGCATTGGATTGATTGGAGGGATTACATTGGATTGCATTTGGGTAGCCAATAGCTTGACATCAATGACAAGGGAAAACCAAGTCTAGGGAAAAGGGATTGGGGGATGATGTGGATGGGATGATTAAGGGATTGTTGATAGTAGGTGGAGAATTTGTGATGGATGGATGGAGGGGTTTGGATGTGATCTCCAAGGACTACGTTGCATGAAGACCATGCCCTAGGTTAAAGAGGCCACTCGTGATGTGACAATACAATGTTTGGGATGATAGATGGTAGGATATGTTGCAAAGGATAGGTGTATGCCAAGAGGTATCCAAAACATGTTTTAAGATTAATTCCCCAATCCTTGTCAAGTGGGAAGGGAAAAGGATGATAGGATAGATATGGGGATATGAGGGATTGGAAGGATGGGAGTGATAGGGGAGGCAAGTCTTGCCCTGAAGTGTAGGGTGCAAATAGAGAGTTGATTTATGCATGGTTCCCACAAAGGGGTTTTCATCATGGTACTTGTCCAAGGCACCATAAGAATGGTTTTCACCATTGTATGATTTTTTCTCTTTACTTTTTAAATTTTTTTTTTTTTTTTTAAATTTTGGATTGGATGGGGGATTGTTGGATTAGGATGGATGAAGGAATGGGGGACTCAAGCGTTTGTTTCCATATTGAGGTGATAATGCCCCACTCTGAATAGTTGTTACACATGGAGCATTTTGATTGTCATCATGCACATGGATGTTAGGAGAAACCTTGTGGATTTCTAAGTTGGTTGTTCCAATGGTAAACATGGTACCATCATAGCTTTGATGTTGTAGAGGATGTTACCGTGGGAAATGGAGTTGAAGGCAGGTTGGATGGAAAAAGGGATGGATTATGCAAAAGAATAGATTAAAGGCATGTGATTATGGATATATGTTGGATAATGGACATGATTATGAAAGGATGGAGTGAGGGAGGCATGAGCAAATCTCATGGGATCAATGGGAACCAAGACCAACATTTGCAAAAATCATATTGGATTTTGAAGATTGTGATTTTGATATGAGATTTTAGATGGGTGGGATTTGGGATGTATGGGGGATGCATGATCATTGATTTGGGGATCAGGATGGAGGATTGTGGGGTTGTCAATTTGGGGACCTAAATGGACTTAGGATTTTTGGGTTGTGGATGTTTAGATTTTTTTCTGGGGTGTGGGATTTGGGGATGGGAGATGCAGATTTGGATGCTTCTCTTGGATGTATTGCTTCTTTTGATTGGAGACCCACATTGGTTGTGTTTTTCCTTTTGGATTTGTGGGCATATATTTCCTTTGGGATTTATTTTGATTTTGGATCAGATTTATATTTGATTTGGCATGTCATTGTGAAGTGACAAGGTAATCTTTTGATTTTGGTGGGTTTTTTGCTTTATATGTGGAGGCATCCAAAGTGTTTCTAAATTAAATGGTGTGGGTCCATGGGGAGATGTCTTTGTGGAATCCCATGAATTTGACAATAGTTTTAGCATGTTGGAATAAATCTAATGGTGTGTGTGTTTGTTGGTCTTGCTTAAGGATTTGAGGTGATGGATTTTTATGATGGGTGATAGGGATGGTGGATATGTGGATGGAAGGATTGGTGTGATAAGATGGAGAGGGGATGGTGGTAAATTTTTGGATTGATATTGTTGACGCTCAAATTTGCACCTGATTGCACACCTGTATGCAAACCCGCACCAACATAGGAAACCTTGCAAGCATGGGATCTGGCTTGTGAGATGACCTCTGGGATTTTAGAAGTTGACTCTACTTAGGGTATTCAATGAATTCAAATTCAAAATTTGGGAGAAAAGAGAAGGATACTAAAAAGAAATTCTAATTAAAATGGCAAAATGCTAAATACAGAACTTTCCTACTTGCATACGACTGATCATGCACAATATTTGCAAACATGAAACAAGAGAAACATAGATGCAACAATGAAAAGTGGAAAACACATCATCATTAAACTATAAAAAGTTTGAGAGTCTCAGATCTATAAATAGAGGCTGCATACGCCAGATAAGGAGGAAGAATGATTTAATAAAGATAAAATTAAAACACAGAATGACAGATTCCATTCATGGGTGAACCATTAATGAAGACATGAAAGGATAGAAAGGCACAATCCATCAGGATTCGTTCAATTCTTAGAAAATGGCACAAAGGCATGTATATGTTACCAAATCCTGCTCCCTGATGGCTCAACAACCAATCCTTGATCAACCAATGGAGCATGTATATATAGCAATCCATAGAGGCGTGTTGGGTGGGAAACACATACCCCAACAACCTTTGCAACTACTACATTAAATTGCATGCATTTCAACATTGGTTCTTTTTGATTCATCATCAATTCGCAACCACTCCATCATTTCTACAGGCTTCATGATAATTCGCATTCATGGCAGAGTCTCGGGCATAGCTGATGCATTGCATCACATTCACTCTATAATTTATCTAGTGCCTCAGCATTTGAATTGCATTCATGGCATCTTAGGTGAAGGCCCACAGCATTCAAATTTCACAGGCTCCCGCGCATGAGGCTCAACAATTCAATTTGATACTGCCATACTACAGTACTACCATGCACCCCCTAGAGATGCCTTTGTGTCCTCTTCATGAGGCTTGGAGGCTTCTTGATTCATTTACCTTGGCTACCGATGCAATCACTTTACATTTATGGGCTTTGAAGAGCCCAGAGATGCGTGGACCATTGGATGGTTGTGGCTCATGATCGACAGTTTGGGGAGCCTCTATCTTGTGATGGGCCTCTTCCACCACGTGGAACAATAGCACAAGGCCTGAGAGTGTTGAGCTTTCTTTTGTTGAGGAGCAGCATGGCTATGCCAAGTGTCCCCCTGTCGTGTTTCCTTGGCTTCTTCCTTTAGCTCCCCCCTATTCGAAGACCCTAGGCCCACTACTGGGTTGAATCATCATTACTAACCAATAGTGTACTTTACTTCTGGATGTGCGTGGTATCACCACATGTCTCCAATAATCACTTTAGGCTCAACCACTTCCCTCCTTTGAGTCTCTCTTGAATGGGCCCCGCCAGCTAAGTCATCAATGAGAACCAATAGCGCACCTGGAAGTTGTCAAAACTGACAATGCCTAGGCATTGTGAAATACCTCCATGTGGCAACCCCTGTTGCTAAAAATGATGTTCAGTCACAAATGTTCAGTGAAACAGGAGGTTCGTGAACTATTAAAACCACCAAAAACTTTCTTGTTGATTCGTTACTTATCCATTTCGACATTTTGACACTTTCTGAAATTAATGAACCATCCCTCTTTGCTTTCTTTTTTTCTATTCAGGAGAATGACAAAATCATGAACCATTTCGGCGAGTTTGCAAACCTACGAACTCGCTGAAACATAGCACTTGTTTCTTCATTCTTCCTTTTCAGTCTCTTAGTGAAATGGTGAACCTTAGAACCACTTTTCAGCAAGTTTGTGGGTTCGTGAACTTATTGAATTGCCCAAACACTTCTTTGTCTAACTCTTTTGAGATGTTCCTTCACTGTTTCCATGTTTTGGCAAAACCAAGAACCCAAGAACCTCTTTCAACAAGTTTGCAAGTTCGCAAACCTGCCAAAAGGAAAAAACTTAGATTCTTAGATTGATTTTGAGGATGGGGGCCTATTGAAAATGTCTCAGATCATATATATATGATGGGCACAATATAGGAATAGAACAAAGGGGGGCACATAACTCTTAGGACTTTTATGGATTTGGGAAAGACTCAAATCAATCAACATTTTGGTGACCTCTAGGGGAAGTGTGTCTGCACACGTTGAACCTCAGATTTGAAGCCTTTACTCCATTGGGCATCAAAGTCTAAACATTAGAGACAATGAAGCCAAACAGTAATGAACACACTGTTGACTCTAAAAAGCATCCTACAAGCTACCCTCAAATTGTTGAACCATTGATATGAATGCGACTAAACATCTGACCACCACTGTCTCTGCAATGAGACTTTATTGAAAAGACAAAATGGAAATTGAAAACTAATGTTGCAAGCTGCTAATTATTCCTAAAAATGAAAACAAATGGGAACATGCCCATTCATAGAAGTGGCAAAATAAATTCTCCTCCTAAAGATCCTGCTCCGTGTGATCTATTTTAAGTTTACAAGAGGCTAAATAAATTGCATAAAGAAGTAAAATGAAAATTTGTACATCTTTGCCTCTTTGCATTCAGGAATCTCCTCTTCCACTTTGTAATTCCCTTCATCTTAAGGAGGGTGGGAAGGGGATATCAAGCCTCAGAGCTCATGCTCTTGCTAGTATTCAGAGATGATTGGTAACTTGTCATCATCAATGACTTCATTTGCATGACCCTCTATGTGCTTGTGATTCAAGACAACACCAAAATCTAGCTTGAAGATGGTCGAGTTGCCCATGACTATCTTGAATCTAATCAAAAGCTCTCCTTGGATAAGAAGGGAGTGTGATTATTTCTTAAATGCAATGCCTTGCTACTACAGATGTCCTTTGATGTGTCATGATAAGGGGACTTTAAATACATCTACGGATCCTCCTCACTTGTCAGATTCTTACTCAATGGTGCTATCTCCCTCATCAAGAATTTGATCCCCCTGTTGGATAACTAAGAACAAATCTTCAATTTGTTCTCTATCATGCTTAATCTCCTCAGTACTATCCCTTACAAAATGTGGAAGCTCATCAAATAGGTTGATGCCATCATTCCCTACAGCCTCTACAACAAATTACTTTACAACTTCTTCCTCTAAATGAGCTATGGGGCTTTCATCATTCCTCTCCAAGTATCTCTTAGCTTCAACAATAACCAAGGAATCATCCTCCTCTTCATTTGATTCTTGTACAAGTTGTCTTTGTATCAAAAGATTCTTACCATGCAAGCTTTGTGATGCAGAGCTCTAAGAGATTGATACAAATTCCTAGAACTCCACAGTCGTAATGCTTCCTTCTATCGGCAAGAGAAATCTATTTTCCTTCCGACATACTCCATCGCCCAGACATGACTTTTCAGCATCTTCAAAATATGTCACTCCGAGTTGTTGATTACTCCGATGCCACCATCGGTAGGAAACTTTCCAATGTACACTATCGGCAACACATTATACTATCGGCTCCACCAAAATACTTCACCCCGATGCTTCAGTCACCCCAATGATCAAACACCAAACTCTTATCGCTGTGACTCCGACAGTCGATATAACATTCAAAGACTCTCCCGATGGGCTCTCCTCACACCGATGACTTCAACTTATATATACATTACCTGACCTTCTATCAACGGTAACCCATTGTATCTTCAACCGCTTTGATCGCTACAACCGGTCATCACTTGCATCTTACTAAATGTATATTAACAATGTACATTCCAATATACCATCTTCGACATGCAAATTTAGGATATACACAAAATGCTTTCACATACAACTGTGATATACACACATACTATTTGTGACATAAATTGACGTATACATAAGAAATGTATCTCCTTCCTCAATTGCGATATACACAGGAGTTGCTTGCCCGATATACTTCAGCGATATACACAGGCAATGGATCTTCTCATGCGATTGCAGGATACACACAGAATGTACTCAGATATGATTTTGATATATATAGGAAATGTATATTCATTGGGACAACATCAAAATCTTATGTTGAAGACGTCTTCTGCAACTAAACTCACAGTCTCTATTTTGTTGAGCCCTAGCACATAGAGATGCTAGACTCTCTACTGCGACAACTCTTCCAGAGATAGGATCCTCTGTCCCATTCCACCATACACACGAACAAAAAGAAAATAAAATAAGAAACTTTGTACAGGGTCCATTCCACTGATTTCAAAGAAATCCACCAGTGGAATGGTATCAATCTTGCATCTTCGACAACAGAAAAACTAGATTATGTACAGAACAATTCGATACAGAGAATAAGCACAGAAAATAGAACTTGTAAACACAACTGACATAATTTCTGTTTCTTCAATCAAGCTTCGTCCTCTGATCTCCTCTTCCAAAAATGTGTTTTTTATATCTCCCCATTCAGTTCCAACCAGAACATCAGGAGTTAGAGTTGTTACAACTTCCAACCGGAATACCAAAACTCTAACTAATCACACGACACATGTTTGGCATATGATATGACTTAAACACATTAACAAGACACCTAAACATGACACTCTTTAACTTAATCATCCACATACCCCAATTGCCCAAGATGTTCAAATTGGCTTATTAGGATGCCAAATTTGTAACACTGGTTCACATGATGGGGTCTTTATTACAAACATGAAATCACAACAACAAGGACCACATGACAACATGAACATACATAGAAATGCATAAAACATAACAAAATATCAAGACCTTATTCTTCTCCCTTAGATGTATAATTTGCTTGTTGACGAGGTGCTCCTGCACCATACTCCCCAGGAGAAGAAATCTCAAGCCCACTTGAGATGAGAGTTTGAACGTCTTTACCATGGTTTGTGATCTGTTCTTCAGTCATCCAAACTACCTCTAAGTCAGGTTTCCCTTGCCAAGCCACCAAGTACTCCATGTACTCTTTGTTCCTTGTCTTCTTTGCCACTCTTGAGTCTAAAATCTTCTTCAATTTTGGTGGAATATGTTTAGGAATATCATCATCTACTGTACCCTGCAATGGTTCCTATTCTACATTTGAATTATGCTTGTATGGAGTTAAATCACATACATTGAAAATGGGTGATAATCCAAGGTCAGGAGGAAGTTGGATCTCATAAGCATTATGCCCACACTTCTTCAAAATCTGAGATGGTCCAATCTTTATCTGCATCAAACACTAAATTTCCAACATCAAACTATACATCTCTCTTCTTCTTATCAACATATGCTTTGTACTTCAATGTGGTTTGTTGGAGTTGGGTCTTGACTTGATCATGCACCTCTTTGATGGTTGATGCAAAAGCTTCTCCATCTGCACTAATAGACTCTCCTATAGGCAGATCTCTCAGCTCCAAAATACCCCTTGGATGAATGCCATATACCACCTGGAAAGGTGATTTCCCTGTACTCCTATTGACAGTGTCATTGTAGGAAAATTCTGCTTGTGGTAGGATGTTATCCCACTTCTCTCCATGCTACCTTGTCAAACACCTTAGCAGATTTCCCAATGAACGGTTAACCACTTCAGTCTGACCATCTGTTTGAGGATGGTAGGCTGATGAGAAGGATAAGTTGGTTCCAAGCTTCCTCCAAAGAGTCCTCCAAAAGTGGCCAATAAATCTTACATCTCTATCTAATATTATTCTCAATGGCAAGCCATGTATCCTTACTATCTCTTTGAAAAATAGATCTGCAACATATGAAGCATCACAAGTGGTTTTGCATGGCAAGAAGTGTGCCATTTTACTAAATCTGTCGACTACAACAAAAACACTATCATATCCCTTCCTTGTCCTAGGCAAACCCAATACAAAGTCCATGCTTATGCTTTTCCATGGCCTAGAAGGAATGGGTAGTGGTTGATACAAACCTGCATTAGTGGATCTCCCTTTTGCCTTTTGACATATCACACATGCCTCCACAAATCTCCTCACATCTGACTGTAATTTGGGCCAATAGTAATGCCTCTTCACAAGATCAAGACTCTTATCCAGACCAAAATGTCCTTCCATGGCCCCACAATGTTTCTCTCTAATGATATTCAGTCTCATAGAACACCGTGGAATACACAACTGTCCACCCTTGAAAAGTAATCCATCTTGGATCAGAAATTCAGAGAACTCAACATGATATTTGTCACCAAAGGAAGTACATACCTTGTAGATCTCTCCAAAGTCTCCATCAGCATCATACATGGTCTTCATAGAGTCAATGCAAACACTCTCCAGTTGGATCTGATTTATGGTTAGAGCCCTCCTGCTCAAAGCATCTGCTACCTTGTTCTTGACCCCTTTCTTGTGCTTGAGTGTGAAAGTGAAAGCTTGCAAAGTCTCCACCCACTTCATATGCCTATGGTTCAGTTTCTCTTGAATGTTTATGAAACTAAGGCCCTGATTATCTGTGAACACTATGAATTCTTTTGGCATCAAGTAATGCCTCCACTTTTTGAGTGACTGTACTAGAGCATACATCTCCAAATCATATGATGAGTATCTCTTCTTAGCATCATTTAGTTTCTCACTGAAAAATGCAATAGGCCTACCTTCTTGACTAAGTACTGCTCCAATTGCCATGTGGATCGCATCACATTCTACTTGAAAAATCTTGTTGAATTCAAGAAGTGCAAGGATTGGCTGCTCTGCCACCTTCTTCTTCACTGTTTCAAATGAATCATCTGCCTCCTTTGTCCAAGTGAATCTTCACTTCTATCCTCCTTTTATGGTGTCAAGCATGGGTGCACAAACATGACTAAACCCTTTTATAAACTTCCTATAGAAGGTTGCTAACCCATGGAAACTTCTAACATCATTCATGGTTCTAGGAGTTGTCCAAGACAATATGGCACTTACCTTCTCTTGATCCATTTTTAGTTTTCCCTGTGAAATGACAAAACCCAAATAGGTGATCTCCTCCTGCATGAACAAAGACTTCTCCAAGTTGATCATTAGCTGCTCTTCATGTAACCTTTTGAGGACCAGGTCTATATGTTTGAGGTGTTCTTCCCTTGTATTACTGAAAATTAGAATGTCATCTAGATATACTATGACAAATTTGCCTATGAATTCCCTTAAGACCTCATTCATCAACCTCATAAAGGTACTAGGGGCGTTGGATAAACCAAAAGGCATGACCTTCCACTCATATAACCCCTCATTGGTCTTGAATGCAGTTTTCCATTCATCTCCTGGCCTAATGCTAATCTGATGATAGACAATCTTTAGATCTATTTTTGTGAAATATTTAGCACCCCCCAAGTAATCAAGCAAATCTTCTATCCTAGGGATTGGAAACCTATACCTGATTGTTATTTTGTTGATAGCCCTTGAATCAGTACAAAGTCTCCAAGTGCCTTCCTTCTTTGGTGCTAGGACAGCCAGTACTGCACATGGGCTTAAACTCTTGCCAATTAGGCATGTCTCCAACAATTCCTCAATCTGCCTTGCTACCTCTGCATTTTATTCTGGGGTAAGCTTAGATGCCGCCTTGTTTGAAAGTGTAGATCCTAGGATCAGATCTATGCAATGGTTGATGTCTCTTATAGGTGGTAGGGACCTTGGCATTCCATCAGAGATGATGCCTTTGTACTTGTCCAATAGCTCTTGGACAGCTGGATCTATGAACCTTTTCTTCTTCTCTCCCTTGACTTCCTGCTGTTGCTCCTTGTTCACCTTCAGGCATGGAATAAGAGCATATGCAACTGCACCTTCTTCCACTATCTCTTTCATGAATTGTTTGCCTTCTACCATCATCACCTTAACTTCTTTCCCCTTTGATTCCTCCTCATTCTCCATCAATGGTAGCAACTCTATCACCTTACCATCCTTGGTGATTGAATATGTGTTCCTAACTCCATCATGGCGTGCTTTTAAGTCATATTGCCATGGTCTCCCAAATAGGAGATGGCAAGCATCTATCTTGGTAATATCAAACAATAATCTGTCCTTGTATGTTCCAATTTGAAATTCTACCCAAGCCTGCTCTTCCACAACTGTTTGCTGACCTTGAGTGAGCCATGAGACCTTGTATGGGCAAGGATGTGGCAGTCTTCTAAGATTAAGCTTTTCTACCATTTCAATGGACACAAAATTTTTAGTGGATCCAGAGCCAATTAGAACTTTACATACCTTTCCTCCTGCCTTGCAAGTAGTTCTGAAGAGAGACTTCCTTTGTGGGGGTTCTTTGTCAGGCACCTTCATGGTGGTCATTGATCTCCTCATCATCAAAGCTTCTCCTCTCTCAGGATACCCATAACTATTAGGAGCATTCACACTTTGAAAAGTGTTTGAGCTTGTTACACTTTGACAATCAGACTCTTGGATCAGATTTGCCCTCCTTTCTCCCATAGAACTTGTTGCCTTTTCTGGACATCTGCTGGCTATGTGGCCTTCTTGATTGCAATTGTAACATCTGAGAGGTCCTCTGCCCTGAGATCTCCCTCTAAATGATGGTCTTCTGCCCCTAAAATTTCCTCTTTGATTGTAACTTCCCCCTTAAGTTTGACTGTTGTCTCCTTTGCTGCTCTCTTGATTGTATTCACCTTGGTGTCCAAACCCATTTCCTCTGCCTCTAAAAGGACTTCTTCCCCCTCTTTGCTATCTCCCTCTTCCTCTACTGTTCTGCTCTTGTCTTCTCTTTAATTTCTCTCCCACTTTGAGTGCCAATTGGTAGCACATTTGGACTGTATTTGGGTTATGCAGATTTAAATCTTCTTGGATGGCAAACCTCAATCCATTGAGGTACCTTGCCACCTTCTCATCCTCGCCCTCTTTTACCTTTGCCTTGACACATAGTTTCATGAACTCTTCAGTGTATGAACTGACATCTAACTCCTACTTCAAGTTTTGTTTCCTCTTCTGTAATTGGATGTTGTAATCCAATGGAACATAGGCTTCCTTCACTAAAGCCATCATCTTCTTCCAAGTAGAAACTCTGTTCTTTCCCTCTTTCACCCTGTCATCTTGAATGAAAGTCCACCAAGTTAGTGAAGAACCTTTCATTTTGGATTGGGCCATCTTCACCCTTTGGTGGTCTGGTATCTCCTCGGTCTCAAATAAATTATTCAAGGAGTCTATCCACTCCATCACTGAATCAGGATCCATTTTTCCTACAAACACGGGTAGGTCTAGTTTCATATCCATGGTTCTTCTCTCCATGGATTTGAGGGCATTAAGTAAGGGTCTCTGGTTTGCATGAACCTCCATCTCTTCCTGCCTAGGGATCTTCTCTTCATCCCAGTCATCACCAGAATCTTCTTCTCCCTTCTCTACTTTGTCCTTCAACTTCTCTAACTCATTTCTCAAGGCCTGATTCTGAGCTCTAACTACTTTGCTCTCTGCCAATTGCTTCTTCACTAGAATAGCCAACTCAGCATTGGTCATCTTCGCTGGGTACTCTTGTGACCCCTCTTCATCTGACATCTTGTCTTCTTCTTCTACCCAAAGGATACTCCTTTGCTTTGATACCACTATGATGCAGAGCTCCAAGAGATTGATACAAATTCCCAGAACTCCACAGTCGTAATGCTTCCTTCTATCGGCAAGAGAAATCTATTTTCCTTCTGACCTACTCCATCGCCCAGACATGACTTTTCAGCATCTTCAAAATATGTCACTCCGAGTTGTTGATTACTCCGACGCCACCAACGGCAGGAAACTTTCTAATGTACACTATTGGCAACACATTATACTATCGGCTCCACAAAAATACTTCACCCCGATGATCAAACACCAAACTCCTATCGCTGTGACTCTGACAATCGATATAACATTCAAAGACTCTCCCGATGGGCTCTCCTCACACTAATGACTTCGGCTTGTATATACATTACCTGACCTTCTATCACCGGTAACCCATTGTATCTTCAACTGCTTTGACCGCTACAACCGGTCATCACTTGCATCTTACTAAATGTATATTAACAATGTACATTCCAATATACCATCTTCGACATGCAAATGCAAGATATAAACAAAATGCTTTCACATACAACTGTGATATACACACATACTGTCTGCAACATACAATTGATGTATACACAAGAAATGTATCTCCTCCCTCAATTGCGATATACACAGGAGTTACCTGCCGGATATACTTTAGCAATATACACAGGCCATGGATCTTCTCATGCGATTGCAGGATACACACAAAATGTACTCAGATATGATTTTGATATATATAGGAAATGTATATTCATTGGGACAACATCAAAATCTTACGTTGAAGACGTCTTCTGCAACTAAACTCGCAGTCTCTATTTTGTTGAGCCCTAGCACATAGAGATGCTAGACTCTCTACTGCGACAACTCTTCCAGAGATAGGATTCTCTGTCCCATTCTGCCATAAACATGAACAAAAATAAAATAAAACAGGAAACTATGTATAGGGTCCATTCCATTGATTTCAAAGAAATCCACCAGTGGAATGGTACCAATCTTGCATCTTCGACAACATAAAAATTAGATTATGTACAGAACAATTCGATACAGAGAATAAGCACAGAACACAGAACTTGTAAACACAATTGACAAAATTTCTATTTCTTCAATCAAACTTCATCTTCTGATCTCCTCTTCCAAAAATGTGTTTTTTATATCTCCCCATTCAGTTCCAACCGGAAGATCAGAAGTTGGAGTTGTTACAACTTCCAACCGGAATACCAAAACTCTAACTAATCACACGACACATGTTTGGCATACGATATGACTTAAACACATTAACAAGACACCTAAACATGACACTCTTTAACTTAATCATCCACATACCCCAATTGCCTAAGATGTTCAAATTGGCTTATTAGGATGCCAAATTTGTAACACTGGTTCACATGATGGGGTCTTTATTACAAACATGAAATCACAACAAGGACTACATGACAACATGAACAAACATAGAAATGCATAAAACATAACAACATATCAAGACCTTATTCTTCTCCCTCAGATGTATAATTTGCTTGTTGATGAGGTGCTCCTGCACCACTTTGCATTTTTCTCTCATTAATCTCATCAAAAGAATGAGAAAAAACTTCAAATGAATCATAATCTAGAGGAGTCATTATTGGGCATGAATCCTCATTTCCCTCACGTGCTTGATTCCTAGAAGATTGTTCCTCACTTGTACCTTTTTGAAGGAGAATAGGCTCTTGAGAGGGTTGTTCTTGAGGTATAATACACTGAGTTTGCATAGGAACAGGTTCTTGCAAAGGATGGGGGCCTCTAAAACTTGGAACTTTGAAATGAGGAGGCTAACTTGAGGGTTCAAAAGGATTCCCTTGCTTGAAGCTTGAGATTTTTAATGTGGAAGCCTTCTCGTTTATAGGTTGATCCATAGTTGTAGGAGGATTTTGTCTGAAACTAGGAATGAAAGAGGTTGACTAGGCTTCCATACTCTATATTTGGGCAAGCACTTGCCTCATCTGTTCCTCTTTAGCTGCAATCTACATAGAAAGACTCTCTTGTTCATACCTTTCTTGTGCCTCCATCTCCTGTTGGTGAGGATAAGCTCTATAAGAAAGCTCCTCCTATTGCCATCTACATTCTTGCTCCCTTTCGATCTCATCTGACTCTCTTTGAAATTCTAACATGATATCCCTGATACTCATGTTGTCAATTTTTTGGGGTTGTCTATTGTTGTGCCCTTTACACACTCTCCATTTTCCCTCAAAATGAACCCCCCCTCTTTTTCTTGGTTTGTTTGGTCTAAGTCTCTAGTTTATGATCTTTTTCCTTAGAGAGTGATTTTCTTGCCTTACAAGGTTAAGTCTTGCTCAGAGCTTTGAGTATCTTATTTTCATTATTTTTGGGTTGGGTTTCATGTGAAGAGCTTAGGTCTGATTACCTTAGAAGAAGTCCCACTTTTTCTCTTTAAGGAATTGTGGGACTCTTATAGGAACCCAGATGCAAAACTTCTAAGAGTCCCTAGATGTTTGTTTACAAGATGTCTTTATCTTGATAGACCCAATATTCCTGCAAGTTCTTTCTCAAGCATTATTCTCAATATTGTGGAATATTTGGGCATTAATGGTTTTGTAGAATTCTTATGCATGTTTAGACTTACCTTAAAATCTTGAGGATCTTGTTAAGTCTTGAAACCTCGCCAATTTTCCTAAAAGTGAAGATTTTAGTTAAATCCTACTAGGCCGCTATTCCCCACCGAATTCAAACTTAGTGCTTGCCACAGTGACTTGCATGAGCTGCATTTAAGGCAGGATTGAGGGGTATTTTTTAGACCTTGTCTCATGATTCATTTATCATTTGTTCTCTCAAAATCATTGTCTTTAAGTTTGTAAAGTGATTCTACAATCCCCAGAACGCGATTAATCAAGGTCATTTGTTGATCTCGTTAAGGATCCTAATCAAACTAAGTATTTGCAAGCATTATCCTCCATGAAACTTTCTATGAACAGGAAAGGATTTTGAAACCTACTTCTTGGGTCATTCACATATATGCATGTGCCATTTCATGCCCTAATTTAAATTGCATGATGCAAATTGAGAAATCAAACTTTGAAGCCAAGTGAAAGATGCATTTCCTAACCCATGTACTTTTGAGTCCGTGTACTAAGATTCAAACAAATTCTTCTAAAAGACTTAAGACATAGAATGCATTTTCAAATCTCTAAATTTCTCTTAGGTCTAGATGGGTTAATTTTAAACACGTAGCCGTTGCAAAAAAAATCCTTAAGCATGCTCAACGCCAAAACTGTCTATCTAGTTTTATGACTTTGAGGTATTTTTGATATGTTTGGTAATAAATTGCACTCTCAGAGAATAAGACTAAACTTTTATCTTTCATGATCTAAGGCGATGAAATACGTTGCTGAGTTTCTGAACCCACTAGGATCCATCCCTTGTGCTCAAAATCCTCCGCGAAACCCATCTTTTATCTTGTATTTGTCATTTCTTCACTGTTGCGGGACTTTGACTTGGACACGAATATGTCCTACTTTTCCATGAACCTCCGCAAGATCTCCTTGGTTTAAAAATTTCTGTAAAGTAGTGTTGGTCTAGGCCGGTGGAGATTCACTATATAAGTGGATATGCTCAATAAGGACTTAAAATTGTGCAAGATCCACATAAGGCCCAAATCTTCGCCATATCCATATAGTCCCAAAAGTTTCACTTTGCTTTGTGGGGATTAACCATACATAAGGATATATCTGATAAGACACAAAGGTCCCACTTAGTTTTAAACTCTGCTAATTCATTGTTCTATCATCTTGCAGAGATGTGATGTGGATTAGGATGTCTTTATCTCCCTTTGACCTCCGTAATACCCATATTTACCTGCAATATCCTAAAGGACCCTTCACTCCTGCAATATCTATATGGTCCCAAATTCCCTTCAAAATCTAATATGGACTATATTAATGAAATTTTGATTTACATAAGGAAACATCTTGAAAACTTACAAATCCCTACATCCTTCTTAATATGAAATTCTGGCATTTAACAACAAACTATGATAAATTCATGATCTTGTGAGGAATAATTTGTGTTTATTTGAATCTTTTAATTCATTATATTTCTCCAAGATATAAATTCATGATTGAAATGCTCAATAAATTTGCAAAAACAAGACTACTTCCATATGCATGTAGGATTTCCTCAAATTGATGAATACAATGAATTTATCTTTTGAAGTGATTTCATTTTAAGGATAGGTTGTGGTGGTTCAAGTCCTAATATCCTATTATGCATGAAATGTTTGTACTAACTGTAGACACCTAAAAATGCCTTGACCTCGCAAGCCACTTTCCCACATTGACTACACTACTAATGATCACTTCCTCCAATTAATTAAATAAAATCAAAATTATTTAATTAATTTATCCTAAGCTGTCCCTAGCCTTGCATCCTTAGCCATTCATTCCAAATTCACCCCTAGTTACAATGAATTAATTCAATTAATTTATTACTAAATCTTAGACACCATCCACAATTAATTAAATTAATATTTTAAATATTTATTTGATTAATTTCCCTCATTTCGAAAACCTAGATTAATTAAATAAAACATGCATATTTAATTAATCTCCCCTAGCCTATGACCTAAACCTAGACTAATTAAATAAATACCAATTAGCTACTCTAACCTACCTAGCCTCTAGACCCAAATTAATTAAATAAATCATTATTTAATTAATTTTAACCACTAATTAACCCACTCACTAATTTTCTACAGCCACATTAATTAAGTTAAACACTTAGTTAAGTGGGTCAAACATTGATTAACCCATCTCCCACACCCTTTGAATAAAAAACAATTTTTTATTCAAAGGGGTCACATGACCCTTCCACCTCACCTTTCTTTTTCATGTTAGAGATCTTTTTAATGCAAAGAGATCACAAATGTGTTTTCCAAATGAACACATGTGTCACATGTCATCCCATTCACCAATAAAACCAAATTTTTTATTCCACTTTTTCCCATGGAAACTAATTTTTTATTCCATCTCAAGTCTTAATCCTCATTAATGCAAAGCCTTCCCAAGGTGAATTAAAAATTCTAAAATAATCATAACCCTCCATTTTGTTGATCAATATCTAGCCCTCCATCTCATCTCTTCATCTCCACCATTGGATTTGAACTTTGAATCTCAACCCTTGATCTCAAATCCCTTCCAAAATGCCTATAAATACAAGCATAATCCAAGATATTTTTATATCATTTTCATTGCATCATTATCATGCCAAAATAGCCTCTCATCTCAAGTTTTATGCATCAACATTATGCCAAAATATCTCTCCATTTGTTAAGCCAAATCCATGCCAATTTCATATTGTGTTGAATATTGAGAGCAATCCACATACTTTATGCTTGGGTATAGCTGGAGTGACTTGGGTGCACCTCTCCTCCACCTTATCAAGGAGAAAAGGAGACTTGAAGGCTTTGGAAGGTATACATCTCTTTGTTTTTGAGTTCTTTTCATGCTATTTATTCATTTTAGTTTCATTCATCTTCACTAACACTCAAACATAATAGGTATTTGTTAATAGTTATTTATTATGAATTTTGATGCAGGGTAAATGTCTAGACTAACCACCATGAAGTACGAGTTCAAAGGGGTCTCCCCATCCTCAAAAATCACATCCAATTGGAATGAGATTGTAGATACGGATTTGGGGCATGTGGACTTAGAGGACTTCAAAGTCAGAATGTATGAAGCCAATCCCATAGAAATGGTGAGGAAATTGGTGCACAACGGTATTGCTCAAGCTGTTGGATTCCCTACCTCTATTCAGTGTCCAAAACTTATTATGGAATTTAGAGATCACTATCATCCAGAGTTAAGGAGAATTATAGCACCAGATGGAAGGGTAATTGTTGATCTCTCCCTTGAATCCATTTTAGAGGCTTTTGATATTCTTGTCTATTCATCCATGACTGATATGATCAAGGACTATGGGAAAGCAATTTATAACTAAGGTTTGGACAAGTAAAGAAAAATCATCAATGACAAGTGGATGGAAATATTGATATATGCCCTCTTGAAGTTACCCAAGAACTTATACAAGAGTGATTTCATCATAGAAATCAATGATTTGGTAATATTGTTGAGCAGAGTGATGGGTATTCCATTTGTTTCTTCCTTTGAGAGATGGATGTTTAGCTTTATTGAGGAGGTGATAAATGGAACGAAGAAAATATATTGGGAAAAACTTATCAGTGATAACATCCATATATAATTCACGGCCCTGACAAATACAAGAACCTTCTATATAACTTCTTATGTAGTCTATATGTTGGCTAGGAACTTTCCTTATCCTGGATTAACTAAACTTGGGATTGCTAGCAATGTTGATGGTGAGATGAAGGTATATGATTGTTATCCACAACTACAATGGGATAAGAGGGTAAATGATGCATTGACCATGCATATTACAAGGATGTTACAAGGAGATTTGAGTATGAGATTATTAGTCCAAGCCATGGAGTTGGTCAAGCAATTTGGGCATTGGTTCATCCAATTTCCCAAATTCACTTATCTAAGAATACAGTGATTCACTAGGGCACCCTATAAACTTCCCAAGTATCCAACAGATAAAATAGTGTTGTTATAACTAACATTTCCAGTCACATCAACTTTTGAAAGGACTGCATAGGGCCGTAATGCCATTTCCCTTCATTGTTGGTAAAGGATTGTTATCTTGCACCACTTCCTATATTATTGAGGGTTTAGATGTGGAATTACAGATGTATCACCTCCTATTCTACAAAGCCAAGCAACATTTTGATCCATACCATAAGCTGGAGAAGCATGTGTGAAAATAATATTATCACGAGGAACAACTAGAGGACTTTTGGTTCAACTGCCATGACGAATATGAAGTTAGAAAAATAAGATGCTCTCAATTCCTGATGGACTTAATTAAAATGTTAAAAATTACTGCAGTGCTAGATCAATTGGTAGATGATGGGGAATTAGTTCAGGAGGCTGAACATGTAGCAGTTTTTAGTCAACCTATCTCTCCTCCAAAATGGGCTGAAGAAGTTACTTCTCTTGATGAAATAATAAGAGAAAATATCAGATACAACAAGAAATGGGTGGATACACAATTGGTTTAGTTCTTCACCCAAGGCATTATAACCCAAAAGGATAACGATGTTTGAAACTCTTGATGAAGAAGGACCCTTTGGAGAAGGATAGGCTTCTAGTTTGAAGGGAAAAGCAATAGAACCCCCTCCTTGGGACAAAGGAAAAGGAAAGGAGAAGAAAATGAGGGGTAGCCAAAAGCTCTCTTTTGTCACCCATACCCAAGTATACAAAAGGAAAAGTGATCAAGTTGAGGGGGCTGAAGGACAAGGATCAGAGTGTCAACTGGTTAAGAAACCCCAAAAGGAACAAGAAAGATAAAACTTCTCAGGTTGTCTCCTCTACCATCTCACTACCTACTTCCTCCATCCCCATTGCTCTTGCCATATATGTGCCACAACTTTCGACCATCACCATTTCACCTCCTTTTACTACCACTACCATCTCTTCCTCCTCTCCTCTTCTAGCTTCCACTTTACTTTCTACTTCTTACCCCAGTACCACTACCATCTCTATTGCTACTAGATCTTCCATTCCTCTTATCACTATCACCATCCCAACTTCCATACCATCTATCATAGTGTCTTATACAATCCCATGACCATCCCCATTAAAATCATTCATGCACTATCTTCACCTACATTCACACCCACTTCTTTCTCTTCCATTCCATTCCCTTTTTCTTCACTACCATTGTTGTCTACTTCTCTGTAGTAAATTCAACTTCCCATTTCTACTGTTGTACTGACCATATCTTCCACCTCTCCTTCCATTCCATCCATTTCTACCACTATTGTTGTTCCTTCTACCCCTATAATTATCCCTTCCTCTTTTATTTCTCAGCTTGCCCAATATCTTCCCCAGGAAGATGTCACTAATGTAGTACAGATCATCCTCTCTTCTATCAATAAGGAGAACATTTGTTTAGACACTCCCCCTCCCCCTCACAAGAAATTGGATCCTACATCCTTGGAGGGCATCTATAAGGTATTATTTAGTGGAAAAATTGGTGGTTTGTTTAAATTAGGTCAAGTGCTACCATTTCTCCACTAAGCATTGGGGAAGACAAGGGTTGAATGTAAGGTTAATCTATAAGTTGCTTGTCAACCCCTTTATGCTCGTGGTGTCTAATTTGAAGAGCCTAACTAAGGTTTCATTAAGTATTTTGCTCATAAACCAAGTAAAACCCTAATTATGCCTTAAATCAGAGATATATAGAAACTGATGACAGTATAGGCAAAATTGATCACAGAAATGCAGAGATAGAGTATCAGAGACTGTGCACCCAGAATTTGAGGGTTGACTTGACTAGGGTGCCCGTTCCTTAGTCTTGAAAGTTCCTGAAACTAGAAATCTTTTGCATAGGTTGTTTGACACTTCCAAATGGCTTCTAGATCCCAAAAATTGCCCCTGTTGGACTAGGGCACCCGCTCCTTAGTTCCGCAATTGTCAGAATCTAAAAACTCAAAAGTCCATGATGACTGTACCCACAATATCCTCCTTCTTGTAGCTTCTTTCCTCCGAAACATGCAAAACACAATCTGCACCTACAAAAGAAGGAAAAATGATGTTACGGCTATATAGGAGCTTGCCTCAGTCAAGCCCCATCTTTGGTATTTCTACCTCAACAATAACCAAAGATAAAGATTTGTAGAAGTGTGTACAAACCCTACAATGTGTATACAAAAATATCAAACCCTAGATGTCTCAATCAAGGAAAGATCAACAACTTGCTTTGCATCAATAAACACATACAACTTCACCTCAAGGAGATGAAACAAATGAAGACTTGCATGAAAAGAAGGTGAATCGGTAATGTCTGTGGAGGATCTCCAAGATTGATGTTGGAGGCTTCAACCCTTCTCCCGATCATGCAAAGAGTGTACAAACCCTAGGAAGAGCAAGATAGTCTCAAGATCTTGATTCCTAATCTCCATCCATTGTCTCCATGATAGCAAATATAGAATACTTTCAAGAGCTTCAACAAGTCATTGATCTTCAATGGCAATTTTGGCAGAGTTTTGGCATCAAGCTTGCATAAGAATTGTGTCTATTAAAATGATTTCCAAATGTCTTTTTATATCTAGCTTTAGGGAATTCAAATTTTGAAATAACCTCTCGATATCGCGTGAAAATTGAGAATTTGAAAACAGAATCTCGAGGCACTCGGCGGGAGTCGACATCCTGCCAAAATTCAAAATTCTAGGAAATAGGGGAGGACTAGGGTACGGGTAGCCAAGTCCAATCCCCCTATTTCCACTCAGATCTACTTTTTGGGGGTCCCAGGGACCTATAATCCAAATTCCCTTATCGGGTTCCATCAACAGGTTACCTCAAAAAGTGAATATTTTGCAACTAGACTTAGTCAATTAGGGTTTTAGGAAGGTCAGAAAGAAAGAGGTTTGAGAGGTCACCAAAGCGAGGAGCTAAACCGAGGGAAATTGTACCATTCCATATAGGAGGACAATTTCTGACATTACATTTAGCCCCCACTTTAGTGGCCATATGACACTACATGCATATGCAACTAAAGGAAAGTAAATACATCAATCATGAAAAGGATACCCAAAAGGATACTGGAGAGGAAGCCGAAGTGTTTTCACTGAGAAGGAAAGACCCCCCAAGTTTGTAATCCTGCAAGACCACAAAGTCAGGAACCGCAACCTGCAAAGGAATACTTGTTAGAAAATCAAAACCAAATCAACCTGCAACCACCACGAATGAGTTAGTACAGAAAACACTAAGGGGGTTGAGTGATGAGACATGATGAGGGAGGAAATCAAGGGAGATATATGCCCCCCTTGTTTCTGCTTGCTTAGTCCGAGAGTAGAAACACGGAGATATCCACGTGTGTCAATTTCAGGGAAACTTGATGAGAAACATGTTATGAGGGTCATTTGAAAAAACAATGCTCAATCATAACACATTGGGTAAGAAGGAGAGCAGAACCCGGATTCCAACGCAACAAATGACATTGAAATCAGAGTTTGATAGCTCAAGAAAAGGGCACAAGAGGAAAAGAGATCAATCTTGCACTTAGTTAGGGATAGGAATTCTCACTCATTTACTTTATGTAAAGGGAGTTGTCACTTATCACTTACTCATTTTGTTTCTTATCATTGTAGAAAAGTAGAGGAGAGAGAGAAGGAGAATAGGAGGATGACCATGCTGATCCAACGTCCGTATCAACCACCACGATTGGAGATGCTCCGAGCCTGAGTAGCAGAGAGACATTTCAAGGCTGAGATAGGGTCCTAACTCTATGCTTCTGTCATCTTTCAGTTTGTTTTTGTTTTGACTTTTATCATTTTCTGTGCTAAGAGGGAGGAATGGATAGGGGTCCTTGAGAGGGGCACCTAGGTCCACCTAGGGCGCCAGAGTCCCTCTGGCTCTAGTCCCATAGGGGTGCCAGTGTCCCTCTAGGGCACCCTAGTCTTCCTAGGGTGCCTAGGTCCACAGAGGACATGGGCCCTAGGCACAGACACTCTTTTTCTATCTTTGATAGCTGCTTTCAGTTTCTGAGGAGATTTTGATGTTCTTGTTTTCTTTTCAGTTTGCTGGACGTCCCTGAGTTACGTGAGCACACAGGCGGTCACCTGATGGCACTTCTATGAGAGCGTGCTAGTTCATTGTCCACTGCAGAGAGAGAGAGCACCTACAGACGGTGAGCCTATGGTGGGTGTTTGACATGCCCACAATCATATTCCACTACGCTATGCTGAAGGCACTAATGGAGAGATGGGATGCCGATAGATCCATATTCCACTTATCAATAGGCGAGATGATCATTACATTGGAGGATGTATTCAGGATCCTTTAACTTCCCATCTGAGGAGAGACAGTGAGGATAGTAGGACATCACTCAGCAAGGTACGAGAGTCAGCTATACTTCTTAGGTCGCACTATTTCTCAGGTAGAGTGAAGACACATTCAGCTCTGACTTCTAGAGCAAGGATGTGGTGACATTCCCTTACTATGGAGGATTATGATAGTCACTGACGAGCTGTCGCTGTACCTCATCATTTAATCTATTTTCAGATGTCAAAGAACCAGGGCTGTGTCCATGGCTATCTGCAACTAGGGATTCTAAGTGACCAGTTTATAGCTAATCCTAAAGCTTAAAAGAATGACTAATCTACCTTCTGGTTGAATAAATGTAATGAATGCTGTAAAATAGAATAAAACAGGAAATGTACTCAAAGCAAAGAATGATAACATGCATCTATCTACTAAAACAGGAAATGCTTTTATAAAAGAAACTTGAAACAGTAAAACAGAGATACTAGCCTCCTACCTGATTGGTGAGAGTGGGCCCTTGCTCCGCACCTTTGAGGCTGAAGGCTATTGCAGGAAATCAGCACTAAAGATGATCTAACCAAATTCAATCCAATTCATTCATTTTTATGTTCATGAGAGATGTATGGCTATGACAGAACTAAAATCTCCGAAAATCAGAATAATCTTATCATTGTTTCTATTACTGTTTCTGAGAGTATATATAAAAAGAGTGATGATATATCACTGAACTTATCTATCAGTCTTTCTAGGAGATGACACCATCTCTTATTTATACTTAACTATCAAACTCATGAAAGATCATCATGCAAGAAAGGTAGACTTGAGTGGAACAAAAGTCCACTCAGAGGCCTAAGTTTTAGGTCTTAATACACTTGGGCATCAAAGCCCTGAAAATTAGTTTAATTCATAACTCATGCAAAATCTTTGGAAAGATAAAACTTCGGCAATTTAACTGATAGTTGACCCTTCACCACTCAGGTGATGATTTGAGTGAAGTGCGGGGTTATGAGGATTGCTGTTGAAGTGTCTGATTGGTGGCTCTGACTGGAACATGCTCTGCTCTCGGGAGGCTCCGGAGATCGCTGTTCCCGTCTGCAGCTCCGGAGATATTCCAGACACTCGCAGAGCTCTGGAGATTATTCCAGACACTCGCAGAGCTCCGGAGATATTCCCCAAATCCTCAAACTCCAGGTGTCATTGTTCTTTGTCATGGTCTCCGGAGATCATGGAAGACGATCTCCGGAGATGCACAAAACTGCTGTTTCTGGTATTTACACCTGCGGACTCAAAAAGGAAGAGAAATTCTGCAATTTTTTTATTAATCCCACGCACATTAGTCACCAAATCAGAAATTCTAATCTCAAGTAATCTATCCTAATTAATCACAAAATGGAACAATCTTGCTTAACTAATTTGAGTGCAGACACAAGGAAGATGAACTAAATAGGGAAAAAGAGAGGCAAAAAGGGTGTATTTTATGAGTGCAATTTGACACTCATCATCCCCCCCATACCTAAGGTTTGGCAGGTCCTCCTGCATTTCACATTCTGGATTTGTTTAGACGAAGCAATCTGTCAGTCAGACTATACTCCTGGAGATAGGTTGTCCAAGTAGTTCTATTAGTGTTACCATTCCCCCTGTACTTGTCAACTTGCTTCATCCAATCTTGCAGTTTTTCATCTTCCAGCTGTTTTGTCCACATGGGGAGTGGTTCAATTATCAGAGGAGGTCTGAACTGCCCACCTAGCCATTCCTGTTTATGCTTATCCATCAGTTTGGATATCATCTTTGCCTTCCTCATGAATAGTCTCAGGTTTGTAGGGGTGACCACCTCTCTAAGTTTTTGCTCTGGTGTTAAAATACTCCATCTTTTCTTTGCTACAGCAAGGACAGGATTTGCTGAGTTAATCATAAAAAGTCCAAAGTCAATGGAGCATTCTTGCAAATTCTTCAAATATAATGGCAATATGCTGGTTGCACTGGTAGGATGATAGATGATGGATCTGAATTGGGTTTGGAAAGCAAAAGGATTGGGACATTCTTTTCTGAGGAAGAGCTCTGTTTTTGAATCCTTTTGAAGATGAGCTTCCATCCTTTCATCCCAAATCTGGTGGTTCCTCATGAGGGACATGAATGCCCTAAGCTGGCATTCTCCCACAAAGTGATTGATCATGAAGGCTATATCATTAATGTAGAACCCATGTAAGTACAACTCACATAGGAAGTTTTTGTCTTCATCGTTGCTTCTGGTGTAAGCAGTCATGAAACCTTCTGCTGTTTCTGTATCCTCATTCATGTCAGATAAGACTAAGGAAAGTTTCCTTTGCAGTATCCTTTCTTGTAGGAACATTGCATAGCTGGCACTTGGAGGTCTGCAAGATAAAATTTCTGAGGAGAGGGAGGCCATTTGAATGATTTTGCTCTCCAAAGTTGCTATCCTTTCTGTTCTGGCAGTAACTGCCATTTGCAATTGCAACATTGGTTTGGAGGCTTCATATTCTCTGCACCTTTCCTCCCAATGAAATAGGGCTTTAGGAATGTCTATGGGGATTGGACCAACATAGGAATCTATTTGCACTTCCTGTTCACTGGTCGCCCTCGGGCTCGATAGTTCTTGGATATACTCTTCTTGGTCATCTAGTCTGTTATTGGCCCAAGTTAATTGTTTGTCCTGGCTTTGTACCTTTTCAATTAGTGCTACTAATACTGTGAGGCCATTGTCTCTAGCCATGGTGAGCTCAGAAACCTTTTGTGCTACTTCTTTGTCTTTTTCTTCCACCACTTTTGCTGCCTCACCTTTCTGTGTTTCCAACTCTGCCTCCTTCTCCTGGATGATTCTGTCCTTGTTTTGGAGGTCTGTTTGGATTTCTACAATAGTTTGCTTCAGTTCCATCTCCATTTCCACCCTGACCTTCTTGAGGTCAGTAATAATTAAATTCTTCCCCCAGAGCAGCCTTTTTAAATTCTCAATTTCTTCCATTAATTGTTGCTCTATTGAGACCTCTATGTCTTCTTGGTCAGAGGGATGTGACATAGTTTCTGCCTCTTTTTCTGTGGCTAGTGGCTGATTATCAAGATTATCCATGGCCACCTGCCCTGCTTCTCCCAATGTATCTGCGTGCCCTATGTCTTCTTCTGTATCTATGTGCTCTGTTTCTCCTTCTACAATGCCCTTGTTCAGAGGGTCCTCTGCTGCTACTGGCACAACTGAAGGTCCTGCCTTGTCCTCATATGTGCTCAATTCAAGGAGTGCCTCTGCGAGCAGGGCAGTATCCTTCTCAGCCTGGGAGAGCTGCCTCTTTCTTTTGCTTCTCCGGAGCACAGGTGGAACTGGTGCCTCCGGAGCAGGTCTTCCTTCCTCAGAGTCTGAGGAGATAGTAATAATTGGTAAGCTTCCTGTCTCCGGAGCACATGGTGGTGTTGAGACTGGACTCGATTCCATATGAACAGATGGTGCAGGAGAATGCTCCTTCTGTTTCCTCTTTTGGACCAGAGGTACCTCATCGGAGTCATGGGATGGCTCTTCAACCCACCATTTTCCTTCCATTCCCTGCCCTGCTTCTTCCCTTGTTAATTCCCTAGGCCTAGATCCCTCATGTGAAGTCATTTGTCGCCTGACTGAGCGAGTCATATATAGAGGCCGTGCAGGAGCAGGCTCTGCAATTTGTTTGCCTTTTCTTTTCTTGTTAGGAACAGGTGCTGCAGATGATGTAGCTTCCTGTGAGGGTGATATCCTTTTGTGAGAAGCTGTGGAGGAGGCTGTAGGCTCAGTTTCTTCATCATGGTGAGAGGGAGAACTCTCATCCTCTGTTTGTGGTATCTCTGGTGCTCTAACCTGAGGGTTATGCTCAAGAAAATTCTGTAATAGTTCATCCCCATTGGCCTGAGATAAGAAATGATGCTTGACTATCAAGAAGATGAGGCCATGATGTTTCATGGGTCCCTTACCCTGCTGGTATTTTTCTGCAGTTGCTCTGATGGCAGAATAGAGGAAATTTGGGATATTTATGTTATATTTGGGGTGCCTATTTCCATGTCTAAGAAAGATGAGCATTTTCATTATGGGCCCTAAGACTATGGAGAATTGGCCATCATAGGTAAAGTATTTCATTAGCCAGGTAGCAACAGTTGCCCAAGGGTTTGGGAGAGTGGACCTCAAAATTCCTTTGACCTCATTCTTATTCATATGCAATTGGATGGCAGGCTCACCACGAACAAATTTTTTTTTAATTAACTCTGTATACAAGGTTTTTAGGTGGTGGAACCTCTCACCTTGTTTGGGGAGTCCAGAGATGTGGCTGATAATTGTGGAGGAGAGACTAATTTGGTTCCCTCTCATAGTGGTCTGGTCGTCTCTCAAATTCCTAAGGAATTCGTCCACAATGTCCTCCTGAAACCCCTCAAACTTGTCTAGGAAATCAAGCCATCCAGCAGTCCTTAAAATATTTGCTGTAGTTGCATCCTTTAGAAGACCCGCACTACTTCCTGGCTCGGACTTTTTCTTGACCCCCATACCTGAATTGATGGTAGTTTCTGTGTTTTATTCTTTTCTTCTGCGATCTGCAGTTTATTTGTCCCTCTGATCTCTATGGGCTCTGGAGTGCTGTTCAAATTACTCTGTAGGCTCCGGAGTGCTATTTATCTTATGCTTTAGTTGATTCCAGAGGTTTGAATGAGGGATGCAATCATTTTCAGGCTGGGTTTATGCAAATGGGTTAAGGGACCAAAGCAGCCATAATTGTAACGGACTGACAGGGCGCTCCGGAGGTAAGGTGGCATTAATGCACAGATGGCGGCATGCGTGGAGGTGAGAAAGGAAATGACGGCGGAGGGATGTGTCATCACGGCAGCACTCAAATTAGAAAGACAGGACAGTTACTAATTAATGACTAATTAAAAATAGATTTACCTGGATCAGTTTTAATGACGAGGCAATCATACGCGGGAGAAATGCTGCGCCGCCTTGAAAACTGCACGCGTCGTGGCATTTAAGCGGCAGCTGATATGACATCCGCTTCCTACTTGCACGCGACCTGCAATCATTGCATTGAGTGGTACTAAAATCCACGCCTATGGGTGATGTCAGCGCCGGCTTGTGGACACTCCTGCAATTATTAGTTTTCTAATTTGTAATTATGTTGTGCGATTAAGTAGAAGATGAGTCATGATGACCTCATCATAGGAGTTGTCTACTTTACCACCTAGTGAGGTAGGTCCCGCCCTTATTATGGAAACTGTCGGCATTATTAACAGAGCGTCGGAGGTGCTCCTAATTGGAAAGCGCCGGAGATGCTCCTTATTGGAAAGCGCCGGAGATGCATTGGCCAATTTCTGGCAACCGATCATGTCTGGAGCTTGATTATTACAGCTGTCCTAGAGAAGGGAACCACCATTTTACTGGTTTTCAACTCCCTTGATCGAGAAGATAGCCATTTGCTGGTTTTCCATCTTTCTCTAAAAATTTTTTTTTTTTTGTTGGAAGGCCGCCATTGCAAGTTTTCAACCTTCTCTTTTTTTTTTTTTTGGTTGGAAGGCCGCCATTGCTGGTTTTCAACCTTCTCTCTTTTTTTTTTAATTATTCCAACACCATGACAGAGGAGGTATCCCTTGTATCAAAACACAGATCATCAAGAAACTCTTCTTTAGTAGATGGTCTTTTATAGAGCTTTATCCGGTGACTATTTACTAAAAATGTGTTTGTACTTCCATCAATTGGTTGCAATGATACAGTTCCACTTTCAAACACTTCCTTTATTTGATAAGGACCCAGCCAGTGAGTCTGTAATTTCACTTTGAATTCTTTGAATTTAGAATCATAAAGAAGAACCCAATCTCCTTGTTGAAATGTCCTCCTCTTGATATGTTGGTCATGCCATTGTTTCCTTTGGTACTGAACCAGTTCTGTTTGCTGAATGGCCTCTGTCCGAATCTCATCCAACTCATTGAGCTGAAGAATCCTGTTCTGCTGAATTGTAGACAGCGGCAGCCCAACATCCAATACAGTTTTAAGTGTCTGGAGTTCAAATTCAATAGATAGTACAAGCTTTTCCCCATAAACCAGTTCATATGGTGAAAACTTTGTGGTGGACTTCCAAGTGGTGTTGTAAGCCCAAACTGCTTTAGGTAGTCTATTAGCCCAATCCTTTTTGTTCATTGCCACTGTCCTGGTTAGGATATTCTCAAGTTCTCTGTTAGTTACTTCTACCTGTCCATTTGCTTGAGGATGGTAAGGTGAAGTTTTTCTGTGCTTGACTTGGTACAAATCCATGAATGCCTTGATTACCTGTGAAGTAAATTGAGGTCCTCTGTCTGAAACTATTGATTTTGGGGCTCCAAATCTCAAGAAAATCCTATTGTAAAGGAAATCAACAATTTTTTCTTCTCTTGCAAACTGCAATGCTTGAACCTCAGCCCACTTAGTAACATAGTCTGTGCATACTAAGATATACTCCTTCCCTGATGATGGCGGTGAAATTGGTCCCACAAAGTCTAGACCCCATTGCTCAAATGGTTCCATCATGACTTGAGGATGTAGCAGCATTTCCTGGGTAAAGGTGGGCTGCCCCATCCTTTGGCACTGGTCACAGTGCTGCACATACCTCTTTGTGTCTTTATGAAGAGAAGGCCAGTAGTAACCAGCTCCAAGGATCTTGTGGACTGTCTTGTGGAAAGAGTAGTGGCCACCAGATGGTTCATCATGGCATGCTCTCAACACATCAAAAGTCTCCTCAGCCTTCAAACACCTGCGTAGAATGAAATCAGGACCACATTTAAATAGTAAACCATTCAACCATTTGTAGGATAAACTTTCTTTAAGCAAACGTTTTCTCTGTTTCGAAGTAAAATGAGATGGATACAAGCCTGTAGTTAACAAATTAGCTATGTCAGCAAACCAAGGTGCAGTAGTGGATATGGCAAAAAGATGTTCATCTAGAAATTTGTCCTCCACTGGTTGATCTTCTCCTCCTGTATGCAATCTTGACAGAAAATCAGCAACCAAATTAAACTTTCCTGGATTATCAACTATGGTAATATAAAATTCTTGCAAGAGCAATAACCACCTGATGATCCTTGAACCTACTAATGGTTTATTCATTAGGTACTTGATGGCTGCATGATCAGTGTGCACAAATATTTTATATCCAGTAATATAATGTCTAAATTTGTTTATAGCATAGATAACTGCCAAGAATTCCTTCTCAGTTGTTGTATAATTTCTTTCTGTAGAGGTAAGGTTCTTGCTAATGTAATAAATGGCATGCATACTCTCTCCTTCCTCTTTTTGTCCTAAAATAGCCCCAATGGATTTGTTTGAAGCATCAGTTTGTATGTGGAATGGTAAAGTCCAATTAGGTCCCCTTAAAACTGGTGTCACAGTAAGCTTCTCCTTCAAAGTTTCAAATGCTGATTGACAGTCTGCTGTCCAGAGAAATTCTATTTCCTTGTTAAGCAGGGTAAACAGGGGAGCGGCTATTCTACTAAAATTTTCTATGAACCTCCTATAGTAGCTTGCATGACCTAGAAAACTCCTGACATCAGTCTGATTTTTGGGTGAAGGCAACTGTGTGATTACTTCTATCTTGTTCTGATCCACTCTGATCCCTTTTTCTGAAATATGGTGTCCCAAAACAATTCCTTCTTCCACCATCATAAAACATTTCTCATGGCTAAGGGACAGTCAATTTTTATCACAACATTTTAGTACTTTTCCAAGGTTTGTGAGAGCTTCCTCGAAGTTATTCCCATACACAGTAAAGTCATCCATGTAGACTTCCATGCATTCATTAGCCAATTCAGCAAAAATAGCTAGAACCAGTCTCTGAAATGTAGCTGGGGCATTGCACAGCCCAAAAGGAAGAACTTTGTAAGCGAAGGTTCCCCAAGAGCATGTGAAGGTGGTTTTGTCTTGGTCTTCAGGTGCTACTTGAATTTGATTATACCCACTGAATCCATCTAAAAAAGAAAAATACTTTCTCTCAGCAAGGTTGTCCAGAACTTGGTCAATAAATGGTAAGGGAAAGTAGTCCTTTTTTGTGGCCTTATTGAGTTCTCTATAATCAATACACACCCTCCATTTCCCATTCTTTTTAGGCACAATGACAAGGGGTGAGACCCATTGACTGTCTGAGATTGGATATATGAACCTTGCCTGGAGTAATTTTTCTATTTCAGTTTTGACAATGTCCTTTAAAGCAGGATTCAATCTTCTTTGTGGTTGTCTGACAGGTTTAGTATCCTCAGTGTAGATGTGATGGGTACAGATTTCAGGAGGTATGCCTTTCATATCTTGGTATTCCCAGGCAAAAGAGGCTGAGTGGGAAACCAAAAGCTGAATGAGTTTTTCTTCCTGATCTGCTGTCAACCGAGTATTTATATTAAGTGTTTTCCCTAGCAGAATCATGACCTGTTTTGTAATTTGATCCATAGATGTGGTGGGTCCATACATTGGTGTCATGGCATTGAGAGGACAAGAATGTGGGAGTAACATGTGGAAGGTGGCTAAATCCCTGTAAAAGGTTTCCCCACAAGGAATAATGTTGGCAAGGGTACAATGAGAAGAAACAAGAAGTTCTCTTTGAGGATCTTGGGTGAGTTCCATCACATCTTTGTTGATTAGGATGTGAGTGAAGTCTTCCATTGTATCATAGTATACCTCTTCTTCTAATTCTCCCAAATGTTCCTTAATGGTTACCATAGCTAATGAGGCACTGTTGTTCATGTTATCTGGTTCATCCACCCATAGTCTTCCTGTGTAATGCACTGATGGTTTAGCTGGAGGATATAGAGATATTTTCTTTAAATCTATCCCATTAGAAATGACCATATCTCCAGTTTGACAATCAATAGATGCTACTGTAGTAGCCATCCATGGCCTTCCTAAGATCAGGGGATAAGCATTTCTCTGGTTTCTAGGTTCCAGTATTAAGAAATCCACTGGGAATTCCCATGAATCTATTACAACAGGTACATCAATGATCACTCCCTTTGGAACAGCTACTGACTGATCAGCAAGTTGAAGAATTGTAGTCATGGATTGGATACCTGACAGAGCTAACTTGTCCATTGTATGAACTGTCATCACATTAATTGCTGCTCCTAAGTCAACCAGAACATTTGAAATTTCTACCCCTGAGATGAAAACAGTTATGACAGGGTTCCCAGGGTCACCATATTTTGGGAGGAGAATTTCTCCCATCAATAGATCTATCACTTTTCCTTCCACCTGTATTGTGGAGGGAAAACTTTTCTTTCTGCCCTGAGTTCTGATGCAATACTGTTTGATGAATTGATTTAGTTCCGGTACATCTCTAATGGCCTGGAGGAGAGGAATTTCAATGTTTAGCTGCTTGAGCTCTTGTAAAAGTTCTGATTCCTGATTGGGTTGGATTTGTTTTTGTAAAACCTTTTTCTGGGGAGCATTTTGTTTAAGTCGTTCTGGGTAGGGTGCTAGTTTTTCCATCTCTGGAGCATCTCTGGAGCTCTTATCAGAATTACGTTCTAGACTGTTCTCCGGAGCTGGCTTTTTAGGAGGAACTCCGGAGTTGTCTGTGGTTGATTTTTCTAGCACTTTTTCATTAGTAATCTCCTCTGGGGGTTGATTGGATGGATTTTTAGGTTCCTCATCATTGGTTATTTCAACTATAGTTGGAGGAGAAGGTCTTGGGAATGCTTTCCCCGAACGCAGCTGGAGATTATTTGAATATATGGCATTAACTCCAGCCAGATTTTCCTGATCTGTCATATAGACAGCTGCTCCCTATTTATTCCGTGGGTTTGTTATAGGTTGAGCTGGTAAAGGTGGTTGACTAACTGGTTCATTTTGCGTTTGACCCTGTGTGTTAGAGGGTCCAGTTAGTAAAGCCTGCTGTTGAGGTTGGAAACATCTAGGTTGTCCCTGGTATTGTTGATGGTATCCCTGTTGAGGACCCCATTGAGGTTGCATGCCTTGTGACCCAAACTGTGGTGGCCATTGTTGATTTCCCCAAGGCTGGTTTTGCCAATTCTGGTTTTGCCAATCCTGCTGTCCCCAAGGAGGATTATTTTGAGGGCCATACCAAGCTGGATTCCACTGATTGTTTCCCCAATTAGTAGGACCCCTGTAAGAAGACTGGCTTGGGTACTGATTATAAGGGAAATTTCCACCTTGTTTTTGTCCCACATAGTTTAACTCCTTCTCCATCACATCATTCTTTTTACTCAATCTTTTCAAGGTTGGAAGTTGACTACACTGACTGGTAGGATGTTCCCTGTCACAGATTTGACAGATCTTTGATTTGTCCAAGGGGCATTCTCTCAATAGGTGTTTGTTTCTACACCTAGGACAATAAATGGAAAGCGGTTCAGTTGCTCTACTTTGATCAGTTGTCCTGGTTTTTGCTTGAATCCCATCCAAAGTGGTATTTAGTTGGACCAAAATATCTGTTTTTAGATTTGCAATTTCCTCCATCAACTGTCCTATCTCATTCTTCCCCTTAAAAGTTTTGGAAGACCTTACTCCATCTTGAGTTCTGGAATAATTCCTGCAGAGTTCCTCTATGTCAGGTATTTCCATTTTGTTAATGTTCCATTTTCCCATTAGGTCCAGTGCCTATTTTGATTCTTTATCCAATCCTTTTATAAACAGGGTTCTAGCCAAGGAGTGGTTTACCGGATTGCCATACCTTCTCAAGGCAAAATTAAACCTATCCACATAGTCTTCTAAGGATTCTTCCTCCCCCTGCCTAATTTTAAACAGTTTTTCATTTTTATTACTGGATCTGCAATAATCTTGGTATTTTTAAAAAAATTCTGTTTCCATTTGATCCCAAGAACGGATAGAACCCTGGGGTAAACCCATAAACTATCTCATCACAAAATCTTTCAGGGTTGAAGGGAACAGTTTAAGTTTCTGGTTATCTGATCCATAATCATAGGTTTGGCAGACTACTTTGAATTCAAACAAGAACTGATCTGGATCCTCAGAGGAAAGTCCTCTGAAATTTGGCAGATGTGCTGGTGAGATATTCTTCATGGGAGCATTGTCTCCAACAGCCAAAACAATACGATAAGAGAAGGTTCTTGGGGCCTGATTTTCCTCTTCCTCATGATTATCGTTTTCCATGTTTAATAATAGCTCTTCTTCCTGAGGTTCTGAGGAAGTGGGTTCTACTAAAGGATCTGCCTCAACTTTTTATTGTAATTCCTGTAGGTTCCAAATTAGGATCTAGGTTTCCTTCTTCAACAAGATTTTGTACCACCTCACTGCTTTCCCCTATGGTGTGTTGTTGGGGTGTCTATTTAATATATCTTCCTTTAAGATCTCTAGCTCTAACCATACAGATCTATTCTAAAAACTATTTTTAACTCAGTGTCCCTAATTAACACAAACTATTCCCCGGCAACGGTGCCAAAAATGACGAGCTGTCGCTGTACCTCATCATTTAATCTGTTTTCAGATGTCAAAGAACCAGGGCTGTGTCCATGGCTGTCTGCAACTAGGGATTCTAAGTGACCAGTTTATAGCTAATCCTAAAGCTTAAAAGAATGACTAATCTACCTGCTGGTTGAATAAATGTAATGAATGCTGTAAAATAGAATAAAACAGGAAATGTACTCAAAGCAAAGAATGATAACATGCATCTATCTACTAAAATAGGAAATGCTTTTATAAAAGAAACTTGAAACAGTAAAACATAGATACTAGCCTCCTGCCTGATTGGTGAGAGTGGGCCCTTGCTCCGCACCTTTGAGGCTGAAGGCTATTGCAGGAAATCAGCACTAAAGATGATCTAACCAAATTCAATCTAATTCATTCATTTTTATGTTCATGAGAGATGTATGACTATGACAGAACTGAAATCTCTAAAAATTAGAATAATCTTATCATTGTTTCTATTACTGTTTCTGAGAGTATATATAAAAAGAGTAATGATATATCACTGAACTTATCTATCAGTCTTTCTAGGAGATGACACCATCTCTTATTTGTACTTAACTATCAAACTCATGAAAGATCATCATGCAAGAAAGGTAGATTTGAGTGGAACAGAAGTCCACTCAGAGGCCTAAGTTTTAGGTCTTAATACACTTGGGCATCAAAGCCCTGAAAATTAGTTTAATTCATAACTCATGCAAAATCTTTGGAAAGATAAAACTTCGGCAGTTTAACTGATAGTCGACCCTTCACCACTCAGGTGATGATTTGAGTGAAGTGCAGGGGTATTAGGATTGCTGCTGAAGTGTCTGATTGGCGGCTCTGACTGGAACATGCTCTGCTCTCGGGAGGCTCCGGAGATCGCTATTCCTGTCTGCAGCTCCGGAGATATTCCAGACACTCCCAGAGCTCCGGAGATTATTCCAGACACTCGCAGAGCTCCGGAGATATTCCCCAAATCCTCAAACTCCAGGTGTCACTGTTCTTTGTCATGGTCTCCGGAGATCATGGAAGACAATCTCCAGAGATGCACAAAACTGCTGTTTCTGGTATTTACACCTGCGGACTCAAAAAGGAAGAGAAATTCTGCAATTTTTTTATTAATCCCACGCACATTAGTCACCAAATCAGAAATTCTAATCTCAAGTAATCTATCCTAATTAATCACAAAATAGAACAATCTTGCTTAACTAATTTGAGTTCAGACACAAGGAAGATGAACTAAATAGGGAAAAAGAGAGGCAAAAAGGGTGTATTTTATGAGTGCAATTTGACACTCATCAGTCACAATCACATTAGCCATTGCACCAGATGGACGAGGCACTCACCTTCACGGGGGTCTCGTTCACACCATTAGAGAGATGGAGGAGCATTAGACTGTCTACGCATGGGGGCGCAGTATGCTTGCGCACCTTTATCGTGACTTAGGGTGATATGTCCATTATGAGATGCATAGTTTGATGATCTGCACATTACTACAGGTCTGGGCCTTTGAGCACATTAGATGCACACGACTGATGGGTTATCCCATATATGTAGCATTCACCCATCCGTGTGTGTATGCCTATCCACTAGTCAGGTGTTGGATGCATGGTAATCTGCTATATTGGAGAGTTGTATTTGATAGATTATAGCCTGGCGACATCTTCTGAAGACCATATTGCAGCTACGTTGGATGGCCTGGCTAGCAGAGGCAGTTAGTGAGGATGCAGAGGGATCGGCTAATGGCCAGTTACCTTGATCATGTTGTGGCTTGGTTCTATTTTGACAAGGTGGCACAATAGTTTGGACAGATACAGGATGTTCCTATGGTTCGTCTGAGCTATGCACATGCAACTCATAGCGCAGTCAGGGTAAATACCATCCGACGACCGACAACATCAAACGTGCCACTTAGTGATGAAAAGAGTCTTGAGGATGCAGAGCCAGTGTCAGACATAGATGATGTCGGTTGTACCCAAGCATATCGGACGTGGTGGCACACATCGGGGCTTGCTCCTATCTTTCCACCTGGTCACCCTACAGGAAATGCCCAACCTTGGGCCGGTCAATAGGGGTAGAGGATGACATCAATGATTTTGTAGGATACTACAATCTCGATGAGGATGAGGAGGATGACAAGGACGAGTCAGAGGAGGTCCCACCATAGTACGTCTTTAGAGCGAGACCGCAACAGAGCCAGTAGTAGGCAGACATTGATGAGGAGACCGAGTCGAGATTGCAGTCGAAGGCTCGTGGTCCTATGCCTGCAGGTGATGCGAGATCTAGTCAGGGAGAGTGGGGGGAGAGTAGTAGGTCTATGCCCCTAGCTACAGATCAGACTGCAAAGCTCATCACACCTTCAGCAATCTGAGATCCATCTTGGTGAGATGGAGATCCAGGTTAGGTTTGATTTTTTATTTTGATGCTTTATATAGTTTATTATTTGTGATATTTATATGAGGTTCTGATATCTATCTTATACTCTATTTTGTAGTTGGGACAGATGTTTGGCGAGACTTTTTTGGGTTGTGTCATAACAGACATAGTACCTACAAATGTCTTAGAGCAGTGAGTGCAAGCAGGTTATTCACTATGGTCATCCGTTGGGTGACATGCAGAGATTTTTATGCCTTTCGTCCAGTACAGGACTGCTACAGAGGCTATGCTAGAGCAGTCTGCATGAGAGAGAGAGGAGTTTCAACAAAGAGCTAAGCACACCAAGGCTGATCTTAGGGTGCAGTGAGAGCAGATGGTAGCGGTGCCTACATTAGAGGGAGAGCTAGTTGTCAGTGAGTTCTTACTGCATGAGGTTCGTCAGGTGAGAGTTGACAGAGATAGGGCTCAGGCTGAGAGAGACAGGGTTCAGTCCAAGAGAGATTGGTACCAGAGGATGTACCAGGAGGTACATGAGTAGATGGTAGACATGAGAAGTGAGATCAGGGGGTTACGATCGCGAAGCATCTCTAGGAGTCATTCACGATCTGTAGCCACACATGGTCAGGCTTCTATCACTCACACACCACGAGGGCTTGAGGGTACTGGCAATCGAGGCTCAGCTATGTGATATATGTATTTAGGCACTACAATATCCCATTTTGTCCTGAGGGATAGTTGACTTGGATGTATATTTAAAACTGAGGATATATATATATGCTATTTATTTATTTTCATCTATGTGTAATGGCTTTTGATCTATCACATGTGATTTTTGTAAAAATGCAACTAGTGATGATATATAAATGCTATAATTAATACTATTGTTATATACTAACAATTCTAAAAAAGAACATATAGTAATAAGCACAATGATCAAGCATTTTACACAATCTAAATTTTAATGCTATATTTAGTTAATATAAAGGTGATCTAAGTAAAGAATACTTAAGTAGAATACAACAATGATCAACTGAACAAAAGATGTAATGTTAAATGAATTAAGACAAAACAGTAAATTCTTGTCAAAATTGAAGCTAATCTATGAAATAAATTAGCTTAGAAACAATTAACATTAGATCTTTAAGCATAAAATATTTTGAGGTGCACTGCATTAATAGGTTCTTTAAGCAGCGTACTTTGCTCATTAGCTAACTTATACGCTCTGGATCCAAAGGTCTTATTAATTATGTATGGTCCAAGCCAATTAGGGCTGAACTTACCTTTTTCACCAGGTGGTGCTTTTACATTGTGTTGATTTTTATAGAGAACCAAATCCCCAACATTGAATGAACATTGTATGACTTACGCATTATAGGATTGTTGTACACCTTTTTGATAAGCCTTGAGGTGCTCAAGAATGTTAATTCACCTTTCATCAAGCATCTCAAGTTCTTGTAATCTTTTCTTGCGTTCTATGTCATCATCCATGATGTCTCTTAGGGAAATTCTGAAGGAAGGAATTTCTAACTCCAAGGGCATTATCGTGTTTGCGCCATAGACGAGATTATACGGTGTATTACCAGTAGGCATTTTGATGCTTGTTTTGTAAGCCCATAATGCATAGATTAATTGAGTATGCCAATCTTTTTGATGTTTATTAACAATTTTCTGTAAAATCTATCCAATAAGTTTGTTTGAAGCTTCTGCTTGGCCGTTTGATTGAGGATAATAAGGCATGGAGAAGCGATGTTGTAATGGTATTTTTCGAGGAAATGTTTCACATCCTTGTTCTTAAATGGCATACCATTGTCTGAAACGAGGGAGGAAGGTATTCCAAATCGAGAAATAATGTTGTCTTGTATAAATCAATAGATTACATCGGCAGTCGTAGATCGTAAAGGGACTACTTCGACCCATTTTGTAAAATAATTAGTGGTAGTAATGATAAACATATGTCCTTGAGAGGAGGGTGGTGAGATTTTACTAGTTAGATCCAAGCCCCAAATAGAGAACAACCATGGTGACACCTAGGCACGAAGTTCTTGAGCGGGAGCATGGATTAGGCGTTTATGTTGTTGACATTGTGGGCATCTCTTGACGTAAGCAAAGGAATCTTGTTCCATATGTTGCCAATAGTAGCCCATACGTAACAATTTTTGCACCAATGATTTTCCTCCAAAATGCCCTCCACAAGCACCAGAGTGAGCTTCTTCTAAAGCTATCAGAATCTCTGAATTGCTTAAAAATCAGAGTAAAACACCATTGTAACTTCGTCGATATAAAACATTTGACAGTATAATATATCACATTGCTAGTTTGCATAAATGGATTCGGGCATTCTTAGATGTTGAATTAGAAATAGTTCCATCACACAAATAATTATATATATGGGAGAACCATTCGTCCATGTATGTATTACCACAGAGTTCCGTATTCACAACTATAGGGCATTCAATTGTCGGTGTTTTCAGATTATGAACAACAAAAGTAAATTCCTCAGGAGAATCATCAGGAGATATAAGGGAAGCTACGCTTGCCATTGCATCCACATGTTGATTATCTTTCCTAGGAATAGTGCTAATTGAATATGATGTGAATTGCTTTAAGAAAGCTAAGGCCAACTCACGGTACTAAGATAGCTTATCATGCTTAGTTTGATACGATCCTGTTATCTGTTTTACAATTAACTGAGAATCACCATATATTGCAATGTTTTTGATATTAAGAGCCAAGGCTGCACGAAGTCCTGCTATAAGGGCCACATATTCAGCTATATTGTTTGTGCATAAGAAATCTAAGTGGTAAGATAGGGAAATCATCTTACCAATGGGGGTATCAATATAACACAAGCCCTAGAGCCAGTTCGACATTTTGATCCGTCAAAGTATAATTCCCATTTTTCATCCACACAGATTGTTAAGATTTGGTCATCAAGAAATACATCTTGATGTTGTGTAGAAAAGGGTGAAGGAGCTTTAGCTAACTGATCAGCTAACACTTGCCCTTTAATCTCTTTTTGGGAAATGAACTTGAGATCAAATTCTGTTAGTAACATAACCCATTTAGCGAGACGATTCGATAAATCTATTTTCACAAAGAGATGTTTCAGAGGGTCAAATTTTACCATCACATGTACTTCAGCATTTAGGAGATAGTGTCAAATTTTTTGGGTTGCAAACACTAAAGCTAAGCAATGCTTCTCTCTAACAATGTATCGCACTTCATAATCGAGCAAAGTTTGACTAATGTAATAGATGGCGCATTCTTTGCCTTCAGCATTATGTTGTGCCAACAAAGCTGCTAGGGCATTATTAGATGCTGAGATATATAACAGAAATGGTTTATTAGAGACAGCGGGTTGTAAAACATGCAGATTAGCTAGATAATCTTTTAAGTCATCAAAAACTTTTTGGCATTTGAAATTCCATTGAAAGTTAGAATCCTTCTTCAATAGTTGTGTAAAGGGGTGAGTCCTATCCATATGCTATGAAACAAATCGGCGGATGGCCTGTATCTTTCCCTGCAAACTATGAAGTTGAGATACGTTCTTAGGTATTGGCATATTAACAATTGTGTCTATCTTTTTCGTATCCACCTCAATACCATGATTTGAGACAATAAATCCTAGCAACTTTCCACTGTCTACACCGAAAACACACTTATGGGGATTCAATCGCATATTATATTTCTTTATGCGCTCAAATATTTGTCAAATATTTGTAGCATGATCCTTACGATGTATAGACTTCGTCAAGATGTCATTGACGTAGTCTTCTAAAATATTGTGCATATAATCATGAAATATAAGAGTCATTGCACGTTGATAAGTAGCTCCTGCATTCTTAAGTCCAAACAACATGACTACCCAACAAAATGTACCCCAAGGTGTTATAAAAGTTGTTTTATATTGGTCTTGAGGATTTATTAGAATTTGATTATATCCTAAGAAACCATCCATGAAAGATAGCAGTTCATGTCCAGCTATTGAATCGACAATCATATTGATATAGGGAAGCGGAAAATCATCTTTCAAGGATACTGAATTCAAATCTTAGAAATCTGTGCACATTCTTATATGACCATTGGGTTTAGTGACAGCAACAATATTTGAAATCTAAGGCGAATAGTCAATAGGTCGTATGAAACCATCTTGTAGAAGCTTTTCTATCTCAATTTTAACAAGCAATGCAATCTTAGGATTCATCTTATGAATCTTCTATTTAAATGGCTTAGCATATGGTTTCAATACAATATTATGTGTTACAATCTAAGGATCAATGCCAGGCATGTCAGAATATTTCCAAGCAAATAATTATGAGAATTCATGCAATAACTTAGTCATCTCATCTTTTTCTTCCACTTTTAAACAATCACCAATAGGAAGAACTTTTTCAGTGTCATCCTTATCCATAACAACATCAACAGTCTTTCCATTAAGGAGAGTACTATGGTCTAAGGGATTGTAGGATTGTAATTGTTCTTCAAATTCTCCATTAGGTTCTACAGTAGCATTTATTGTGCTAGTAGTTTTTCCAAAGTATGCATTATCGTTTAAATAATAAGGTAGGCCACGTTTATGATGTAATGAGGAATATTGTTATAAGCACCCAAGAATTCTACTATTGCTTCATCTGTTGAGAATACATCCAATGAAAGTGGTCCTGGAGGACAATTGATGTCAATCATCTCAGGAAATATCAAACTAAGTGTTGATATAGTATTCACATTAAGAGTAGGGCATTTACGGGCTTTGGATTTCTTGAAAGGATTGTATCCAATGCCACTAGAGCAATGTTGCAAAGTAGATTCTATAGGGACCTTGATTCCTTGTTGATTTATACCACAACCTTTACCTGTATAATCATAATCTTTATAAAGGATTCAGAATCCTCGACCATAAAGAGAAACCATTTCCTTAGAGGAAGGTGGAGCTTCATAAGTGTCGTAATCAGTAGTGTAAGTAACAGTATTATCCTTATTTGTCACCAAAGAAGCTTTATGTTTACCAATCAAAGCGTGTGATGTGATTGATGCAATATTTGATGTTTCAGGGATAGGGTTTTTAGGTTTGTATTCTCCTGTAGAAGAAGATGTAAAATTCAATGAACCCCAGTCATCACCAACAAATGCATTTGATTGTTTAGGCTCTTACACAACATTTTCGGTAGAAAGAGGAGTTGATAAATCCATTTTCAAATTGTATAGAGTATTAGGACAAACAACATGCTTATGAACTTCCATTTGCAAACAACTATCTGGTTTAGGATCAGCATGAATAGTATGTAACTTATCTTTGAATATAAACTTGATTGAACGATGGAGAGTAGAAGGAACTGCTCCTAATGCATGTATCCAAGGTCTACCAAGAATCATGTTATAAGATAGAGAGCAAGGCATGACATGAATCAAGGTAGGCACCATCACAGGTCCAACTTGTATAGGTAACGTTATAGTGCCCACGGATTGTCGTCCAACATTGTCAAAACCATGGATACTTAATGATGCGGTTTGATTGCAGATGTATCAACCTTAACCTTATGTAATAAGTCAATGCCACAAATGTTAAGGGCTGATCCATTATCAATCATAACTCTGTTAACCAATGTTTTGTTTATTGTAATAAAGATGATCAAAGGATCATATTGATTTTGAACTTCGAGAGATGGCAATTCATGTTGTTGAAACAAGATATCTATTTTTGTTGCATGCATACAATGTAATAAAGCAACAACATCATTTGGTTTAATAGCAGGAGGAACAATCACCTTTTGTAAAGCCTCTTGTAGCATTCCATGGTAAGTAGGTGAATTTTGTATAAGTTCCCAAAGAGATATCTTTGCAGGAGTAGTGCGAAGCTGCTCTACAAGATCATAGTCTTTACCACCCTTATATGTTAAATGAGGTGCTTGAGGAAACATAGGTTGACATGCCGGTAAAGATATCAGAATACTCGATTGTTGTGTACTTTATCTATTATTTTGAGTAGTGTATGCATGAGCTACCACATTATGATTATTTTGTTGTAAGTTTTGTTGCACTATTTGTTTAGCATAATCATAAATGTGATTAGGAGTTTGAGAAGCAGATGGACAACCTTTAACAGTAAGCACATGTTTAGAAGATGGTTGCACCACATTTGAACATAAACTAACCACAATTTTTGGTTTTTCAAGCTCTTCTTTAGATTTAGGAACATAAATCACATTTACAAATCTTTGAAATAATGATGGCTTTAAGGTTGTAGTGGAATGTTCAATCGAGATAAAGTCCTCTAACATATCAAAGTCATCACGACTAAACGGCTCATCATAAGCATGAAAATATTGCAAAAAGTAATCTGACATTTTAACATGCTCTTATTAACCCAAGATTCAAATGCACAATGATGGCCTATGAAAATGAAATACCATGTAAAACAATGATTAACGATTTTTCCAATTCTTTTAGTGAAAGAGATAAAGAATATGATTCTCAATTCAATGAATGCAATTTCACCAAAGATGCTTTTTCAATCCAAACATGCTCTAAGACAACAAATTATTTCAGATCTAAAGTATAAAAGGATGCAAATTCTTTAAAGCTCAGGTTCACCAAAATGTTTAGTGGAAAAATTGGTGGTTTGTTTAAATTAGGTCAAGTGCTACCATTTCTCCACTAAGCATTGGGGAAGACAAGGATTGAATGTAAGGTTAATCTATAAGTTGCTTGTCTACCCCTTTATGCTCATGATGTCTGATTTGAAGAGCCTAACTAAGGTTTTGTTAAGTATTTTTCTCATAAACCAAGTAAAACCCTAATTATGCCTTAAATCAGAGATTTATAGAAACTGATGACAATATAGACAAAATTGATCACAGAAATGCAGAGACAGAGTATCAGAGACTGTGCACCTAGATTTTGAGGGCTGACTGGACTAGGGCACCCATTCCTTAGTCCTGAAAGTTCTTGAAACTAGAAATCTTCTGTACAGGCTGTCTGACACTCCCAAATGGCTTCTAGATCCCATAAATTGCCCCTGTTGGACTAGGGTGCCCGCTCCTTAGTCCCATAAGTGTTAAAATCTAAAAACTCAAAAGTGCGTGATGACTGTACCCACAATATCCTCCTTCCTGTAGCTTCTTTCCATCAGAACCTGTAAAACACGATCTACACCTACAAAAGAAGGAAAAAATATGTTGCGGCTATATAGGAGCTTGCCTCGATTAAGCCCCGTCTTTGGTATTTCTACCTCAACAATAGCTATAGATAAAGATTTGCAGAAGTGTGTGCAAACCCTACAATGTGTATGCCGAAATATCAAACCCTAGATATCTCAATCAAGGGAAGATCAACAACTTGCTTTGTATCAATAAACACATACAACTTCACCTCAAGGAGATGAAACAAATGAAGACTTGCATGAATAAGAAGGTGAATCAACAATGTCCGTAGAGGATCTCCAAGCTCGATGTTGGAGGCTTCAACCCTTCTTCCGATCATGAAAAGAGTGTACAAACCCTAGGAAGAGCAAGATAGTCTCAAGATCTTGATTCCTAATCTCCATCCATTGTCTCCATGATAGCAAATATAGAATACTTTCAAGAGCTTCAACAAATCACTGATCTTCAATGGCAATTTTGGCAGAGTTTTGGCATCAAGCTTGCAATAAGAATTGTGTCTATTAAAATGATTTCCAAATATATTTTTATATCTAGCTTTAGGGAATTTAAATTTTGAAATAACGTCTCGATATCACACGCAAACTGAGAATTTGAAAACAAAATCCTGAGGCACTTGGCGAGAGTCGACATCTCGCCAAAATTCAAAATCCTGGGAAATAGGGGAGGACTAGGGCATGGGCGCCCAAGTCCAAGCCCCCTATTTCCACTCAGATCTACTTTTTGGGGATCCCAGGGACCTATAATCCAAATTCCCTTTTCGGGTTCCATCAACAAGTTACCTCAAAAAGTGAATATTTTGCAACTAGACTTAGTCAATCGGGGTTTCGGGAAGGTCAGAAAGAAAGAGGTTTAAGAGGTCACCAAAGCGAGGAGCTAAACCGAGGGAAATTGTACCATTCCATACAAGAGGACAATTAATGACATTATAGGTACGTAAAGAGATTGAAGCACAAGAGGCTACCAATCAGGGCATTGAGCCTACTTAGGTTATGCAAGATGACACTCCTATAGAGACAACGGTTGGAGCCACTAATATTGATTAGAGTGCAACATCCAATGATGATTAGGGAGAAACTATTACCAAATAGTTGGAAGAAGAAGTGGTTTTTCAAGAACAAGGGATATATATTGAAGAAACTCCTCAGGGCACCAATGAGCAAGAAAGTCTCATTCATTGAGCAAGTGTCAATGCAAGAACTACTTGTTTCTGCACCCAATAAGGAATCTGATCCTAAGGATCATTCCATAGGAGAAGAAGAGTCGAATAAAGACATGGGGAAACAAGTGGTCCATAATTCTACTCCTTAGCAGTAGCTAGTAGTAAATGCTAGTAGTTCTTTAGCCCCTTCGTGGCTACAAATAAGGTTGAAGAAGAAACAACTAGTAGTAGAGGCTCCCACATTAGATCTAGCCAGCTTCATAAGTAGAATTGAGAAGTCAAAAGATAAGAAGGCTAGAGTTCTCTCCTCTATTACCAAGGATACCTTGGATTCAGTGGTTGCCCAAATTGCAACATCGATAGTTGACAAGGATGATAGAGACTTGAGAGTCAAAGATTTCTATATTTCTACTGTCAAACTTGGCCACATGACCAGAACCCAAGAAATTGATGAGGTACAAGGGGTAGTAAGCATCGTCATCCAAAGAATGAATAAAGATGAAATGACAAAGAGGAAGCTGAGGATCAAGTGACATAACTCCAAGCATATATCAAGCACCTAGTAGACCCTTTACAAAAGGATGATGGCACTGTACTTCTTCTGGTAATTTTGTCTAAGTAGGAGATTGATGAGATTGATAAGATGAAACATATGGCTAAAGCAACCCAGACATGGCTGGATGAAATATATAATGAAGGGTTCCAAGCTATAGATGAGGCTATCCAAGCTTGAAAGGATTTTTATTCCCTGAAAGAGGATATAGACTCTCTCCTAGAGGACTACAAAGAGAATGAAGAATATCATGCCAAGTATTTCCTAGAGTTGAAATGCTTTGCAAACTGTCCCTATAAATTTTGTTAAAGGAGAATGTTTTAACTAAGATAGTCTAAAAATTCCTTTCTACTAGGTAGAGGCAATGAAGTATAGGAGGGAAGTGGTTGATAAAGTTGAGCAAGAGGCATCACTTGCAAGAAGCCAAATTTTTGATATTTTGTGTGATTTCTCAGACTTACTAAGTGACGTGACTGGGTAGTATGCTAGGGGAATGGATTCTTGAATGCAAAATCAAATCAATAATTTTCAAAAGGGGACACATGGCAAAAAAGGTTCCTTCAATGTTTTTGCAAAAACTTATGATACTTAGAGATTCAGGCTGAATTACACGAAAGATCCCCTTCTAGAGGCTCTAAATCCAATACTTAACTCATTGATGAAATATAGGAGAGAAAGTGCCAATGAAAAGATTATCATTGAAGATGATGCGTCTAGTCCCTAAGGCTCAGTTTGCACCATTTACTGCCAGTAGATCAAGGTAGGAATCCTACTTTTGGAGTGCCCTCCTCAAAAAATGTGCCATTTTCATTTTTATTGTCAACTCATGCAAAAGTATTCTTTGTATTATTATACTTGCCTTGGAAAGTGTAAATTTTTCTTTTCTAAAAAGGTCAAAAGTCAACAACGAGATTGCAACCCTTGGATTTAAATTAGTTGGAAATGAATGATGGATATTGTTTTGCCACAAACATTTAATGTAGATAAAATCTAGACCCTTGGTGTTGGATTAATCCTCACCACTCATTGTATATTAAGTGCTCTTGCCTCCTCTATATAAAGGCTATCACTGTTTTTTGTAAACTAGAAGTGAAAAGATCAAAATTTGTTAAAACTCTACCATTTTGAAATCAGTACAAATAGAAACCATTTGTGACACCCATTTGAGTTGTTTTGTTGATTGAAATTGGTTTCATTGTTCCTTTTCACTTTTTAGATAAAGTTCATTTACATACATAATCTGTTATCTCTGATATTTGATGGATCTCTTGTTCATACCATTGGTAAATTGTTGATTGTAAGTTACTTTACATGGTTAGTCTGAACATATATTTTATTTCAGTTTGATTGTGGAAGTTTAATTAAACTACGACAGATATTGGGTATTTGATTAAATTATTCCATAGTTTGAAAATTATTATCTCCTTTGAATATTGCATCATTTCTGTGGTGTTGTGAGTTTGTTTGATTAAGAAGAAATTGGTTTACATTTTCAATTTGTCTATTTGAATCATTTGACCATACCTATAGCTATCCTTAGGAGTTTCTGAACTCTTTTCTATCCTCCCATCTTTTGAATTTTCCTTGAAATATGAAAGTTTAGATTAAGAAAAGAATCAACAACACTGTTGAAACTGATGATAAAATTTGTTTTCAAATTTCTAATCTGAAAACTGTTTTGGGTTTTTTCATATTTTCTGAAGTATATCATTCCAAAAACCCTTATTTTCCTAGTTCATGTATGTAAGGCATCTTCTTGGAACAATAAAGACATCAAACAACTAAGTTATCTCAGAAGACTAATACCTAGCTAGGAGAGACCTTGGGGTAGTCAATTTTTGATTTGTTAGGATTTGATTCCTTTTAGGAGAGATGAGATACTTAGAATTTTATCTAAGTTGTTGTGTGAAAAAACACTCATCAAAAAATTGGTGCTAGAAGGAGGGAAATCTGGGAACTAGGAAAATAATCACTAGATTTGGCTCCGCTGGTGAAGAGCTTCTTCAATTAACTCAACATAGTAAAACCAGAAGAGATCAAGGATTACCAAGACCCAACCATTCCCAGTCCATACTCAGAGACCTTGCATTCATTTAGGTAATTTTTTAGACAATGGCTTGGATTGGAGCAAATCCCTCTCCCATTGAGTTTGCTGCATATCACGACATGCCCAAAACTCTAGACAAGCTTTGCTCCAGGTTCCATGTCAATGAACCAAATCGCACTGCAGAAGAACATATCAAGATATTTGACAATACTATCCACTTGTGGAAGATTGGAAATCAATATGTAGCATGCCAGTTATTTCCTTATTCCCTCTAGGATGAAACCTTTTATTGGTTTGTTCACCTTCCTACAAGATCTATTACACTGATGAAAGACGCATTTCTGGACAGATTTAGAATCCCAGTAGAATCTACTGAACTTTATAGGAAATTTGCAAACATAAAGAGACAAGATAATGAATTGATTAGCTCATTTAATGATAGATTCCATAAGGCCTATACTTGTCTCCAGGCATCATACAACATTGGAGAAGCAATGACATTACTAGTTTATTTTGCATCCCTGGACAATTTAACCTCTATGTTTGTCAGGAGGAAACATCCTGCTATAACCGACTTAGCTAGAGCCCATGCAAAAGTTGTAAAGGTTAATTCAGAATTAGAGAAATCTAGAGCTGACCCTTTTAATTGCCTAGGCACACCTGGAATACCAAATTAGGTTCATATGATAAACAATGCATTGGCCAGTCATACTCCAATTCTTAGTCTAGTCCATGTTGTAACCCAAGCCATGGTTATACATCCAAGAATGCCTATTTTAGAGGCTCCACTGTCACAACCTATTTTCCTCCAATTTGTAGATATTGCACTCACTAAAGTTCACAAAGAAAAGGATGACATAAGGGAATTGGCTAAACAAATGAAGAAGCTAAATGCAGAAGTAACTCAACTCAGAAATCAAAATGCTTACTTGAAAAATCCTTAGAGAAATCAAAATCAATATCAAACTTATCAGAGGCCTAATAAGACATGGAAACCTAGCCTAATAATGGAGTTCTATCCCCTTTAGAAATGCAAAACCCATCAGAGAATGAGTCTTCAGGGAGAGTTCTACTAGTAGAAGCAACTCTGTCTAACTAGTGCAGGATACACAATACTAATACCCACTCAAAGCTAGATTGCCATGAGTTTCAAGTTGCCTCTATAATCTTCCAAATGGAGGTCTAGAATGTTGAAGTGCAAGATGTTACTCCTCCTACGGGATATGAGTTGGTACCCACCACAAGATACGACACTGCCATGGTATTGGAAAGTTATGCATTCCCTAGGTAAGAAGATAATGAGCTCGATGATGAGGTTGATGAAGTATAGGATTACCAACAATAAAACATAAATGTTTATAATCTCAGAAGTAGTCAGAAAAGGGGACCGTTTACCACTTCTACCCCTCCTAACAATTACCACATTCCTCCATATCCAAAAGCCAAAAACAATCCAAATCCTTCGAAGGCAATTGTTCAGCCCACTAGCAGAGATTCACATTATAAATTGCTAGAATAGGTCAATATGTGGTAGATGAATTCAATAAAATGAAGGTAAGCCTCTCAATCTTCAAGATGATGAAGATCCCTAAAGTAAGAGCAACATTTTTCATACTATTGAGAAGCCTACGAAACAAGAAAGTTTGATAAAAGAGGTCCCTCATAAAGATCCACCAGGAAAAGGAAAAGCTAGGGTTCACGTATCAAAGGCAGACACTCACATGGCTATATACAAGTTGAAAAGGGAGTCCCCTCCTTTCTCACCCTAAGCATATTCAGTAAGAATATCCACAACTGTCTGGTGGATTTTGGTGCATCCATGAATGTTATGCCATTATCAGTATGTAAGGCCTTGGGTCTCACCCCTGCCAAATCCATAAGAAAAGTCACTCAATTGGAAAAGACTGAGGTTAATGTGGTGGGTGAATTAAATCATATCCATATACAACTTGCTTCAGATCCTCGTATTTAGTAGTATATAGATATCCAAGTGGTGGATATACTTGATGCTTACAGAATGCTACTAAGCAGGGACTGGCCAAAGACACTCAATGGTTATATGGCAACTGATTTCTCCCACATGTGGCTCCCATGGAAAGTACTAGAAAATGAAACCAGGATCGAAAGGGAACCAAAAATGAAGCATATGATTACGGATTATAATCAAAATAATGAGGTCCTTTATACTAAAGTGGATCTTGGAGTCTACTACCTTGAGGCTAAAAGGGTTGAATAAGTCTTGCTTGCCCACGCTAATTTTGAAAATGGATCTGGTGAATACCTTGAATTTGGTTCAGACATAACTAAAATACTCATTGAATCATATAGATAAACCTCTTTGGAAGATGGAGGGATATTTGAAGGATTTAGGGACTTTGTATCTAAGTTTGTCAAGGATCAGTTAAGTATCAGAGGAAAAGTGATGTTTGAAGATTTGTTGTTACCAAATTGGTGTAGAATCCATGAAGCTGCACACTCAAAATTCTCATGTTCACTATGTAAGATTGTAGTAAGACAAGTAAAGAGATGCCTAATATCTCTAATACAAGAAAACTCAGAACAAGTAGTGGTTTCCCCCCATGCAAAGAAGACTATGAAATAGACTAGTTTTGCTCTTTACCCAGAAAATATACAAAGGAAACAGAGTCAATTACCGAAGAGCCCCAACCATAAGGTTGCAGAAGAAAATCAAGATGAGAATCAGACATGGACACTTCGTTTTGATGGTTCCAAATCCAAGCAAGGTGTTGGAGCACATTTTGAGCTGATTAGCCCCCAAGGCAGTCTTTCCTTTCAGCCCATAGATTACAATTTCTATGCACAAACAATGTTGCAGAATATGAGTCATTGGTGCATGGTCTTCTCTTGGCCATCAAGAAGAAGGCTAAGATAATTCAAGCATTTGGAGATCCTGAGCTAGTGGTCAACCAAGTTCAAGAGCAATATACATGTCATGATAAAAGGCTAAATTACTACCGAAATAGGATATGAGATTTGATAGAAAGCTTTGATGGTTTCAATATTCAACTTATCTCCAGGAAGACAAACCCCGTGGCTAATGCTTTGGCTCAGGATTCTAGAACTTTGGAACCTTTGGCCTTATCTAATTTGAATAAATTCACTGTGGAACTCACTCATGTTCCTTTTATACCTAATAATGTCACAAATTTTCAAGTCTTTGAGGATGACAAGCATATACTAGACTTCCTCACTAGTTTAGATGTATTTACAACCCAGATCATTGATGAATCAAACATCGAAGAGGTGAAAATGGATATATAAGGAGTACTCAAATTGAAAACCAACATGATCCCTAGGGGAGTGGTGCAGTTAGAAAGGTTATTCGATTGGGATCAATTGGGGATACAAGGAAAACATGTTGAAACTGAAGGTGGAAAATGTGATTCTCATAATATGCATACTTCAAATAATGTGAAGAATATTTTCATTAGCAAAGTGTGCACACCTAAAGATAAAGTGATGCACAAATTCATAAACAAAACAACTTCTATTTGAATTTATTTAAATCTCAATCGAGATCAACATCATAAATTTATGTAATAAAATGAGAAATACAAATCTTTACATTTTCCATCTGGTTTCTTCTTCTCCAAGATTGATTCTTCCTTTCAAGAATGTTTCCCATCATCTAGATCATCTCCAATAACTCTTCGCACCTCGCAACCTCCTCTCAATTTCTTACATTTTCTTCTAGCAATCTACTTCTGTTCCGCTTCAAAACTGCCAAGCCTTTTCCTTAGGTAGTAATGAAACTTCACCAGGATGTCTCAATCCATCAGCCGTAGAACCCCTAATCTAGACCAAATGAATGTATTTATGGTACTCAACCACCAAAAATATTTGAACTGCCACCATCCGTTAGTAAACTGAATGAGATACCAGAATAGAAGTTGAACTGCCAAGCAATTGAATAGTTATAGGATTATATTGTCATCTAAATATCCTTGGTGTATAATAGTCACCAATGTATATTTCAACAATTGATACACACTCAAGCTTTATAGCAGTCCATCGAAAAAATTCCCTTTCCACTAACCATTGAGTTCTTCCTCAAAACTGTATTTATCAACATTTCTTCAGGTTTTAAAACTCAGACATTCCCTGAAGCACCACTACGAAGAAGTTATCAGTAAAATAAGTACTTCATGAACTTAAATATTCCCTGACACATCAATAGGAGGGGTTATCAGCAAATGTAGTCCTTCGCAAACTTAAAAGTTTTCCCTCCCAAGCTATCGACAAATTAGATACTGCACAAACTAAAATGTCTGCTGATACAAGCTTTTAGCCACCAAGCCCCTTATTGGCAAATTGACCTTTTGCAAACCTTTTATCGGCTTATCGACAAATTTTGAAAGCCATGAACTAGTTTGAGCAAACATAAAAGTTTGCCGATACAAAGTCTCAAGACGTCGACTTCTTTTATCGGTAAAACATGGCTTTTACAAACTCTTTGACCTCTCCTCAAAAGCTTTGTTCATATGCTTGTTGGCAAATCGGCAACTTATAGAACTCATGAACTAGTTGAGACTTAACACTTTCCTTCTATCAGAGAACTAAACTATTGGCAAGCTGTCAAATTGGTGAACTGAGCATTTCATGAATTGGAGAATTCACAAGTGGCTCTAACTTAACCATTTGTCACCCAAACTTCACCAAAATAGAACTAAAGATAACCAATAAGCTTTTCTACATGATGATGTTATGAACTTTAATATGAAATTGCCTCCTGAAGCAATAAACCAAAACCAATACAAAAGAAGACAAAGCACAACAAGAACTAAACTAAAACTGAAACTAAAAACTTGAAATGTTTTTAGTTGATGTTGATTTCTCATGGACCCAAATGCTCCTACATCAAAAAGAAGGTATAATAAGAGCACTAACTGATTATCATGATGTTATAGCATGGATCTATGAAGATCCCAAGACATATGACACTTCAATTATCACACACACACAATACCCTTAAAACCTAGAATCAAACCCTTCTAATAGAGACAAAGGCCAATGAATGCGTTACTGGAGCCTTTGATATTTCAAGAAGTGAAGAAGTTGCTCTCGGCTCAGATTATTTTTCCTGATCATCATTCCACTTGGGTTGTAAATCTAGTTCCAGTTCAAAAGAAGAATGGAGAAATCAGGTTGTGTGTGGACTTCAAAAATTTGATAGAAAAGGATAATTATCCTTTGCCATCACTCGATGAAGTTCTTCAAATTGTTAATAGATCTTAAATGCTATCATTTTTAGATGGTTATTCAAGATATAATCAGGTGATGGTCAAATATGAGGATAGATTAAAGACTACATTTACCTACGAGTGGGGTATTTATGCGTATAAAAGAATGCCATTTGGATTAATTAGTTCACAGGGGCTACTTTCCAAAGATCCATGGACATTGCATTCAAAGGACTGGTAGGGAAATGCATTATCATTTACATGGATGATCTAACTGTATTCTCCAAGAAAAGGGAAGATCATGTTTTTGATTTAATGAAGGTTTTGCAAAGATGCCATGATTATGGTATCTCCTTAAATCCTAAAACGTGCATCTTTGGGGTTATAGAAGGTAAGCTCCTAGGGCATATAATATTAGAAAAAGGGATATTAATAGACCCTAAAAGAGTTTAGGCCATTCTCAAAGTTCCTCCACCAGCAAGTAAGAAATAACTCATATCTTATTTTGGCAAGATCAACTTCGTGCCTAAGTTCATCACTAGCTTCATAGAGATTGTTAAACCTTTGGATTCTATGTTAAAACAAGATGCCAAGATTGAATGGGCACTAGAAGAAAAAAATCATTCATAGAAATCAATCAAGATATCTCTAAAGCTCTAGTCTTAGTCATCCTAGATTATGCTCTGCCTTTTTATATCTATTCATTTGCATCAGAACACACCTGTGCAGCCATGCTCACTCAGAAGAAGGGACCTAGCGATAAATGCGCAATTGCTTTCATGGGAGCTCCATTTAAAGATGTTGAATTGAGATACCCTAATGTGGAGAAGTAGGCTTATGCCTTGGTGAAGGCCATTAAGAGATTTAAACATTATTTCCTCAAGAGAAAACTCAACGCAATTGTTCTTGATGCTACAGTAAAATCTCTACTGATGCAAAGTGAATTGGGTGAACTAAGAGGGAAGTGGGTTACAATGTTGCAAGAATTTGATTTAGATATTCAATCTATGAAACTTTTTAAGGGCCAATCTCTGACCCGCACCATGGCTAAAATAGATCCAAAAATCTCAGCTCATCAATACACTCTAGAAGATGTCTTAAGGGACAAATGGTATGATGTTATTATTTTTTAGTTACTCAATCAGAGATGTCCTTCCCACTAAAATTTAGTTTAGCACAGAGCACTGAGGTTGAAAAATGATAGTTTTATGTTGAAAGGATCAATACTATATAAGAAAAATCACGAAGGAATCTATCTCTGGTGTCTCAAAAAATCATAAGTCTCTTAGCTGCTTGTCACCCTTCATGAAAAATTTGGTATGGGCATGGATCTGGATTTGCAACCACACATTAAATTTTGTGGGTTGGATATTATTGGCCAACTCTCTTCCAAGATGCACATACCCATGCTCGAACTTGTCACACTTGTCAAAATGCATCTTCTAGGGAGAGAAATCTAGCATTGCCTCTCCAACTGGTAGTTGAGTGTGTCCTTTTGCACAATGGGGACTTGATTTTATTGATATAAGCAATCCACCTTCCTCTGTAGGTCACAAGTATATTCTAACTGGAATTGATTATTGCACTAGATGGATAGAAGCACAAGCATGTAAGCAATGTACTACTAAAATAGTAATCAAATTTGTTGAGGAGCATATTATAACTAGGTTTGGCTACCCTTTTGTTCTTGTTTGTGATAATGGTCCTTCATTTTCCTCACTTAAATTTTCTAATTGGGCCTTTGATTATGGTATTGTCCTTAAATTTTCATCAAATTGCTATCCCCAAGGTAATGGAGTAGCATAATACACAAATAGAAACCTGTTGGATATCATCAAAAAACTGTTAGACAAGAATCCTAGGGAATGGCACACACAACTAAGGTATGCCTTATGGGAAGATAGAACTAGAAACAAGGTTGCATTAGGAACCTCGCCTTACCATTTGGTTTATGGCCTTGAACCTATATTTCCTGTACATCTTAAGATACCCATTTTGCAATTCATGAATGATTATCTTAACACTGATGACAAAATCGAAGCCAAATTGTTACAACTTTTACATCTCGAGGAGAAATGTGACACAACCATTGACAATTTTATCAAACATCCAAGTGTCATCAAACATTGGTTTGAAAAATGAGGCAAGATCAAAACATTTCACATTTCAGACTTGGTCCTATATTGGGAAAAAGCTCATGAGAAGATAGGAGACCATGGAAAATTTGGCAAACTCTAGTTGGGTCCTTTTCAAATTGCTGAGATCTTAAGGGATAATACTCATAGGCTCAAAACCCTCACTAGTGAAGATGTCCCATTGCCAGTCAATGGGTAGTTCTTGAAGTGCTATTTCCAGGCTTAGTTAGCCTTAATGCCCACCTTTTGTGTACATAGTTAGTAGTTTTCGTTGTTTGCTTTTTGTTCTATTGTTTAGCTTTAGTTGTTGGTTTCCATTTTCTTCTTTGTCCTGTTCAGTCTGGGGTCCTATATCTTCTTAATAAAAGGGTTGTCGATAGGAGTGTACAATGATATTTTCTAGATTATGTCTCCAAGTCTTCCTTGAGAAACATTAGTCATAACCTAAGGGTTTTCTTGTGGATTCCATTGTTAGTGTTAGAGCCATGATGCGTGTTCTTGGGAGATGAGTCAATTGTTGGGTATGAATTGAAGTGTTGTGTGATCTTATACCTTTACATATCTTAATGATCTTGAAGTTTCTAAGTGCGTCTTTGTGATATTGCATTAAGTGAAAAATCTTAAGGTCTCACCTTTGCCGCCACTGTGATTCCTAGCCCAGCGAAGTTGAAATAATATAAGTAGCCCATGTTGAAAAAGCATGTGCTATAAGGGTAAGGGGTACTTATTAGTACTCGTATCAAAAATTAAAATTAATTGAATTATCTAAAGTAATAAAAAACACTCCACAAGGTGGTACTTCTTAGTGCTCCCATCATATAATTCAATTAGCTGGAGGTGTCAAGTATCTCTATCAGGGCTATAGACACTTGGATGGTAGTATAGCTATGCTTTGAGTGGAATCACTAAGACGACCTCATCAGGGCTATAGATGCTTGATTGGCAACAAGGCAATGTCTAGGTAGTTCATGAGGTGAGAATCATTCACATAGCTTAATATAAGGGATCTTGGATGACCTTAGTTGCCAAAGGATGGTGATGGGACCTAAAATTTCCTCTATTTCTTATGTTTATTTCTTGTTTCATAGAACATTTCCTTGAACAATACTTGAAACTTTATATTAAACATTTGAAGTATAAAGCACTAAAAATTGATATATAATATTCTTATAAATGACTATGTGTTCTCATAATTATTCTCAAAATGTGATAATATGTTATATTGATTATGGTGATTTTAAGTATGAAAGTATTATGGAATAAAGCTAACCCTTCATGCAACAAGATAGCAGGTACCCATAGCCAAGGTTACTGGGAACGTGCAACCATAGAAATAATCATCTACAGTTGAAGGAGTATGTACTCGTAGCCAAAGGAGGAAAAGCTTGAGTATGAAGGAAATAAATTTGTAGTGACGATCCCACTCACCAATGACTTATTCAACAGTAGTGATGCCTTCCGTAGAAAATAAGGAGGAACTCAAAGTATCAATAAATAGTGACGAAGAACTGGAGTAATATTTCATTAAGGATTGCATAAGTTACGTTGATTATCTACATGTTTTTGTTACTTTTGTTTCCTCCATATTAGTTAAAGAGTTATATCAGGATTGTACTCTTTGAGCAGTTTTTAATTGTAAGCAAGTTTCCTATTTGTGTTTTACTAGAAGAAAATAGTCCTCTTCCTATGTTCTAGGAAAGAGTTGACACATGTAGCTAAATCATTAAGAGTCCAACTTGGTTAGGAATAGATAAGATGAGTCTATATATTTAAAAGCTTTTGTGTATTAGATATCTAGAGATTTTATTACCAGTAGTTGTATTATGTTTTTCTAAAATCAATTAAGATACTTTCCAGATTCAACCAATGTTGTGCAACAATTAGTTAAGAGATTTAATTAAGATTTTGTGAGAATACAACTTCACCCAAGCAAGGGCCCACTTGAGGTACGACTATAACTCTTTTGTTAGTATTAGTTGTTGGTAATTTTAGTAGTTAGATCATATGTATTTCATATGAATAATTGATTATTGATAGTAGAGATAGAATATACCTATAGCTTAATATAACTTCTAGCATTGATAATAGCCCATAGCAATTAGTGTACTTGATCAAAGTTTATAATATAAATTTATCTTTATAAGAAATTATTTTCTATACACCTCTTAGGACAACCTTTACGAATTATTTATCTACACATACGATATAGGTACCATCTAAGAAGATACGCCCCTTGGTTTGACATTGTAAATGTAGCACATTATAACTAGTGAGTTGCTTGATAATGGATACCCTGATCCGTTGAGTAGAGTGCATGCTTTCACTGCATCAAATTTATTGGTTAATAATGGAGTTAGACATTTTTGGTACCGTTGGCGGGGATGGTGCCAATTTTTAGAATTTTTGGGTTTCAAATACTTTTCCCTACTTTCCTAGTATACAAATTCCTTTTTCAGCACCTAGGATTATTAGACATCAGATCAAATATCGAATTATCAACTAACATTGTGAGGGAAGGAGATTATTAGCTTGGACACCATTGCATGCGACAAAGGAGAGATCCCCTAGGGATATTTCTTCGAGTGATATAGAATCAACATAAGGTAACAAGAACATGTGAAGACATAGAAGGAATACAACCAATTGAACCCCCAATCATCAAAGCACAACTACTTGAAGCCCCTCCATTAGTTGTTTTGAGTAAAGGATCTAACAAATTTCCTTCTCAAATCCCCCTTTCTTCCACCTATAGCCCAAGTCAAAAATGACACCATGGGTGATGCAGGGGCTGAACCACCGCCAAAAACTACAACTATCCAATTTCCCATCACTAATTAGACTGGGCATGCTACTATGAAGAATATTTCCCCTTCTTCCCTTCCTAACTTTCATGGTCTCATTACAAAGGACCCAGATACTTTCTTGTTTGAATTTGATGTTCTTTGCCAAATTTATGATTATACAACTAATGGACACCGTTTGAACCTATTTTTAGCTACACTCAAGGATGCTACCTTGAGGTGGTTCATGGGACTGGGAAGAGATGTAGTACCTGACTGGAAAACCATGAAAGAAAAATTCATCAAGAAATATAAGGATTACTGCAAAGGTCGAGACATGAGAGGAGATGATATTTTTAGACTAATGTAGAAGGAGGAAGAACCCTTAGAGAATTATGTGGAAAGATTCTTGTTTTTCCAGTAGAAAACTTAGTAGAGTAGACTATCTCTAGATTCTCTCAAGATTGTATTCTTGCGAGGAGTCAATGAAGAATGTATGGATGCCTTAGACCTGATTGTAGGTGGTGATATTTATTGACTTCCATTTGATGAAGTTTGTCAGACATGTAGAAACTACTCGCTCTCAACCATGAAGAAGTCACGCAGCTTGAGACCAATGTCAACCACGGAAGCAGTTGCGGGTGTAGACACCCAAAATTGACCTAATTATCATTAGTATCAAAATATCGCATTATCTATCATCTGCATTTGTCTAACACACTTGAGCAATTTATCTATTTTCTCTAAATCACCTATTTATTCTATTAATTAAATGAATTTATATTTATTTAATTAATTCATTATCTATTTTCTTCTATTTTCTCTAATCTATAATTAAATAATCTTTAATTATTTAATTATCTCTATTTCTTCTATTTTAATTAAATAAATCTTATTTATTTAATTAAAATCCCTTCATAATCCCACTTTCCAATTAATTAAATAAATTTTATTTATTTAATTAATTTCTCTTAT